>OX421905.1:17119594-18369594 GCA_949128165.1 Lathronympha strigana
GCACTAATTAGTTGTCTAGTTTTAATTCGTGTTAACTTGGAATTTTTATTTTTAATAGTCTTTTACCACGAAAATCGAACGATTGCAGATTTGTATCTCCATCTATGTCACACTTACATATTAGAGTGACAAAGAGGTTTTCCCGTCAATGCCAATTTTCGATGTTCGTGGTAGGCGTGCTAAACATCTCGTCTACCTCTCACTTGGGTTCTGATTCTGGTTCCGGTGCTGTGTTCGGTTCCGCTTCCGTTACCGGTTCCGATAAAATAAATCTGAAACATCTGCTTCCGCTTTCGCTTTCGATAAAACCACATCCGTTACATGCTCTGCAGTACGTATGCTTCAAACCGTAGAGTCAACCTAAACCTTTATTTGCAGAATGCGTACTTTAGTACGCTTTTTAGAGCGAGAGCGAGACATACTTACTTAAGTAGGTATGTCTTTTTACATGTAATGTTTTTGAGGGGATTACACTTAGGTACAAGCGGCCTTTATACCAAACTTTTTGTTCTGTGTCAGTGTTAAGCCTGTTAAGTTAACACTCGTGAAGTTATGGCCTTAGATTTAAATAAGTACAGTCGAGTTCAAAAGTGCATGGAAAAATTATGAACGAATTCATAATTTTTTATCTACCTAATTAATTTAACGGTTGTGTACCTATGCAAATTAAGTTTTAATTAAGTAGGTATGCGTTCCTCTTATTTAATTTCGAAATATCCCAAAAAAGTTAATCCCTATCATATCAGCATATCACTTTGTTACACTTAATGAGCGTAACGAGTAACGACAGTTGTGTCATATTTACATGGATCATGACAAACATTATAAATATCACGGGAACAGCCTGAAATGTAACGCTTGTGTGGATAGGAAATTATCATACAAATTACGTCCGCGTGGTAAGGCTTGCTCGGTACATCGTACAATAGGAAGTGATAATTAGAGGCTAAGATTCGACTCTGACGCAAGCGGTGTGGGCGTTCGTTAGCTTCCGTCTTACTCTCGGGCGGCTCAGCCTCTCGCACCCACGCCGGTACCGTTACCACGAGTTACTATAGTAACCTATTTTACGCTTACTACAGTTGCATCTCGCTCACACCAGTATATAAGTACGAGCAAGATGCACTGACAGTGAGTTGCAGGCGGTAGCGATACATACAGAAAATGTAATCGTGGCAAGCACACAGCTCGCTAAATAATGTATTTTATGTCTGACAATGACACGCCAAGTGGACGAGCGGCCAGTTTCGTTACGGAATTGCACAAAATATTCCATCCGTGCTTATGCGATCTACAAAGAACATATATGACTACTGATGCGTAATTATCTGTAAACATTCAATGGTTTCTTACATAGTTACAAGCCATTTCTAAGCCTGTGAATGTAAACAAACGGACCCATTATTGAATTCGCATGCGACTGGGTGTGTTGTGTTCCATTCAGAAAGTGTGGGCGATTGCGCACTGATGCGCACTGAGCCTCGGTAGAAGGAGGCATAAAAAGTGCAGCATAAAGCGAACGCCGGACACCCACGTCGAGAATTCTTGGCCATTATCGCAATCTCACGGGCTCGTGTGACGGACGAACAGAAGCCAATGTTGGGCGGTACGCCGTTGCAGTGATTTAATTCTTCACAAAAAAATGCTCTTGCTCTGATTACGCAAAAAAATTATTTACCGGTAATATAATCGTTTTGTTTCCCATAAAACTAAATTTGCCGGCAAACCACCATTCTAATCTCGAAAGAGTATACTTACACGCGTTTTATGTCGTGGTTACTTCATTAAACGAGAAGTAGGTAGTAACTTGAACTCCTCAGCGATCTCCATCGTAAACCACGCTCGTAATAATCATAACTAAGATAAATAACGCCGTGTTATTGTTTATGGACCACCAGCCAGGCACGAGATAGTCCCCCGCGAAGTCTGTAATCTCAGCCTACATTAGTTGTTATTATTTTTAAAAGTTTTAAGCAGAAGTGCACCATGTGCCACATGTGGCACCTGAGCCCGAGAGTTCCCACGCCGAGTATCTCCGACAGAAACAAAAACGTCATCGTTAACGTAGTAGCTCGAACAGATTTGTGCTTGTTTTTTGTAAAAGCTACCATTTTGTCAGTTGTTGATAAGGTACATTTTTAAATGAATCTTTATGGCTTTAGCGCCTTATCGACAACTGACAAAGTGGTACCTGTTACTAAAAATAATCACATTTTTCGTATAAGCCCGTCCGTAACCTGAAACATGTCGAACGTCTTAAAAACTACCGGGTTTGTTTTCGGGAGCAAAATGTTGGCCTTAGCGAAGCTTGAACTTTTTTCTGTTTACTTAAATGAGCTGATGATTGTTTTTTAATTTATTTTCTCGTTCCGCGGCGTCATGTGGTTCCAATCAGAGTTAAATAGTCAAGGCTTTTAATTTTTTCAAGTAACATTTTTACTTTTAAGACTTTTAAGCAATCATGTGATTAAATGAACTGAACTTTTGACTTTTCTCCCGAGCTTTAGGAACATTAAGATTTAAGATATAACTTTTCTATATTTCTACGTTCTTATTTTACTTCATGTGCCAAACATAACATTACTAGGATTTGTTTAACTAGGCAGTGATCATGAATGCAAGACCAGCTGAGCCCACAATAGCTTAATGAAGCTATTAACAACAGCGATTGCCCCACCCAAAGGCGAAGGGTTAAATAAAATAAGTGAATGGGCGCAATCACGCAATTGCACGGCACGGCACGATCAACAGGCTCGGACGGACGTCCCGCCGCACGGTGGTCTGGCTAGTACTCATAATTCAAAAAAATGAAGGTTTAATTTTAAATATCGAATGCTGTCATGTCATTGGCCGATAAATATACTGTAATTAACTATAAATAGATCATGGATAGCTAATCGTTTTCATTCCTTAAGGAAACTCGAAAGTGAACACAACTTACGTTTGCACGCGCATTCTTATCAGTGACTCATTAAGTGACCGTTCATTAGCGGTTATCTTTAGAAGTTAATAATAAAAGTGACCATTTATAATAGTGGACTTTCAAGAATCAGGTATGTTGTTTCATTTTATCTTACTTGTTTGTCATGTTCATTGAAAATATAGATATAACAACGGGTCTACGACACGAGCTATTTTCTATAAAAAAAGTTCAAAATTATAATTCACTTAAACTTTTAACTATGTTCTTAATCTAATATAACGATGCTTTTTTCTTAATGAAGAACTTAAATGTGTCTAGATTAACGGCCATAAACTATTGTCTGCGGAAATTTGCGGATTGTCTAGTTAGAAGCCTGCTACGCCTGCGTAGGCCGAAGCGTAACAACGCTACGACAATGTTTCAAATATGCTTATTGACTTTGTTTTATTTTTTCAGAAAGGCAGTACATTGGATCCTTTTTAAGGGATTTTATATTTGAACTATGGCTGTCTACGAGTGGTTCAGACACAGAAAGATACCTTCAAGTGTTACAGCAGTTCATGGACATGGTGCCGAATGTAGACAACATAGATACTGCCAATTTGGATCCGATTATCAAGTATGTTTGCCAACGACTTTCCGTTTTATGGAAATCTTCTTCTCGGAAAAAAAGTACTGTTCTGAATAAACATTCTAAATGGCTGAGTGAGAAAGAAAGTGTAAATCTACCGAAATTATCCATATTAAACAAAAATACGCCACGTGATATTCCGCACAAACCGCGGAGCGGCGGTAGTGGTACGTCAAATGACGGAAATACGGCACGCAAGTTTTTTAAAAATCCGGATGTACCTGCTGAAATGACAGGTATCTAACAATGCCTTATCGAAAGGTGTGGAGTTCTTTCGGAGTGTATGTCATCTGGCTACAATATAATTATAAATAAGTTTGATGAATACGCCAAAGAGACGGCCAAGCAACTCGTGACAGCATACCCATGGTATCCCTTACCTTCATCTGTGCATAAAATGTTCTTACACGGTGCTATAGTAATAGAAAACGCATTAGTTTCTATTGGTGAGCTGTCCGAAGAGGCTGCAGAATCAACTAATAAAAATATAAAGGCGTTTAGGCTCAATCATGCCAGGAAAATGTCACGAGTCTTAACAAATACAGACCTTTTAAACAGACTTCTACTGAACACAGACCCATTGATCACATCCATGAGGCAATTGCCCAGAAAAAGAAAACTTTACTGTCTGTAAACGTTATAAGTTTGTTAGATTTAAGTTCAATTTAAAATTAAAAATTAAATAATATTACATGTCATGTCCATGTAATATTACTTAATTTATTTATTTATTTTATTATTTGTAGTTACTAATATAGCTTATAGAACAATTATTGTTAAATTTTAATACAATAGAACACCTGTAACTAACAATCTATATACCCTAAGTTTGCTGTTTAGTTTTAATAATTGTATACTTATTTTTTGCTATTTTTTATATAATACATTTATGTGTAGCATTCCCCAAATTGAGTTTTTTTTTAATTATCGTTAAATCCCTAAATTATAAAAATATTTCCAATAAAAAAAATCAAGTAATTGAGTAAATAATTAATTATGAGCGCCTTACTTAGGCGCGCAGCCCACCGTGCGCCGCGCGGCAGGCGGCAGTCACCCTCATCCCAACATCTGTCGTCAAATGCAACTCCTAATCACAATTTATCGTACTTAACTATCTGCTATTACATGGTAAGTATAACAAAAATAATAACGAATCGTCAGACGCGGAAGGTATAGTAAGTAGGGTTAAGGAACCAATAGTCAGCCTTTTAACGAAAGTTTTGAGTTCAAACCATTCCCATTTGTGCTTGCAGTAACCAATTGATAAAAAACTACTTTTCATTCAATTAAAAAACATATAAATTATACAATCAAAAAACACTGAATCTTTTATTTACTTATGAGATAAGTAATTAACAAGAAGCAAAGTTGGGTACTTATTGCCAGTAGTCAGTGCTCAGTCTTCACAAGTGTCACAACGGCATGAAATCATTGACTACTGTGTTTTTGTTGTATTCGAGTTATACACGTATTGACTAAATTGATTGATTAAAAATTACGCATCCAAGACTGTGAATTACATTCATAAATAAAAAATAAACAGCCAATATCCAAAGGTCGGCCCCTACGACTGACTTTTTGATATAAAGGACTTTTTGAAGGACCCAATAGTCGGCCGTCTCAATCAAAATACTACTTTCGTGGGAAAAACATCAATTACATTAGGAAAGCTCGACAACTATATAATAATATATTCAAAAGAAAACAATTGCGATATAGTATCAAAGTAAGCTGCTTACCACTAATTACTACGACGCAGAAAGTTAGCAAAAAAATGGCGGACATTGCACAAATAGCACATGCTCGCGGACTACGCTGGTATGAACTTGTCTTACGCTCGCCGCTTACCCCTCCCTGAATAGATCACCCGATTCTTTAACAAATAAGGAGTTAGAAAATGAGAATACATTCATGTTATTGGATAATTAAAAACTAGAAGAATAGTCGCATGCTCACGAGCTGCAGCCAAAGAGAATAGGTAGGTACAGCAAATTGGGAAAAGCAGGCTCAGATAAAGAACTATTTAATATTGCAAATTTTAGGAACAAACAAACTAAAGATATCAAACATAACAAATACATAAGAGACTCCACAGGATCGCTGCTGACTTCCGATAGTGATACAAACGACCGATGGCACGAATACTTCAGCAATTTAGTAAACGAAGAGTTCCCACAAGAACCTATGCCAAGCTTGCTTTTAGAACATGGCCCAATAGAATTGATAACACAAGAAGAAGTCAAAGCTGCGCTTACTAAAATGAAAAATGGCAAAGCAACGGGACCTGACGAAATACCATCAGATCTCCTAAAAATGACTGGTAACGCAGGTTTGTCATAGTTAACTGATCTTTTCAATCTTGTGCTTACTCACGGGAAAATGCCTGATGGCTGGGGACAAAGTACTCTTGTTCCATTCTATAAAGGTACGGGGGATGTGGCTGAATGTGGAAATTATCGTGCTATCAAGCTAACCTCAGACGTGTTAAAGATCTGGGAGAGCGTAATTGCTGGACGATTATTAAAACTGACTACGGTTACATCAAATAAATGCTTCACCAGCAGAGTAGGTACGATAGACGCGATCCATACTGTTCGAATCCTTCTTGAAAAATACAAGGGGCAAAAAAAGAACCTCCATCTAGCCTTTATAAATCTCGAAAAGGCGTTTGATCGTGTCCCAAGGAAACTAATATAGCAAGCGTTACGAGCACAACTAGTTCCTGAAAACTACATCAGAATTCTCAAGGATGTGTACTACAGTAGGTATTAAGACCAGAACTCTCTGCCCAGCTGGTAGGTACTGGCCCAGAATTTGAGGTGAATGTCGGGGTCCATCAGGGCTCTACTCTTAGCCCGGTGCTCTTTAACATAGTCATGAACTATGTCACTGAAACATTTCTCGTTCAAACGTTCTCGGAAACATTGTCAGAAATCCAAACCGACTTAACGGCATCGTGCACAGCACTGGACCGCATGCAGAGGGCTACGAGTAATTCGAAGCAAAACTGAATATATGTACTGCAACTTTTCGGGAAAAGTAACACCTACCAACGCAATGCAGCAACCATACCTTGATCACACTCCATTAAAGCAAGTTGATCACTTTAAGTATCTAGACAAAGATACAGAAAACCGCAAAACGACTGCCTGGCTAAAGTGGAGATCTTTAACAGGAGTTCTTTGTGACGTAAAGATGCCTATAGAAGTCAAAGGAAACATATATATAAGAGAGCAGTGAGACCAGCTTTAATGTATGGATCCGAATGCTGGGCCACGCGACAATCTGACGAACAAAAACTCCATGTCACAGAAATGAAGATCCCAAGGTGGTCTGGCGGTGTAACGGTCAAAGATAGCCAGGAACGAGCACATAAGGGGAACATTTAAAATAGCGTGTATCACTGACAAACTCCAGGCAAATCGCCTACGATGGTACGGTCATGCCATGAGGCGAAACAAAGAGCACATGACAAGGGTCGTCATGGAAATCGAAGAACCAAAAAGAGTTCCTGGTCGCCGACCGACGACATGGATGGGAACCATTTCCAAGGACATGAAGAAGACGGATTTAAAACCCGAAATTACACAAAAACGCCCAGAATGGCGTCTTAGGACTAGGTGGGCCGACCCCAAGAGACATGGGAAATAGGTTCAGGAAATGAAGGAAAAGAAAAAGTACGAAACCCTAAAAACACAAAAAAACGCAGTAGATAAAGTGAGCTCATATTTTCATTTCGTGTTGCATACCTTAAAAATCTCTTAATGTTCATTTATTAATAATCAAACGAACTTACCTGTGAAGTTTGATTGGAATTATACGAGTATCCAAATCGAAGATTACATATATTTACTAGCAGCAGTACACGGTTATGTGCTGTCCTTGTCACACATTTAGAGTTATAATATTATTCAAAAAAACTGTTCTCGCTCTCGCCCGCCGGGTAATTAGGAACGGCAGCGCTCCCAGCGGCGTGGTTTATCATTATTTTAGAGCACATAGATATTTTTGTGTTAGGACCAGAGACGATTTTATTTTAATTTTTAGGGTCTGGGAGGGTGGGAGTATGTAATCTTCGATTTGGATACTCGTATAATTCCAATCAAACTTCACAGGTAAGTTCGTTTGATTATTAATTATACTTCGTATCCAAATCGAAGATTACATATATTTACTAGCAGATGTTTAGAGAATTGTAATACTACATATAAGTAGGAAAAATAAAATAAAATATCGAAGTCAAATCCGTACGCTCCTATGGGTTCCTGATAATTAGCTTCATACATGAGTGCCTAATAAAATAAAACGGTACTATTATGTAAATATTATATGAATATTTTTATTAGATTGGACTTATGCATGACATGCTGTGCGTGTCCAAGTGAGGAACGACATTAATAAAGAATGAAATTACTTTCAATAACCTTTTAGGTGAAACAAAACACTGGAGTGTGTATTATCGTCGATATAATTTTAACATTACTTGAATATACCTGCTTTAAATTATACTTCGTTCATTTAATTGAACTCTACTGACGAATCCCTGCATAGTGATTGTATACTATAGATATGCCTGTATTTCATATCGAAGTAAAAAAGGAAGACAAAAACAAGTTGTATAATTAGTAAAACAAGCTATCAGTAGTTTCTTCATTGCAAGATTAATACTAAAGAAATCTTGTTATAAAATATACATACAGATTTATACTGAGACCAAACAATAATTCAAGTGGTTGGTAATGGTTAATACGGTAAGTTTTTCCTTTTTGAGTAGAACGTTGTAATAAAAAAGTGGCAGGTGTCTTCGATTCTACTGTAGAATAACGAAATATTGACCAGTACGCTACAGCAGCAAGAGAATTACTATTTTTGTAAATAATTGTTATAATAAAGAACAGACACGTGGAGTGTTTTATATCTTGATAATCGGAATGCTACTATTGAAGAGAAATCTCATCATGGTAAAAACAACCTGATGGAGTAAAATTTTGTTACATTCTACACAATTCCTGTAGAATATGTAATATGAGACGCCGTTAATGCGGAGCAAAGTTGTACGATCCTCAACACGATTTTATTAATGTGAAAAAACTCAACGCTGTTAATGCGAAGCAATGTTGTACAATCATCAACAAAATTGACGTAGAGTAACTCAACGCTGTTGAAGCGGAGCAAAGATCTACAATCCTCGACACAATTAATGTGGAGAAACTCAACGCTGTTAAAACGGAACAAAGTTCTACAATCCTCGACACAATGAATGTGGAGAGACTCAACGCTGTTAAAGCGGAGCAAGTTCTACAATCCTCGACACAATTAATGTGGAGTACCTCAACGCTGTTAAAGCGGAGCAAAGTTCTAGAATCCTCGACACAATTAATGTGGAGTACCTCAACGCTGTTAAAGCGGAGCAAACTTCTAGAATCCTCGACACAATTAATGTGGAGTACCTCAACGCTGTTAAAGCGGAGCAAAGTTCTAGAATCCTCGACACAATTAATGTGGAGCACCTCAACGCTGTTAAAGCGGAGCAAAGTTCTAGAATCCTCGACACAATTAATGTGGAGTACCTCAACGCTGTTAAAGCGGAGCAAAGTTCTAGAATCCTCGACACAATTAATGTGGAGTACCTCAACGCTGTTAAAGCGGAGCAAAGTTCTAGAATCCTCGACACAATTAATGTGGAGCACCTCGACGCTGTTAAAGCGGAGCAAAGTTCTAGAATCCTCGACACAATTAATGTGGAGTACCTCAACGCTGTTAAAGCGGAGCAAAGTTCTAGAATCCTCTACACAATTAATGTGGAGTACCTCAACGCTGTTAAAGCGGAGCAAAGTTCTAGAATCCTCGACACAATTAATGTGGAGCACCTCAACGCTGTTAAAGCGGAGCAAAGTTCTAGAATCCTCGACACAATTAATGTGGAGTACCTCAACGCTGTTAAAGCGGAGCAAAGTTCTAGAATCCTCGACACAATTAATGTGGAGCACCTCAACGCTGTTAAAGCGGAGCAAAGTTCTAGAATCCTCGACACAATTAATGTGGAGTACCTCAACGCTGTTAAAGCGGAGCAAAGTTCTAGAATCCTCGACACAATTAATGTGAAGTACCTCAACGCTGTTAAAGCGGAGCAAAGTTCTAGAATCCTCGACACAATTAATGTGGAGTACCTCAACGCTGTTAAAGCGGAGCAAAGTTCTGGAATCCTCGACACAATTAATGTGGAGTACCTCAACGCTGCTAAAGCGGACGATCCTTGACATAATTAATGTGTTAAAGCTCAACGCTGTTAAAGCAAGCTGATTTGACACAATTTTTGTGGCATAATTGTTGAAACGGAGCAAAATTATACAAATTTACACGCGATTTATGTCACGTAACTCGGCGCTGTTAAAGCGGAGCAGCGTAGGGTATTTAATAAGATTAAGCCTATTTCATCGATATAGCCTACGAAAAAAAATATATTTTCGTTTCGTATATATATATGTATATATATATGATATGAAGTTTCTCTAGGAAACTATAAATCAAAATTTAAGTCGTTGTTTGTATTACTTCAGTATATATCGGTTCATGCTTTCAATAAACAGGAATATTAGTTTCGTGATAATTCAATTGGGTTAAAACCATTTACTCTCCAATGAGGTTTTTGTTAGCAAACTCACTCAGCTTCGTAAAATTATTCCGTTTTGGTTACCACCTTCCTAAACGGTGAGGTTTTAATAGTAGGTACGTACGACCATATTAATATCCGACTTAATTTTAATTAAGTCGTGTTGAGTCCTATTATCGTAAAGATATCATCTACAATTTTATATGTAGGTATCATAAAAATGTGATCCACAACATTCACTACCTACATGTACAAATTACAATACTTCTATTATAATATGTATATGTAAAAATCATATGATTTATATAATTTCATGCATTGCATTGCATTGTAATTCGTTTTTACTAACCGCAACAATTCGCAAGACTGCGCCGTCAGATATTGGTTCAAATTCCCGAACCAAACTATCCTTGTTTCGTGATGGGGATACGTAAAGTTGATAAAGAAAATCAGTAAGTATAGGTATTATTGTTATGCAAAAAACCACAAAAAACTTTAACTATTTTGTGTCTTTAACCAGTTTTCTCGTTATTCGCTCCGAGCATGCAGGAAAGCGATTGAACACCTTTTAGGTGTGCAATTTGTTAAAGAACCACCAATCATAATATACTAACCTGTAATGTCCGCATATTATGTAGGTATTGTATTTTGTAAATTTTTACATAAACCAAAATATCATATTTTTGACCTGGTTATATCGTTGTATATTGAACGGTTTACGGTATCTAAAATATGAGGGAAAAAAATAATAACCTCTTTCGAGTCTGAACAAAACAAAAAAGTTATTCTTTACCTTAAATAACTTACCTATACTCAAAGAATACACCTCTGAACATAAATTATCCTTCTTTAATCGTATAGACACTAGGTCGCAAATTAAACCCCTGCAGCGGCTACAGCAAGCATTCGCGCTATTTAGCGGAACAGGGTAATACGGCACTGCCGCTGCGGTTACACTTCCCTTTAGTTTAGAGCCTTAACTGACTCAAAATCGCAATGTCATAGTATTTTGACTTCATTAAAACATGATCAAGATTATATATTCCGACTCATTAAAGTAGTATTTCCTTGATAGAACCTGAAATAGGCTTACTCGTAAATAGGAACGTAGTTTATACGAAACCTATCTTATTTTTATTTTACAATTTTTCTCTGCAACAACATTATGATGATAATTATTGATTGTAGTCATTGTTACTTATTTCAGCGAGCTCATGATTCTTTATAAGCGAGTATATTTTTATGACAGTTCATATAAATGAAGTAGGTAGACGACGTACAAGAAGCGCTATAAGTATGTGTACTTCTTAGCTGACAAATCGAGGCTGTCTTTCACGAATAATACAAGACAAACATGAAGAATTGAAGAGGTCATACCTCCCTTTTAGGGATAAAATGGGGAACCTCTAAAATACCTATATTGTCCCGAAGGCTCGACGATATTCGAAACGGCAACATCCGGATCATAAGCTAGCTTTTATTAACAAAACTATAGATAAATGAGGGAACCTCTATGGCTATTTTACTTTAAATTACTTTTAGATGCCATTTTGTTAACCGAATTTACTACAATTTGTGAAATTCATGTCGACTTTCATAATTTTTTAGCATTGCATACTTCAATACTTATTACTATAATTATCTCAGAACTCTGGAAAGGTAGATGAAATCATTGCGTAGATGAGATTACATTTGTTTTCGTTAAATACCAGGGTTAGAAGTAAGTGGCTAACCCTCGAGTATGGCGTGTGGCGCAATTTTTAGTATACGGTCTGGTACACAAACCTGATACGAATTATAACGCGTAAATACTATAACGCGTAAATACATAACGAACCTTAAAGTTCTCTTAATTAGGTTTAAATTTGTATGTTAATCTACGAACAACAACCCGTGCCTTTAACATGTACTTTACTTATATTACTTAGAAAAAAGAAGGTAGATGTAAAAGCATTATTTCGAACAAAGTAAATATTCCTTGATCTATTCTTTTAGTTATTATATGATTAATACACCACACTAACATTCGGTTTTAAATTGTAATCTACCACACATATATTGAAAGCAAAATCAAACATTTGGACAAAATCACTTTCCGAAAGAAGATTCGTTAAACGGCAACTAGGCCGCGGTTTTATTCTGTAATTTGAATTCATCGTTCTGAAGATGTGTAAAATCACTCACCCTAATCCTTCAATCTGAAATAGATATACACTAAAACACTATTTTTGCGAGAAAATACGTGTGACTCGGACAGACACAAAAACATGTAATGATAAACCACGCCGCTGGGAGCGCTGCCGTTCCTAATTACCCGGCGGGCGAGAGCGAGAACAGTTTTTTTGAATAATATTATAACTCTAAATGTGTGACAAGGACAGCACATAACCGTGTACTGCTGCTAGTAAATATATGTAATCTTCGATTTGGATACGAAGTATAATTTACTTTCCTTTGAAAATAACAGTTACCTAGCCTTCAGAATTTCCTATTAGCGCGCTCTCTAATTTAGATGTTAATTATTTCCTTGCTAGTTACTTAACAAATAATTGCAGTTTTTGTGAAAGGAAAATAATAGCAGCCAATAAAAGTACCAACATTTCAATGGCCGTGAACTCTTTTATAAACCGCAACTAAGGCAATGTTACACAACTTGGGAATTGGGAAAGAAAAAACCAGGAAAAGAAGTCTATAATTTCTACCGCCCGACTTGTTAAGATTATTTTACTTAAGAGGGGGCAGAGTGTTTTCAACGTAAACGACAGTTACGGTTAAGACTGTGGCGTCCTCAATTATTTGCAAAGGCATACAAGATGCATGTAATTATTATCTCAAAGAGTGTGTCTACCATATTCGTGTATTTATAATCTACAATAATGTACAGTTTAGTAAATATGTCTACGCAAAGACGCAGCAAAATTGAGAAAAACGCGTGTCAGCGTTTATGCCAAAGTGAATGAAAAATCATTTGCTTTATTTTTAAAAACTAACTCTATCCAATCTCAAATATACAAGCTACTGAATTCGTATAGTCTTATTACATAATACTGGTTCATTAATTAATTATGATTTTTTTAAAACGTCCTAAAAATCCGCCATACAAAATTACTATGGAATCTGATCGTTGAAATATAACAAGTGAGCAACACCCGAAATAGTCAGTCGGCCCCGAATGTTCGAAGCGACACCACGTCTCTCTGCGGAGCGTCTACATCTTGAAATAAATCGATGTTCATTGTGTACGTATACTGCGTTATAGGTAGCAAAACGGTATAAGAATTTTTTTACCATTTTTTGTGTTTCCAAAGGAAATAGGCAATAGCAACCAGTTCAAAATGAATGACATACAGAGTTAGTTTCGTTTATACCTCATTGTATATAGTGTCACTTGGACCGTAGAAGATGTCCAAGGTCTGATGACGGAGTAGAAAGGTGGCCACCGGAACTCAGGAAGTAGTTGATGTAATACCCCCGTGTTTGGGCTCGTTAGGTTTGTTCTGGTGAGCACTTGGACCGTGAGTGGTGTCCAAGGTCTGATGATGGAGCAGAAATATGACCACCGGAACTCAGGAAGTAGTTGATGTAATACCCCCGTGTTTGGACTCATTTGTATTGTTTTGGCGGGCACTTGGACCGTGACTGGTGTCCAAGGTCTGATGATGGAGCAGAAAGATGACCAGCGGAACTCAGGAAGTAGTTGATGTAATACCCCTGTGTTTGGGCTCGTTAGGTTTGGTTAGGCGAGCACTTGGGCCGTAGGTGGTGTCCAAGGTCTGATGATGGAGCAGAAAGGCGGCCACCGGAACTCAGGCAGTAGTTGATGTAATACCCCCGTGTTTGGAGTCATTTGTATTGTTTTGACGAGCACTTGGATCGTGAGTGGTGTCCAAGGTCTGATGATGGAGCAGAAAGGTGTCAACCGGTACTCAGGAACCAGTGGGTGGAATACCTTCGTGTTCAGACTTGTAGATTTTGTTTTGACGAGCACTTGGGCTATACATGGTGTCCAAGGTCTGATGGTGGAGCAGTAAAGTGTCAACTGGTACTCAGGAACCAGTTGATAGAATACCTTCGTGTTTAGACTCGTTAGTTTTGATTCGACGAGCACTTGGGCCATGCATGGTTTCCAAGGTCTGATGATGGGGCAGATATTTACAAATATATTAAAAAATTATAAATTATATTTATTACATTAATATTTATAAATTTTGTAAGGTTGACTCCGATTTGGATAAAAATCGATATCTGAGGATCCGGCGGGGTGATTAACATGAATCTTGAGTCAAATTTGTTAAATATTGTTTAAACCGACGCCATCTTGGATTTTGTAAGATAAACTCCGATTTGGATAAAAATCGATATCTGACGATCCGGCGGGGTCCTTACCATGAATCCAGAATCAAAATCGTAAAATACTGTAAAAAGCGACGCCATCTTGGATTTTGTGCGATAAACTCCGATTTGGATAAAAATTGATATCTGAGGATCCAGTGGGGACCATGACATGAATCTAGGATCAATATTGTAAAATATTGTAAAAACCGACGCCATCTTGGATTTTGTAAAATCAACTCCGATTTGGATAAAAATCGATATCTGACTATCCAGCGGGGTGATTAACATGAATCTTGAGTCAAAATTGTAAAATATTGTTTAAACCGACGCCATCTTGGATTTTGTAAGATCAACTCCGATTTGGATAAAAATTGATATCTGACGATCCGGCGGGGTCCTTAACATGAATCCAGAATCAAAATCGTAAAATATTGTAAAAAGTGACGCCATCTTGGATTTTGTGAGCTTAACTCCGATTTGGATAAAAATCGATATCTAAGGATCCGACGGAGTGATTAACATGAATCCAGAGTCAAAATTGTAAAATATTGTAAAAACCGACGCCATCTTGGATTTTGTAAAATCAACTCCGATTTGGATAAAAATCGATATCTGAGGATCCGGCGGGGTCCTTAACATGAATCCAGAGTCAAAATTGTAAAATATTGTTAAAACGGACGCCATCTTGGATTTTGTAAGATCAACTCCGATTTGGATAAAAATCGATATCTGAGGATCCGGCGGGGTCCTTAACATGAATCCAGAATCAAAATCGTTAAATATTGTAAAAAGCGACGCCATTTTGGACTTTGTGAGATTAGCTCCGATTTGGATAAAAATCGATATCTGAGGATCCGGCGGGGTGATTAACATGAATCCAGAATCAAAATCGTAAAATATTGTAAAAAGCGACGCCATCTTGGATTTTGTGAGATCAACTCCGATTTGGATAAAAATTGATATCTGACGATCCGGCGGGGTCCTTAACCAAATCCAGAATCAAAATTGTAAAATATTGTTAAAACGGACGCCATCTTGGATTATGTAAGATCAACTCCGATTTGGATAAAAATCGATATCTGAGGATCCGGCGGGGTCCTTAACATGAATCCAGAATCAAAACCGTTAAATATTGTAAAAAGCGACGCCATCTTGGACTTTGTGAGATTAGCTCCGATTTGGATAAAAATCGATATCTGAGGATCCGGCGGGGTGATTAACATGAATCCAGAATCAAAATCGTAAAATATTGTAAAAAGCGACGCCATCTTGGATTTTGTGAGATCAACTCCGATTTGGATAAAAATTGATATCTGACGATCCGGCGGGGTCCTTAACATGAATCCAGAATCAAAATCGTAAAATATTGTAAAAAGCGACGCCATCTTGGATTTTGTAAAATCAACTCCGATTTGGATAACAATCGATATCTGACTATCCGGCGGGGTCCTTAACATGAATCCAGAATCAAAATCGTCAAATATTGTAAAAAGCGACGCCATCTTGGATTTTGTGAGATTAGCTCCGATTTGGATAAAAATCGATATCTGAGGATCCGGCGGGGTGATTAACATGAATCTTGAGTCAAAATTGTAAAATATTGTTAAAACCGACGCCATCTTGGATTTTGTGAGATTAACTCCGATTTGGATAAAAATCGATATCTGACGATCCGGCGGGGTCCTTACCATGAATCCAGAATCACAATCGTAAAATATTGTAAAAAGCGACGCCATCTTGGATTTTGTAAGATCAACTCCGATTTGGATAACAATCGATATCTGACTATCCGGCGGGGTCCTTAACATGAATCCAGAATCAAAATCGTAAAATATTGCAAAAAGCGACGCCATCTTGGATTTTGTGCGATAAACTCCGATTTGGATAAAAATCGATATCTGACTATCCGGCGGGGTCCATAACATGAATCCATGGTCAAAATTGTTAATTAACGTCAACACTGACGCCATATTGGATTTTGTAAGATAAACTCTGATTTGGATAAAAATCGATATCTCATGATCCGGCGGGGTCCTTAACATGAATCCAGAATCAAAACTGAATAATATTGTAATAAGTGACGCCATCTTTGATTTTGTGAGATTAACTCCGATTTGAATAAAAATCGATATCTGACGATTCAGCGGGGTCCATAACATGAATCCGAAGTCAAAATTGTTAAATAATGTCAACACCGACGCCAAATTGGACTTTGGAAAATTATCTCTGATTTGGATAAAAATCGATATCTGACGATTTTTATCCAAATCGGAGTTGATATCACAAAATCCAAGATGGCGTCGATTCTTACCATATTTTTTCAATTTTGACTCAAGATTCATGTTAATCACCCCGCCGGCTTCTCAGATATCGATTTTTATCCAAATCGCAGTTAATCTCACAAAATCCAAGATGGCGTCGCTTTTTACAATTTGTTACGATTTTGATTCTGGATTCATGTTAAGGATCCCGCCGGATCGCCAGATATCAATTTTTATCCAAATCGGAGTTGATCGTACAAAATCCAAGATGGCGTCGGATTTAACAATATTTTACAATTTTTACTCAAGATTTATGTTAATCACCCCGCCGGATCCTCAGATAACGATTTTTATCCAAATCGGAGTTAATCTCACAAAATCCAAGATGGCGTCGCTTTTTACAATATTTAACGATTTTGATTCTGGATTCATGTTAAGGACCCCGCCGGATCGTCAGATATCAATTTTTATCCAAATCGGAGTTGATCTCACAAAATCCAAGATGGCGTCGGTTTTAACAATATTTTACAATTTTGACTCAAGATTCGTGTTAATCACCCCGCCGGATCCTCAGATATCGATTTTTATCCAAATCGCAGTTAATCTCACAAAATCCAAGATGGCGTCGGTTTTAACAATATTTTACAATTTTGACTCAAGATTCATGTTAATCACCCCGCCGGATCCTCAGATATCGATTTTTATACAAATCGGAGCTAATCTCACAAAGTCCAAGATGGCGTCGCTTTTTACAATATTTAACGATTTTGATTCTGGATTCATGTTAAGGACCCCGCCGGATCGTCAGATATCAATTTTTATCCAAATCGGAGTTGATCTCACAAAATCCAAGATGGCGTCGGTTTTAACAATATTTTACAATTTTGACTCAAGATTCGTGTTAATCACCCCGCCGGATCCTCAGATATCGATTTTTATCCAAATCGCAGTTAATCTCACAAAATCCAAGATGGCGTCGGTTTTAACAATATTTTACAATTTTGACTCAAGATTCATGTTAATCACCCCGCCGGATCCTCAGATATCGATTTTTATACAAATCGGAGCTAATCTCACAAAGTCCAAGATGGCGTCGCTTTTTACAATATTTAACGATTTTGATTCTGGATTCATGTTAAAGACCCCGCCGGATCGTCAGATATCGATTTTTATCCAAATCGGAGTTAATCTCACAAAGTCCAAGGTGGCGTCGCTTTTTACAATATTTAACGATTTTGATTCTGGATTCATGTTAAGGACCCCGCCGGATCGTCAGATATAATTTTTTATCCAAATCGGAGTTGATCTTACAAAATCCAAGATGGCGTCGGTTTTTACATTATTTTACAATTTTGACTCTGGATTCATGTTAATCACTCCGTCGGATCCTCGGATATCGATTTTTATCCAAATCGGAGTTAAGCTCACAAAATCCAAGATGGCGTCGCTTTTTACAATATTTTACGATTTTTATTCTAGATTCATGTTAAGGACCCCGCCGGATCGTCAGATATCAATTTTTATCCAAATCGGAGTTGATCTTACAAAATCCAAGATGGCGTCGGTTTTAACAATATTTTACAATTTTGACTCAAGATTCGTGTTAATCACCCCGCCGGATCCTCAGATATCGATTTTTATCCAAATCGCAGTTAATCTCACAAAATCCAAAATGGCGTCGGTTTTAACAATATTTTACAATTTTGACTCAAGATTCATGTTAATCACCCCGCCGGATCCTCAGATATCGATTTTTATCCAAATCGGAGCTAATCTCACAAAGTCCAAGATGGCGTCGCTTTTTACAATATTTAACGATTTTGATTCTGGATTCATGTTAAGGACCCCGCCGGATCGTCAGATATCTATTTTTATCCAAATCGGAGTTGATCTTACAAAATCCAAGATGGCGTCGGTTTTAACAATATTTTACAATTTTGACTCAAGATTCATGTTAATCAACCCGCCGGATTCTCAGATATCGATTTTTATCCAAATCAGAGTTAATCTCACAAAATCCAAGATGGCGTCGCTTTTTACAATATTTAACGATTTTGATTCTGGATTCATGTTAAGGACCCCGCCGGATCGTCAGATATCTATTTTTATCCAAATCGGAGTTGATCTTACAAAATCCAAGATGGCGTCGGTTTTAACAATATTTTACAATTTTGACTCAAGATTCATGTTAATCAACCCGCCGGATTCTCAGATATCGATTTTTATCCAAATCAGAGTTAATCTCACAAAATCCAAGATGGCGTCGCTTTTTACAATATTTAACGATTTTGATTCTGGATTCATGTTAAAGACCCCGCCGGATAGTCAGATATCGATTTTTATCCAAATCGGAGTTTATTTTACAAAATCCAAGATGGCGTCGGTTTTTACAATATTTTACCATTTTGACTCTGGATTCATGTTAATCACTTCGTCGGATCCTCGGATATCGATTTTTATCCAAATCGGAGTCAACCTTACAAAATTTATAAATATTGATATAATCAATATTATAAAAGTGACGTTTTCTGGGTAAAGAAAGATACCACATTGTCGCTTATTGATAAGAATGATAAGGCGCTTCTGTCATAAAGAATCACTTGGAAAACCTTATCAACAGGCGACAATGTGGTACTTTTACCAAGAAAACGACACAATTTTTTAACGATTTCATAATATGTGACGTTTTGCGGTGAAAGGTACCTTATGGACGATCGGCGCTTACGCTGTTAACAAAGACGCTGATAATAATGCGCTGCAACGCGACGTAAGCGCCGACCGTCCATAAGGTACCTTTAGCCGTAAATAGCCACATATGAAATCATAAAAAATGTGCTTTTATTTAGAAAAAGGCACTTTGCCATTCTGCCGGTTGTCGATAAGGCGCGAATGTCATAAATATTAGTTTAGAAATGAACCTTATCAACAACCGACAGAATGGTACCTTTCTTTAGTACTAAATACAAACACAAATAATAAAATCATTTGGAAAAACCGAACAAATATTAGGTGAATTAATACAATATCTGTATCAAAGGATTATAAAAATGAGGAATTCTAAGATTTCTAAGTTATAACCTTTTAACGCCCGAATAATGACGCGCCGGTGTAGTAGTGTGCGTGCGCGCACGCACACAGATAGCGAGCAGTGCGGGGCCGCTAAATGCCTATTTCGTGTCCGCGGCAAACACTCTGCCCGCTCTTAAGTATTTACGAAAGCGGAGCGAGACGGACAATACCCCCGAACGCCGCAATCGCTATCGAATACGGTCACGTACAACTCATGATAAGCACACATGTTTCTACCATGAGTTGTTATAGATTTCGACACGTTATTTACAGTTGCATCTCGCTTCCACCCGCAAGTGCGAGCAAGATGCACGCACTGACAGTGCGTTGACGCAGACGCTAGCGACTATAGATATCTACAGTAGATTTCAAACTCATGCATATTGATCTCTTTAGTAACTCTCGTTCTGCATACCTACAAGATGAGGAACTAAATATACTTATAAATGAATGACACGACACGAGTTATCGGATAAGGAAGCATCGCCGCGGGTGACGGCGGGCGTGGCGAATGACGTCACGGCTTGAATTAACCCGATTCCGAGAATTGAACGCTGGCTTCGGTAGGTTGGCAACAACGATGTTATAGCCTATGGATACTGCGTGTGTGAGACTGAGTGAGTAAAATATGAGCCGTGAAATGTCGCCAATGACGTTGGTATTGCCGTTTATATCTTCAGTTCTTGTTCAAGAGCTCACTTTCCACCTACCCCAGCTCCCCAGTTTCCTTGCCAAAATTCCTAGTCAGTCTGCCTGCGATTGACGACGTAATGTATCGTTCAAAGTAATAATAAGGTACAGTGGGCCAAGAAAGTGGTCTGCCACTTTTGACAAAAGTTTCTGCGAGCTCTAACGATCGCTAAGGTTGACTTGACACTGACATAATATTATTGGCAGGCGAAATCGACCTTGTTGTCTCATGACGTTCAAACGAATCTCAATCTAAGGGTGGTAAACCACATTTTTGGCCGACTGTACTAGTTTACACGACAATGTTTGCACAAAGTTGCATAAATTTCGGGTCAACGCGACGAATTCAGACCTCTAATTAGAAAACCGGCCAAGTGCGAGTCGGACTCGCGCAAGAAAGGTTTCGTACCATTATTTTTGAAAACGGCAAAAAAATCACGTATGTTGTATGGGAGCCCCCTAACTATTTATTTTATAATGTATTTTAGTATTTGATGTTAGAGCGGCAATAGAAATACCTAATCTGTGAAAATGTCTGTGTCTAACTATTACGGTTCTTGTGATACAGCCTGATGACAGACGGACGGATGGACGGACGGATGTCGAAGCCTTAGTAATAGGGTTCCGTTTTACCCTTTGGGTACGGAACCCTAATAAAACATACACTGCAAGCGTTAATATTTGAAATTATCTGGACTTGGCTTAGTTTCAGAGTTTTTATCATAACTCGAGCAAAAACGCATTTTTGACTGCAGTGTTAGCATTATGAGCTTTGGTTTTGACATACCTACCTACTTATTGACTGACATTAGAAAAAAATATAAAAAACTTTGCGAAAAACCTCTGTATCCAAAAAAAAAAAGTTTAAAACTCGTTTATCGTTATGACTATTACACACCATCTACAAAAGTATTAAAAAAATCTATAAAACACAAAACAAATTGACAAAACATGACAAAAGTCATATTAACAATGTTTGCTTTTTTTAACGTCAAGTATACAAGATTCGAAAATCTTTCGGGTTATTAACGGCCACAGTGTATATTAAGTAGATAGCTACAGCTACTAATAAGAAAAGCATCCTGCAATAAGAAAAAAAGAACACAACACGGACGAATATTTTTTAAACGTAATACGTAAAGTAGGTACCTACCTACCTATATCGACCACGGGGTGAGTATTCTTGGGTACAGTAAGGAATTTGATTTCAGTACCATTTCGAACCTTGTCACGGTGACTATATCATTAGATCCCTACACCCAGCGGCTATACCTAATATTGTTTGTCACTGTGACAATGAAGGTACTAAATGGAACATAAATCAAATTCCTCGACTCTTACACTTGTCCTGATCGACGAGGCACTTGGGGACACTCCGTGTACAAAGTTCTGTTTAGTCTGTATATGGGCCAACGCTAGCTGGCGCAGGTGCACGTTTAGTATGGCGCACCGACCGCTTCACTGAGCGCTGTTCATACAATTTCTTATTAGACGGGCGTCCGTTCCGGGTAATCCGCGTCAGCTAGCGGAGGCCCTTAATCTACATCCAAATGTGGCCGAGAACAAAACGTCAGGAACACATTATGCTTATTTACTAGAGAGTACCAGTACCAGCCCACAGAAAGTGACAAAGTACGAGGTCGGAGAACAGCACGACTAGCACGAATTTCGAAAATTGCCATTAACTCTTTGCCACTTCAAATATGCAAGTGTGACAGAGATGGAGATACAAAACAAATCCGCAAACGTTAGATTTTCGTGATATATAGGCCTAGGTGATTTTTTTTTCAAGGATTCGAGTTACGGAGACGCAACATCCATGGGGTGTAATACCCTTGGTCATACACTTGTCCTGATCGGCGGCGCACGTGTGGACACTCCGCGTACAAAGTTATGTTTAGTCTGCACTTTATTTCCGTCCATATGTGGCCGAGGCCGTTATTGGTCATTTATTAAGTCTCGATTCAATTACTTGGCTGGATTAATAGGGACGGTTTTTAATTAGTGTTGTTATTTTTAATTGGTACCTATTGATAATTTTGAAAGGAATTAGGAAGGGAGGGTTAGACCCACTTGAAAAAAAAACTTAATTTGGGACTGAAATTGAGTGTCGTTGTTAGTAGACGCCTTATATTCTCTTTTAAATGAATTTATATGGCTCTAGTTAGATGTTAACCTCCTAAGTGTTCAACAGCGTACCTATTTGTACTACTATAGGTAGGTATATAACTGACTAGGTACTATACGTAACTCTTTCCAATAATAGGAAAGAGTTAATATGGCAAGAGATAACGAGTTTCGGGTAGTATCTTGGAAAGTCGGAATACGAATAATTTGATATCTAAGTTGATCAACTATTACGTTGACGGTCAACTGAGTCCCTTTAAAAATCGCGGTTTTAAGTCATTGAAATTCACAAAACATTATTTTTTTGGTAGTTATCCATCTACCAAGCATGTGGAGCATGTCGTCGACATTTCTTCTAACAAACTGTGCTGCATTTGTCCCCCTGCTGACGGGACCAAAATAACAACAAGATAAAGTTGATTCACCCAAAAGTCAGCGTAAAAAGGTACAGTCGAGTTCATTTATATATGAGCATTTCCAAGGGTTCAAAATATCTGTTTACATATTATGCATTCAGCTGAACAGATATTTATGATCTCGACTGTACAAAGTGGTCTTAAATTCCAGTTAACGTTGATGTCTTACGACTGACTTCGATCATCTGTGTAACAAATTATACAGTAGGTAGGTGTGTACGGTAAAACATGCAACTATAGTCCTGTATTAGCAAAGTGGAAATCAAAGTGAAATTTCAATGTCATCTCGTCCGAATACTTTCTTTTGTAGGTATGAGAATATTTTTCCTTATTACTCCTTCAATGAAATGGCGTTATTGGTCCAGCGGTAAGTGCGTTAGACTTTCAAAGTCGCGGGATCAAACCCCGGCTCGTACCAATGATGTTTTCGGAACGTATGTACGAAATTTTATTTGATATTTTTTTAATCGCTTTTCCGGGAAGAAAAACTTCGAGAGGAAACCAGAGTAATCCCAATAAGGCCTAGTTTACCCTCTGCGTTGGAAGGTCAGATGGTAGTCGCTTTCGGAAAACTAGCGCGTACACTAAACCTTGGGATTATTTTCCAAAGCGGACTCCAGGCTCCCTACGCCGGGAAAATGCTAGGACGAAATCTCCTTCATTCAAGTAAGTATTATTCAGACCTAAACGATATTCGAGTTAGTCTTTGGACTACAGTTGTGAATTTTTAAATCACAGTTGGGTAGTTTTACTGCTAAAACAATTATTTTATAGTAACGTTTCGGTGATCTACTCCAGATTTGTTTACACAAGCTATTTACGTCTGAATCAATTGTATGCATAACAAATCAAGAGAAAAAAGATTTATTACTTAGTAGCGAGCAATTTATGCGCGGTTTTGTATGGAGTCCTGAGAATTTGGTATGGAGGAGTTTATTTATCTCATCCTATCGATGAGATGAATAAACTATTACAATGCACGCAACTTTCAGACGGTTTAAAAAACAGAACGGTCTTAATTTGAGTTGCTTAAAAACTCAACTCAACTGTAGTAAATCCATCTGTCAGATTATGTCGTCCAGCCAAACCCTCTAACTTTTGAACCGCAAGCGCAAGTCCAAAAATTATGAAAAAAATCATGAAAGTTGAGCTTTGTAAAGAACTTTAGGAAAAATATTTTGAACATGGTCAATTATGCCAATTTTGTTTTTTTTTTCAAAAATCATATTTGTTATTATGGTAGTTATGGTCATGGTATACTTATATTAAAACCACTTCTAGGTTCGCTTATTGTAACGGACGGCTAACTACGGAACCCTACACTGAGTGTGGCCCGACACGCTGTTGGTCGTTTCTTTTTTAAGATTAGAAACTTAACCAACGACATTGAATTTCATAGACTCACCATGACCGCTTAAAATGTGTCCGGAACAAATCGTGCTTAAATTTGTTCTAAGCACAATTGAGCTATCAGTAGCGCGTCAACCGTCCTGCCGTCAACATGCCGAAGCGCTCCGTTAAAAAGTGCAAAAATAACACATTAAATACGCTTAAAAAGGATGGCATATCGTATTTCCGATAAGTAATATTTTACAGTTTAATAATGCATTAGGTTTTTAGTCAAAATTGCTCTGTAACTTACTAAAATCTTTTTTTTTCTAACATAAGTTAAATAAATTTCTTGATTTGGTCTTACGCAGTTGGCCCTTTCCCTCGCGCTACGCGCTACGCGTGACGGACAGCGACAAAAGATGTAAAAGGCAGAACATAGTTGAAATTTAATGAATAGAGTCGCCGGTTTATTTATTTTTTAAACAACATTATATTATTAGAGGCGTTTAGATTTTAATAATGTCAGACTGATTACTAAATACACCGATTGCGACAGTTAAATTATCCAAGTTTATAGATAAAAACAAACAACCTGGCAATAGCTATCGTTAGTATCGTTACATCATTATAAATGTAATAATAAAAAACATAAGTAAATGAATATGAATATGATATGGAAGTATGGATAGTCACCTAGTAAGTACCTACTCGCCAAGACAATCAAACAAGCCTGAACTCGATAGGGTTTAGGTTTTTATTACCTAGATCTTGGCCATCTTCAAGCTTCATCAGCAGATCAGCTTCATATCATAATGAATATTATGATATTGTATTCTGTCGTGATATACCTACATTTGGATATAAAATTTCAGCTCAACTGTTAAAGATATTTGCTTCTAAATGGAGTTGCAAGGTTCCACCCAAACAAACATATATACATGCATGCATAGTGCATACATAGATACCTACATGAACACTCACATACAAATATGCACATATAAATAGTTACACACCTAGCTACATGCACACTTACATACAAACATGCACAAATACATATATACATACATACATACATACAAACATACATACATACAAACAAACATACAGACAAACATACTACATGATTACATAATTTATTTGTAAGATAAATAAAAGTTTTAAAAAAAATTAGTCACGACTCCACGGTGTCTCTGTGCCGATGCGAAAAACTTTACTATGATTCTTGCAGTACAAACCGAATTGAACGTTATAGTGATTCGTATACGGTGCGGAATGTAAAAAAGAATCGACGGGTAATAATTTTTTACGACTTGCGCGATGTTCGAATTTCGTAACATCATAACCGCCAATTGCACGCATTTGAAATAAAACATTAAGCTCGACGATTTAAAGTTGTTATCTGAGAAACAAAAAGTAGGCTTGACTATGTGTTCAAGTTTTAACTTTTCAACTAGACGCACACATTCGTAACGTAGCCGTTGGACACTTTTGCGGGTAGAATTTGTACGTCGTGCTGTTTCTATCTAATCCTAATTCTATGAACTTAACGGCAAATTTTGACTACGTATCATCAATTAATTCATGCGTTTAAAATAAGATTACACACATATTTCCATTGTCAACGTTATGGTAAAGAAAACAAGAGACAAATATGCCAGCTTTTCAATTGTTTTGTTTTCTTAAAAATCGCAGGACGACAATCGCACGAAAAAGATGTAACTAGAGATAGAGATCCCAAAATTTTATTCTGTACCATCACAGTCAGTATCGTTACCACACAATATTTGATTAAAAGGATCTCGTATATTTTATCTAATAACGTAAATGAGCGCTTAATAAAGGCATACGCCGAACATAAACATCCGAACACGTAATACCTCGTTCCTTTGAAGCTGTTATAACGCGCGTGATAATATTAATATCGGCGCTCTCCCGCGGCTCGCCCGCGAGTTGGTCTCGCATTAGTGGTGTACAGTCAGGAGCGCGAATCGACCTAAATTTGACGAGAAAACAGCCCATATACTCGTACCTACGTACTGGACGCCTACCACGAACATCGAAAATTGGCATTAACGGGAAAACCTCTTTGTCACTCTTATATGCAAGTGTGACAGAGATGGTGATACAAATTCGCAATCGTTCGATTTTCGTATTAGGCGTGCTGATTTGTCTGCCAGATGTGTCTGCCGGACATCTGGCGGACATGAATAGTCGACCATTTACATACAGATTTGTCTGTTGGACATCTGGCGGACATGATTCCGTGTCAAATTCCTACCATACATTGACGGATTATTGTCCGCCGGGTGCCTGGCGGACACATCGGGTGGACAAATCTGTACGAATATGCCCATAACTAAAGGGGTAACCCTCAATCCTCTAGAGTCAGATTGCCTCGATTTTGATATTGCGTCAGTATTATTTTAAACGTCAAACTTCTATTTCATAGACGCGTGACGTTATGACGATTACTTAACACTTTCACAGTATGTGCTATCAAAATCGATGCAAACTTAGCTTAGACGGAGTCTAGGTACGTTTGACAGTTTAGCACATGAAGTGATGAAACTTGGAAGCTCGGAACACGTACTCTCACGCTGTTCGCCCGACTCGGGATTGCAATTTGCATTAGAGAGAGACGTAGGTATAACTAGTCAGGAGCGAACTACTAGTTTGATTTGACGGAAGGGGATATCCACATCATATCCTCTATGCTTGACAATCCGCGGAAATTCACTGTATCAGTTTTAGTACCTACCTCGTATCACACTTCAGGTCCTATTCGCTTTGTGAACGACTGTGGCGCAACTCTGTCGGAAAGAGGACGCGTTAGTTATGTAAAGTTGACAGTGCTGTTCTTTTTCGTAAGAAGATGGGTTTCCGGAACTAAAGTAATGATGTAATAATTATATTCTGTTTAAATATGTAATATATATTGTATGCGTTATTATTATTCGTTTTTGCTGCTTTTGTAGCTGAGTGTACGTAGATAATACATTTAACATCACTAAATATAACTTAATTAATTAATAAATACGGAGTAGCCAGGAAAATGGCGTTAATTTAAAAATCCCATTTGCCATATCTTAAAACTTAAAGTGAGAAAACGTAAAACTTCATAGATCACTTCATGGTTGTTTAAGAGTGCATTAAATAAGAATTAGCTACTTATCTTTAGATCGTGATAAATAAAAAAGTTATTAGCAGCGTGTTGTAGGTAATTACACTAACAGTTTTACGTACTTAATTTTATTTTATTAACTATCGTAAACAACTTTTTTTTATTGAATCATTAATCTCGTTACAAATATATTACCTACCTTATTAATAACTATTTTTTTACAAACGACATCAAGGGGCTTCATAAATCATATAAATAAGTAGGTAGGTAGGTAATATGGTAATATATTTGTAACATGCGCGATTAATGATCCCATCCCAAAGTTTACACTAGTTAATAAAATGAAATTACGTAAAACTACTATTTAGTGTACTTACGGGTTACGGGTAAGTTGTGGGGGTACGTTACGTAGGTATACAAGTTGTGCTAAGAATAAGCAACGAGTGCTACGACTGGGCGTAGCACTTGTAGGCTTTTTCAGTTCCAAATTATATAAAAGGGCGTTTTTATATTTGTTGTACAAAAACATTTTTTGCTAAGTTTGAAAGTATTATATGTTTTCTTCTCAGAATTTCGAGCTCTTTCAATCCTAGTAGGAGAAAAAAGTGTCCCAATTCTTTTCCATTTCGCCACCATTAGGGCTTGCATCCCGGAATTCCGGAATCTCGAAATCCCGGAATCTCGGACTATTTTTCCGAGATTACAGTTCCGGGATTCACACCCTCAATCTCGAAAATTCCGGAATTGAAAATAACCCTACTATTTGACGGAAACGTTTAATATTGACATGGTTATAAATGTTATAATATTGTCTGCTGTTACTGCGATGGTTATTCGTTGAAATTAAACACTTTAGAACGGATTAATCGCGTTTAATTTTATAATTAATAAAAAACCCTGTAAAACATACGTACAATTTACGAACGCTTTCCTAACTGGCTTATGAGGCAGAAAGAAGCGGCAAGAAAACTGTAAAGGGCTCGAAACGTCAGGTCATGGTGTTAATAAACGCGATTAATCCGTTCTTGTGTTTAATTTCAATTGGCATAGTTATTTCGCAAAACTGCCACTAAATGTATTAGATTCATCTATCTAATACATTTAGTGGCAGTTTTGCGAATTATATATATTCCGTGTGCATATAAATGTTCCTTACTTTTGGACTCAGAAGGCTTAGGTCACCACAAGCATCAATACTTTAAATCTGCACATCTTTCGCCCAAAGAAGCAAGTGCTTTAGAGCAGTTTAAATACATTTTCGATTGTTCTCTGTTAACGGTAGTAGACCAAAAGGTTGAAGCGAAAAATATCTTACCTTTATCTTTTTCAGTTGTTGCTTTTCGGTTTTTAAATAATGAGTTCTTATTGCAATACTGTTAAAAAACTGTTGTGAGGGTTGTGAGTTTTGCGCGCAAAATCTATGTAATTTAAAGATTTGTATTCAAAAACTTTGCCGCTGTCGCCATACCATAACATGACTACTAGCCTAAAATTAATTTGTAATCGTAACGTTGTAGGTAACTAAGTTTTATGTGTATTCGACAATACATAATAGACAATTTTGGCCTCTAATCTAACATATTTTTTTAAATGTTTTCTTTGTGTATTCGACAGAAGTTCCAAAAAATGGAGCGATGATTGCCTTACATTGTTTTTTTTTAGCCTTAGCTTGAAGACAAATTTTATTTTGATAACCTTACTTGTTTGGCTACGTAAAAATAAGTGTTAAAAATATATATTTTTAGCACTTTTGGGAATTAATATGACACAAAAGAAAGAAGAACGAAGGCTGATGTTTTCCGGCAAAAAGTACCACTTAGTTAATCGATAAGGTACAAATACCTAAATTATTGATTCGGAAATTAACCTTATTAACAACCGAGAAATTGATCAATTAAGCATAAAGTTTTCTAAAGTAGGTAATTCCTGCTGCTACACCACTTTAATCTATAACCAAACTCTTCGAAATAGACAATCTTAGCTTAGCTTGTGAGATCCTTTATTGATTATTTAAAAAAAAATATAACAACTCTGGTAAACCCTTGCTTTTGTTTCTTTAAAGTAGCGTAAGATTACAAGTTCTTATTGATTAATAAATATAAATCCAACAATGTTATGTACTAATCGTAAAAACCCGGTATTTAAAAAAAAATGCCATAAAATCATATTTTTTCTAATCCCGGAACCAGTTCCGGAATTCCGGAATTGGAGGCCAATCTCGAAATGAATTCCGGAATTGGAAATCAGTTCCGATACTGCAAGCCCTAGGCCCACCATTTGTTCGTAGATTTAGTAGGTATTACGGTAGCGCAATGAAATTAAAAAAAAAATGGAAATCTTAGGACACTTTTTTCTTTTACTAGGACTGAAAGAGCTCGCAATTCTTAGTAGAAAACATACAAAAAATTCCAATTTAGCAAACATGATTTTTCTAAAACGAAAAATACCTACTTTTTTAAAATGTTAAACGAGACTTCCTTTGAATTTTGTATCTTATAATTATGTAATAGTTATAACTTGAACAAAACGGAAATGACAGTGAACATTTTTGACAGTTTAATAGAAAATCCTACAGATAGGAGACCGGAAGCAAAATCCCGGAAGGGCGAGGACGTTGCTGGAAGTTCCGTCGAATACCCCACTTCCACCCCATCATATCCGGTCACAGGATATCCGCCCCGCGTCCAACTTATGACATTCTTAATGTAAAAATGTATTAAAAGATATCGTATTTATATTGAAAATATAAAGTTCAGTATTATCTTAGTAAGTATGGTGTAAGTAATGATGAAAAGTAAAGTAATAAGTAGGTTGAAGAGAAACTGAAAATCATTAGACATGAATATAGTTAAACAATAAAGTCAACACGGACTCCAGGAGACGTATTCGAACGTGCTAAACTGACATTTGACATGTCCACTTCATATTCCCTTCGTCAGTATCATGTCATATTGAACATTTCCACGGAAGTTCGCATAAAAATTCTTCAGGCTAACTGAGCCGTGGTATAAGATGGAAAAACGCTAGGAAGAAGATATGGTCAACAAAATTACTTATATCTAAAAATATAACGTAACCCTTTGTATCGTAGTAATGACAAGATAAATAATACTAATCGTGTCAGGGATGACAGGGATAGCTTCTACCTAAAAAAGTTCCATTTCGATGAGAAACGGCTCTGTATTAACATTGCTAGTGGTCTTCGTTTATTCGTTCATGATATTGGCCCAATTGAGAGAATACACCCCGATACAGGTGATGACATCCTTTCAAGTTTTAAAAAGATCTTGGGATCATTTTGCATTATCTCCTGGTTGTCTCGAATTTCTCCGGTATGCACGTTCAATAGGCAGCTTTGAAGAAGGATGCCACACAAAGCGCAAGCTTTCACATTGATAGTCGACGGCATAAATATATAAACACTTTTTATCTTTATATCAATGGTGTAAGGTGACAAAGTGTTTACATATTATGTCTTTAATTGTACCTATACGATTAAGCGCAGATGTGACGGTTAAAATAAACAAACGCATGAAATGATGGCGTTGCAATTGATACTATTGCATGCGATGCACACAATATCATTGTAGGTAGAGAACATTTAGGAACTGTTAAGCGGGCGTTGAAATTAAACACTTTAGAACGGATTTATCGCGTTTATTAACACCATGACCCCACGTTTCGAACCCTTTACAGTACTCGTTTTCACAGGGTTAAGATGATGATTGAGAGAATCTCAGTCATCATCAATCAATCAATCGCATCAATTTAATTTCAATGAACAACAATCGCGGAAACAGAAGACAACATTATGTTAAGGGGGCGATTGTTATTGGTTTGATGATCCTACCTACTACAAATAATTTGTATAATATTTATTCGGCACTGAAAAGGTACATACAACGGCTTAATAAACTAAAAAAATCATGTTGAATAATATCTTAACAAAATTTCCGAATTTATTGGATAGAACGTTAGCAAACTGTCTTGATGAAGTGCTTTCTCATTAGTCATTACAATTTACAAAGATGTGAGATGTGATCGTTCTTTTTTATGGAAACTATGAGTAACTTCATCGTCAAAATTTACTTGTATTTACACATTTATCACTCAAATATATGTGAAATAGCAATATGTTGGTCTTAAGTACCGAAACGTATGATATTGACCAAATGGTCAGTTAGGTTAACTACGTAGCTGATTATGCTTTGTTGGTTTCAACCAACCACCATCATAAATTAAGTCAAGTACTTACTGTGCGTATCGTTCTACATTCTACGAGCCGAGAGTACTCGCTTGATCATCTGAGCACCGTTCAAGATACGAGCGACAAGGGACCTCTGTCTGAAGTTGATTTAGCGTAAAAACATTCTGTCTCTTATCACATTTCGCATTAAGGAATCCTTTATTATCTGGCATTTGATACTTAGCAGCTGCCGGCGCCTACCGCTTCCGTGCGCTTAAAGCTTCGATTCCAGACGCGGAACTCGATCTTTTGTTGATGGAGGCGAGATTTGGGCATTTATCTGTGGAAGACAATCTAGGATGTCCCGTGCGCATGTCATCTTCGCGTGTAACGTTACACGGACAAGCTTTTGTGGTAGCCCCACAATAGGCGAGCATGTGCCAGCGAAACTTAAGATTGAGTTGTGACGCACCCATTTTCTGTGACAGAGATCAGCTTAAGATACTTGAGGATTTGAGTGTAAAAGTATTTGTTCGTGATTCGTTCGTTACACGTCTTTGAAGTTCTCGTGTCTACATGACACAAGTAAGAATCACTTAAGATATTGAGATAAAAATATTTTTAAGTCGTTGAGTCCGTAATGGTCCTGCCTGACTTGAAAGATGAACCAGGAAGTATCAAGATGAATCTGTGTAAAAATATATCTTAAATCCAAAGAAAAAATTAACGAATAGGTATGGTAAAATTCGAATTTGGCGATCCCGTTTAGAATCACTGTTTGTAGGTAGATAATAGTTTTTGCTACGGTTCGGTGAACCAAAATATTTTTACGATTCCGGTTCGTTCCAGCCAAATATCATAATACCCTTTTACATATTTTACCAAATCTCAAATTGTCTTGGTTACAAAATGCCTAAATTCCCAGTTTGACTTATTTTCAATACAATAAAATGTCATAATACCATACCAATAATGTGTACACATTACATCTAATATCCAAATTTTATAGTAGGTAAAATGAACAATTTAGGAACTTAAAATGCCGAATTATTATTAAGACTGAAGGTGAAAATAAATTAGTTTCATAATAACCAAAATTCAAAAAATGCCTTTTGTTGACAGTTCCAAAGATCAAAATGAAACTGTCCCAAAATGTTTAACTACGCATTATTTGGAGTGTTAAACAGACCCCGTTATCAGTGGTGAAAACTCATTGAAACCAAGGGTTCGCAAAACTACCCATCCTAAAATCGCTTTCGGTACATAACTTCGCCTTAACACATTTTTATTTATTTTTTATTCAATAAATTTCACAGCATTACAGAAATCCAAGGCACTGTGAAGTCAAGAATACAATATTGTATATACATAAATAAAAATTAACAAGGTACTAGCTAAAAACTAACTCGTCACTGAGGAAGGCCGTGCATCCGTCATCTCGCAGAACCTCAGGCATTCATCACATACATCTATCCATTTACTCGCAAAGACATCACAGCGTGGTGCTGATTCGAGGAGCGAGTTTATTAGATGCAGTGCCCGAACAAGCGGTGATTTCCGGCGGGACACAGTACGTGCTGGAGGCACCGCTAACAAATGCCGACAACGCGGCCTAAAAAGAATTCTGGACGGTGAGGGAACATACAGGCGGAACAACTGAGCGACTAGTTCGGGGCAGTCACAATCCCCGCGCAAAGCACCACCAGCCATAATACACAACCTGTAATCTCGCCTTACCTCCAGTGAGTTAAAGCCCAATGCACCCAACAAAAAGTTTGTTGGGTATAGAAATGGAAACGGATAGAAATGGGTAGTAGCCAAATGTTTTTTTGTAGAGGAATCGTAGGAACGCTTTCTGTACCCTCTCCAGTAGCAAGGTATACGATGCTTCATAGGGGCTCCAAACAACACAAGCTGCTTCAAGTTTGCTTCTGACTAGAGCCATGTAAAGAAGCTTTATAGGCCTGGCATCGATGAAGTCCCTCGTGATTCGAATGACAAATCCTAGTCTTTGATAGCAAGCACGGGTCAGCATATTTATATGCTCATGAAAGTTAAGGCTAGCATCCAGAGTAACCCCCAAATCCCGAATGGTGTTAACTCTAACTATGGCCTCGGAATTCAGAACATAATTATTTAAGAGCGGATTGCGCGCCCTACTAAAAGTCATAATCGCACATTTAGCAGCATTAAACAGAAGTCTGTTCTCTATAGCCCACTGATGCACTCGGTCAATATCACTTTGCAGAGACCCGCAATCCGATATATCCCGTATGCCATAAATCAGCTTGAGATCATCGGCATAAAGTAGGCACCTTGCGTACCGAGGAACCAAAGCCAGATCATTCACCATAACTCCAAAGAGTAACGGGCCCAGTATTGAACCCTGGCTGACACCAGATCTGGTATTGTAAGGTTTTGAAACAAAGCATCCGTGCTGCACGTATTGTTTCCGATCGCGTAGATAACTGGCAAAGAACTTTAGCAGTTTTGGTGTAAAACCAACGCTGCACATCTTGCTCAGAAGAACGTCGTTATCCACACGATCAAAAGCTTTTTTAAAATCGAAGTACAGCACGTCTACCTGTATACCGCTGTCCAAATGATCAGATATTGAATCAACCAGGGTTAAAAGGTTTGTCTCCACTGAACGTCGGGACCTAAAGCCATGCTGGGCATCACAGAGGAACGGCTTCAATTGCGGTGCCACTATTCTACCTATTATTGCCTCAAATAACTTAGCTAACGAAGATAGGATAGCTATCGGCCGATGATCCTCTACTTTACCCGTGCTACTACCTTTAGGAATAGGTCTCACTCGAGTAACCTTCCACTGGAGAGGATACTCGCCGGTATCCAGAGCTAGGTTGAACATGTGAAGAAGAGGCGCCATTAGGCATTCTTTACAACCTTTCAAAATAAATGCCGGAACATTGTCAGGACCTGGGGAGCTACGAGGTTTCAATTGGTCTATACAGGTTTTTATATCAAGTGGCGTAATGTGACTGATGTGGACGTAGTTAGCATTGCACATGTTTTATAATTTTTTAACCATAAATCGTAAAATTCAAGTAAGGTCATTCAACGCGTACAATTTGAAATGAGTATATACATAATTTTCTTGATCATATTTTAGTACAGTAGGCGAAATTCGGAAACAAAGGCGAAATAAGGATATATGACGGATTTTATTTTTAAAATTAAAACTGCTTGTTCATTACTTTTAACTAGGAATATATTATGTGTAATGTGTTTTACATAGATTACAATTTACATATTTTACTAAGGCGAAGTTATGTACAACAAGCGAATTAAGGATTTCAGACTTCATGTAATTTTGGCAACCCTCGTTTCAATACATTTTCACCACTGATAACGGGGTCTGGTGTTAAATGTAAATAATGAGTTTAGTTTATCAAAATAATTTGATGTGTTCACTACTTAGTTGTTAATTTTATTACTCATTGCTTAAAAATTGTAAACTTTAACACAATTGAAATTTTCAATAGATACCTACCGACGTGACGTGTTTTTTATCTAGTTAATTTGAGTTTTGGACATTTTGGGAAATTGTTGAAAATTCATCAAAACATGATCAAGTCAAGTTTTAGACATTTTGGGAAATGGTAGAATTGAACATTTTTCAAAAGGCGATAGAGCCTAAATGAATTATAGTCACTTCTGGGACCTGTTTAACGCAGGAACTGTATTCGAACTCGAAAATTAAGAATACGGTAATTTAAGAAGTACATAGAATTAATTCATTTCGAGCTTAAGACATTATGAGAATAATCTGTTTTGACATGCTGATATTCTAGGAACACGTTATTATGATATTTGGCTGGAACGAACCGGAATCATTTTTACTACGCATATCGTACATGCGTACTTAGCGGTAAAACGTAAATTACAGCAACACCAATATGCAGAGGCAGAGGAAAGGATGTGTTGTCTGTCTGTGTTGCACGTAGCACGCGTGTACGCCTGGCCGACATGCGGGATGCATAATGTGCGTTACGGCAGGTTACGTGCGCCTTATGCAAGCGCCGTGAGAAGCGGGCGGTGCGCGGTGCGGCAACCGTGCCGACATTAGGGTTACCGAGTTTTTCAGCATATTCCGTGGGATTATTAGATGTACCCGTATTATATCTAAGTAAGTCCGATGATTACCGTTAAAAGCTAGGCGAAACTAGTCTGCTGCTAGAAACTCAATATTAGTTAAAAAATCTAGTTTTAAGTAAATTAGACTTAAGTACCTAACCTTAAGTTACTATATAACTTAAGGCTAATATTGCTGTGCCCTTGCAGGGCGTCACATGTAAACCTTTTATAATTTACCACCTTAATTGATGTAATGTGATACGCAATAAAAATCATTTCATTTCATTTCATTTCATTTCATTTCATTTCATTTCATTTCATTTCATTATATCAGATTTAGATAATTCGCGAGAATTATATAATAGAAGAGTTTTATTGCTGATTTGTTGTTATAAAAAATGCTATGAGCCCCGACGGAAAAGATCATCATCATCATCATCATCATTTCAGCCAAAAGACGTCCACTGCTGGACATAGGCCTCCCCAAAAGATTTCCACAATGACCGGTCCTGCGCCACCCGTATGGAAAAGATGGATATGAATAATTTAAGTTTCACGTGTTTATCTACTGCCTACCTGCCTACGCAGCAGCTTCCGGGTTCGAATCCTGGTCAGGGCATTTATTTGTGTGTTTCCTGAGTTATGGATGTTTTCTATGTATTGAAGTATTTATATGTATCTATCTATTGTATATACATATCATCGTCTAGTACCCACAACACAAGCCTTATTGACCTTACCGTGGGACTAGGTCGATTTGTGTAAGATTGTCCCACAATATTTATTTATTTATTTATCAGAGAGCCTTATTTGTTGGCAGGGTTCTTACGAGTAGCTATATTTGATGGAAATATGAGCAATCGTCTCCAATCTCCAAGATATTGAGCTCAAGCTAAAACTACCTGTGTACAGGATTACAGCCAATATTGAAGCTAAAGCCCCCAAGTTTTGGTTATGCGTGTTGTATTTTCTAAGGTTTTAAAATTATACTTTTAACGTCGAAAAAACAAAAAAACCGAAACAGATAAATGTTACACGTAGGGATGTACTTGCACTCACATTTCGTTTGCCGCAACATAAAGGCAGGCGGGCCGATTACCGTAGGACCGACGTTGTTGAGCCGGCCCGTAACCGTACACACTATTGAGAAGAGCACACAAACCCGTCCTAAAACGAATCTAACGGTGATCCGTTACTAACATGGTCTGATACACCACTAAATAATCGCAAATCAAAAACTTTGGGATGTTACACTTAGGCAATTTAGGCATGTACTGTCGTACTCACACTTCGTTTGCCGCAACAGTCCCGATGATCGTGTTAGGTGCTGAGCCGGCCCCGTAATTGATTTGGTAACCCTGCCTATAGTACAGCACACTGAGCGCACACGAACCCGTTCTAGAACTAGTCTAACGGCCATAGACAATGCTCTAACAGTTCGCCGCCTCACTTCCTATACAAATTACCTAACACCGGCTCACGGGCTAGGCCTGATTGCCGGTAATCTCCGATACATACGTAATCGATAACAGGTATTCTAATTAGGTATTTAACTGTTTTTTTTGGCAAATGTAATAATCGCAAAGATATTTAAGAGGTCTACAAATAACTATAGGTCATTCCAGTACAATGTTACGTACTGCGGTAATACACCTGTAGGTACTAGGACAACAGTCGCATATGTATAAAGACAATATTTGTTTTTCCGCCTGTATCTAAGAACTACAGTATGAGTACTTGAGTATTGCGTGACTGAATATTACTAAATAAGATATCTACAAGGCTGAAGATTCGACAAAAAATATGAAAATACGAGTATCCCATAAATTTTCTCATTTTCCCACGCAGTGCGTTGGCTTGCATTTCCCGCACCCCCACCACGCACTTTGCACACAGCCAATACCTACGACTTCTTCAACAACTGACCTTCATTACCTAACGCTTTTATTAATTTGGGATAAAATATTGTTAATGCCTGCACGCAACCGTCACGAGAAACGGATGGTTGGACTGTAGCAAAGGGGGGGCCGGGACTTAGAATATTTTTGGTCGAGGTGGTGTCATTATAACACTATTTTTAAATGATTGTAATGTGTAGATGGCGTCAAAACAAGCATCTTTTATTGGAAAAACTTTTCTCTAAACTTAAAAATGGCCGAGTTAGAGGCCTTCAAAGGTTGAAGTTTTTGAAGGGACTTGTAAAATTTTCATCGAGAGAGTGGTGTCATTATAACAGTATTTTTAAATGATTGTAATGTGTAGATGACATCAAAACAAGCATCTTTTATAGGAAAAACTTTTCTCTAAACTTAGCGAGCCGAGCGAGCGAAGCGAGCGTGCCACGGCAGCGGCCGGCGAAGCGCCAAAACCGACTTTTTTTAATAAAAAATGCTTTACAGAATGGCACCTTAAGGAAGGTCGGTGTAGGTACGACGACGAGCGAAGCGAGGAGGAGTGTTAGGTAGAACTGCGACCTTACAGACTTAAAAACTTCAACCTTTGAAGGACTCTAACTCGGCCATTTTTAAGTTTAGAGAAAAGTTTTTCCAATAAAAGATGCTTGTTTTGACGCCATCTACACATTACAATCATTTAAAAATAGTGTTATAATGACACCACCTCGACCAAAAATATTCTAAGTCCCGGCCCCCCCTTTGCTACAGGTCAACCGAAACGGATAAAGCATGACACGCGGCTCTAACCACTCTAATGATGGAATTCACAAGCTGTCAGCCATTTCAAGTCCCATTGCATTTAGGGCAGACGCTAAAAAAAAGGCTACCTACATACACAACGAAAACCGAAGCTCTGTTGAGCAAACATGTGCGACGCAGTTCCTTAAAAAACTTGTTGCTCTGAAAAAAAATGACGAAAAAAGACACTTGAATGCTGAAGCTCGCTTCTCTGACAGGAAATATGATATTTTATTTTGGGCGTGGGATCAAACCAAGTCGATAATTTGTGTCTCAAATAGAACGCCATAAAGAACGGTGAAATGAAATTGTTCGAGACATTTTTATGTGATTAATAAAGACGCGTCCCTTTGAGAGTTATCAAGAACCTTTCGAATATTGACAGAAAGCTCGCTATCGCTCTTTTATTTATAAGATCTTTTACACTTTTTTTGTAAAAATATTTCCTCTATATTTTTTAAATACAAATGAGTTTGTTGGCTTCAATTTGTAGCTGAATCCTTGCCTAGCTTGGACAGCTTATAAGTGCGAGTGGCTCGACAGTAATAATGGGGCTGTGGCAATCGCGACCAATCTGGCCCGGAAGCCATATTATACTTTGATGATTATGTAAAGAAAGACATCCCCTGATTGCTACATTGGTACTTATTTATTTATTATTGAAGGATCATTTGTTTCGAAACAAGCGTTTATGTTGTGTTTCAAAACCGACTATGTAAAGATAAATTCTACCGGCAAGTTGAAATACGTGGCAAAAAGGTCGAAATCTAACAAATATTATATCGATACTTGACTTTGAAAAATTTGACGGTTTTGCAACGTTTTAAACTTTTTTAAGCATATTTTTCTGTGTAGTATTATTCCGAATTAGAAGTATCACCAAATAATGCGAGTTTCCCTGCCTTATGTAAAGCTTTTTAACACCACAAGCGCAATAAGTCTAACAGTTATTTTATATATAGGTATATCGTCGTCTAGTGCCCACAACACAAGCCTTATTGAGCTTACTGTGGGACTAGGTTAATTTGTCAAATTTGTGTAAGATTGTTCCATAATATTTATTTATTTTGAAACACAACCACTAATGCATAAGGACCATAAGCCCAAGACCAAGGCTCATATTTAAGTCTCCATAGGTAAATACATAATCATACAATACCTAAATAATAATTATTAAAACATAAAATATATATCAGTTTACATACACAAAAAACTCAGGTAAGTTTTAGCATAGGTACGAGTATACTTAATGAGGTACCATATTTGTTCTATAATCATGTTTAAGAATAAAACATTATAATAGTGATATGTCGCGTTTGACTGTTGCCTTACTGTTTAGACGTCCAACATGAAATCCGAGATAAAATCTGGGAGACTCAGAGTTTTACGGAACTTGTGTTGAATGTACTATCGCGTTAAAAATTGAATGGGCAGTTTATGAATTTATTCATAAATTGCATGCACTTTTGAACGCGTGTGTACTTTTATCAGTTTATTAATTTACCAGTAAATTTTTCGGTGAAAATAAACATCGTGAGGAAACCCAGCCTCCTGTGGCCCACCATGCAAAACATTGCTATTTGAAATAAAAATCAATAGCTTAGAGCGCCAAAATAAATTTAACTCTGTTCCCGTTGAAAACAGTGTAAATTTAATTGCAATAATTAGTCCTATGGGTTAGCACCTTGGTCCTTAGGATGCTAGAAGTACCTACTGTCGCCTTCAAAATTGCATGGGTAGTTTATGAATTAATTCATTCCGCGAAGAAATGCAAATGTGTATGCAAAAATGCAAAGTAAATACCTATTTTGGGCGAGCGCGGGAACCCAGTCCCTTTCGTGTAGGAAAGGACACATGCTACGCATGTACTCAAAAATACTATCCACTCAGGTATATCTGATGGCGACTGTACACACGCTCGCAGTAATAAAGTGCTCAGATGACTCAGATCATTTTCAAGCCTCGCCTATACGGTAACTTCAGCTGTAGACTGTACATCCCGGATATCAACTGAATCGGATCAAGAAACAAGAGATCGTCGCAAAGTTAAGTAGCTGGCAGGAAGTGCGTTCTACACTTTACAACCAGTTTTACTCTAAGAGAGCCTATATGCCGCGACTCTATAAATCGAAATTTCGTATTTGCGTCTCATTCGCTCAAATGGGCGATTAAGAGATAAAAAAATTACGATTTCTTGATATTCGCAGTACAGCTGAATGCCGTTCAGTGTATTGCGATATATGAAAACATGAAGTGACTTGGTTGCATTATTATTTACTATTCTGGAGTAATTAACAGTTCGCATCTCTGCTTTGAACTGGTACAGTCTACAGCATTAGTAGATTATTATCTAAATATTATTGTACGAAGATTTCACAGGTCTGTTGTTTAATATATAAGCATTATACGGGATTAAGTTCAAAATAGTAGTTTATGCAACAGTGATATAATAAGGGTTCTTAAAACTTGAGGGTCGTCGTTACAAAACGAGGCGATGCCGAGTTTTGTAATAATAGACCCGAGAGTTTTAAGACCCAATTATGAGCTGTTGCATACCCTAGTTTTCCTACGACAGCTAAAATAGCGTAAAAAGCTAAATCTAGAAACGTGGCAGAATAGAGAAGATGTTGTGCCCACTATAGAAATTAAAAAAAAACAACAACAGTGCTAATATATTGTATGAAAATCCATAGGAGCAGTGTTCTTATGGAATACCATAGACAACGTTATAATGTAGACTTTTTGAATATCGCTGTCAGTCATCTAATTGACAGATAGAAGTGCTGGAGTAGAAAAACATGCTTAACAGGTGGTTATTAGTTAAGAGTTTTTAAAACTAGTTTTTTTACTCGCCGACTTTAATCTGCCAATTACGAGTACATAGACAAAACTATAAGCTCATACTTTTCGATATTAGACAGTCCAACTCAACTATAATATTTCATTTCGATACGCTGTAGGCAACTATAATAGAACTTCATACAAATTTTATACTTATTTTTCTACTCCAGCACTTCTATCTGTCAATTAGATGACTGACAGCGATATTCAAAAAGTCTACATTATAACGTTGTCTATGGTATTCCATAAGAACACTGCTCCTATGGATTTTCATACAATATATTAGCACTGTTGTTGTTTTTTTTTAATTTCTATAGTGGGCACAACATCTTCTCTATTCTGCCACGTTTCTAGATTTAGCTTTTTACGCTATTTTAGCTGTCGTAGAAAAACTAGGGTATGCAACAGCTCATAATTGGGTCTTAAAACTCTCGGGTCTATTATTACAAAACTCGGCATCGCCTCGTTTTGTAACGACGACCCTCAAGTTTTAAGAACCCTTATTATATCACTGTTGCATAAACTACTATTGCGATGACGCCTGAGACTTTGCCGAGCGCGCGCCTCACGCCTGCGCCGACCGCGCCGGCCTGCCGGCCATCTTTTTGTGTTACATCCCTTGTTAAGTCAATGAAATTGAATGATGAAATTGTTCCTCCATAGATGATGATGATGATGACTCGTAGAAAAAGTATTGTATACAATCGTAATATAATTAAGTTTTTCAATCTCGTACCTTACTTAGGCCACTCAGCAAGCTTCGTGGCCTAAACACGGTACTCGACTGAAAAACTCTTCATTATATCACGATTGTATAAAATACTATTACATGAATATTTTATACCTACACGGATTAGGTTTTTGGAATTGTTTTAAATGAAATGTTTTTGTTATTCTTTCATGTTTATTTAGTTTTAAGTTTATTATCGTGAAACCGAAATGCGCAAACTGTTTGATTTCAAATTTTTTTTTTATATTATGACATCTGTATACCTATATTACACAATTTAAACAATAAATTACATCTTATCTTATCTTATAATCTAAAGCGCTCTCTCTCGCGGTCGAGAAAGTCACCTGTCATTTTTTGGAGTCAAACCACGTTATCCCTTCCGAGCAAATGAACTGTCAAACTTTAAAGTGTTATTTTAAACGTCAAACTATGAAATTATGACGTTTACTTAATAATTTTACAGTCTGTGCTATCAAAATCTTGGAAACGTAGCATAAACGGAGTCTAGCTGTTTGATATACTGTAGCTGCACTCTTGTGCTAGGCTAGGCTAGGATACACAGAATGAGATTATTTACGAATATTCATTGCTAATCGGAAGGAATGAAAAATGCAGAGACATGGCACTTTCAACTCTTTTCATAAAAAATCTAAACCCGCTCTTACAGAGCGCGAGATATTACAAGAACATAATTCTATTATTAAGAGAACAAGAATGTGAACCGTAGGTAACCTACATTTAAATGAGTTTCTGAGCTCTGACACATCTTTGAAACCATTTTATTACTGGGTGTAATCAGGGGGATGTCCACTCCGCGTTTTACGTTGACACAAAATCTTCCGCTAGTTGGCATACTTAAACTGTTGTCAGGATTTCCGCAACGCGCAATACCTCACGGGTGCGTTCAGATATACTTATTTATATTGCAAGCATCGCATAAAAAATTATACATAGACAAATTAATGCTAATACTAATAAATAATCAATAAAAACGTGTTCTTCTGATACAAATACCGTTCCGAAACATATTTTGCAATACATATTGTTGTACCACCATACGCATCTGACAGTATGGTGACAACCCTAATGTTAATGTTATCTTCACGTTTGCTGCTTGACAAGCTTAACGTCAAATGTAGGAAAGAAAAGCTTCTGTACATTAGTACTATTACTTATTTTGTGGTGTAAATAAGCACCAATTAATTCTCCTCGAGAGGACTTCAGGTACAGGGACCACGTTTTTTTAGGATTAAAAAAAAAGTGGTATAATGTGCACATATTCATGTAGTTGTGATTTTTCGCTGCGGAGTTACTAAATGCCATATTGCCATGCCCCAACACCCGCCTGCGTCTTCATAAGATTAGTTCCATGTTAGCCTAGTAAGTAATTACACAATTAGTATTATCTTACATACTGCACGGATGTTGCGATCTGCGGATGCTGATGTTTTGACATCCGCGGATGTGGTTGCGGATATTATAAGACTCAAATCCGCGAATACGGATGCGGATGTGAGATTAAGTAGGTACATATAAAATCCCCAAATATCAAAATTTAAGAGATTAAAGAACAAAAAGGAAACACTCGTCATTTCTTGTCGCTATAAGTCAAGGACGTAAGAGATAAGAGAGCTCGATCGACGAATCTCGAAAACGTAACAATATTCATTTCTATTGGGTAATGTTGAAATTACCTACTTTACCTAGCATGGCCCGTCGCCGACATGTTCCTGCACCGAGTTGCTCCACGTCCGCATCCGCAAAAGCTCTCCATCGTTTTGATTTGATTTTGAAAATGACGCGGTAGATCTGCGGTTGCATTGCGTAGCGGGTGCGAATATCCGCAACATCTCTGTTGGTATAGTTACTGTAATTAGGTAGGTAAGGTACAGTGAGACAGAAGAAGGTAGAAATCACAGAGCACGGACCTCTTTAGTGTGACAACCTTACATATAGAGGAGCGTTTGGCTTTGATTTGATTCTCATAGAAATCGACCGTGTCAGGTAATTTTGACATGTTATTGTCAAAACTGCCATACGTGCTATTCATAGGGTTGTGATATGGGTCGATATTGTATATCGATAGATTAGGAGCAGTTATTAACATTCCACTAAAAATTACATGAAATAAAGTTATGCAAATATTTTTACTTCTTACCTTATTTTAACCTCTGTTTCAAAATCAGACACTCAAATGACTTCATTGTTATTTCATTTTATTTCGTCATTACAATGTATTCGAGTTCCCGTCAACCAATTTTAAGGTTTGCTCTTCGTTCTGATACACACTGTATATTTTTTTTGTATTTCAATAATATTTAAATAAAAAAATCATCTTGCTATTTTAGTAAGGCATATGACATACACTATCGATAACAAATGCAGCGTCGTGTCTCTTCCCTATTTCTCTTGCCCATACTAATTTTATATTGAATTAATTACATATTATTAACTTACCTGTGATACGAAACGTTTGAATTTTGTTTATTTACAAATTTGCTTTGGTTGCGGCACCCGATAATTGAGCAATGTGGCATTTTTGAAGTATTTTTATTTTATTATTACTTCATGACGGCCCAAGGCGTACTGACTGCTACTGACTGTCACGTGTGCGCCGAGCGCATAATAAGCGACACACGAGTTTTGGCTCTCAAGCCGTCTCTCTATAGGCGCGTCGCCCTACGTCTTCCAATCTCTTTGCTTACATATATTGATTTGAAAGGGATGAAACTACGATGTCGCCACTTTTAAATTTCTACCTTTTTCTGTAAGCATGTACACTATAGTAGTAGTACGCACGGTACAATGTATACTTTGTACCGTGAAGTGACACATTGAAGTTAATTGGTCACTTCTCAATTTTCTGGTTGACAGTTACATAATTCAGTTTTCGCATTACGTTTCCTTATTACTTATTAGCTACTTATGAAAAAAAAATGTGATAAACAAAATGAATGATCACATTCATTTCAGTAGCTACTGGTGAAATAATTTCTGGAAAAAAAACATTGATGAGGAACATGTAATAAGGTGTAAGGAGTAATTGTGAAAATTACATGATGATCACCCATAATTTCATCATCTCAACAGTCTCATACGCGGTCTCGTACCCTATGTTTCTTGACATGGTCTGAATCAACAACCTTCTCCCTTTGCTCCAGCAAGCGTATTTAGGCTACCAGCGCTCGCTTGATATATTGAGGTTTAACGCTTTATATAACTGAGTACGGAGTACGGAGTAATGCCGGCCATACACGTTCGGGCAATCCGTAAGATCTCCACAGTGGGTATGTCCGCCGGACATCCGCCAAACCAATTTCTCATACATTTGTTGGCAGATCCGGCAGATATGCCCGAACGTATATGACCAGCTTAAAAGCTCAATGTTGTCGTAACATGTATCTGAAATGTCACTAAATGACTAATAATGACAAACACAACCTTACATGGGCATTACCAATCTCTATTTATTATGTATCCCTATTGAAAAATTTGAAAATGTAAAAATAAAAACGCAGCAGCGTTCGCGGGCGCTACGCGGACTGCGTAAGCTGTAAACTGCGATTAAGGTTGTCGCACACATAACAGTTTGGCTTCTCGGTACCTTGTCGTCTCGCTCCAACTTGGCGTCAACCATACGCAAACCGCGTAACGCCCCTCCGTTAAAGCCCCTCATTCACGGCAGTCCGCCGGCACTCCGGCATGGCTGGATGTAGCGGACACACGGTGTGCAAGTGGCCCAGCCTGGCAGTCCAATTCGCACTTATTCGTTGAAAGATGCGCAGCGCTGCGTTGTAGCGCATACACTGTACTCGAATTAAAAAAATGCCGCCATCTCGTATGCCATTTTAATAATGAATAATTAATGCTTATATGCATTGCCGCATTTCTCAATTGTTTATTACCGTAATTTAGTGCAATTCGGACTGCAAGGAGGTGGGCTGTGTGCCGTACGGCACGCATCCGGCAACGACATTCACGATGCTATATTACGTGCTGGAGGTGCCGGCGGACTGCCGTGAATGAGGGGCTTTAGACTGTCAAGACCTCCGTGGTACCGCCGATTTACAGTGGCATGGGCTGTATTAAAGTGCTACCTTTTATAAAAAACGCACTTATTAAGAAAGGCGCGGTCGATTCGTTGTCGACCAAGGTTTGCACTGCACTCCTTTATCGACAACGCCAAATTTAATAACGTATGGAGATCAAGCGTGTTTTTTCGATCGCATCTGCCAACCCAATACCTACAATTTTTTACTTATCCATTTTCGTTTTCTGCAAACGATTGTCATCTTGGCTACGGCTCCTATCATGTGCGCCAACCTTTACCACGCGTCGATGTCGTTGAGCCTATAAAGTCGTCTCAAGTGTAAACAAGTGTAAATATCGCCGCCCGCGGCACGCACTCGTAAAATCTATTTCTCGCCATTGCCCCTGCTTATTACGACACGAAAGGAACCGTGTTTTTTTTTCATACTACGACGGTGATAAACAAGCATACGGCCCGCCTGATGGTAAGCGGTCACCGTAGCCTATGGACGCCTGCAACACCAGGGGTGTTACATGCGCGTTGCCGACCCTTAAAAAAAAAGGAGGATTCGCTGTGTTGACAGCTAAAGGGGCCAAGGGCTTTGATCCGTGGGTCCTCAGCTGTCAACACAGCGAATCCTCTTGGAGCTCTTTGTTAAAAGATCCGCAAACGTTAGGATACATTTGCCGGCCATATACGTTTGGGCAATCCATCGGACCTCCATAGTGGGTACATCCGCTAGGCGTCCGCCAGACAAATTCCCCATACATTGATTGGCAGATCCGGCCGATATGTCCGTATGGCCAATAATTGCACTTATGCTTCATTCCACTGTGTGCTTACCACGAGAAATCTACTGCAGATAGCTATAGTCGCTAGCGTCTACGTTAACGCACTGCCAGTGCATATTGCTCGCAGTTGCGGGTGGAAGCGCAATGCAGCGAGTCGAAATCTAATCCTCGTTACATCAAGTCTAGACCTAGACACTTGTCGATTGAAGAATGTACTTTCCTTGAGCCCTTCACATATTTTTTTTAGAAAGAAAGGATATGTAAGTAGAAAGAAAACTGTGGCCTCGGGCGAGACTCGAACTCTCAACTCGCGACTCTAGGATACAAGCCCGTTGTTCTACCATCTAAGCTACCGAGACATCTAACAAACATTCATTGATTTATTCATTAAAATTAAACACTTTAGAACGGATTAATCGCGTTTATTAACACCATGACCCTACGTTTCGAGCCCTTTACCTTTATTCATTAATTTCACGTGAGATAAAGTTAAGTACTTGCTGTTTGCCTGAAACTTACTCCATGTATTGATATTCTGTTGTGTCGATGCGTTTTGCAATTTTGTTTTCCGAGTATGTTCGGGCAATCTGTCGCATAGTGGGTATGTCTGCCGGGCATCCGCCAGACAAATTTCTCATACATTTATCCGCCAGATATGCCCGAACGTATATGGCCAGCTTTTGACGTATTGAGGACAAAAATATGAACTAGCGGAACCCAATTCTGACCTACGATATGAATTGTCGCTTCACTAGCTAGGTAGCTGGCAAGTATTTTTAAGTGCTTATCTGCTTAAAACATTTCCGTATTTTTCGTATATTTAGAGAAATTAGAGATATTAAACTTACGCAGATCGTCCTAACCCCATGCAATAACCTACTACTTATACTTAATCACATTAATAAAGACCTTCGTAACATTTGTAATAAACATTCAAATAAATTAAATTACATGGACTCTAACGCAGATAATTCCAGCTTTGACCTTCGCTAATAGAGTCACTACATACATACACTGAGAAAAAAGTCCGCCCGAATACAGGAGGAATTTCCGTCCATATTGACTCAGACGGTAATCTACCTTCAAGAAAGGAAGGAAATGGTTGTAAAATCTTACCCTCCAACTTTCCCTAATAGAAGGTAATAATTGGAAGGTAATCTTTATCTTTTAAATTTACCCACTGAGTCAATACGGAAGGTAGTTTTTTAGAAGGTAATTCTAATGGACGGTAGAATAAGGGAGGTAAATATACCGTCTCATTTTACCCACTGAGTCAAAAGGGAAGGTAGTTTATTAGAAGGTAATTGTAATGGACGGTAGAATAAGGGAGGTAAATATACCGTCGTCGTTGAAATATTAACTACCATCATGCAAGCAGAAATAACTAATTAAAAATGATATCTACAATGTTAACTACAATAGAAAAAAAAATGACCAAAAGAAGATTTTCTTCTACTTCCAGATTGAACAGTAGCAGCCAGGAGATCAGACCATTTGCAAATTTTTTTCTTGTCAGCATTTGTGGTATTACTGTTTTTAATTCATGATCTGTAATATTTTTTAAGTCTTCTAAACTTGAATACCCATTTCCTGTAATTAATGTTAAGTACTGATCATCAATGAGGACAAAATACTTTTTAAGCACCTGCAATGAAGTATTAAGGATGCCTTATCTTTGTTTTCTTGAAAATATTGATATGCTCTCTGCATATTCTAGGAACTCATGAGAGCCAAAGTTAGGTCTTGTACTAGAAACAATTGGTCTAAAAAAGACTGACTCGAGCATCTTATCTGCGAGCCGTAAAATAACAGTACTTATTGATTACTATTATTGGGTTGGACTGTAGCAAAGTGGGGGCTGGGACTTAGAAAAAAATTCAGCTGAGATGTCATTATAAGACTCATTTTTAACTACCTATTGTAATGCATTTATCACGTCAAAATAAGCGTCTTTTATTATTAAAAACTTTTCTCTAAAACCTAAAATGGCCGAACGTAATCTTAAAGTATTTCCTTCTCATTTGATGGGTAAACAAAATGGTTGATATGACATACCTGGCATATTTTTTTTCGCTACTATAAGTATTAAGTTCTGTCCAAGCAAAGGTCACACAAAATATTAAATTACAACGTACATTCGCAAATATAATCTCGTAAGAATGTAATATTTAAATAAACGGAATGAAATGTAATGTTAAATAATACTTTCTCATTTGATGCAAAAACAAAATGGTGGATCAATAATGGTAGCGTATAATTTCTAAAAATCAGTACAGACTTATCTAATCTAAAGTTAAAGAATAGAAGCAGATTATAGTAAAAGTTAATACCTATTAGTAAGTAACGACGTCACACTATTTATAAACGAGATTACCAAAGTAAATTAAAAAAAAACAGTTCAACTTACCTAAAAAGTTGTCTATAACTTCTTGAGTAGCACCAAATTCACGAAGTATTTCTTTAAGTTCTTCTAATTCTGCCATGATATAATGTAGAAAAACACAGCGAACAGGCTTATGCCAAAGTATTCTGTTTACACTAAACACCTTCACTGCATGCGCACCCGCCGAGTCCCGCTGCTCGAGTGATGGGGTCGGTGGGCAGGGTTGCCAACTCAAATTTTTATTTACCACTAAAGCACAAATTGAAATCCCCTAAAACTGTAGTGATTTTTCGGAAAACCCCCTAAATAAAATAATAAAAAGTAAATAAAATTTCTTTATTCATCATTAATTATCGACATTATTCAGTATCTCTAACATAAAGTCATTAACGCACGACCGTTTACGCCACAGATTTAGTATTTTTGGTCAGAAAGGTTGAATGATGGCCTGTCCAGACGGGACTACTAAATGCAATTTGATAGATTGGGAGAACATTTCGTCCCCGTTAGGATGCCTCTTCTCTTACACATCACTGTAGCGCAAATCGGAGCGTTTGAGTTCCGGTCGTATATTTCTTTCTCAATCACACACTTGTGAGTTCGAGCAACTGAGAGTGGAATGGACTGCAGTATCATTTCATTTTCAGTAATAATTTCGCTTCTCAACACATTTTTCGCTGTCACACATACATGGAATGGAAAAATCAAACATCCCTAAATTGACCCCTAGAAATATTTCGCCCCTAAAAAAACCTCACGCTTCTTGTTTTAGGGTACAACATAAAAATAAAAAAATAAAAATTAGCAAACCATATTGTGTGACATATCGAATGAAAGGGCTCCGAAACTACTGGGCCTAAAATTTTGAAAAAAGTACTGAAAGTAGCTCTCTACCTGAAGATTGGAGGAAAACCTATAAGAATGTCAAGCGCGAGTCGGTTCTTCTAAAAATTATAAAAAACGAAAAACAACAATTACAAACTTACGTTTGCGGTCGTAAATAGACCATCGGGTACATTGGTGTAAGTAAACGTAATTTTTCAATCCGCAAATTTAAGTTTGTTTTTCAATCAGTAGCATATTTTCACGTTTTTATCGGTTTTTTTTTAAGTTTGTACGGAACCCTAGGTGCGCGAGTCCGACTCGCACTTGGCCGGTTTTTTTCTCGTTAACCTAGTTACCACCTAAAAATCAATAAACCAATTGTTTAGTTCTAAAATGTAATTTTATCAATTTTCGAACCAAAAACGATAATCCTTTCAGCCGTTTAGGCGTTAAGAAGTAACAAACACACATACACACAATTTCGCATTTGTAATATTAGTCGGATTCATGAACCTTAGATTGAACAGTAAAATAACTCCAACGCAGAATATCATCACATCATCATCATCACTTCAGCCGAAAGACGTCCACTGCTGGACATAGGCCTCCCCCAAAGATTTCCACAATAACCGGTCCTGCGCCACCCGCATCCAGCGGACTCCTGCCACCTTCACCAGGTCATCAGTCCACCTTGTGGGGGTTCTACACACGCTGCGCCTTCCGGTGCGCGGTCGCCACTCGAGAACCTTTCCGCCCCAACGGCCATCGGTTCTACGTGCAATGTGCCCCGCCCACTGCCACTTAAGTTTAGCGATTCGGAGAGCTATATCGGTTACTTTGGTTCTGCTGCGGATGGTCTCATTTCTGATACGATCTCGCAGAGAGACTCCTAGCATAGCTCTATCCATTGCCCTTTGGGTGACTTTGAGCCTTCTTATGAGGCCCATTGTAAGCGACGTTTCAGTACCGTATATATGTCATCACTGGCAACACACAGTGATCGAAGACTTTCGTGTTCAGGCACTGCGGAATATTGGACGAAAAGATGTGTCGCAGCATCCCGAACGCTGCCCAACCGAGTCGGATTCGAAGATTAACCTCTTTCTCGAAATTGGACCTACCTAACTGGACAGTTTTCCTAGGTATATATAATCGTCTACAACTTCAAGTGTAAAGTCTCCGATTGTCACTGGAGTTGGTGCTACATGAACATTTGACATGATTTTCGTCTTATCCATGTTCATCTTAAGACCAACTCGCCCAGAGGCTCTACTGAGGCTAACAAGCATCGTACTTAAATCCTCCATGGTCTCAGCCAAGACTAACTATATCGTCAGCAAATCGAAGGTGAGTGAGGTACTCGCCGTTTACATTGATGCCTAGCCTTCTCCAGTCCAGAGTCTTGAAAACATCCTCCAGTGCAGCGGTAAACAGCTTAGGAGAGATGACATCTCCCTGCCTGACTCCCCGCTGCAGCGGAATAGGCCTCGAGTTCTGGTCTTGGAGTCGGACTGACATAGTGGCGCTCTCGTACAAACACTTCAACACTTCGATATAGCGATAGTCTACTTGGCACCGTTGGAGAGATTGTAGTACCGCCCAGGTTTCGATCGAATCAAAGGCTTTCTCGTAGTCCACAAACGCTAAACAGAGGGGCAGATTATACTCTTCGGTCTTCTGTATAACCTGACAAAGCGTATGGATGTGGTCTACGGTACTAAAGCCTCTTCGGAAACCGGCTTGTTCGGGAGGCTGGAAGTCATCAAGCCTGCGTGTGAGACGATTCGTAATAACTCTTGAAAACAGCTTATAGACATGGCTCAGAAGTGAGATGGGTCAGTAGTTCTTCAGTAAGGCGTTGTCGCCTTTTTTGAAGAACAGTACCACCACACCTCCGCTCCACGCCTTTGGCGTTCTCCCTTCTAGTAAGACGGAGTTGAACAACTTCTGAAGGGCCGTAAGGATCGGTTTACCACCCGCCTTCAGAAGTTCGGCTGTAATTCCGTCTTCACCAGGCGCCTTGTTGTTTTTGAGCTGTTTAAGAGCCATTCTAATCTCGTACACGTACGCAGAATATATAATGCAAAAACTGGCAACACTGATTCTAATACCTACCAGATTTTATATTTCCTTCAAACATTCCCTTAAATCCCTAGAAAGTTGAAGGATTGGGATGGACGGTAAAAATAAATTCCTTCTGAAGCTGCACCTCCTAAAATGTTACCGACTAATATTTCTTTCTAAATTAGTAGGAAAATTTCGTGTTCCTACCAGTATTTGGTAGGTAAATAATACCTCCCGTTTGCGCCGATATTTGTCGGAGGGAAAGTTTATTTTTGTTGGTAGGTAATGCATTTATAAGGAAGGTTTCGGAAGGTATCTCCAAGTTACCTTCCATTAGAAAGACCTATCGAAATATGCACATTGCACTTAGAACCGATGGCCGTTGGGGCGGAAAGGTTCTCGAGTGGCGACCACGCACCGGAAGGCGCAGTGTGGATATGCCCCCCACAAGGTGGACTGATGACCTGGTAAAGGTCGTGGGAGTCCGCTGCATGGGATGCGGGTGGCGCAGGACCGGTCATTGTGGAAATCTTTGGGGGAGGCCTATGTCCAGCAGTGGACGTCTTTCGGCTGACATAATGATGATGATGATATACCGCCTGTTTATATAACCCACTAAAGTAGAAGGATTGTTATGGACGGTAACAACAAGTTCCTTCTGAAGCTGTACCTTCCAAACTGTTACCATCGAAATAAGTGACTAATGCTAGGAGGTAATTCAGAAATTCCGTCTAGTATTTTACTTTTCCTTACAGCTTTACCTACTATTTCAAAAACCTTCTAAAGTAGAAGGATTGGGATGGACGGTAAAATCAAATTCCTCCTGAAGCTGCACCTCCTGTAATGTTACCGACTAATATTCTTTTCTTAAATGGTAGGAAAAGTTCGTGCTCCTTCCAATTTTGAGTAGGTAATTGATACCTTCCGATTTGATCAGTAGTAATTGGAAGGAAATAATATATTTTTGGTAGGTAATGCCTTTAGAAATAATGGTTTGGAAGGTATCGCTTCTTCTGTTAGAAAAACCTTCCAAAATACGTCGGTAAAGCTGGAAGGTATTCAAAAATTCCGTCTAGATGTCTACTTTTCCTTTTAATTTTACTGACTGTTTCAATTACCCACTAAAGCAGAAGAATTGGCATGGACGGTAACGACCAGTTCCTTCCAAAGGTATACCTTCTAAAATGTTACTATCGAAATATGGGGGTAAAGCTAGTAGGTAATTCAGGAATTCCGTCTAGTATTTTACTTTACCTTACAACTTTACCTACTATTTAAAAAACCTTCCGAAGTAGAAGGATTGGGATGGACGGTAAAATCAAATTCTTCCTGAAGCTGCACCTTCTGTAATGTTACCGACTAATATTCGTTTGTTAAATGGAAGGAAACGTTCGTTTTCCTTCCAATTTTTAGTATGTGATTGATATCTTCCGATTTGATCGGTAACAATTGAAGGAAAGAAAATAATTTTGGTAGGTAATGCATTTAGAAGGAATGTTTTGGAAGGTATTGCTGGTTTCCTCTCCCAGTTACCTTCCGATTGAAAAACCTTCCAAAATTCATCGGTAAAGCTAAAAGGTATTCAAAAATTCCGTCTACTTTTCAACTTTTCCTTTCAACTATACCGCCTGTTTATATTACCCACTTAAGTAGAAGGATTGTTATGGACGGTAACAACAAGTTCCTTCTGAAGCTGTACCTTCCAAAATGTTACCATCGAAATAAGTGACTAATGCTAGGAGGTAATTCAGAAATTCCGTCTAGTATTTTACTTTTCCTTGCAGCTTTACCTACTATTTCAAAAACCTTCTAAAGTAGAAGGATTGGGATGGACGGTAAAATCAAATTCCCCCTGAAGCTGCACCTCCTGTAATGTTACCGACTAATATTCTTTTCTTAAATGGAAGGAAAAGTTTGTGTTCCTTCCAGTTTTTAGTAGGTAATTGATACCTTCCGATTTGATCGGTAATAATTGGAAGGAAAGAAAACTATTTTGGTAGGTAATGAATTTAGAAGGAATGTTTTGGAAGGTATCGCTGGTTTCCTCTCCCAGTTACCTTCCGTTTGAAAAACCTTCCAAAATTCATCGGTAAAGCTAAAAGGTATTCAAAAATTCCGTCTTGTTTTCAACTTTTTCTTTCAACTATACCGCCTTTTTATATAACCCACTAAAGTAGAAGGATTGTTACGGACGGTAACAACAAGTTCCTTCTGAAGCTGTACCTTCCAAAATGTTACCATCGAAATAAGTGACTAAAGCTTGGAGGTAATTCAGAAATTCCGTCTAGTATTTTACATTTCCTTACAGCTTTACCTACTATTTCAAAAACCTTCTAAAGTAGAAGGATTGGGATGGACGGTAAAATCAAATTCCTCCTGAAGCTGCACCTCCTGTAATGTTACCGACTAATATTCTTTTCTTAAATGGAAGGAAAAGTTTGTTTTCCTTTCAATTTTTAGTAGGTAATTGATACCTTCCGATTTGATCGGTAATAATTGGAAGGAAAGAAAATTATTTTGGTAGGTAATGAATTTAGAAGGAATGTTTTGGAAGGTATCGCTGGTTTTCCCTCCCAGTTACCTTCCGTTTGAAAAACCTTCCAAAATACGTCGGTAAAGCTAGAAGGTATTCGAAAATTCCGTCTAGTTTTCTACTTTTCCTTTCAACTTTACCGACTGTTTCAGTAACCCACCAAAGTAGAAGGATTGGTATGGACGGTAACAACAAGTTCCTTCTGAAGTTATACCTTCCAAAATGTTACCGTCGAATATTTCTTTCCAAATTGGAAGGATATTTTAGTTTTCCTTCCAAATTTTGGGGGGAAATCAATTATCACCCGATTTGGTCGGTTGCATTCGGAGGGAAAGTTGACTTTTTTGGTCGGTAATGCATTTAGAGGGAAGGTTTCGGAAGGTATTGCCCATTTTTTCTGTCAGTGTACATAAGAGCTTATTTTGCTCTTATGACTCCTGCACCACGAACATCTAAAATTGCCGTTTATTGATGGGAAAACCTCTTTGTCACTCCAATCTGCAAGTGTGACAGAGATGGAGAAATCCACAGTCGTTCGATTTTCGTGGTACTAGCCCTGAATGATGGTATGATCTTATAGGTACTTACCTATTAAGTCATAGTTTAAAATGCCCTAGTGTCGTTATTAATTCGTATTCATTTCAGTTTTAACAATGGCGGTAGAGCCGTCATCGACTGGAATACTCTCCCTAAGTAATTATACTCATTCGCACCACACGGCTCTACGATCCGAGCGATGACGATTCATCTTGATCGCTATTTCCGAGCCTCGCCTCCTTACTAAACCAAGAACTTAATATACATACATACACGGCGTGTAATTCTCTATTCCCAGAACAAACAATAAAAACTCTCATGTCAATGCAACAAAGACGGTTAATATTATACCACAAACGTGTAGACCTACATATTGAGTTCCAGAAATCGTAATGACGTAATATACAAAGCATGTCTGTCTACAAAGAACAAAGATTTAAGCAAAGCTAAATAAATATTGTAATCAGAGATTGATATAATTCAGCGAAGTGGGTCCTCGTGAAATGTAATACGTTACGTCTTCAGAGACAGCCATTTAATGGAGTACCTAATTTGTTTACTCTCTTCCCCGGAGATAACGCAGGCAAAATTGTCGTATTCAGTTGAAGATAAAATACCTTTTCTAATAATACCACCAAATACCACATCGGTGGCAAAATTCATACTTACAATCCTCCCGATGGTAAGCGGCCACTGCAGCCTATGGACGGCTGCAACTCCAGGCTACAACTCGCAAGTAAGCTCTCTGCCGACAGTTTTCAACCTTTGTGCTTACCCTGAGTTTGAAATCTACTGTAAATATAGTCATGAGCGTCAACGTTTCGAAATCTATCCTTCTAAATCTATAGCAACTGATGGTACAGGCACTGCACGCTCCTTTTTTGAATAACCCCATACTGTAATCCCTTGACAAAACGTACTCTTAATAGAACTCCTTTAAGTTTTCAGCAAGCCAGCTTTATATGCTATAAACTTACCAGGCATTTCCGCATTCGATAATTGTCTACATTCCAATGAGTCTGCAATTTACAGCTGTGTCATTTAATCGCCGCCTCCATTGTCTTTATCGCTCTGACTTGCTTCTGAGACCCCTCAGACCATTCCGGGAGACACTTAAGCTCGCAATCTTGCAGTCCTAGTCATATCTAATTTAGAATACCTACTTGCGGTGCAATTTGCGTCCCCAAGCATAATGCCAGAACGTAGTCGATCTTATTAAGTAGTATGCATTTGTGAATACATAGATTCGTATAGCAAGCGCACCCCAGACTCACTGACTCGTCTTTTATGATAATTATGATGGTACTTAATTACAAGATTACTTATTAGTACGTTTATACTATATTTTCTTATAAACCTGATATGTTCACAAATAGATTCCTTTATTCTTCACCATATTGCGGAGGGGGTATATAACTATTAAAGCGAACTTGAATCGGTACCTCGAAATATCCAGCAACGTTGTCCCTCACATGGGCCGCCTCAAGTTGCATGGCCACGTGGCCAAAGGGGAGCGGGGAGGGGTACTCCCGTGGCGTGGCCTTCACAGCAACCGACGCCACTAGACCTGGAGCCAAGAGGAACCTCCTGCGAGGGTAGCTCTTCCAGCTCGCACCCAGTTTGGCAGTACTGTCCCATAGGCCGCAACATTGGATATAGACCGAACGTGTGGTACTATTCTGCACCCTTAAATAAAATCGTGTCTAGATGTTATCAATTGGTAAATTACGAAATAATTACAGAAAACGCAAAGCTGAATAATCGGAAACCCAGCTAACACCGTGTTTAATAGCCTATCGTCAGCAATTCTATGAAAGGTGGTGATTCGTTAACAGCACAGAGGGCTTCCCGCGAACTATAAACGTGTCACCTCTCTGTTGCATATGCGTAGGTACGAAATTACATTTTTGGCACAGAGACAAAACCTTACAAGTCACAGATCACGGTAAGCCCTCGTGTATGTAACTTACATCAACTTTTTAATAACTTTTTCGTCATCCAGGTTGAAGCATAACACAGTTGGCGCCCAGGCAACCGTCAACGGATAACGAGGCATAGGCTGGGGTGGCGTGACAGGATTCATAGGAGTGATACATACGGGACCATTATTTCTATGTTTTTTACCGTTAGGCTCGTTTAGCTCATTCACTGAGATCTGAAAGAAATATATTCAACATTGTTAAAGACCTTCTCGTATTCTTAAAAGGGGTAGGCAGAGCACATGAAACTGCTGAACTCTCAGTGCCACTTCTAGCAATGACGAGCAGCAATGAAGGTTTAAATACGAAGACGAGGTTGAAGAAGTTGTCATATTGCAGCAACCCATCGCCTTCACAAACAACACTTATACCCATATCCCACAGTTGAATTCTACACGACACCCACGCGAGATACGGGGCTGAAATTTTTAACCCGTCACCACAGTGGGTTGTTTTTTTAAATAATAATAAAACATATTACGTTCTCGCCCCTGATTTTCTCTCGTGTATTGTTACAGATCACAGGAGGAAGAGCAGATTCATCCTCATTTGAGGTTTTCGGCACACTCTGAGGAAAGCTTGATGCGGAGCGCGATGATTGCATTTTAACATTTAACAAACGCGCTAAATTGTTGCGTACATATATTTATGTTTGTGTATGTTTTTGCAGAAAATATAAGAAAAATTGTCATTCTTCGTACATCTGTCCATGTGAATGACACCTAGGTAAATCAACCACAGATCGAAAAAAACATTTATGTAAGAGGTTCCTATTAAAAATTTATAATACTTACCTAAATGATAGTAGTACCTAGTAGTATACACGGTACCCGTGAGCATTGCGAGAGATTTTAACAGTGTATTCCTGAGGCTAAAAGAAACAGTACAGTCGTACGGGTTTAGTGAGTATTTTTAAGCAATATGCATAACATAATATTGTTTTATCTAACTAGTAAAAGTAACAACAAGGGACACACTATTTGCAAATCTAGTTAAATTAAAAAAAAAGTTAAGTGAAAGAATCGAAAGAATGGTGCGTAGATTGCAATTTGCAATATTGCCTTTTTGACAACTGGCAAGATAACCAAAGATGGCCGTAAGGATATTGTATTTCTCTTTAACCACTCTTTGACAAAATATGTATTTTGTGGCTGACTAACGACAAATTGAAGTGATAAAAGCAACTTGTAAGTATTTACAAAAATAGTAGTAATGCTATGCTTTTCTCGCCTGAAACTTTAGTTTTCCAATTGTTCCTGGAACAGCTGGATGTGTAAACGCATTGCTACATATAATGGACTAAATAACCAAGTGAATGTACATTTCGTCAGTGAACGTTACAGTGGCTAGGCAGTCCGGCAAGTCGGGCGGATCTCCGGGCGGTGCGTCGCGGCGGAACCGCGCAAGACTTCCGCTCCCGAGGGACCGCGTCACGGTGCGCGCACGCCGCTGTGCCGTACCGGACTTTCACGACCACCTTCACAACAGGATAAGGAAGTTTCTAGATACAATATGACATTTATTATGATTAAAAAGAATGAAATGTAGTTTCTTTGGGAGCGTTGGTGGCCCAGCGGTAAGAGCGTGCGATTTAATAAGGAAAACTGCCTCTGGGTTGGAAGGTCTGATGGCAGTTGCTTTCATAAAATAGCGCCTACGCTAAATCTTGGTATTAGTTGTCAAAGTGGACCCCAGGTTCCCTGAGCCGTGGCATAAGTTGGGAAAACCATAGGAAAAATAAAACGTAATACTTACTTATATACAGTTTCCCGGTTGCAATTTTTACTGTAAACTTACCCTCCATACTGTAGGTAGTAGGAATTTATTTCATTGCATTTAATTCATCTATTTTAGCGCCACTCTGGATAAGTAAATTTGGAATAGAAGTTAATTCATGTCAAAAGCTGGACATTTTTGCAACCATCCTGCCTTAAGAGATTGTTCTTCTTTCTAGCCAGGTTTGTAACTAAATATACTAGCTCGGTATAGGTACGAATATTAAATACCCGAATTGATTGTCCGACATCCCACAATATATGTATAAGTATTAGTCACGTAAAAAATATTACCAGGAACTCTGTCTGTAATGTAAACGACTAAATTAAAACAATGATTCCTTTCATTCGCTATCGATAATTTAGTCAACCGGTCTATTCATTACTTGCAAGTGAGTACTTAACACAAATAACACAACTCAACAGCGGTATGAGTGATTAGCAGAATTCACAAAATTCTGTATTTGCCAAATCGGACGAGCTTTCTAACATAATAACATACGTATAATAACTAGGCACACACATATTATCGAAGTACGAGTATTTTATTTATTTTTATTTTATTTATTTATTTAGGATTAACAACAGATAATACATCTTGTACGCTCTTTTATCTAATTTACAATCATGTTTGAAGTCTATCTCATTATAGGTAACCACAGCTAAGTTAGTGTCTTCTACCAACGAACATGCAGTAACTTTAACTTAGTACTACTAGTAGTACTTAGTAGTACTAGTAGTATTTAATCGCCCCTCTAGCGACTTTTAAACGTTTGCAATACCAATGGCATTGTATTGTATTGTTGTAGATCATAGGGCACCCCGGAGGTGCATAGGTCCTCCACAAGATCCTTTTCTTTTTCTTTATTTGCCTTAAATGTGGTTAACAATAGATATTATGATAGTAAAAGTATCACACATTTAGCCATATTTGCAAAATACATTTATATACAAGTACATCTTAAAATCTGTAAAACAGATAATAACAATAAAATGATAAAATAATAATAATAATGTGAAATTGTCATTAGATAGTGTGGAAGTCTAAAAATTATTTTGTGTTGTAAAAGGTATTATCTACTAGCCAATTATATGTCCTTTTGAATCTATTTGTGTTACATATTTCCTTAATATCTAAATGGTAAATGATTTAACACTTTTATAGCCGTTATGTGACAGTTAATTTGACATAATCAATTATTTATTCTGTGACATAATGCACTTTTACATATTGATCTTATTGACTTTGTAGGATCTCGGGGGCGCAACTTTGAATTTGAAATTAGTTTTTGAAATAAGTTAGGGTCCACGTCTTTCTATCTTGAGCAATCTTCTTAGCTTCGCCCCAGGTCAGTCCTACGGCTCGCAACTCGCTCTCCACGCTCCGTCGCCACGTGTGTACAGGGCGTTGAGGGCCTTCATGAGCTGCTGACGGCTGGTGTCCACCAGCGTTTGAAAGATGCTAATGTAATTTTCCTGTAATCTTCACTGTCAAGTTACCTATAATAATACTGTGCAATGCAGTTGGGATGTTGTTCCAATCGTTACCTCGCGCAGGCAAGTTCAGACAAACACTTGTGAGCGCCTCTCCGATTAGCATAGTTATTATACTGAATATCTTGTCTCGTTTTCGCACCTGTAATAAAATTATAGATTTTCCCAAAAATCGATTGACTTGCGCCCTGCCCTGCACAAGCACGGAAATACGTGGCATGGTACTACCTAGTGATTCAGATGTTAAAGGCACACCCAACTCGTAAATCATTTCATCGTTAGCATACCTCTAATAAATTTTAGAGTGAACAATCATAATAGCTACGCAATCAAATTTTGCATGGAATCGAATGTTTAGGCGATGTTGACGCGTAGACTAAACAATGAGATCAGCCGTGGTCCCTCGGGTCTATAATTCTTCAACGTCGCCTACTTTTCTGAACAGTGACATTGATTTAGCCGGAAAAAAATGGGAATGAATAAAACGCTGTTCTGCTCATGTGTTGATTGAGTGTTGTGTTTGGTCTCACATCTGGCGCCGTTCGGCACATTATATATTGTCTTAAATTTGTCATCACGATTTAATTAACTCCTTCTATAATTACGAAAGAGTCCCAGTCGCTTCTCTAATGGGCTGTATAGTTGTAAGACAAGATCAAAGAGAACAAATGTTTGATCTGCGGTGCACCAAGTCGTGTCACGAATATTTTAATGTTTCTGGACTATCATTAGGTGTTAGATTCCAGGCACGGTAATGGCTAAGTGAATGTATGTAACTGTCTGTAATCGAATATCCTCGTCGTGGTACTTCTGTTAATCACGTGGCTCCATATATCCATAACGGTCGATAAAGTTCACTCACTCATTACGCAGCTCATAACGTACTGAAAATCAACAACCTGGGCATTCCAAGAAGCTTGGACGGGGAGAGGCGAGGAGGGACGAGGCGGGACGAGGAGGGACGAGGCGAAGTAACGGATGAATGTCCGTGGGAACGGCCGCCACTTCCGCTCCGCGCGCGCGCCGAGCCGCGATCTGAGCTATTTCCTTTATGTAGGGTGACCTTCCTTGATCTTAGTACCTTATTACATTCTTAAGTTTTCTTTCGAGGAAAGAGTGTTTGTCACATGACCAAAGTTCAAATCCGAAATTCACTAGTACGATCTTCTTATGTTCATCCTACTCGTACATCACATACCGCATAGATTTTTCCCTTTGTGTGTAGTAGGTACCTACCTAGTGCGTTTTCTTCGTGATTATTTCTAGAAGTAATCAATTTTATTAGTAGTTTAGTACAGCAGGTATGAATTTGTGGAGCCCTCCATTATGCGTAGTGCGTAGTCCGACACGCAAATTATATCCAACGGAGATCTTTTTCAGTCAGTTAGCTTTGTGCAAGAGTATTACTTTATGGCCGACTAGCGACAACCAGGGTCAGCTAACCCCGAGTTAGCTATGAAATCACATACTAGAATACGCTTAACTCCGAGTTAGTTCGCTAACCCCGGATAGTGCAAGTAGCGCTAAGACGCTTAAGTAGGTATAATAATCCTTATTTCCCTTTGACTATTTTCTATAGGTACAAAAAAGTTTGCCCATTTTTGCGGGGGAGGGGCACGCACGTCAAATGTATGGCTATTCGTACGTAACGTACAAATAGCTATGTGAGATAAACGTCGGTCCAAACAATGAGTATAATTATTTGTCATACCTACATATACATTCGGCAGAGGGGTACGCATGTCAATTGCTACTCCGTCTGGTTTAATACTTATTAAAGTTAGATCCCGCTCGAACTGCCAAATAGAGCCAGCCAGCGAAATAGAGTTTAATTAAAAGCACCTAGTCTAGTCTAATGAATGTACCCTCATTAACTGTCAATTACGATACGAATGCCGTTTTAGCAAGATCGCTTGGTTGCACTTGCACTAGGTTTGCTAACGGTCCATTTTAGCAGCGGTTGCACAACAGGACCGACATGCGACAATGTCCACAACTTCTCCGTAATCTTTACAGTATCTCTGAGTATGTATTATTTATACTCTTTGGTCTATCCTTTGCTAAGTAAAAATACTTTACGTCTACTAAGCTATGACAAAAAATAGGGATCAGTTACAGATTCAGAAAAAGTAGTTTTGCATCAGGACTCCAAAATCACCTTAACTACCAAACCAACCAACAAAAATGTGTTTCTCGTGTGGATAACTTTACAAGATAAAGAACATTTTAATTGAAAATATGAACAAGATAATAATTAATTTTGTATTAAGGGCTCATCCATTAATTACGTCACATACAGGGGGAGGGAGGAGGTCTGCAAAGTTTGACATGCTGTGACATGGGGAGAATGGGATTCCGAATTTCTTGACGTCACATAAACATATTTATAAAATAGGAAAAGTATGAAAGTATTTATATGTTTTTATAAGTAGTGATAAATATCGCTGTCAGTCATCTAATTGCCAGATAGAAGTGCTGGAGTAGATAAAGTAGCATTCCTAATTCTGAATATCACTATACCTAGTCTGGTTTTAACCGATAAATATATATCCATTATGCGTGGGTAGTGAGTGCAGTGAGTAGAGATATCACATCATATCACCATTGCACGTAGGTATTATTGGTAGGTATTGCAACCAATATATTTACTATTACATTCATTTACCGGGTAATTATTACCTGTACAATGTTAACACCGAGCGTTCCCTTATGGAACAGTCTTACACAAATCACCTTAGGCTGGATTTGACCAAACTTTTTAACCAAGAGCAACGCTTACTCTTGGATACTAATGTCAAAATCCCATAGTAATTTGACGTTACTATCTGAGAGTAAGCGTTATTGTCGGAATATAAATTTGGTAAAACGCAGCCTTAGTCTCGAATTAAGCCCGATAAGGCTTGTGTGATACTAGACGCCGATATAGGTTATAGGTTACATATAATATATTTTTCTCAAACATGATCGTAAATGTATGTATTTATGTCACGAAATGAAGACATGAAGTTTCTTGTTTACGGCTCCCTCCATTTACTTCTTGACCGGCGGCCGTGAAGTAATGTATGGCGTAAGTATGAACGAAACATTATTGTCCGCTGCTCTAACTTTTTTAATTTGCGTACTAACACTAAACTGACAAAGGAAAAATTACATACAGTCAACGACCACTAGATACTAGCGACATTAAAAAAAACAAATTCTATGTTTCTATGTATATTTATGTGCGGTTAAACATGGTGCTCGAATAGCTCATTCAAATGGCATCTTTAAAAAATAATACTGTGGCAAATTAAATTTTTTTTACCTTATTAACTATTTACTTGGTAGTTATTTTAATTGTAATATTTCCTCACAATGTTTGAGAAAAGCACTATACAAGCCTCGGCCGGAAGAGAGATTGCAGGCTTGTTTAATCCGGCGTCGTGTTACGACTCGGCCGTCTACCACCAACTCGTCCTGCAATCTCTTACTTCACGGCCTCTGCAGTAATGTACTATATACGGTACAGACTAATAAGTACTTAAATGTAATATACTTACAAAACATCCTAGAGTCAAACCATGTAAATTGTTTTATTAACATATTTTAAGTATTAATTCATTGGCATGATGAACGACACGGCCTTGTTTGTTATGTCAGACAGACGTCAGTAATATTGTCATACCTTTCACTAGATGGCGCTGGGACGCCATTCACGCTGCAGCATGTTCAGGATTATCAAAAGGCCGTGTCACACATAACGTTATGGTATCGCCGGGAGATCAGCGCTTACTTTCGGGTAAGCATTATGCTGAGGCGAGACCAGTTCGTGGTAAAACTGTTTGAATATTTTATTTGAATATTAGTTTTTATTTATTTCTCTCGGGGTAGCCTCACTCCCTAGAGACCGCGTCCCCAGGTGGCGGATAGGGGAATGCTCGGCAGATATGCCGGGTAGGAGGGAAATAAAATACCTCCCGCGGACCACAAGGCCGGAGATGGACACTCCGATATAAAACCTCACCAGCAGGCTCCTCTGACAAGAATCTAGGCTACTGGTGTACTGCACGTTTAGGTTGGAGCGTGCAGTAGAGATGGCGGCGGAACCTCTTGGTCTACGGCGGCTCTCAAGTCTTCCAGGAAGGCTACAACCTTGGCGTCAGGTGGCAACCGGCCGTAAAACAAAAAGCCAACTCCCAATCTTCTAATCATGCTAAGTACAAATAGAAGAGAAACGATAACCACTAGGGCGTACCCCGCAAGCGACGACAGCAGCGACCGAAACTCTACGAATACTAGGGCGTACCCCCGAAGCGACGGCAATGTCAAGAAAGTTCCCCAACAAAATCCAAAAATGCGAATAGCAAGCTGGAACGTGGGCTCGATGACGGGACGAAGCGCTGAGCTGAGTGATGCTTTATATCGTAGACGCATCAACATCTGCTGCATCCAGGAAACGAGATGGAAAGGGTCAAAGGCACGCAATATTGGGCACAACTACAAACTCCTATACCACGGAACGCGCACACAAAACGGAGTTGGGATAGCCGTAGATCAGGACTTCCAGGACCGCATGGTAGAGGTGAACAGGGTTAACGACCGATTAATGTCGATCAAGTTCGCCGTCGACTGCCAACCATGTATGAATGTCATCTGCGCGTATGCCCCACAAGTCGGTTGCTCAAACGCGGACAAAGAACAATTTTGGGAAGAATTTAACGAACTGATGCGATCTATCCCAAGCAGCGAATCCAAATACGTTTGCGGCGATTTAAATGGCCATGTTGGTGAGACATCCATCAATTTCCAAAGAATACATGGCAACAATGGGTATGGCAACACCAACTTGCAAGGAGAGTGCATCCTGGACTTTGCGCTCACACACGATCTAGCTATTGTCAACACTTTCTTCTCTAAGCCTTCAAAACACCTTATAACTTATAAAAGCGGGGGAGCCTGCAGTCAAATAGACTACATCCTAGCAGATCGTGATCGGTTAAAAACTTTCAGAGATTGCAAAGTTATCCCCGGCGAACCTCTAACATCACAACACCGATTATTAGTGGCTGAATTTATAATTCCTAGACCAATCAAGGTGAAAAAAGACAAATCCGTTAGAACTCGCTGGCACAAATTAGATCGGGAAGAAGGGCTAGAACTGTGCAAAGATGTTGCTGAATATATTCAAACAATGCCCGAAGGGGAGGACACGGCCAATGAAATGTGGAGTGACTTCCAGTCTTACTGCAGTAGGAAAGCCAAGCAATATCTTGGTGTGTCCAAAGGTGCTATAAACGGCTACAAAGATACAAGCTGGTGGAATGAAGAAGTCAAAGAGAAATTAGAAGCCAAGAAAACACTTTTCAAAAAATGGCAGACCACTCTAGACCAACAAGACCTAGAAATTTACAAGATAGCAAAGAGAACTGCAAAGCGTGTTGTGGCACAAGCCAGGGCTATGTCGAAAGATGACTTTTACGCAAAACTCGAGGCTGCCTCAAATGACAAAGATATCTTCAAACTCGCGAAACAAAGACACAGGAATAGTAAAGATTCAAATCCAACCAAGTTCATTAAAAACGAACACGGCCAGTTGCTTACATCCAATGATGAGATCAATAACCGATGGAAAGAGTACTATTCTAAATTACTGAATGAAACTTTTCCCAGAGAACATCTCCTCGAAGGTCCAGCCATAGAGGGTGCAGTACCACGCATCACACCGGAAGAGGTATTTGCGTCCATCAAGTCGATGTCAAACAACAAAGCCGCTGGACCAGATGAGATTCCTGCCGAGTTCTGGAAGAAAATGGGAGACGAAGGGGTCAAGTTTCTAACTAAGCTTTTTAACAGAATTTTGATCAATGGCATACCTGATGAATGGAGAAAAAGTTTCTTAATCCCATTCTATAAAAATAAGGGAGACATTAGACTTTGCAGCAATTATAGAGCCATAAAGCTTATATCACACACCCTCAAAATGTGGGAAAAGATTGTAAACAGGAGACTCCTAAAACTAACCAACGTTTCTGAAAACCAGTGTGGATTTGTCGCGGGAAAATCAACTACCGATGCTATACACTCGATCAGAATTCTGATGGAAAATTATAAGGCCAATAAATCCGACTTGCACATGACCTTCATAGATTTGGAAAAGGCTTTCGACCGGGTGCCAAGGGAACTAATCTGGCAAGCTCTCCGAGCACATGGAGTGCCAGAGCGTTACATCCACATCGTCCAGGACATGTACCGAGACATAACTGCGAGAGTGCGAGGCCCCGCCGGAATAAGCGAAGAGTTCAAAGTCAAAGTCGGTGTACATCAAGGCTCGGCACTCAGTCCCCTCTTATTCAATCTCGTGATGAATCATCTGACGTCACAGCTACAACGTTCTCCACCATGGGACCTTCTCTATGCTGATGATATAGTGCTTATAAGTGAAGACTCCAGCACCCTACAAAGCATAGTAGAGGAATGGAGAGCCGCACTGGAAAAAGCTGGACTACGAGTGAATAGGGAGAAAACAGAGTATATGCATTGTAATTTCAGCAACACCAACAATAGCGCCAGCATCCACTTACAAAACCATCAGTTGAAGAGGGTTTCCCACTTCAAATACCTCGGTTCCATTATCTGTGACGATGGATCGATTGATATGGATGTCACTCATCGTATAAACACGGGGTGGATGAAGTGGAGGGAACTTACGGGGGTACTCTGTGATAGTAGAATGCCAGTACACATCAAGGGCAAAGTATACAAAACAGCGGTACGCCCAGCAATGACGTATGGGTCTGAATGCTGGCCACTCAAAAAACAGCAAGAAAACAAGATGCACTGTGCTGAAATGAAAATGTTGAGATGGGCGGGCGGCGTTACGAGACTTGACCATGTACGGAATAACTACGTTCGAGGCAGTTTTAGAGTGCAACCTATCCAAGAAAAACTCGTAGAAGGCCGATTGAGTTGGTATGGTCATGTGATGCGGCGACCACCAGAACACATGACCAAAGCGGTCCTACAGATACCTATTGCAGCTCGAGGACCGGGTAGACCTCCAACAACCTGGATGGCAGTTGTCAGAAAAGACATGAAGAATAATAACATAAGATCAGAGACGACCCAGGACCGACAAGCCTGGCGACGCATGATTAGAAGGGCCGACCCCAAGTAAATGGGAATGAGCCAGGCCAAAGAAGATTAGTTTTTATTTATTTATTACCACGAATAAATGATTTTGTATTTAAACCACGTTATCTTCCGAGAAAATGAACTGTCAAACTTTAAAGTGTTATTTTAAACGTCACACTTTTACAGTCTGCTCTCAAAATCTAGGAAACGTAGCATACACGGACTCTACTGTGAGTACTGGATTGGTCTGATGCGACATCCATTTTTAACTCATCTAAAAAAAGTCCGTATTTTTAGGGTTCCGTACCAAAATGGTAAAAATGGAACCCTTATGGTGCGACTCAGTCTATCTGTCTGTCTGTCACATTGTTAAATATCTCAAGAACTACCGATTTAAAATTTGGAATAGCTATAATTTGAGAGATATCTCCGAAGTTTATTAAGAAAAAAATTGCATTTTTTTACACAACCTTAATATTGTAATAAACATTACAGGAAAAATATAACATTGACCGTAACTTCATTATTTTTTTAATAAAAAAAACTTTACGGAACAACATTTGAAATTTAACCAACTTCGATTCTTTTTTTTGTCTTTAAATTTATGTGACATCATGGTTAAAGTACTGTCCTATGACTGAAGTTAAAAAAAAAAATTTACGTCATAAAAAAATCACTAATAAACAAACTAGCATACTAACTCCATGCCGTACAAACGACTGACCCAATCTGTCGACATGTGGCTGACGTCGAATTTCTACTTCCAGGTGTAGTTGCAACATAAAGTCTATACGTAACCCTCGGTGCGCGAGTCCGACTTGCACTTTGCCGGGTTTTCCTTTAATTCATTTCAACCCTTGTAGCTGGAGGCTGGAGCCGGAGCAAACTTTAGCAAAACAGCAAAAACATAACTTGCACTTTCCAATTTTGCGGCACGGGTGTTATCGGCCCAATGGGATACAAATATGTATGTATGTTACCATATTTTACTACCACTTTTACTACTAACCATTGAGTTTCAAACATAGGATCCATGGTGCTCACTCATGGTCATGTAGTAGGTACCTACCTTCTAATGCGCACAGATTTTTCCGACATAAAAATGACATCGAGTGGCGCAGCATCCACATAACCTAATGATGAATTACGAGTAGGTACCTAATTTCCATCCAGGAAAGGAAAGCCTAATTAGAACCAGCAATCAGTTTTCTTTATTAGAAATAATAAACGAAAATCGACCTATGCATGAATTGATTGGCAATAATGGCAATAGAGCGATTTGAAGATATGCCATAGACTACAAACTTTTAACTGATTCAGAAACAATCCCTAAACAAAAATCAGTTGAAAGCTATGTACCTAATCTGTGTTTTAACCCCATTTAGCGTTTCACATCGACAAGTAGGCTGACCCAAGTCAAGCATGTTGGTTATGCACGATGATCATGTCTAGAATGTCTACCGCGTAGGTTTTGCCTCTCTATCTAACTTCTGACTTCGAACGTATGTGAGAGAGAGAGGGTAAACTGAGTTCTTGGTTTGCATTATGCCCTCAGACCGTTGACCGACAGTTCTTGCTATCGCCAACGCCGGAAGCCGCGGCGGAAGTACGCAATCTCGACCAATTGGACGAATAGCTGTCACGCTGTAAGCACTCCCCCCTTGCCATTCCTTGGTTACAAGACCATGTTACAAATGTTGCATTAACTTACTGTATGTACTTACTTTGTGCACGCTGTTTTATTTATTTAAGACCTGGGGCCTTACCATGACGTCTTAACGCGATTCAGTTGACGAACTAAACTGTGTCGCTGCCATACAACTGAGCAAAGTTAAGAACCTAAACTGAATCGCTTCCATACAGCTGAACCTAAACTGAATCGCGTTAAGACGCCATGGTAAGGTCCCTGAAACCATTGCGAATATCGTAAATGTGAATAGTAAGTATTTAGTTAATTTTATCTGCCCTTAGTACGTGCATACAGTCTGTGTAGAAAACATCCGAAGAGTTCATTATTCTTCTCTATAGCGTTGTCCCGGCGTATGCCACGGTTCATGCTTCTGGGTTGGAAGGTTGGATGGCAGTTGCTTTCGTAATATAGCAGCACCTACGTCAAATATTGGCATTAGTTGCCAAAGCGGAAGGATTTATTAGTTCCTGTAAATCTGCCACGATGGTCTCATTCCGCACAGACACACCTTTTTTAAAGAAATGGTAAAAAAAATCACTCATATCAGTGGCGGAGTGTTCCTAGAACTTTATTTCTACTGGCATTCCTTGCGAGGGCCAACCTGGTTTTTTTTTCTTGACGTCTCAAAGAAAAAGCAGGACAAATCCGGCTTGTCCTAACAACATTTCTAACAACAACCTATAGGTATATAATATTCAGTTTAAAAAGATCTTAGATTCGATTTAGTTTGAAATGATTATTTTCACGATTTTTACAGTAAACATTATATTACTCGTAAGTAATAATTACACTACGTGTCTGTACCTAGTTACCTATATCAACCTACTTAAAGTTCTAACTAAAATGGAAAACGCTATAGCGCAAATGGCGTAAATATTCATCTTACCTAGTAACAAGCTAGCGCGGCCATCAACAACATCAAATATTATAATCATAACATTGAAAGGGCACGATTATCTTACCAAATATACCCAAACATTAGAAACATTCTCCATGCGGAACCGGTAGTCTAGAGTCAATAAAGCAGCCATTTTAACCAGAACCCACTCGGTTGCTCCCAAGAGTCCCAAGCCATTGGCAACGAGGTAAATATTACCTGAGGGCCTACTGAAATTCGAAAATTCTAAATCTCGTATCTGCATATCTTTCACTTGAAGTAAATGCGATAAAGGGAGGGATACAAACTTTCGATCTTTCGATGCTCGCGGTGGTGGCCTGAGCATTATGTAAGGGTCTTCCTAAAACGGTCGTATTCAGCTGACATTGACCTCTAGAGCGGTCGCCGAGGCCTCTCTCTGAGCATACATATTCATAGCGGCTTCATCTGCATATTAATGAAGGTGAAGATGAGAATAAGACGACAACCTATCCCTTGGCTCATTGCTGGTGATAATGGAACTTTGGATTTCTTATTAACTTTGAGAGGAAAAGTTCCTCACATAAAGAAAATGATAAAGTCGACGCGTTTTGAAATGAGTAAAAATTTACTTTAGATTAACAAAATATGGTCAGGCACCTTAAACTGTACAGTTCTACAAATCTGCTTTGAGATCAAAAGTAATCGTGGTAGGTATATGTCCGAGATAGGAACTTTTTTGATGTAATTACTTCCTTGTTTCCAAAAAAGAGTAAAATGCGTCGTTGTACCGTTAGTCATTCGGTTAGTTAATAAGAAAGTATGATTGTGTTCCTACTACCCAAGGTTGGAAAAACTCCACATCGTAGCTTTTTATAAGGCTGGCTCATGGTTTGGTCATTGAATGTCGGAAATGTTTCTTTCAAGGTTCCATTCACTACGGGCATTTCAATTAAGGTGTATGTGCACGGATACATTTTAAATAATCCTTAAAGGATGACTCGCACTAGGACGGGACGGGACGGGGCGGGGCAAGACGATCTGTCAATTTCTATAGAAAGAATCACGTGGTAGCTCGGAGCCCTCGGATCGGATGTCACGTGACATTTTCTATGTATAGGAACTGACCTGAACCTGACCTGACTGTGCCTGTCCCGCGTCCCGTGAGTGTCTAGTGTAGTGTGAGTCATTCCATGACGAATAGGTACGTATTTTAAATATTTTTGTGTTATTATTGTTTCATTTAGTCGATCACAGTAAGTTATTAGCTCGAATTATGTCCGTCTCGCTCCTACAGGCAGGAGCGAGACGGACATAAATACTTTAGAAACGCGCAGTCGCTAACACTTACAGTTACGTACAACTCACGGTAAGCACACTAGTTTTCTATACAGGTACAGTACCGGAACCGAAAATTCCCGGTTTATAATACTTACTCAGTACCGGGAGCATCCCCCTATTTGACGGAACAGAAAAGGAACAATATTTTTTGATTCAATAAATTATTTCGTTAGGTAAATTTAGAACATCATTTAATTCAATATTGCAAAAAAACCATTGCTAACGCCATACTCGTAATTCCTCGACTTGTGATGTGAGTATTCGTACATTATCGTCGTTATCGTGTTGCATCAATTTACTGTTCATTTCGCATTCACTCTGAATGCGAAACCAATAAAATGTTGAGTCTAGACGCGAGTTCTGTTTGACCTTAGCCGTCGACGAGAGAAAAAACTGGACAAGTTCGTGTCAACAACATTTTAAATGGTTCTTGTACAGTATTCCTACTTCGCTATTTATCCTAGTGGTCATTTTACTACATTTTTGCATACGTGTCGGTAATTAACTGTTACATTAGCACATTTTTTGAGCTTATTTTATTTATTTAATGACTGTACTTTAAACTAATTAAACAGCCGCATTTACGAGTAGACTCAATCTATGCTACGTTTAATAGATTTTGATAGCACAGACTGTAAAAGTGTTAAGAGTCCGGTGTATGTTCAAATACGCGCGAGATACGACTTTTGCACAAAAACGTTATCTTCATAAATATGCATACCAAAGGATTACAACTATACAAGGAGCTACTCAACCACCCAATTTTACGATATCCACTACTTAGTACTTACACGTTCCTCAATACTTTCCGTCGTAGTAAAAAAAAAAAAAAAAAAGTCTCTCATTTTTGTAAATATTAGCGCGGAGCGAAATGAGACATGACCGCTCTCTGCGAGCCCCCGAAGGCATGTGAGGCCAATGTCATAACGTCGCATATTTTATCGCGCTAAACAGAGCGATTTGAAGTGCAGTTTAAGAAAAAAAACACTAGATATACTATATACACTATTTATAATTTTTGGATAGAGTATTACCTAAAGTTTATAACTGCATATTCATTTATGAAAAAACAGTTACTGTTTAGCCAGAAAACTTGGCTAAATTTCGTGTATTTATACCTAACCTATCGAAATAAAATAAAAAAACCTCAATAATATTGTCTTCTGTTACCGCGATTGTTATTCATTGAAATTAAACACTTTAGAACGGATTAATCGCGATTAATCCGTTCTAAAGTGTTTAATTTCAATGAAAACCTCAATAATTTTCGAAAACCGACAACAATTTTAATGAAAAATCATTTATTCCATTTCAATTGAAATGATCTTTCAATTTTTGTATTTAATTTATTAAATGTATTTGTAACTATGAAAACTCATGGCATAAAGTTAAGCTGAATCGGTCAAATTTATGGGCTCTAAATGACGTTTCAAATAACACTTTTTGGTCGCCACACACATCCGGAATCAGAAACGGAATTTATACTCTGACTCCGGTTTGCCGGCTACACACAGTCGGAATCAGATCAATCTGGGAAATTCATAATCTGAAAAAATCAGATGCGCTATGAATTCATAATATGAATTAAGATTAGAGAGTACCTTTTTGTACCATTCGGGGTCGAAACTCTTGGTCCATGGGGTTCCAGGGCACGCAAATTTTTCGTAGAAATCGCGAAACGTCTGGTTGATGTTACTGGTGACCGAAGAGCTGGTGGCTTCCTCGCACAACGTATCAGCATTGCGATACAACGAGGAAATGCCGCCAGCATCCTAGGTACAATGCCTCAAGGACCTACTTTAGATTTAAGGTAGGTAGTTAGGTAAGTTACACTTACTGTATATATTTCGAGAATAAATTTTGATAAAAAATTAAGATTATGAATTCTGTTTCTGATTCCGGATGTGTGAGGCGATCCTTAAAGTTTGACAGTTTATTTGCTTGGAAGAGATAACGTGGTTTGACTCTATTCCCTTTATTCAAATTCCTTCCTAGAATACGTGAATGTCTGAATGTGTGAATGTTTCCTTGTTTCCTTATTTTTATATAGATACTCTTATCGAGCTACTAATGAGAAAATTTAAAAATACAATCAACTGCAGTAATCTTAATGCAACATTATCTTACGGAAGACGGTAAACTGCGTCTCCGGCCCAAATTCCGAGGTCCTTACTGCATGCAATTAAACAAGAATTACGCGTCCGAATTCCAAATTGGCTTGTTACTCTTGTGAGAACGTCATTTTTATTTAACCGACGCAACATGTAACTATTAAAAATACATTCGGAATTCATTGATGTGCAGCCTTTAATAAAAATGATGAGCTGAATGGAGAACAACTCACCGTGAATCATCATAATACCTACATATAATGAGTGACAGTGTTTTGAATGAAGTACAGACAAACTAAATGAACGTATCATTTATATTTTAAGTTGCGGATCCCCAAAATGTTGTTATGGTCCCTTGCTTATACACATGACGAGAATAAAAAAAGACAATACTTGAGCCGGAAAGTCCACAAGTCATCTCGTTTTCGGAATAACACTTGCGGAACCGGTCGGACACGAGACGCCAAATACCAATACGTTTCCTTCCTCGGTATGTAGGTATTATTATATCTTTTGAATAAATATGTACCTATAGATACGATACATTCGACATGTAGAGTCTAATAGCGAAGCCCATGCTATTAGTGTGATATTGGAATATTTTCCTGGTTTATAGATGTTTTCTAAGTATTCAGTATTTATCCGTATCAATAATAAGTTTACATGTATCGTTTTATAGTGCCCAAAACGGTCACACAAATACAATACAATACAAATACTCTTTATTGCACACCTCAAATGAAGCAAATAAAAAGAATATAGCGGTACAAAAGAAAAGGCAAACAACAGGCGGTCTTATCGCTAAAAAACGATCTGTTCCGGACAACCTTTAGGTAGCGGAAACTAATAAAAAACAAAAGTCAATAGGCGTTGCAAAATAGACAGAGAAGTGGAAATAGCACAGCCATTTTAAAAGAAAACTAAATAATAAAAAAAACATACAAATATATAAAAACATACATATAAATAAATATATACAGTGCCATGCCAACCAAATAAGGAGGAAGCAGACAGAAGTGTTACAGACAAGAGAAGTAGTGATGTTTAAGGAGCTTTTTAAATGAGGTCGAGGATTGAGCGCACCTTACGTCGAGAGGCAAAGAGTTCCAAAGACGAACCGCTTGATAAATGAAAGAACCCCTTTAAAACTTCGAAGAGGATGACGCGAAAAAAAGTAGCAAATTCCGGGAGGACCTATTCGAACGGAGATAGCTGAACCGCACCTGAAGATAGCGGGGAGATGTAGGGTTGAAAAGTACCGATACAAAAGGGGCAGAATGTGAGAGTTACGACGAAAGCGAATAGTGAGCCAATTGAGTTGAGAACGAAATTGGGGCATACTTGCGTAACCCAAATTTGAACCGAATGCATAGATTTTCAATACGCTCAAGTTTATTAAGTTGGTCCTCAGTGAGATCGAGATAGAGTCAAAATGAATAGGCGCAAGACTATTTAAGTCAATTTTGGGAAGCAGTTTTAAGCTACCAATAATAATAGCTTGGGATTTAACAGGATTAAATAAATAAAAATACGTGTGGCACTCGGGGACTGCCGCGGTAAAGCTATTGCATATCATTTTGTATCAACTTATGCAATTATAATTATTTATTTATTTTATTCATGCAGTATTTCTTTTTCTTTGATATTAATTCAAGTTACACTTTTTGAGCGTGGTGACCGATAAGAAAACAAATTTTTCTATTATTTAACAAATAAAAAGTTAATATTGTTTAAAATGTTTTTATTATTTTACAATACATGTGGGTTTTATTATCTTACAGTAGCTGTTGGTTATTCAGGAATATTTATCATTGAAACTTATGATAACTGAAATAAGAAACATAAGTTTGCGACTTAATATCCTCTAAATACCTAGAAAATACCGCGTCAATGGTGGTCCCATATTTTGTTGTAGACTCTTGTGGATCATTATTCATTTTCAAATTCAATGTTTTTGATAGAAAAGTTGTCAACATTATTTTACAATATATGTGGGTTTTATTATCTTACAGTAGCTGTTGGTTATTCAGGAATATTTATCATTGAAACTATAGGTTTATGATAACTGAAATAAGAAACATAAGTTTGCGACTAACATATTTGATTTTGGCGGGACTATAATAATAGTGTTTATTTTGACGTTTGACATCGCCGTATCTCTGGTAATAAGAGCTACTGTCCTCAATATTTTGTATAGAATATGACACTTAGCGACATTCGTTTGGAGATATATCCTTTCCTCGATAAAGAACTTTGTAACAAAGTGAATAAAGTCGGTTTCGGTCCGTCGGAGTGGGGAGCGTCAGGTTTTTTTTCGTTACGGAATTTCTGGATTCGGTCCCCGCGCTCAAGGCCCGCGATAGAAGCTATGCAATAGCTTAATAAAATAAATAAATATTATGGGACAATCTTACACAAATCGACCTAGTCTCACGGTAAGCTCAATAAGGCTTGTGTTGTGGGTACTAGGCGACGATATATATAATAGACAGATACATATAAATACTTAAATACATAGAAAACATCCATAACCCAGGAACAAATATTCGTGATAAACACACAAATAAATGCCCTGACCAGGATTCGAACCCGGGACCTCCTGCTTCGTAGGCAGGGTCACTACCAACTAGGCTAGGAGGCCGTCAAACTTATTAACTTTAAGCCCAAAACTGCGACTCCAATTCGAGATGCTCTCTGTTGGTTTTAAATTGATTTGTTTAGTTATTAGTTAAACATCCAATTAAGTTCAGTAATTTGCGAACGGAATAGAGAATTTGTGTCGATATAGGTTCCTACGATGTCGATGCATGTGTTATTTTATTTCTACTCAACTCACCATCGCGAGCTCTTTCCATCCCAATTACCTATGAAAAAAATGAGTCAAATAATTCCATACATGTTTGTTACTTTTCTTTTTCTTACCACAGACAAAGTACCTTGGTAGGTAGGTACATATACCTATTTATATGTAGGTACGTATATGGCAAATGGTAACACAATATGAAAAAAATATTAGGGACACATGTTTCTCCTATGGGGATAGAAAGAGCTCGTGATTCTGAGTAGAATTAACATAAAGTTCACCGAAAATATCACGCCTAAATATGCCTGTTCAAAAACGACCGCATCAGGTAAACCGTTCCGAAGTCTTCATAGCAGTGCCACGTTTCAGAAGCTTTTACGAAAACTCCGCTTGAATTGTAGCGAGCGTTATATATAGCCGAAACCTGAAAGTAAACAGGATACGGAAGTCGTATGTAACGTACATGCAAAACCGAATGGATTTATCGATTGGCTTCTGCCAATATGGCGGCATTTTATTTATCTTGTACCTTCCTGGCGCCGCTCTTCCGGCGGAAACGGGCGTCGTCTCCGCTTTAACCCTTACCGCGTTTCCGGTTTCCGCTCGCCTTTGAGGCCCAGAGAAGTTTCCACGGCTTTTATCTATTTTTGAAGTTTACTTCGCGATTCACTAAACGATGTTATGTTCCACTTGAACATATTACTTTTGAGCAGAAACGTCTGCGAACGATACCAAAGAAAGGAAATAGAAAGGAAAAGTCGAAAAATGTATGCCTCGGACGGGACTCAAACCCGCGACTCTGAGATACCAGTTCATCGCTCTACCAACTCGCCCCCGAATGTCTCCACCATATCCTTCGTATGCGCCTAAGGGGGGCGCTCAAGAAAGTACTTCTTAATCGGGTGTGGTCTGGTCTCAGTTGGAAGAGCGATGAGCTTGCATCTCAGAGTCGCGGGTTCGAGTCTCGCCCGAGGTCATGAATTTTTCCACTTTTCCTGTTCTACTTGATTTTGCCAGTGAACAATTTTCTTTCGCCGGGAAAATCTGCTGGCCGTTAATATCACCCCGCTGACAAGTGTGACAATACCTAAATTTACTGAATTACTGTCGTCAATAGACTGCGAAAACTGCTCACCATCCCGCGGGCTGTATCTTTATTTGCCACCATTTCGATAATATAAATAAAATCGTAATAAAGAAATAGATAGTTATTTGGTAAACACTTTATGACGATTTTCACGAGACCTTACTACCTAGCTACTAGTGTTTTAAAGAATTTTAAGTAGTTTTTGACATGAGACTTCGGAATTTCGTCACATAATATGTCATGAGCTCTTTATCAATAACGATGTTATTATATATAAGTGACATATTGGTGGCATATAAGCATACATACATACCAATAACAATTGTCACACTTGTCTCCGTGAAATAGGTAGTCTCAGACAGAGAATTTCGAAAACTCAATGACTTTCTTAGTAATGCAACGAAAGTGTTGAGATACACCACATAGGTATATTGCCTGTAATAATTTTGTAGAATTAAGTAAGTACCTAATGTAAATAAGAGAGCAAATAGGTTCGGTAGAATAATGACGTATTCGATTATATGCATTTTTCCATTATTTAATGTCCCCAATTTAAGTAAATCGACTGCATTATTCCGTTTATTAGTAAAAACAAATGAGAAAGCACCAAAAAAATTAGCAATACAGAATTTATAACACATTATATTCAACACATTTTATTATTAAACAAGCATGTTGACTTTAATTACCATCATCCGTTGGGCGTTGTCATATGTAGGTACAGTCAGCGGCAGAATTAAAATGATCCTGACACACATATTATTGTCACAACAATAAGATCGTGCTAAGATAATTTTGAGAACTTTGTCCGCCTAGCAACTACTGCTGCCGACTGGTATATGTATGAGGCTTGACGTTGCTACCTAAGGATTGGGTGACTTTCAGTAGGTACTACTGAAAGTCACCCAATCCTTAAGTAGCAACGTCAAGCCTCATACATCTTTTTTCAAATTACGCATAACGTACGTAATTAGCATGCAAATCGGGTTTCACAAATTTCACTGGAAAATTCCTAAGTTCAGAGCAAGCCCGGGTCGTCGGCGTTTCACAACCGACGCTTCCTCGATGGCGAACCGTGAAAAGCAATTTTTACCTTGTGTTGCTTTTTAGTAAAATCAAAGTCAAAGTGTTTTTATTTGTGAGTATATGTCAATCTGATTACAGTGGTGGAAAATAAAAATTATGTGTAGCACTATACCCTGCCTGATGGCGTACAAATATTGATTTATAATGTCCTTACATACTAACTAAAGAATAACAATTTTTAGGTGTAATGTGATAGGTATCTCGTAAAATGGGGTGAGCAGGGATTGCGAGGGTAGTTGGAACATGAATGGGGAGAAGAGGGATGGTAGAGGGTGGTGCAGGTGACCGTAACTCATGTTGGCTGGAGGTCAAAGTATACCCCGAAGCTTCCAACTATGCTCTAATACATATACATATACCTAAACATCTTAGCTAAACATGTTCTAATTCTAATAGCTTCAAGCTTGTGTTGCCAACATTATCATAGACAACCACAGTCCACAGAGCACAGATAGATTTAACATTTATTTTCGAAATATATACAGTAAGTGTAACTTACTTAACGACCTACCTCTACCTACCTTAAATCTAAAATAGGTCCTTGAGGCATTGTACTTAGGATGTTGGCAGTATTTCCTCGTTGTATCGCAATTTCGCAATGCTGATACGTTGTGCGAGGAAGCCACTAGCTCTTCGGTCACCAGTAACATCAATTCGATTAGATAATACATCTGACAAGTACCTAGTGTACCTGCTATTTGTAAGACCCAGTTCTAGGAGAGAACATGTATTTTTAATTAACTTTTTATAATTACGAGTATGTACGTTAATATATTTTTCACCTCAGCAGCTCGAAAAGGCTTACTTTGATATGCGAAACCAGTGAGCAAAATGCGATTTTGCTGCGAGCGTGAGGAAAATAAACGTCAGATTGACAATGTTCAGTCAAGACATGCAACTTTTTTATTAAATGGCATCCTGGCCCATTCAGCCAGATGAGGCCAATTTTCTAACAATGAGAACTACCGCGAGTGAATTTGCCGCTAGGGGCGCTAGTGGAACGTGGGTCCTATGTAAAGAGGTTATATTAATTATGTCATTTTCAGTACATTTCTCATTAGTTTTTAATTTAAGTCGTGCTTATTTCGAAAATATGCACTTCTTGACGGCTTGCGATAAATCGCCCCGTGTAATATCATGTTTAAACAGAGCCAGAACCACGTTCAAAAACTCGTACGTTTTCATTTTTAAATATCTCTCACTTTAAAATTTTATGATTTTTATTTTATATTTATAAGTATAATATTAACCATTTGTTGATTCACGTTTCCTCACGTGTAAATCTGTAGTAAAATAATTTCTACAATTTACCATTTACGTTGTTGTGAACGATATCTAGTATCCGAACGCGATTAAAAATAATAAAGTGTTTCGGCTGTCATCCTCAATTTGAAAATTTCCTCAATAGCTTCTCTTTTGAATTGCTTTAAAGATAAAAGTTATCTGAACTGAAAACATAAGTGATACTAGTAGTGATAGTGATGAAGCTACGGCAACACCCGAAGAATTGAAAGAAGCGGTCAAAAACGCCGAATTAAGTTTCCTCCCGGCCAAATCGCGGGTAAAGGTAATACTTTGTTGGTTGTTAATAAGGACGCAAATGCCATAAAGATTCATTTGAAATCTAACCTCATGTTCTTAAATTTAGTAAGAGGTAATATTTTGTATTCTTAAATTAATAAAGTAGTATTCTAAAATTAATAAAGCCTTCCTGTCCGTTCATTTTGGTTTTAATTTATTTTTCTTCCTGCTGAGGTGAAAAGTTGTATGTTCAACTCGAGACCAAAGTTATTTGCATCTCGTGCCTTTGAGTCCTTCACTACGCTCAAGATTCTAAATTAGAATCACTCGCTACGCTCGTGATTCTATTATAGAATCTTTCGCTTGCTCAGGACTCAAAATTGGCACTCAGAACAAATACGAACTTTGCTCTCTTGTTGTACAAATAACTATTTTTAATCTTGTAATTATAACTTCAGTCAACAGTAGTAATAATAGAAACGCTCATAAGAATAGTGATAGCGCATCCTATTTATTACTGAGATGAAAGATAGGGTTTTGCGTCATTATGTAGGTAAAGTGGGAAGCCCTTTTGATTTCTCAAGCTGGCGCTCGTGGATGTTGCGACTACTTCCTGAGGCCTGACGTAACCAACGCGCCTGCGGTTATTTTGCAAATATCTGTGTTATTTTGACGCAACTACTCGGTTGCATTACAGTTCCTACCTAATATCATTTTATCTGACACATGTAAGATTAAATAGGTACTTACCTATAAACATTCATGTCATAATAAAGAGCTTCTTAAGGATGACTCACACTAGAACGGGACGGGACGGGACGATATGTCCATTTGTATAGAAATAATCACGTGATATCTCGGAGGCCTCGGAGGTCACGTGACATTTTCTATAGAATTAGAAACTGACAGATCGCCCCAGCCCGGTCACATCTCGGCCCGTTCTACTGTGAGTCATCTTTTTCCTTTAAAAACCATATTTATTTTTTCGGTGTGATATAACGTAGGTATATTCTATAGTAGATTGTTAACCAAGGGCTGAAAGGCACGCATTAGTACACGACGAGGTAGTCTGGTTTTCCAATAGTGCGAGTCGAAAATGGGTACCTTTTACCCGAGTTAAACACTAAACTTTTCATTTCGAATGCGAGGAAAGTAAAAAAAACAGTTAAAACTATGTACTCCTTTAACTTCTTGAACAAAATCCTGAAGGAAGCGTTACAAAAGTGAATATTAGAATATTTAACACAACAATGGCATAAGACAGCCGCAGGATGTTCGAAGCTACGCGTGACCAGAGGACTGGGTCATATCTAGCACAGCGGATCAGCATTGCCATACAACGTGGCAATGCTGCCAGCATTCTGGGTTATTTTTTATTTTTTTTATTTTTAACGTAAGTTTTTAATTTTTATTCAGGTTAGTTTTCTATTGTACCTACTTGAAAAGTGGTGAGAATAAATTCAACAAAATTTTACAGCAATTGGCTTGAGCGGGTGATAAACTCATAATCGGTTTTCTTGGACTCTATCCAGTACTCTTTTTCGAGTTGATCATGTACCTACTGTAATACTGAAATAAAGAAAGAACTTCATTCGATATTGATATTATCAATGTTTGCAATTATAAACTTTGAAAACCTGAAACCTAACCTTAAAATATCCCAAAACAAAATCACATATCATCAAATAATGCTACACCAGCATTGAGTATTAGCTGCTATTTATTAATAATTTATCGCTACAATAAATTCCAATATGCTGAGAGAAAGAACTATACCCGTGGATTTGTTTCTGGGGTGAGTAAATAAGAATATTGTTGACACTTTATTTATTTATTTTATTTCATAGGTTCACCAACAGTTATTACAATAATTCTTTCTTATTTAGATAGGTTTCTGCTAAATGTATAACTTATTATAGGTAAACACTGCATGCAAGGAAAATGAGAAACATAATAATTCAGTAGCAAGTCTGCAGTCGATGCCATGTTAAGCAAATTTAAACACTTTATTACGGTATAATAAGGTGCAAAGCAGAATCTTGTGATCGACTGGTTACCGCTACATATTTTTAAGATAGATTAAAACTATGTAGGCACATGTTAATATGTTAAAAGGCATATTTATTTAACAAATCTCTAATTTTGGTTAGTGAGTCAAAGTGAATATCAAATGAATTACTGTAGTTATTAAGTAAGTTACTCATGCGAGGTACTGAAGAGTTTGATCCTACCACGGTTCGGCGCCGGGGTCGAGACAATGGTTTGGTAGCAAAGCGTGGTATTCTACGAAGTAAGTACGGAGAATCGAAGTCTACTCAGAAGTAGTGGTTTGTTCTGCTTGGTGCTTATAGTCGAGAAACAAGAGGAATATATTAGTTTCCGACCCTAGGGCCGCAATGCATCGTTTTCCACCCGCTTCATAGATAAACAACAGCCCACTTTAAGAGCATGAGAAATAAAAATATTTTCTACAGTACACATGGTGCTATTTACCGCCCTAGGGCGATAATGAGCACTTTACGTGCCTGCGTCGAATATTCAAAGGGCCATTCGTACTGTAAAACGTCGTACCTCCTCCACTCGTTGCGAATTTCCTCTTTTTCGCCCTTAAATCGTAATGTACTAATAGAAATAGAAATATAAATTTAGCGCTCTCATGTTGGTGTAAATATCTTACAGTAGGTACAATTCATACGGTACAACATGACACCCTCTTGTATTGCAAAATCTTAAAACTAACACTTAACATCTAGGTATAACGTAATGATAGATGCGAATGAAACTTGTTTTCATTGAAAACTCTTGCAAAGAATAAAAACAGTGATCTACAAGGTATACCTTTAACTTTGCGACACATTTTGGATATTTTTGCTCTTCGATTATTTCTTTTGGGAGGTAGTAGGTAGTTATAAATTCTGATGGACATGACGTGGGGGCTCTTGCTATCTTATCATCACACTTGCTCGTAAATGGTGATATTGTATGCAAGCATTCTTAGACTTAATGAACTGTATTACACCCATGGCCATAATGGATTTTCATACATTTTACCGCCCGCCCGGAGCGCCCGAATGACCGCGTGGGACGCGCCACGCGCTCACCGCTTGTAGCCGCAGCTCACCGCGGAGTATGTACTGTAAACTGTACTAGTACTACTATACTACCGCTTATTATTATTGTTTGTTTGTCTGCCTAGTAAGTCTATTTACTTCCTCGCAAATGTGATGAAAAACATTGTATGTATCACGGGCGGTACAAGAATTACGAACTCGTGTTAATTGTTTACCGCCCTTAATACACAATGTACTCTTTTGTCATAATTTTAGCTGCAATCTTTTTTAAAGACGTAAGGCCTCTTAATCGAGTGTCTACTTCGTTTAGCTGGCCTATGCAAGGTAAGATAGGTACGAATGTATACAATTTTTTATCACTTTTATTTTATTAGTTTTCTTCGAGGATTCATAATAGTCTAGCGGTATGGGTTCTATGAAGGCCTTGTCACTGCTGGATGTATACAATTTTAAACGAACCGGTCGTTATGAATACCTATAATAATTAATAATAATATACGTTATGTTGTCTTGTTAAATATTTAACAGCTGGTCTATTATTGTCGGGATTTATCGACTAACAGCAGCATGGCTATCACGTTCTAACAAGTATATAAGTGCGAAAGTGACGCATGGCCTGATAGTCGATAAAATGGCAACCATGCTAAGCCCTTCTGGACAACATAACGATAAGATTATACAACCTCTTCTCATATTCCAGTGCTTTTCCCATTTCCCCGATGCAGGAGCCCAGTTTCACTTAGCCTAGTTGTCTCATAATCATATATTTATGTTAATGGTGAAAGCCTAAAGATTCTCTCAGTAACTTTAAGTAAGAGCGGGGCCCTTAATGACGTCTTAATGAAGTCTTAACGCGATTCAGTTTAGGTTCTTAACTGTGCTCAGTTGTATGGCAGCGACTCAGTTTTGGTCCTAAACTGAATCGCGTTAAAACATCATGGTAAGCGCCCTGGTCTCTACTGTAGGTACAATAACTTCAACAGTGCTGTTACTGCAGAGACCACGTGCAATTGAGCAATAGATTAGTTTTGGCGCATCTTGCTCAAATCGCGGCCCAGTTAGCCGGCAGCGGCGGCGGCGGCCAGCCCTAGGTACCTACCTGCGCCGGCGCTGCGTTTCTTACGTCACCGCGCGGGTTGGGTCAGCTACGGATGCCCCTCGTCTATTAAACCTCCATTCCCTTTCTGTTATATCATATCACTGTGTTAATCACTGCAATGCTTCGTCAGTTACATAAATTAATAGATGTAATCTCATTTGATTTTATCTCAATTCCATGTCCTGCCGTTGCACAGGTGCTGTCGCAACCTATATCCTAGTATGCAGGCGAGTTGCCAATTACAGAGACCTACTTTCTTACCTTCGAACTTTTACTTCCTGCGGGGCAGACCGGGCTGGGCCGGTCGCACCACGCAACGCATTACGAAAGTGGCGCGAAATGCTCGGCCGACATTCGCGCTTGCGCCACCTTCAGGAAGTGGTGTTGCGGGATTACGTAGCTGCGGCCGCGCCGCGCGCCCGCCGTCGCCGAGGAGACGCCGACGCCGGCGCCGCGTCGACCAATTACGAGTATCCTTGCTAGCGGGGAACCCAAACCTAAACCATAATTGGGTCATATTTTTAACGCTACTAATTTTAAGCACAAACGTCTGCGACCGATACCAAATTTCGTAGAAAGAACTCGAACCCGCTACTCTGGGATACACGCCCCTCGCTCTATGGTCCTCGTGTATTTTTCTACGGTTACCACGAAATATTCTTTGAAATAAAACACTAATTATATAAACCACTAATTAAATCCACTTTAAAGTGTTTTTATTTCAATGTTCGAAAATAAAAATGAAAACACTGCCGTTTTAATAAGATACCTATCCGATTTTTTGCAATAGAGACATAAATCATAACTGTAATGAATGACACTGGAATATTCGTAAGGGCGTCTGCACAATAGCTTTTTTTCCGTCACATTGCCGGCGCAGCGTGCACGCAGCGCAAGGTGGCGATTAATAGCAAAAGCCATCGCCGCATGCACGCCGCGTTTCAAAACGCTAGTGTATACACGCCCTAAAAGAAAAGTTGCTACAACCTTAAGGATGACTCACACCCATCCGATCCAATCTGATCAGGAACGATCTGTCAGTTTCTATAGGAAACGTCACGTGACCTCCGAGGTTTCCGACCTATCACGTGATTATTTCTATAGGAACTGACAGATCTTCCCGGATCGTATCCGATTGGTGTGAGTCATCCTAAACGAGTATGAACATTTAAGCCCATAACAAATGCAATCGACAAAATGATATTATCTTTAGCAATCAATAAACACTCTAGATAGGAAATAGATTGAAACGGTAGCTATGGTTTACAATATCTATCTAATGTAAGATCGAAAACATACTTAATCGAGATAATTTTAGTTTCCATAAGTAGGTTTTACTATTATTCCTTACATTATAATAAATAAGGGCTCTATTAAGTAGTTCTGATGGAAACTGAACCAACTGTTGTCCAACTTATTCGTATATAGGGTCAAACCACGTTATCTCTTCTAAGCAAATGAACTGTCAAACTTTAAAGTGCTATTTTAAACGTCAAACTTGTATGAAATTATGACGTTTACTTAACACTTTCACATTCTGTGCTATCAAAAGCTAGGAAACTTAGCCTAGACAGACTCATCGTGCTTCGACACGACAAAACAGAAAATGAGCAACTTTTCGTCTTAACAATTCGGGTCGTCGGATCAAAGGAAAATGAAGATAATGTGCGTAATAGGAGACAGTGCTCTACTTACTCATATCCTTTGTCAATCTTTGTTATACAGGGCGTCCCAAACTTATGGGACATGAAGGGGAAGTACCTTAAATATCGTAGATAGTGAATTTTGCTCAAAGAAGACTTTATGTTATTTTTAAAAGTTAGTAATTCTGCATTCATAGATTTTCTAAAAATTACTTGCTTCGTCTGGGAATCGAACCGACTAAAATGTGAAAAAAAATCACCCTTTTTTTATGATGCCAATCGAAAGAACAGCTAAAAAATAGTAACTCTGCTTAAGTAACATAGTATTTTAAAAGAAAGGAACACCATAAAATGATTGAGTCAAATTTCAAGAAAGTTATTTATTGCCGAAGACGACGTTCGAAAAGTAGCGATATTATCATTCTAAAGATAGCATTGATTATTCGTAAATAAGTACCCACTTCATAAAATAGGTACTGGCATAAGTTTTCCTTATTATAAGTGCACGTGTGGATAAAATGATAATTTGATAAAACTTAGTATTTCAATACGTCCTCTGTAAGCTAGACAGAAGGCAAATTTAAAACAAAAATAAATAATTGTTAAATTTGAAAATGGAACAGTTTATGACAGCGTTTGTTTGAATGCATACTTTTTAAGATATTTTAAAAAGAAGTGATATTTTTAAATGTTGTTCTTAAATTTGAAAATGGAACAGTCTGTGCAAGCGTTAGTTTTTCGGATATTGATCTGTTTAGTCTTAATTCACTTACACAAGTGTTATTGTGTTAATTTATTGCGAACATGGCATATCAAGTAAGTTTTGATCTAATAGAAGCATATTTTTTGAACGATAAAGATATCTCTAGAAGTTTGCGGTGGTATGGCGTAAAATATCCTGATAGACAAATACCGTCTCGTAAAGTTTTGAAAAGGCTTGTGAACAATTTGAAAACTCTGGGACGTTTCGATAAACGCCCAAGAGAACCACAGCAAGAAAACCATACGATCAACGACGAAGAACTTGGTATTTTAATTTACTTTTCGGCTTTTCCGAAAGCATCGGTGAGAGAAGGAGAACAGGAAATTGGAGTTTCAAAAAGTAAAATACACCGTGTATTAAAAAAACACGGTTTTAAGAGTTATGTTGAAGGACGATTGGTTCAAAAGTTACTTCCGGGCGATACAGAAAGGAGAAAAAATTTCTGTCTTGATATCCAGGCACGCTTGCTCGAAGATCCAAATTTTTTGGATAATATTATTTGGACAGACGAATCTAACTTTAGCAATAACGGTATGTATAACCGCAACAATAATCGTATTTGGTCTAAAGAAAATCCCCTACGAGTCACTGAAACTAATAACCAAGTGCGTTTTTCACTTAACTGTTGGTGCGGACTTTTAAAAAACCGGGTTTTCTTAATCCATTTTTACCAAGGAACCTTGAACACAGAAAAGTATTTAGGAATACTTCAAATTTTAAGGGATAAGATAAGAAACCTTTCCGCGGCGGAGCAAGAAAACTTAATTTTCCAACAAGATGGAGCTCCGGCTCATAATAGTCGGAGAGCAGCAGATTTTCTAAATGAATGTTTTCCTACATGGATTGGTACAAATGGACCGATTAGATGGCCGGCCAGATCCCCGGACCTCACACCATTAGATTTCTTCTTTTGGGGATACGTGAAAGATATGCTATACAAAAAGCGATACGAGAACGTAGGCGAGTTGCAAACAGAATTGTGCCATATCACATCGAGTGTTCACCATAAAATGATAAGAAAATCAACAGGCAGCGGGCTTATTACAAGATTGGCGATTTGCGTAAGACAAGAGGGATCACATTTTGAGCATTTAATTAATTAATTTACAAAAAAATACCTACTTAACTAATTGACTACGGCAGTTTCATGTAGGTTTTTTATTTGATTAAAATGATTAATTTCACGTTGTTCCTTTCTTTTAAAATACTATGTTACTTAAGCAGAGTTATTATTTTTTAGCTGTTCTTTCGATTGGCATCATAAAAAAAGGGTGATTTTTTTTTTCACATTTTAGTCGGTTCGATTCCCAGACGAAGCAAGTAATTTTTAGAAAATCTATGAATGCAGAATTACTAACTTTTAAAAATAACATAAAGTCTTCTTTGAGCAAAATTCACTATCTACGATATTTAAGGTACTTCCCCTTCATGTCCCATAAGTTTGGGACGCCCTGTATATTGTTTGTCGTACACAATGTACATATTGAAAAAATACTTATACAAACAGTAGCCCTAGCACATGAGATCTGCGACAGTATCACGCGGCCGAGAAAGACACCTGGGCCGTTTTCCTTTTTTACCGGCAATGAAACGCGATTTTCTCGATTCCTCGGATTTTCGATCTTGAGTAAAATGATAACGCTAGAAACTATTTCAAAAAAACAACATGTCTTTTAGGATTTGATAGTTCTTTTCATGTAGGTAACGTAAATATCTTTTCTGTAGTTATTTTTTTTAAAAAACCTCGAACGACGGAGCACCCCTTTTCAGCGGAGAAAGCCTTCCGATTTACCACTCTCTCACGGTGTTTTGAGTTAAATAATGTATGAATGTAGGTAAGTTTACAGTTACTAACCGGGGAAGTAACAATTAAACTGCACTAATAAGGTAAACTAAAATTTCAGGCATTTACCTCCTATAAAAATGATATCAATTGAATTCAAAATCGGGCATTTTTCAGCGAGGAGACAGGTCATTGTCGCTGACAGAACGGCCCGTCTGTCAAATGAGGCCTTACCATGACGTCTTAACTTAATTCAGTGGTCCCATGTGTCTTTCTCGGAACGGTTAGAAGATTCTAACCGGATTCGAAAATGACAGTTGTCTTACTTGACCGCCAGATGCTGTCGCGGCACTCATGTGCTAGCCTGCTATAACAGAGATTACAGATTTACATGTTTTCTTGACCCACCCAGCACCTAGACCAAGGGTGTAAATATCTCTTATCTCTTTCGAAATTATGCTGCGTTAACTAATCCTGAAACTTGCTTAACGTTTTGCTCGAAGTATGCAGTGTTATGATATTTGCCTACCGTAGTTCAGTTTTGCCGGGTACAATCACATAAAGCTAATAAACGCATAAGTACCCTATGTCCAGCCGAATCATTTTATTTTTATTTTATTTTTATTCGCCTACTTCCGTAAGGGGCAACACTTAATGTAGATGTTAGGAACTGTTCGCATATCAGTTGATATCGTCGATGTTTTATTTCTCATTTCCACCATTCGTCCACCCCAATCAGCGCACCGTTTCAACTGACGACTGGGAAATATCCGCATCACTCATGTTGTTGCAAATGTTTTCATAAGATTACACGGGTTTTTAACCTACTCCGGGCAAATAATTCACACACGAACTGTGCCTAATACAGCTAACTGCTTTATGCAGCCCCTAAATTCTCATCGCACCGACCGCGTCCCTACAGCACCATCATAAGTATAACCTCTAAATCTTCGAAATACAAGTGGGTGTCACAGACCACTTCTATATGGGCTTCATAAAGCTATGCCATGTAAGAATGAGAATAGTCGTGTCAACCGTTGCACAAGTCCCGCATTACAGAATCGGAAAAAGCACGCAAAAACGGTATTAGGGCGAGAAAATTCACATCAGCGTGCCGTTACTGAATGCATAACCCCATCTTCTAACGTAATTGTGCAACGGTGCGCACCCGATCTCGCGCGGCGGGAACTGAAAGTAGGTCATCTCTTTTTGTTCCACCGCGTTATTCCGTAATTAGAAAGAGAGGCGTGAGGATTCTTAGCTGCGAACGTATTAGCATACAAATTACCTATATACCTTATGTAAGTATGTAGATTTATTGCAATTAAGTGTACATGGAAATTTAGGACAGAAAAAAACATGCGAAGCTAAAACTGATATTTTAATTTTTTCATTATTTTTGGTTTTCATTAAAAAGAGGAATCGACCTTTTTTTCTAAAAAAAGGATGGATAGTAGTGTTCCAGAGTTAAGTCCGAGGTCCAAGTTACGGTAACAATTAACTCCGCGGCTAACCCTGAAATGCGCAATAAGAGGATAAATAAAAACGCTCCTGCACTATGTGATCTTCTCCAAGCTTATCGTGAAATCTCGGCACTCCACCCCATTTTGTCGCTAATACTTTGTGTCTGAAGACAGTAACACAATACCAACTATCTGACATCCAATTAATACGGCTAAATCAGACGCGAGCGCAAGCAAGGTGTGAGCCAAGCCAAGATGGCGGCATGCGGAAGTGTGTGCGCGACTTCCGCGTCGCCCTGCGCTGCGCGGGCGCTCGTGACTGCGCCGTGGGCCGACTTTTAGCATCTCTGATATTTTTATTAACCTACATACGATTACAAATACTCTAAATACCTTATATGAAATTATACTAATATCAAAGTCGAGCGAGATAAAAATGGACACATTATCATCAATCATCAATCGTCATCAGTGTTAATTTTTTTTTTTTTTTTTTTTTTATGCTATAGGGGGCAAACGAGCAAACGAATCACCTGATGGTAAGCGATTAACGTCGTCCATGGACACCCGCAACACCAGAGGTGTCGCAAGTGCGTTGCCGGCCTTTAAGGTGGGAGTACGCTCTTTTCTTGAAGGTTTGAAGGTCGTATCGGTCCGGAAACACCGCTGGCGATAGTTCGTTCCACAGTTTAGCTGTGCGAGGCAGGAAGTTTCGGGAAAAGCGCACAGTTGAGGACTGCCAACCATCTAAATGGTGAGAGTGGAAATATTGTCGCGTAGGGCGATGGCGGAAAGAAGCGGCAGGGATTAATCCGAACAATTCCTCGGAACACTCCCCATAATACATGCGATAGAAAATACAGAGTGAGGCCACATCTCTACGCAGCGCCAAGGGATCAAGCCGATCAGAAATACGTTAATATAACCACCTTCCGGTTCCATCATCAAACCAGCTCGTTGTCATCATACTATCGTCTCGTTATTAGCTCAATCGAATCGGTTGTAACTGTTGTAATAGTGGTTTAGCTCCAAAGATTTAACCAGTAAATTTACAAATAAATTTAATATCATTAACTAAGATAAACAGGGCAGTTTAATAGACGCATTTAAAAATAGTTATTTTCCTCTCACTAGTTCGGAAAGCGCTGTTTTATCCTTTAAAAAATCAAATCAAATCAAATCAAATATTTTAATGTAATAGCATTGTACAGGGTAGTCTCTTAAATACTAAATAATTATAATTAGACCAGGTGAAAAATTAGCGTGGAAAAATGCATTTCATCCACTAGTGGGGAAAGTAATTTGACTTTGCTCTAATTCCTATAACTTACCATCCGTCTAGTATAAGTGAGTTCTATGTGGCTATAGTAAATATGCGCAATCGGAGGTCACACCTTAAATTGGTCAAGTCTTATCCCGCACTTGGTAAGCTGTTGGCAATATCTAAGTTGTACCAGGAGCGTACTCTAAGACAAATTTTGAAATTGAATTTTGAATGGTTTCTTCAAGATAACTTACATGTGGCTAAGATTTGTAATTGTATGTAGTCTTTATTTTAGTCGGACTTTTTTGTATTACACTCGGCAGCAAAGTATGTTCAACTTTTAATCTATAAATAACTATTATTACCTACACAAGAGGGCAAAGTTGTTGTTTAACTCTCGGGCTTATATTGAGACCCAAGCAAGCGAAAGATTCCAAAATTAAGCCACGAGCGTAGCGAGTGGTTCAATAACTGAAATCTTGAGCTTTACGAGGGTCTCAATAAAGGCATGAGAGTGAATAAATGTGCACATATTAATGAACCCGACTGTAAAAAATAGAAAAGAAAGCAGGGTAAGGGGTGCTCTATCCTGCAATATTTAATAAGCACCCTTTGATACTTGCAACCCTAATAATAATCCAGCCAATTTTTTATTATTTTTATGATATGTTTATATGTATTTTGTATTGTTTTTGTATGTTTTTTTTTATTTTACTTTTATATCCATATCATTCATTCATTATATCCTATTATACAAATCCTAACTTAAAGAGTGAAAATGAATTAAGAACTGTAATCGAGCCTAATAAACGTCCTATTGCTGGATGCTGGACACAGGCCTCTCAAGCGCAAGAGGGGTTGGGCTTATAGTCCCCACGCTGACCCAAAGCGGGCCGGAGAGTTCACATCTGAATTTCTGCGTGGATAAAAGATAAACGTAGATACTACTGTAGGTATGACGCTGTCCCAATGCATGTCATCTTTAAATTTATGTCAGTCCCAGCCGGATAGTTAGCCTCGGAAATAGGTGTACAATTTATAGAGCCACGGAAGGGAAGGGGTTTCGTGGCTCTATAAATTGTACACCTATTTTCGTGGCTAGCTCTTAGACCAGGTGACAGATGGGTGTCATCTAATGGGCACTAGGGTGTCCAGCACTCGGACGTTTACCTTATGCATGTTTCCTCAAGATGTTTTTCCTTCACCGAAAAGCAACTGGTAAATACCAAATGATATTTCGTACGTAAGTTCTGAAAAACTCATTGATACGAGCCCGAACGCCAGACTTTCGGCCACCAGGCTTTCAACCCTTAAGAATGACTCACACTAGGACGACACGGGGCGGGACGGGACGATCTGAAAATTTATATAGAAAGAATCACGTGATAGCTCGGAGCCCTCGAATGTCACGTGACTTTTTCTATAGAAACTGACAGATCGTCCCTCCCCGTCTCGTCCGGTCCCGTCCGGCCCTATTCTAGTGTGAGTCATCCCTTACTGATCTCAAAACCGGTCAATACTCAATGTGTTTAAAGATCCGGTGAGTTGCACATTCCAAAATTATTAGTTTTTACAATATACTTACATACAGTGCGACAGAAAAAGGTAGAAATTAATAAGTGTCAACATCGGAGTGTCGTGTCTTTTAAATCAATATAATTATGTAAGAAAACGGGACGACACCACGATGTTGCCACTTTTTAATTTCTACTTATTTTTGTCGTAAACTTTATACATGTATCAGATGTAAAACAAATGTAACATGAATTATGTACTTGGGTTGTTACTATCGGTTCCGTGTGATAATATTTCTACACTTAATTATATACCTAATAGATTAGGTGTTAGCTATTGCGTTATGACTAATAGGGAGTATGACTTCAACCCAATCATGCATGTAAATAAGTATCTACATGTATGTAAAAAATGCCGTATGTATGAGTTTGTTGGTGAGGTCGACATCAAGAACATTTCCACGCTTTTTATCCTTACTCACTCTGGTAATAACATGGTGAAAAATGTATACCTACGCGTTGTGTTATCTGTGTAACGCAAAGAAGAGTAATAATATTTGGTAAGCAGTGACTCAAGCGACTGAACGTAACCGATGGCGACAACTTGTGGACAAATTAAGAGTCACTATACTTACGATCCACAGCAGTGAGGGAGCGACTGAGAAGAAGATGAAGAATAAGACGTATGAATGCTTGTTCCTTTGTGGCACCCTAGCAACCAAACGCGGAAACCAATTAGTAAAAAAGAATATCGAAGACTACGAAGGCAGGTACTTACTAAAAAAAGTCGAAACAGGTATTCTTATTTCATACAAAGGAATTTGATAATCGATATTAAAGGTAAGAAAATCATTTATTTACAAAATATAATTAATTACAGTAAGTGTAACTTACCTACCTGCCTACCTCTACCTTGAGGCATTGTACCTTGGAAGCTGGCGGCATTTCCTCGTTGTATGTTGTATCGCAATGCTGATACGTTGTGCGAGGAACCACCAGCTCTTCGGTCCCCAGTTATATCAACCAGACGTTCTCGCGATCTCTTACGTTTTGAAATTTTGGCGCTTTCAGCCGCTCCGCCCGCTTTTACATTAGTTCGTTGGAGATGGGACGGTGTCAGCGTGTCTACACAGGTAGCATCCCACACTAGCATTTGACCCAAAACTCCAAGGAACCAAGGACACCCCGTAGGATCTCTTGCCATTTCCATCATCCCTGAAAATGCCAGTCAGCTCAAGGCGAGCAGGCACGTTGATGTTGGCAAATAAACGACGGATTATGCTTCGTGCTTATTAGCAAGAGGGGATGAGAGCGGGGCCCCTTCCACTTCCCCGCTGCTAATAAGCATGCTAGTAGGTAATGAGCATGTGTAACAGTACCTTAAGGGTCTTTCATTGTTTATAATTGAGTTTAACTGTATTCGGGTTCTTTGATTACCTTAAAAGTCTAATGGCGTTATTCATAAACGCATATCAAACACAGATAAGCTAAATGATTGTGTGTTCCTTATCTGTCAGTTTGACATGGCGTTTGTTCGAAAGGGAAAAAACATAATTTAACTAAAACGTCTGTTGTAATAACAAGTCAGAGGGAAGTAAGACACATTATTTTCTATGCACCGGCCAATTTGGTGATATTTAAAAGGTAGCCACAAGGTAACCAAAAAAGTATTAACTAGTGATTGCCGATTTTTCACCTCCTTAACAGGGTTTTACGCAAAAAACTTGTTCCCTTAATTTTATAAAAAATAATAGTTCTTTAAATCTACACTGCATACCTATCAGTTCTCAAAATATTGGTACCTAATTTGTACTGAATTTATAGAGTTCATAACGAATAAAAAACAACATGAAACGCAGTGGGCAGCCCTAGCTGCGTGCCTCGCCCGGACATGCCGTCCACAATTACAGCCAATTGTGCCAATTGACGGAGCTGCCACCCTTCCGCTTTCATCTCCAACTCGCCATATGACGTCAGTGTTCAACTCACATCTGTCGCGTTTGACCCCGGTATTTACATTTCGATCGCGTTATTGGTTATGTGGTGTTGTGTTTTAGCATTGTTTCGGCTTATTTTTCACTCGATAACGAAAATGCTATCTATCAAACTTTCAAGTTAGTAGGTATTTATTATAATATTTTCTTCAGTTAGCGCAGTTAGTAGGTATTCATTATAAATGAAGGTACTAAAACAGGGCTTAATCGTGTACAACTTTGAAAACTATTAACCTCCGATGTTTGAAGGGCGACATTGCCCCCGAAAAATGACTGCAGCAAAGCAAAACTGTCTTTCTTAGTTTGAATAGGTATTCAATTTCAATGAATACCTGTATTTCACTTAGGTAAGTGAAATGTAGGTATTCATTGAAATGAAACACTTTAAAACCGCGTATATAGACTACATTCTCCTACGTTTCGAGTCCTTTACAGCACTCGTTGTCACAGGGTTGATGTTAGGTATCATTTGTTTCATATCAACAGGTGCAATGCAAGTAGCAGATATGCGTCTCAACTTGGTCCAGAAAAGAATTAGGTACAATGTAGGTACAATTAAAAGGTACGTCCGACTTATACCTATGTAAGTACCCGTGAAAAAGGAGGACAAGAGGACATATTTTTAGAATGTAAGAGCTAATCTAGACTACCTGGTTCCACCGGCAAGTGGGAGGGGCCCCGCTCCCAACCCCTCTTGCTAATAAGCATGCTTAATAATGCTTATTAGCATGTTAATAAGTACGAAGCATGCTAATAATAATCACATGTAACAGTACCTTAAGGTAGTATATCAATTGAAAAACTAATGTCACGGTAAAAAGAAAAGCATGCATGTAAATATAAAATTAAATTAAATTCTAAATAGCCTAAAATAGGTACTTATCTACCTTGAAATGTTCGTTGTTGTGCCGCTATAGATATATGTTCACGCGATAAGGAAAAAAGGAAATAATCTAGGAACCAGATATTTCAGTAACTTACATCCGCACTACCTAGGAAGAAGTAAAGACTCTATGTACATAACTACGTATTAGGTAAAATGCGTACACCTATCTATAACAGCTAATAACAATATTTTGCTATGACACCATTTTTAAATTTTAAATTCCCAAGAACTTTGTGTAGGTACCTTCGTTGTTATTAATAATATGAAAATAACGAAGAAAGGTGAAACATGTTTTATTCACGACTCAAAGTAAATGTTTACTTAGGTACTTACCCAATATATTTTATAATTGGAAATTAACGATGGAAATTCCAACTTATTATTTTCCTCTTCAATCCACTTATACGGCACTTAATCACACATGTGTTATGTAAATCAAAACGGATGTTTGGCGAACTATTGAAATTTACATAGGTAATGTCTATTTGAGTCAACAACAGGCACACTGTAACTATCGAATCGTTATTATGATAGGTAGAAGAAATTATGGTAGGTAGTTATTTTGACAGAATTTTCTCGGTCGGTCTAAGGAAGGATTTCCAGCAACAACCATTGTAGCCAGTGTTGTTCCAGTGATATTGTTACGTACCTCTGGTTCGGGTTCCGAATTTTCGATATTAATTACACATCGGCGTTGATCCCGGTTCCGTCATTGTAGTTATATCGGATGTCGAAGCTTAGCGCCACGGCGAGATATTATAAGCGGCCAGAGTAGTGGTAGGAGCGAGACGAACATACCTACTCTAGAAACGCGCAGTCATTAACGCCTACGGTTACTTACAAGTCTTACAACTCATAGTAAGCACAAAGGTTATACCTGTGAACCTGTGATTCGCTCATCTCCGTGCTGCGCAAATTAGTTGTTGTATTTTATTCGAGTTACTTTGAATGTTTCCAGGGAAATGGGCTGAATGAACGCGCGAAGTGCTCGACAGTCCGCCTGTATCCGGCCGGGCGTCCCTACATCTACATCTACTTTGAATTTTTTATGTTTGATAGGCCTACGCTTGACATTTTGTCTACCTTCCACTCAGTTTCACTTCGTTTCTGGTTCCTATAATAAAATTTATTTTATCTTGTTCCTCTTTTGGTTTCGATAAAACCACACCTGTTATATCCCTGCTATGTTACGACAGGCTGGCCCAAAGCGGGTTGGAGACTCGACATACACCTTTAAATTTCTTCACGGAAGTAGCTAGGTAAAAAAAGGGTTTCATCCAACGTTTTCCTTCATCGAAAAGAAAGTGGTAAACTTAATCAATGATTCAAGACTTGAATATATATATATATATATATATATATACCTAAGTTCCGAAAAACTTATTTCAACAAGGTAAGACAACAAGGTTTCTCTTGAGGTCTGCAATAAAGTGTAGGTAATTATTTGTATTATATTTGTTTTGTATGACTATGAGCCAGAGTTTGAACCCAAGACCTCCGGAAGTAAAGTACCTATGGCGTATTACAAATGACAACACACTAATAAAATCCGGCTCATTGTGTTTTGGAAAACATGATTAGGTCCCGGAGACCGTACAAACATTACAAAGGGATCTCGTTTTGACGTCATTGGCACAAGCATCTCTGCTGTACTTACGCATTGGAGCAAGGGAGATGCACTGTCATCTGTGACCATAACTGTATATAAATACAAAAGCCCCTCTCGTTCCCACTCTAAGCCATATACTTACCAAATTTGGCACTTCCCAATCTAATTTAAATATTCAAAGAGGAGAACAACAAGAGCTAATAGCCAATCAACTCATTCGTACGATGACTTCGATGAATTAAAATAAAAGCCGCATATATAATATAATCATTAATTAGTCTATTCAAACTGGTTTTGTCGATGGTTATCATCAGGTACTTATAGTCTGACAGTAGAATATTATTTTTATTTGTATGCCTCCCTATTTTCACTTCGAAGAAAGGCATATATATGCCTTTAATTTATATAAATTAAAAAAACATTCTACTGTTAGACTGTGGTTTTCAGAGTACTATACCAGTGCACGGTGGGCTGCGCGCCTAAGTAAGGCGCTCATAATTAATTATTTACTCAATTACTTGATTTTTTTTATTTGAAATATTTTTATAATTTAGGGATTTAACGATGATTAAAAAAAAACTCAATTTGGGGAATGCTACACATAAATGTATTATATAAAAAATAGCAAAAAATAAGTATACAATTATTAAAACTAAACAGCAAACTTAGGGTATATAGATTGTTAGTTACAGGTGTTCTATTGTATTAAAATCTAACAATAATTGTTCTATAAGCTATATTAGTAAGTACAAATAATAAAATAAATAAATAAATTAAGTAATATTACATGGACATGACATGTAATATTATTTAATTTTTAATTTTAAATTGAACTAAAATCTAACAAACTTATAACGTTTACAGACAGTAAAGTTTTCTTTTTCTGGGCAATTGCCTCATGGATGTGATCAATGGGTCTGTGTTCAGTAGAAGTCTGTTTAAAAGGTCTGTATTTGTTAAGACTCGTGACATTTTCCTGGCATGATTGAGCCTAAACGCCTTTATATTTTTATTAGTTGATTCTGCAGCCTCTTCGGACAGCTCACCAATAGAAACTAATGCTTTTTCTATTACTATAGCACCGTGTAAGAGCATTTTATGCACAGATGAAGGTAAGGGATACCATGGGTATGCCTGTCACGAGTTGCTTGGCCGTCTCTTTGGCGTATTCATCAAACTTATTTATAATTATATTGTAGCCAGATGACATACACTCCAAAAGAACTCCACACCTCTCGATAAGGCATTGTTAGATACCTGTCATTTCAGCAGGTACAGCCGGATTTTTAAAAAACTTGCGTGCCGTATTTCCGTCATTTGACGTACCACTACCGCCGCTCCGCGGTTTGTGCGGAATATCACGTGGCGTATTTTTGTTTAATATGGATAATTTCGGTAGATTTACATTTTCTTTCTCACTCAGCCATTTAGAATGTTTATTCAGAACAGTACTTTTTTTCCGAGAAGTAGATTTCCATAAAACGGAAAGTCGTTGGCAAACATACTTGATAATCGGATCCAAATTGGCAGTATCTATCTTGTCTACATTCGGCACCATGTCCATGAACTGCTGTAACACTTGAAGGTATCTTTCTGTGTCTGAACCGCTCGTAGACAGCCATAGTTCAAATATAAAATCCCTTAAAAAAGGATCCAATGTACTGCCCATCTGAAAAAATAAAACAAAGTCAATAAGCATATTTGAAACATTGTCGTAGCGTTGTTACGCTTCGGCCTACGCAGGCGTAGCAGGCTTCTAACTAGACAATCCGCAAATTTCCGCAGACAATAGTTTATGGCCGTTAATCTAGACACATTTAAATTCTTCATTAAGAAAAAAACATCGTTATATTAGATTAAGAACATAGTTAAAAGTTTAAGAGAATTATAATTTTGAACTTTTTTTATAGAAAATAGCTCGTGTCGTAGACCCGTTGTTATATCTATATTTTCAATGAACATGACAAACAAGTAAGATAAAATGAAACAACATACCTACCTGATTCTTGAAGGTCCACTATTATAAATGGTCACTTTTATTATTAACTTCTAAAGATAACCGCTAATGAACGGTCACTTAATGAGTCACTGATAAGAATGCGCGTGCAAACGTAAGTTGTGTTCACTTTCGAGTTTCCTTAAGGAATGAAAACGATTAGCTATCCATGATCTATTTATAGTTAATTACAGTATATTTATCGGCCAATGACATGACAGCATTCGATATTTAAAATTAAACCTTCATTTTTTTGAATTATGAGTACTAGCCAGACCACCGTGCAGTGGCGGAGCGTTCGTAGAACTCGATTCCTCCCGGCTTCCCTTGCGTGAGCCAATCTAGCAAATGTTTCCTTAACGACTCAAATAAATCAGGCCAAATCAGCTCCGGCTTGCCAAGAGAACATCTTGACGCTCCGCCAATGGACTACACATATGTACCTTACCTACTACCTAAAGCATGCCATACTTGTTGGGGAATACCTGCGCAGGCGCAGTTTTGACTGTACAGTGCAACGGTGCAGGCATACCCTATCGTGTATGAATTCCTTAATACTGACTTCAGTGCTAAAAGACAGTGAGCTGATTTATCTACTGATAAACTATTTTTTTAACGGACTGTCGTTTGGGCTATCGAATTTCCCAATGACACACAAAAATGCTTCTGTTTCTGTTATTTCAATGGCGTATTCCTACGCTTGGGCGAATGACGTAGCTATTCGTCTAGTTTACACTAGTTATTTATGTACGACTGTGGAGGTAGGAGGTAGGGTTATTTCGGGTTTCGCGGTAAATTTTTCGTCGACAAGTTCGACAACATAACATTACGGAACTGACGGAACTGTAAACCAATCACAAAATGATGTGTGATCAACTGATCACAAATTACAAACATAATTCCGGAAACGGAAACGACGGCATAGGAAACGGAACTTCCCCCTCGGATACTAGTCTCTCTAATCGCGGAAGCATTTGCCTGCATAAATAATAATATTAGGTATACAAAAAAATATTTTGTATATATTATTAGTTTAGAATTGTAGAAGCAACCGATCGGCTCTATCGTCATCTGCAAACACAATAGGTACAAACAGTTAGGTACCGTTACACTTATCATTATACCTAGCTTAGGTAGCTTCTTAATATTAAAATAAAAAAAACTAATCAAAAAGTTCCGTACATCATAAAAATGATTGAAAATCAAGGGATGAATTTCTGAAAACGCAGATTACGGTTTCAAGGGACCATAGACCTTAGTATATAGTTTAAATTACAACTCGATACCTAAGACGCACTCTCGAGATAAAGGGTCTTGAATATTCACACCTCATACAAACTTTCAACCCCCTTTCTTATCCCTTAGGGAGTGAATTTTGGAAAACGCGGAATACGGTTCAAGGGATCGTAGACCTTAGTATATAAGTAGTCTAAATTTCAACTCGATACCTCCACGCACTCCCGAGATAAAGTGTCTTGACGGACAGACTTGATCTTGACAGAAGTGGTCCTATAAGAGTTCCGTCCGGACACTTAAACTACACTTAAACTTTGCATTTACATTTAAAAAACTATTCATTTCGCAGTCAATGGTAAGTCTGAAATGTTTTTTAGCATTACTAATATCTCATGCTATTTAACCATAATTATTGCTGCAATTGATCCTGGAGTATTTCCTAGAATCCAACCATATTCAGTGGCAGATAGTCAGATACACAGAGCGGTTTAATTTGGTCCAATTTATTTAAGTGGCTGTCCATCACAAGCTAGCTCAACTGGCGACTGGCGCACACATTAGGCTTGATTTCTTTTCGCAACAGCAACAATTGCCTCAATTGGCTGTGGCCGCCGGTCACCCTTCCGCTTTCAAGATCTGCTCATATTCACACAACATTCCGCCTCGACTCTGAATCCCTAGCATAACGTGACCCCAGGATTTCGTGTTACTATATGTCCTTGAAGGTCAGACATACACTAGTTTTCCCATAGCGGATACTTCGTAAACGTTGCGAAGAACAGACAAGATTTGAGCCTTGTTATCTGATGTGACGGTTCAAATAAATGGAATGACCAGTGCTCGATTTAGGTATCTTCTAGAACAAAGAACAGTGCAATTTGTATGTTGTGTGTTCATAATGATACTTCGGTTAGTTCGTTGACTTATTTGTTTCCTATAGGTAAATAGTGACGCTTAAAAGTAGTTTTCCCCGTGCAATTAAATCTGCACGAGACAATGCATTTTACTTTTTTTAAGAAATAGAAACCTATGGCGGAATCTGGTATTCAAGAAAATGCCATAATGTCACGATCCTCAGTATTGAGGGTCTGATGATGAAAAGTAGTTTACCCACACTAGTTCAATGTTTCTGCAAAAATCCACAACGAGCTAAGGCAAAAGGCGTTTATCAAATTTTTCGGTGATCTGTCATAATATTCATAATTGTCTGTTTGTAGGCAGCTAGGTTTCTCTAATTAGCACATCCGTGAACGGGCATAAACAACCCGAACTACATTACACTGTCTCCACAAAAAATTACTCTTACTCGCGATGAGTACGTGTGAGTGTTAATATATATACCTACTGTTACCCATTCTAGTATTTCTGTAACTGGTGTCTGCTTTTCTATCTTCTGGATATTGCACTTTCGTTTTGCGCTCTCGCATGCTGCTATGGGGAAGTAGGTAGGTTATTATACTCGTCTATTCATATTTCAAGGCAACGGAAGCACGTGTGCGGTTTCAAAACAAATTAATAAGATTGCAATATCGATATGGTATCTGAGCACTCGTACTCAAGATTCGATAAAGTTATAGTATCAGTGAACAGCGCCATGTTGTAAACAAGCCGCACTCCAACGTACTTACATATCTATAACGGTACTGTATAGTTAACTAGCTGTAGAGAAAATAAAAATAAAGACCGCTACCAGAAAGGACAATCATAACATTCAGATCTATCACGGGTAGAGTCAATAGATATCGATAGGACGGCACTTTTTTACAAAACAGGAGGGTTAGCATGGTTGCCATTTTATCGCTTATCACGCTATGCGTCACCTTCGCACATACATACTTGTTAGAACGTGACAGCAACGTCGGTAAACGATAAAAACCCGACCATCATAGACCCGCAGGTGGGTTCATTGTGACCTCAAAATTTATGTTTGTCATATTAGCTCCATAGTAACAAACCTTGTTGACATTTATTTTATCATTTCATAAACATTTGTAGTGGCTGATTGAACTAATTAAACTAAATACATATTTCATCTCCTAAGCATGTAATTAAAATATTATTTAAAACTGCGTTTATAATAACGGGGCTTTTCCCATATTCAGATCAAGTAAAAATGAATTTATCTACCAACTTGCCTCACATCCTTTTAAATTAATAAACTATCTATTTTAGTGGGTTGACGTAACACGATACAGCTCCGGCCAGTTTCCGGGACAGGTCGCATGGTCGCGGACGTGCGATAACGTTATCATCGGCGCGAGGTGGATGATCGATATATCGCGCTGTTGTGCCTAGTCCAGCTACTTTGTTATCAATGTACCTATCTTGCCTACCTACTCGTAACTTTCGTACTAGTATATAGACAAGTCATAGACGAAATCTATTAGTAGTGGGTATGATCACTCGCTGATGAATGATAGGTCCACTGGTCCACCGCCGATATAGAAATGATCTTAGACAGGTATCATAAACAATTGAAGTTATAAGTACCTACATATATGCAAATTTTATTTGTCTCGGGTGCCGCAAAATCTCTTATTGTCTCTTAATCATACGCTTATAATTATTGCATTGCACCTACTTTTTGGACCTTAGCCACTGCTTCGCAGATCAGGCTTTCCCAAACAAAAACGACTTCGTACAGTTCCGGCATTATTTTTGTAGAAATATTTTTCCCTTCTACTCTACTATGCTCTGTCAGGTGTCAGGTGCAGCACGGCTAGACAGCAAGTAACAGATCCATAGCACTTAATTCTTACCTACTAGCCAACGACATTGAATTTCATAGACTCACCATGACCGCTTAAAATGTGTCCGGAACAAATCGTGCTTAAATTTGTTCTAAGCACAATTGAGCTATCAGTAGCGCGTCAACCGTCCTGCCGTCAACATGCCGAAGCGCTCCGTTAAAAAGTGCAAAAATAACACATTAAATACGCTTAAAAAGGATGGCATATCGTATTTCCGATAAGTAATATTTTACAGTTTAATAATGCATTAGGTTTTTAGTCAAAATTGCTCTGTAACTTACTAAAATCTTTTTTTTTCTAACATAAGTTAAATAAATTTCTTGATTTGGTCTTACGCAGTTGGCCCTTTCCCTCGCGCTACGCGCTACGCGTGACGGACAGCGACAAAAGATGTAAAAGGCAGAACATAGTTGAAATTTAATGAATAGAGTCGCCGGTTTATTTATTTTTTAAACAACATTATATTATTAGAGGCGTTTAGATTTTAATAATGTCAGACTGATTACTAAATACACCGATTGCGACAGTTAAATTATCCAAGTTTATAGATAAAAACAAACAACCTGGCAATAGCTATCGTTAGTATCGTTACATCATTATAAATGTAATAATAAAAAACATAAGTAAATGAATATGAATATGATATGGAAGTATGGATAGTCACCTAGTAAGTACCTACTCGCCAAGACAATCAAACAAGCCTGAACTCGATAGGGTTTAGGTTTTTATTACCTAGATCTTGGCCATCTTCAAGCTTCATCAGCAGATCAGCTTCATATCATAATGAATATTATGATATTGTATTCTGTCGTGATATACCTACATTTGGATATAAAATTTCAGCTCAACTGTTAAAGATATTTGCTTCTAAATGGAGTTGCAAGGTTCCACCCAAACAAACATATATACATGCATGCATAGTGCATACATAGATACCTACATGAACACTCACATACAAATATGCACATATAAATAGTTACACACCTAGCTACATGCACACTTACATACAAACATGCACAAATACATATATACATACATACATACATACAAACATACATACATACAAACAAACATACAGACAAACATACTACATGATTACATAATTTATTTGTAAGATAAATAAAAGTTTTAAAAAAAATTAGTCACGACTCCACGGTGTCTCTGTGCCGATGCGAAAAACTTTACTATGATTCTTGCAGTACAAACCGAATTGAACGTTATAGTGATTCGTATACGGTGCGGAATGTAAAAAAGAATCGACGGGTAATAATTTTTTACGACTTGCGCGATGTTCGAATTTCGTAACATCATAACCGCCAATTGCACGCATTTGAAATAAAACATTAAGCTCGACGATTTAAAGTTGTTATCTGAGAAACAAAAAGTAGGCTTGACTATGTGTTCAAGTTTTAACTTTTCAACTAGACGCACACATTCGTAACGTAGCCGTTGGACACTTTTGCGGGTAGAATTTGTACGTCGTGCTGTTTCTATCTAATCCTAATTCTATGCTACTAGCGTACTAGCCTACCTCATTTTCAGACGGATGGACGGACGGATTAATTTTACTGCAGCTCATGAAGAAAAGAAAAGCCAAATTGACTCCGTCTTGCCCAGGGAAGTTTTTAACTTGCCGGTTTTTGCAAAATTTGTCCCTACCACGAACGTGAGACGTTATCTATTATACCGCGATACGCAAAATAGGCGCTATAGTCGTCGAGTAGCGGAAACCACCCCGTGATACAATAGGTACCTCGATCATAAAGACGAACGCAACAACAAAATTTCTTCTTTCAAAGTTGAAAATATTAAATAAACGTGTATCGTACCGTGCGTGTAGAGGCACACGCATCGAAAGTTTTTGCTGTAATGCGATGAAATCACATTGTTCCTCTCGACAGAAGAGAGTGACAAGGTCGCGTGCGAGCCAGTCGACGCCCCCACGTTTCTCCCGCGGGCTCGCAGCCACGCCGCGTGACCAATAGCAGATTAAGATGTACTTAATTGTTATCATGTACTTAATATACCAAGATATGTATCTTCTAGATATATTATAATTTATATTACAATGTATGTTACACTATAGTGATTCGCTCCGAATGTGAACTCGCGACTCCTGTATCTCGGCAACCCTTTACCTCATTCGGATCATATTCGAATTAAAAAAATCTATTTATCTCATCTAACCACCAGCCAAAAGTCACGACGATCCGATCAACGATACTCGAGTTATCGTCAATTAAACATACATACAAACATATACAAATATACATACAAACGACGGAGTTTCCAAGTAGATTGGGAGACCTCACTCGCTTCGCTAGTTCGATTATTTTTATTTTATTTATTTATTTTATTGGTTCAAAAAATTACACAGCATTACAGCGGGTACTAATGCACTGCGAAATTTAGGACAGAAAGTATACATACACACAAGGTACAGCGTACTATCTGGGACTAGGTATACAAGATAGACAAATTAAAAGTAACGAGGCACAGACCATTATCCACAATACAATGTTAAGTAGATGGTATTAATAGTCATATAAAGTTTATGTTATACTTAAAGTAAAATAAAAACTTACTTAATGGCCAACTGAAGACGGACGGTCATCCATTGCCTCACAATGGTTTTTACATTCCTCACAAATTTGCTTCCAACTACTGGCAAAAATTATGATATGGCTTTGACCGTCTAGGGCTCTGCTCGTTAGATCATCACAAGATTTCCTTGCAGGATCTAAAGTTGTAAACCAAAAGTCGTACTCGTTACTTCATCCAGTATTTTTCGACAGTAGGTAATCGCTCACAAAAGATGTATCCACTTACCTATTTTGTATCAATTTCTTTCATAAATTGCCATAGAAAGAAACCTAAGGTAAATTGTTGCCTGAATTCTGAATTGCAGTTTCCCAAGACACGCTTAACCTATCTCTTTTTTAAATCGATCTAATATCCTGTCGATGAAGGAAATGCGCCGTTCTGGGGAGACAATCGCCCGCCCCACGTCCGCTAATCGTGAGAACCGCAATGTCCGGCTACGGCCCATTCATTTTCATTTGCCTCGTAGTTTTTCTCATCCCGTGTGACGCAATCGCGGATGTTCTTAGTTCTTAGCGTAATTATTTCGTTTGTTTATTCACCGCTTGGAGACAAAACCGGTATCATAATAATACGGACTAATCGAACGTTAGGATTGGAACTTGTGGACTCTTTTTCTCCACGGTAAAATCAACGATATCCTAATTGCTCGTAATCATTTATTTACTTAATTGTTTTTAAATAGAACATGTGTTTTTGGAATAGGGTTTTCATAATAAAATTAAATGGACTGTGTCTTTATTACGATCAAGAAGTGTCGTTATAAATACCATTAAAATGTGGAAATAGTGTAACTTACATATTTCTTATCGGCTTCAAATTATTATATCTGAATCGTTATCCCCAGTGGTCCAATTTTTCATGGATGCCATTATCAGATCCCCGTTCTCACAAAAATAGGACCAATGGGATCACACAAATTTTTCAAACATTTAGTGAAGACTTCGCATATATGATACGTTTTATTTAATTTAACAATTATTTAAATTAATTATTAGTCAATTCAAATACCTCCTCATTCTTAAAATCGATAAAACTAAAGTGTTACGTTCCGAAATAGGTAACTATTATTTTACTCGTACCATCCGTAATTCTATACTCAAAGGTTCGTAGTTCTTTAAAATTAGCAAGATCTTGCTAACTCGTACATGGATGGAAAGCCGAGAGCGAGACCTTGGCAATAGCCTTGCCGTGGAAAGCGTCTGACGCGGAAGCGTCATGCATTGTTTTGTAGGGAGCGGGTGAGGTAACCGACCGATGACTTGTTCACTACAATTCTTGAGCAAGTAGGCAACTTGAGATAATGTCAGCATACGTGGTTCCGCCAGGGAAGTAGACTACTAAAGTCAAGGACATCATAATTTGCTCGAAATTAAATGTTTTTCTTTGGTTGGTATGTAAATGTATACGTAGGTACATATTTAAGTGGGTACAAGAGCAAAAAGTCAAATATTAAAAACTCCACACGTATAGTATCCATTAGCTAGTATTCCTAGTAGCTAGTATTGCTAGTATTCCAAGTACGGAGATCCCTTGTACCTATGTCGTAACTTTTATATCCGTAATAAACGATCTTTTATATATTTATCTTCCCTATAATCGACATAGTGGTATATATTAATAAGTGAGACGGTTGTCCGTTTCACGAACAGGATTATGAAAAAAGTTAACATAGATAAGTAGTTACTTAAATGTAAAATACTGTATACTATCGACATAACAATCAGTATCATAATAAACCACGAAAACACTAAGATACCTACATACTCCAATATAGTATAGGTACGAGCACATTTTTCAGTTCAGTACCCAATGTTGTTGTATAAACATAACTTACCTTTTTGCCGGACATGGTGTTATGTTCGCTGCTACATTTTGTAAATAAGTAAACATTTACTGAATTCATTCACTGAATTATGCACACCCATGAAGAAGTTAGGCATTAAGTAAATAAATAATACTGTACCTATTAATTCGTAAATTGTGGCTGTTTATAACGTTTTAGATGTTATGTAATACCTAAAACGTTATAAATAGGTACAATTATTATAACAAAACGTACTTAGTTAATAAACGTACTTAGTAGGTATGTAAAGAGACAACAAACAAGACCTCAGATTTTTGCGTGAATTTAATATTTATTGTAAAATTTAATGGTAGCATTCTATTTCTTAGACTTAAATGAAAAAATTACCTATTATGGTCTTAAACGTAATATAGGAATTTTATTTATAGTTGACGCCATTCGTTGCATACAGACTTACCTACTTACGCCAAATATACATAAAAACGAAGATAAAACACGATATTTACGTCTCTTTAACGACAGAATACTAACAGGAAGGAAAAAGGTATGAAAATCAAATTACATTATTATTATCTGTATGTCTTTCCCATCACGGAACAATGGTGTTCCGGACCTTTGGGAGGCGTACGCGGAGCCGAAGCCAACACGCAGAGGCCCTTTCGACAATTTAATGAAATGTAAGGGGTACACCGAGCGGATGTTGCAACTGCCTGAGTCATGGGACGCACGCAGAGGCAGCACCCGCCAGGGTGTATAGACTATTGAGATTTAATGGAATCTAAAATATACTGGACTATTAGGTGAAAGTGCTGGACTAAATACTGGGTTATGGAGAATAAAATCGGACGTCTGCCTAACAAAATGGTAATCAATTTTATTTTCGGCAGACGGTGACTCGCCCACATAAGATGGGCCCCCACAAAAAGCGACATCTAAGATGGCTCGAGGGCAACACCGGTATGAGGGCTGGGGGTAGAGAGGTGTCACTGGACTTTAAACATATAGCCAACTCGCCACTTAGGTTTCCACATCTACCCTCGAGAACACAGCTCTCGCGACCCCACTCTGGACGGCCGGTTAAGGCAAGCCAGAGGCGGAGGACTTGGTCGGACGACGGAGTCCCCCAGGAGCGCTCAGGTACGTGGGGTCGCTACTCCCCAACAGCTCGCCACAAGCTGCCCTGCGTTGTTATTATTATTATTATTTATTTCAAAAATTTAACACAGCATTACAGTTTAATACCAATGCACTGCGAAAATCATAAATTATACATAAAACAATTATATAGGTATATAACACAAAAGAGAAACAATAACAAACAAAAATCACTTAGTTCTAGGCGACGCAATAGCGTGGCTCCGATGCGTCGTCTGAACCAGCGGCATGAGATTCGGCAGGTTGCCCCGGAACCGCCGAAACACGACGCCCTTCGGCCAGAAGTCTACGCTCGCGATGGTGTCCTGCAGCGGCCTACATAACACAACCAGTAGCATAGTAAGGTAAGGTAATAATAAGATTTTCCTTTTTTTTCTTATCAAAATTCGGCGCTTATAGAGTCAGACCACGTTCCATTCCGTTCCATTATTTTAAACGTCAAACTTCTATGAAATTATGACGTTTACTTGTTTAACACTTTCACATTCTGTGCTATCAAAACCTAGGAAACTTAGCATAGTTGGTCCACCAATATTTTTATTAAACCCTGTATTGGTATTTTGCACGCACCCTGACCTGAAACCACGGCTACGAGTTAAAAACTATCGGTTTACACCCGGGAGCGAAGGTATGACGTTACCTGCCTGTAGCTATCCCGCTCGTGTAGCATTACAGTGACCGCAGCGAAACAAAAACAAATCGAGAGAATGTCCTCAATCGTACGTGCGTGTCCTGACACCCGCAGGGCTGCCTACTGACACTGCCTCTTCTACAAATTAAAGGAAGGAAGTTACTTTTGGTATCTGTGGGTTTGGTAGTTTGGGTATTATGTACTATTTCAGTTCGATGAAGTTTAAATCGTTTCCAGTCTGAAAGACATGTCACGCCTACCATTGTGATAAAAATACGTGAGTCTTAACCGATGCAATTTAAAGTCTGAAAGAAATTTCATTTGTTTTCGTTGGACCTTGGGATTTTGTATTTGTACTATTAGCTACGCACTTAGTTGTTTACTTTACTGTGAAATCTTTCACTTAAGGAGATTGAGAAGTAAACAACTGCTTTCAGTCCGTGTATAATAAATAACTATTTATTAGAATTCATGAATTATTATTAAGTCTGGTTACAGAATCTAGGTATTCTTTATTGGACAGGGTTTGAAAATGTAAAATGATTTCCGGAGCTCTAATTCTAATGTAGCGTACTAGTAGATTATCAAACATATTTGTTCGGTACAGAACCAGCTATACTATACTACGTACATAGTACGTACTAAGTACCATACAACGTAAAGCGGTAAATCCTAAGTCTAAGTAATGTTATATTGTGCGAGATTAAATTATTGGCTACATCATTTTAACTAGGTACTTAATGTACTTATACTAGGTAAAGTAACAAAACCCAAAAGCAGACGTTAAATACGTACATACAAATTAATACGTATGTAAATTAAATAATGTATCGGTAAAGCCATATTGCTCATTGACTTTGTGGTTAACGGCTGACAGAAATTAAACAGACGATCGGGTCTTTCCCACTCTGATTATCCGACGTATTTCAAATATCACTGATTGCTGTCAATAACTTACCGGAAAGCGAAATAGGTTTTCCTTATACAATATCGACGAAATAGAGTTATACCTATAAATAAAGTTATGGAAACTTATCCGACGTAAGTACTTCAAATATCACTGATCGCTGTCAATAAGTTTCCATAACTTTATTTATACCTAATACTAATCATGCGGACATTCAGCTCCGTAGCTGCCCCAGCTAGGAATATTTTAAAAATAGATAGGTATTTCTTTTTGCTAAACAAAATACTACCTACATACTTTGAGTTTACCCTATTATATGCTTGCCGAAATATTGCATATCTTTCTGTAACATCGCGTTGAGTGTGGCCCAGGTACATCGACGCGTGTCTCGGACATCGGGTTTTCGTTTGAATGATTCGTGTTTCAGCGAACTCTTCGGCTTTAGGTACATTGCCATTCGCCGCAGCATACTGACACGAACATCGTGTTTGGCACATCCCTGACTGTAACCCGTTGGTGAACGCGGGCGCGCGGGGCGCGCGGGCGGAAGCCGCAGGACATCCGACACGTACAGGAAGCAGAACCAGTTCCCTTTGTCCCTCTCAGCCTCTCCCCGCGGCCGTCCGACCGCATTCCTACAGAGCCTCCGAGCCGAGCACCCTGCCCTATCCCGAGGAAAACGGAGGACTTATTACAATGTTGATACCTGCCTACTCGTAGCTTCACGATGCGTTGCAACCTTGCAAAATTTCTGCCGTGTTTAAGTGTATCTGTCTAGTGTATAATTCTTAACTTTTAATAGGTATCACAATCGCCCCGGGTCCTCCTACGCTACGCTGCCACTAGTTTTACCGATATATAAATAAAATACACAAGCCTCCAAAGTTTCGAGCGCGACTAAGTATACGTCCGAGAAAAAGTACTTAGCAGTAAACTTTCAACCCTCAATATAGCCTCTAGAGCTTCACGGCATTTGAAGAAACTATGTTCTACCTTCAACGGTTTATGGATGGTTAGGATAAGTGTGCCTATAACTTAGGTAACTCATGTAACTGTTTAATATGGAAGAGATAGAGATATGTGATGTTTTCGGCTAAAGGTACCACTTCGTAAGTTGTAGATAAGGTTTAATTTGAAAACGAAAAAAATTAGGCTGATGAAAATTTTACCAACAGTCTTGATATGTAAATTAGCATCAAGATTTTTCTAAGAACTCGTGCATTGCGGCGTAATAAAAAAAACCGGTGATTCCGACGAAGATACCTACGCGTTAGATATCGTCAGTACCAGACCAGTAGGTACGCATAATTCATTTGTAGACAAAAATATCTAACTTAAATGAAACCAGTTTCTGGGTAAGTTCCTGCCTATGACTGCTGTTTTTGAACTTCTCGGCCATGATGTCATAATCTATATATACGTGTATAAAAGAAGAAGCTGACTGACTGACTGACTGACTGACATATCAACGCACAGCCCAAACGGCTGGTCCTATAGACTTCAAATTTGGCACGTAGGTTCCTTTTATGGTGTAGGCGAGCACTAAGGAAGGATATTTCAAAATTCACCCCCTAAGGGGTTGAAACGGGGGTCCAAAGTTTGTATGGGGAAACAAGATTAGTTAGACTATTTTATCTGAAACTTCACAGCAATATTCTTTAAGGTAAATGAGTAAACACGTGTTTCAGGTTTTTTGAAAATATAACCTCTGAAAGGGGTAAAAGGGGTGCAAAAGTGAAAAAATCAACATGGGTAGCGTTTTATATGGTTTTTCGGGTCGCTGATCACGAAAAAAGCAACGATTTGAAGATCCAATGTGGCGAATGTGGAATATTATCTCCCCTATTGGTATGCGATGGGTTTGAAATGTCAACTTATAAATTTGAGTGTCGTTTTTTATAATAATTAAGTAAAGTAAAGTAAAATAAAATAAAATAAAAAAAATGGTTATAAATTAAAATAAATTAAATTAAATTAAATCAAATTAAACTAAATTAAATTAAACTAAATAAAATAAAATAAATAAATAAATATTGTGGGACAATTTTACACAAATCGACCTAGTCCCACGGTAAGCTCAATAAGGCTTGTGATGTGGGTACTAGACGACGATATATATAATAGATAGATACATATAAATACTTAAATACATAGAAAACATCCATAACTCAGGAACAAATATTCGTGATAAACACACAAATAAATGCCCTGACCAGGATTCGAACCCGGGACCTCCTGCTTCGTAGGCAGGGTCACTACCGACTAGGCTAGGAGGCCGTAATTAAATTAAACTAAATTAAATTAAACTAAATTAAATTAATCTAAATCAAATCAAATAAAATCAAATCCAATTAGATAAAATAAAATTAAATTAAATAAAATTAAATTAAATTAAATAATGAAATATAATATATGATAATGACATGAAATGAAATGAAATGAAATATATAAAAGAAGAAACTGAATGAATGACTGTCTGACTGACTGACTGACATATCAACGCACAGCCCAAACCGCTGGTCCTAGAGATTCCAAATTTGGCACGTAGGTTCCTTATAAAGTCTAGAGGTGCACTAAGAAAGGATTTTTCAAAATTTAACCCCTAAGGGGGAGATTTGGTGGTCCAAAATTTGTATAGGGACACAAGATTAGTTGTACTATTCTATTTGAAACTTTACAGGAGTATTCATATCACAGGAGTATATGTTTCAGGTTTTTTGAGAATTAAGCCCCTAAAAGGGGGAAAAGGGGTGAAAAAGTATTAAAAACAACATGAGTATCGTTTTTATGGATTATCGGGTCACTGATTACGAAAACAACGTAGATTGAAAAAATCCAACGCGGTGATTGTGAAATATCATCTCCCCTGTTGGGACACGATGGGGTCGAAATCTAAAAATATCACTTCGGGTGTCGTTATATGTTTATTTCTGTTTCTAGAGATTCTAAATTTAGCACTTAGGTTCCCTATAAAAGCGTACCAAAGAAAGGAGTTTTCAAAATTCATCTCCAAAGGGGGTGAAATGGGGGTACAAAGTTTGTATGGGGAAACAAGATTAGTTCGATTATTTTATTCGAAACTTCACAGGAATTTTCCTAAAGATAAATGAGTAAAGACGTGTATCAGACTTTTTGAGATATTAACCCCCAAAAGGGGGGAAAGGGGTAATATAGTAAAAAAATAACATGGGTATCGTTTTTCTGGTTTATTGGGTCGCTAATTTCGAAAACAATAACAATTTCAACATCCAACGATGCGGCCGTGAGATACCAGCTTCCCTGATGGGGTGCGATGGGGTTGAAATCTCAAAATATCAATATGGGTATCGTTTTTATATTTATTTCTGGTTCTAGAGATTCCAAATTTGGTACGTAGGTTTCGTATAAGGTGAAGGGGTGTACAAAGATAGGATTTTTTAAAGTAGGGGTATAAAATGATGGTTCAAAGTTTGTAAAGGAAAAACAAGAACAGTTACGACTATTTTATTTGATATGGGTGTCGTTATCGGGTCACTGATTTCGAAATCAACAATGATTTTCAAATCCAACAACGATTTTCAAATCCAACTTAGCGGACGTGAAATAGATAAAAAAAACTCCTTTTTAGTATGACGGTTGAAAATTACGTTTAGTACGCGGGCGAAGCCGCGGGTTAAAGCTAGTTCTAAGACAAAAGGCAATGGTAGGTAACTTATAAGTAGGTACATATCCCAGCTGTATAGACATACGAGTATTACCTACTGTTAAAGATGATCAAATAAAAATGCCACCGTTTTCAAAAATAAAGGTAACGCAGTTGAGTTCCTCAGACTCTTCGGTTCGTTAGTCTTTTTCTTGTCAGTTCGCTCGTCTGCGCTCCACGCGTGTTTCTTCTCGTTTACGAACAAACCATTACTTTTCTACACCAAATACAAATCTGACTGTTTTTCTTTAAAAAATTCAAGATTAGGACTAGCTTTTGCCCACGGCTTCGCTCGCGTTAGAAAGAGACAAAAAGTAGATTATGTCACTATCCATCTTACTATCTCCACTTAAAAAATCAAGTCAATTCGTCGCTCCGTTTTGCCGTGAAAGACGGACAAACAAACAGATACACACACACTTTCCCATTTATAATATTAGTATGGATGGATGTAACAAAAATATAGTATGTAGCTATATTTGTTGAGTACCTATAAATACGTAAGTATAACACTAAAATAGAATCTTGTTACTTCATTTATTAACGAAAAATTAAGTTGTAAATATGTACTTGCCATTAATGTTAATGCGTTCTTAACAGACGTTTTAAGTTTTAACCTAGGTTCATGCAACGCGAAACGGCCACACCGGTTATTATATGCAAGGTATGTATTATTATATGTACACAAAATGGTAAGACATGTTTATCGAGAACTCGGGGCGGAAATTTCAGGTCCACTCAAACTAAGATACAAACAAACTCAAAACAAAGATACTGTTATATCTTATACAATATTATTCGGCAAATGACGACATAATCCTGGCATGGAAGAATACTCGCTTTCCCTGCCACAACCGGCATTCCAGGCCCGTCTTTAAATACACGTCAGACCAATTTTCTCTAAAAATAAAACAGCTCCGTCTAGCAGAGATGATTAAATCGCCAAATGTCTCCATGAAGCGGAAAAGCGTCGGTAACCCGAAATAACCGCTGAATATTTCCGACTCGAACAGTCCGAGACGTGGAAATGGTAGGTATGTAAAGACGGCGTGCGCGCAACTTCCGGAGCGCCGATAAACATGGCGGCGGCGAGCCAACATGGCGTCGCTTCCGGTCGCGCTGATTCACATATGATGTGATGGCGGCTGGCTGGGCTTGCTCACTGCATTTCTGGACTGTGATTCAGCCTTACGCAACACGTAGGTGCCCTCGAACTAAGACGTTTTAGAATTTACTGTCTGGCACTAACTTTCGCCAAACTATGAATATTTCGAAGCGCCGCTTATTCAACAGTAATTAAGTTTTTTTAAATCACATTAATATAATTGGGTATATTTCCATTGGATTTATTTTAACAAATACTTAGTACCTGGACCGCTAAGTAGGAAGGTACCAAATCCGTCTTTAATTAGCAGGTGATATACTACTCTTAATCAGGAAAGTATAAGTTCAGGTACTTACAGGAAAATTAAAAGAAAAAATGATTAATTACCTATGTATAATTAATTATAATAAATATATGACGGAGAGAAGGGGTGAGGGCGAGAGTGAGAGGATGATGGAAAACATGGGGGCGTTCGTCAAGCCATACTGCTTGGGTATTGGGTAGTATTGTGCGTCATCTTACCTTCTGATTACAAAGGAGGGCACGGGGGCCGGGGCCCCTTTTTAATGTAAACAAACCACATCCTACTTGCTGATGTCGTGTCAACATATTGACTGACACGCGGGATGGAATGGCAGGGACAGAGTGGTAACAGCATCAGCATGGCAGCACCATACTTACAGTTCAGGATGTCAATACTGGTACCATGATACTTACTCCACAATACTTACACTTCAGGAAAGCAAAACTTAGCCTCAGAAATACACACTACGTATCGCACGGACACACCACAGTCAAATGAAACGACAACTAGGGGACAATGATTTTATTCGAACTCATTAGAACTATTTTAGAACTAGATTCGTAAGCTAAATAGGCAAAAAGCTACCACTGGTTCGGAAAAGACCTCTTACTAAGAAGAACCAGTAACAAACTTAGCGGGGCTAATATTTTTTAACTGAAAAATCATTAGAATTACTTAGGCAGGTTAGATTACGACATAGCACACATATTACTTTAGATTATAACAAAATCACTTTAGATTACAAGAAATCGGTTTCTATTCAGTTAATCACAACTACAATTAATCAAACTTCACTAAGGATTGCAATGATGTAGATGGATTGATTTTATACCAAAAAATAAGCCATCAGGAAACGTGGTGTTTTCAGTGCGAGGCTAGTGTGTTGTTAAGGTCAGAATGCTAAGGTCCGTTTGTCAAGACGGTCAAAATCAGAATCCTCATGATAATCCCCCGCACTTTGCTTGTGCGCCTCCTTTTATGGAAGTGACCTCCCGCCCCAAGAATTAACAATCGGAAGTCAGTTGACTTACTCAACTGAGAGGTCTACCAACTTAACAAAAGTATCACCAACTTCGTACAGATTACACCCAAGTTAACCACTTGACGTTTCCGTTAGTCAAATTTATAATCGCTGTCAAATTAGTTCGCGAAACGGCCACTAGTAGCGCTAGTGACGCCGCACGACAACATATAATTGAATTAATTAGTGTCCTGAGCCCTATAAATCCAGATAAATCTGTTGTATAGAGAATTTAACAAGGAATAAACCGCCCTTAAGGATGACACACTAGCACGGGCCGGGACGTGACCGGGCCGAGCCGATCTGCCAGTTCCTATAGAAAACGACACGTGACCTCCGAAGGCTCCGAGCTCCGAGCTCGGACGTGATTTTTTCTATAAAAATTGACAGATTGTCCCGTCCGTCCCGTCCCGTTCTAGTGTGAGTCATCCTTTATTCTAAAGAAGTAAACAAATAAAAAGTTACGCAGTTCATTATTACTTTGTATAGAATGTATGTATGTTAACACTTTATTGTACACAACACAGGTTAAAATAACAAAACGGAGATACTGCTGCTTGTACTTCATTGTAACTATTACCTTACCTCAGTATAGTTTCATAGTAAAATGAATATGAAATTAAGAATTTCGCTTCAAAAATCAACCTCAATTTTACCTATGTAATTTATTATTGTTTGTGTGTTACCTACTTACATATTTCACAGATACAATAAAAGAAAATGTTTAATGTAATTAAGTGCAATGTTAACGTAAATTTAATGCAAGTGAGAAAAATATGCACGCATATTGTTGCTTTATGTTCACCTTTAAATTAGGCAAAGGGTACGAAAATGCATGTGTACCTAAATTCCCATGTGTACCAAAAATAACATATATTACTACTAAACACCCTATTTAAAGTCACTAGTAAGATGACGTTATAAGGTAGTGCAAGGTTGTGCTTGCCATGCGCAGGCAGTCGCACGGCCATGGCAGTGAACTTGCTTTCTTCTGCGCCCGCGCCGCCCAACCGTGAACCATAGCTAATCGTTGACATCAAACTGCTTACAACAATTTGAACCCTCACAGTTATGTACGAAAGAAACCGTAAGTACCTAAGTACTAAAGTTTTTGACGTATCTATAATTCAAGACCAAAGTAATATTAAACTCGCTTTCCTCTTTTTTTCTTGCATAAAATACAAAAAAATACAAATGAAAGGCTTTATATTATCTTCCAGTCAACCGATGAGGGAATAATAGCAAAATATTTGATTATTTAGGTACTAAGTATGTTTAACAAAAGTTATTTCTTATTTATTAATATGACATATAAAGTAATTTAACTTACTTTATTTTCATAAATACAAGAGGAAAGGAAACAACCGAGCTAATTTACAACTATGTAAATAGTCGAAAAAGCAACTGCGATTAGGTAAGGCACATTTATGTAAACGACATCGTAATAGATATTGATTATAGTACTTATAGATTTTTTACAATAAGCTCGTATTTTATATATCGATTTGCTATCTATGTTATATAATCATAGCTTGTGCAATACGGATTGGCTTATACTCCTTGCGCAATGCAGTAGGCAGGCTTCAGCTTCAGGAAGTTGCTACCCTTGACTGTTATGGCGTACGAATTACGCAATACAATTTACGCAATAACCATACATACATAATAGGGACATGGACAAATATATATATTTGATATATGATATGATAACGTTATATATATATATAACGGCCTCCTAGCCTAGTTGGTAGTGACCCTGCCTACGAAGCAGGAGGTCCCGGGTTCGAATCCTGGTCAGGGCATTTATTTGTGTGTTTATCACGAATATTTGTTCCTGAGTTATGGATGTTTTCTATGTATTTAAGTAGTTATATGTATATGTCTATTATATATATCGTCGCCTAGTACCCACAATACAAGCCTTATTGAGCTTACTGTGGGACTAGGTCGATTTGTGTAAGATTGTCCCATAAAATATTTATTTATTTATTTTATTTATATATAGACAAATATATATATAGGGACAAATATAATATATATATATATATATATATATATACATATACAGACAAATTTTACAATTTGTCTTTATATGTCATCTTTTCAATCTGGTTTCCGGTCCGGTCACCACCGCACTACTTAAAGTTAAAGTACAGAAGACATTCGGCTGGGGATGGAAGCATCCAAAGTCACGGTGATGGTGCTTATAGACTTTTCAAATGCCTTCAATGTGGTTGACCAAGTCCTACTTCTCGCTACTCTGACTCATTCGCGGGTTTCCTTAAAGGCAACAGAGTGGTTTTCTTCGTATCTGTCCGATCGTGTTCAGGCTGTCCGTGCCAGTCACTCACTGTCCGACTGGTGTGAGCTGAATAATGGTGTTCCTCAAGGTGGCATACTTTTACCCTTTCTGTTTTCTGTGTTTATCAACTTGATTACTGCAAACATTCGTAGCTCTTACCATTTGTATGCAGATGATTTGCAGCTGTATGCTCATGTGGATGTGAATGACATCAACACCGCCATCAAAATGTTAAATGCGGATCTGGATCACATCGCCGAATGGTCTAGCTGCTTTGGTGTATGTGTTAATCCAGCCAAGTGCCAACCATAATTCTGGGAAGCCAGTGGCAGATCACTAAGCACAGTCTCGATTGAGCTAATCGTTTTTGATGGGGATGTTATTCCTTTACTTAAAAAAGTTAAAAACCTGGGGTTATTTTTTGATTCTCACCTTTCCTACTGCCACTTGGAAGATGTAAGTCGAAAGGTCTCTGGAACACTGAGAACCTTTATAAATTTAAAAAATTTCTTCCAGTGAGTACCTACTGTAAGGTTCGGAGAGGATGAGTAATGAAACAAGCAGATGCTGGAATAATACTGACTATAATATCATATGTTTCATAGCTTAAATAGACAACAAAGATTATTGGTGTATAGAGGTGACACCACAACTCCCATCCAAATGAAAAGAAAAAAAATGTTTACAGATTTTTTTCTTAGGTACTTATAAATGATTACATTAGCACTTTCAATACAATTGTGCGCTTTTATTATATCTCTTTTATGCTACACATTAGCATAATAAATTTTAGTCCTATTTTTATGTATGATGTCGGACTTACCGTCCTTCATTATTTCTACATTCGGGGTTACATCTCGAACGACCTTATAAGGACCTAAGTATACAGGTTTAAACTTATTACCTACTTTATTACGTACTAAAATTAAATCGTTTGGTTGATACATTACAGTCTTTACATTAGCATCATATTTTTGTTTTCGTTGCGTTTTACTGTGAAGTAAATTGTCTCTAGCCTCTTTTTGCGATAAGTGTAACCGAAACTTAAATTCTGTTGGGTAATCGTCGTAATAGGCTAGACGACTGAAAAAATCTATTTAGTCCGTCTTTTAGATTATAAAAAAACATTGTACACGTATTTTTTCTTTTGTTCGTCAAATCAAAAATGACAAAAATACAGTGCGTTCAAATTTCGCGTAATGTCACTCCTAGGTACAATTCTTACCTAGGAGTGATGTCACAAGCCCCCACCCCGGAACTTTGATGCTCTTTATCTTCGTCAATTTTAGTAAAATTGAAAAAGGAAAAAATACGTTTCTAATAATTTTAGATAACCTAACTGACGGACTAATTAGAATAATAGTTTTTCAACCTAGTCGTCATCCCTATTGTAAATTGGTTCTACTCGTATGTTGTTACTTAAAAAATTACCTGGAAGACTAATTTTTTTTCCAAATACGAGTTCATAAGGTGTATAATTTGTTTCTCTATGAACTGACTTATTATATGAGAAACACCAATAGGGAATCCATTTACTCCAAAACTCTGGATGATTATCGGTTTGAATACGTAAATATGAACCGAGATGTTTATGAGAATTTTCTAAAGCGCCAATACTCTGATGGTGGTAAGCTGTGGAATTAAGTTTTGATATATGTAATAAACGACATACCTGGGTCATTGTTGATGACATGAACTCCGTACCCCTATCGGTTGCTATTTCTTTCGGTATCCCATAGCGTAGTATAAAGTTATCTACAAATGTTCTTGCTACTTCAGTTGCACTTTTGGAAACGAGTGGGTACGCTTCAACATACTTTGTTAGTTCGCATTGTAGTGTCAATATATAGCTAAAATTATTATTATCAGTCTCTAATGGACCTACAATATCTAAGTATAGTTTCTCGAACGCTGTATTCGCGGTAGATGTAATTACCATTGGTTCTTTCGTATTTAGTGAATGCTTTTGTTTTTGGCATTTATCACACCGCTTGACATAATTTATTACGTCTTTTTCAAGGCCTGGCCAGAAATAATGTTTTTTGATGTTATTTATCATCCTTCTCGTATGAGAAGGATGATAAATAACATCAAAAAATTCCGATGCCGATGCGTGCCGCGTGCTTGTAGGTAGGAGATGGAAATCGTTTAATATTACTTTCTGGTCATCCTTATCATTTATTTTCTCTACATCGACTAGCACACATAATCGTGGTTTATCATTTTATTTATAATTGTTTATTTCAGTGAGTAATTTATTTACAAATATATTATTTTGCTTTGTTTTTATGAAATATAATTCATCTATATTTATCTTTTTACACATTTCTACAAGTTCTCTCACAAATTCGGCACGCGTAATCTGTGATCGAGTAGATTTGTATTTAATGTATATTATTTTATCATCTTTTATGTAACAAAAGATCCATTTGTCGCGACTTTCAATCTTTTTATATCATCTAGTTTTTATTTTTCTATAAACAACAACTCCGTATAATCTTTAGGTTTGACAAGCACAACTTTTGGTTGATCAGACCAATCGCTGTCAAGTTTACTAACTAAGTTTTCCTCCTTATCTCTCTCTTCCAATCTTTTCTTTTTCGCTCGTGTTGTAACGGCTAAAATGCTTTCATTCATCTCTTTTAAGTTAAAGTGATTCGTGAAGGACTCGAACCTCCGACCTCCGATTTTAAGTAGAGTTTGATTCAAGTATTGATTTAGTACGCGCCTACCGTCTCTACCCTAAAGGGGCAGCCACTTCGTATAGCGGCGCCGGCGAGCGGCAGCCACGAGAGTGAGTGAGTGTGAGCACGGTGTCTCGCTCCCACCTATGCAAAAAAAAATGTTAGTCCAGGCTCTGGTCCTACCAATTATTGATTATGGTGATGTGTGCACGACTAATGTCACCCAAGAGTGTCTTAATAAACTCGAACGTCTCCTCAACAATGGCATAAGATTCTCTCCGTAATTACGATCACGTTTCCTTTTACCGGCGTCACCTCAACTGGCTTCCAATCCGTCGCCGGAGAGTCCTCAGGATTCTTTGCACTCTTTTCTCTATTCTGTTTGAACCTTCTACTCCTGGATTCCTTAGAAGTATGTTCATATTTGAAACCCCTCGGCCAGGTTGTGAGCTGCGTACCTCCCTTATTCTTAAACTTAAAATTCCTACTCACAGTCACAGCACTGGTTTCATGAGTAAGTAATTCCTACGCCGTCCAAGCAAGTCTTCATTGGAATTCGCTTCCACTTTATAAAAGACAAGCCCCAAGCAAGAGTGCGTTTAAGCGTATGCTGCGTAAGCACCTGCTGAAAGAAGAGTTTCCATAGTGTCCATGCATGTTAGAAATATGTAGTAGTACCTATATTATATTATTTTATGCTGTGTATTGAAATGAAAAATGAAATAAATTTATTTGCGTGAAATGTGGTAAAAATGCAAAAAGAGGTGGTATCATGCAATATTAGATCGGCACATTTCGCCAATTACATAGGCATGCAAAGTAGTCACTTACATATCTAAAATATTATTATTTACAAGTCATGATTATATTTAAATATTTATACTATGTACATTTTTTTTCTTAGTTACTAAAGAAATGAATCAGTTATCATGCTAATAAACTGCTAAAATAAGATTAAACTACAGATTTATTATGGCAAGGTTTTACAGGTTGTCAAATATTCGCGAACTGAATAAAAAGCTTTTCCTAATAACCATTTATAAAGATTCGATACAAATTTATTATGAGTTAGCTCTCTAATTTCAGTCGGTAAGTTGTTATAGATTTTTATTAACATCGGATAACAATTGTCCCTACAAAGTTTCGTTTTGCATTTATTTGTCATAACAAGCCTGTCCGGATATCTTGTATTAAAATTACAAACACTATTCAGTTTTACAAAAAGTTCTGGATGTAACCTTACAAATTTACAAGCTTCGAATATATATATTATAAAGATGGCAATGTCAATAGTTTTAGGCTTCGAAATAGTTCTCTACATGGAGTCCGTGGTGGAACATTACATAAGGCTCTAATGCAATTTTTCTGACTGATGAAAGCCCTATTTCTGTCACATGAGTTTCCCCATAATATAAGACCATATCTAAGGACAGAGGCTACATACCCGTGATAAGCAGTAAGAGCGGTAGTTTTGCTTACAAAAGCTGCAAATCTTCGGAGTACATAGACAAAACGATTTACTTTGGAACATTTTTCCTCTATTTGTTGTTTACATGAGCAGTTTTTATCTAAAAGTATACCTAAAAATGAAATTCGGTCCGATTCAACAATGTCTGTTTCTTTATATTTAAGAGCGGGCAGAGTGTTTGCCGCGGACACGAAATAGGCATTTAGCGGCCCCGCACTGCTCGCTATCTGTGTGCGTGCGCGCACGCACACTACTACACCGGCGCGTCATTATTCGGGCGTTAAAAGGTTATAACTTAGAAATCTTAGAATTCCTCATTTTTATAATCCTTTGATACAGATATTGTATTAATTCACCTAATATTTGTTCGGTTTTTCCAAATGATTTTATTATTTGTGTTTGTATTTAGTACTAAAGAAAGGTACCATTCTGTCGGTTGTTGATAAGGTTCATTTCTAAACTAATATTTATGACATTCGCGCCTTATCGACAACCGGCAGAATGGCAAAGTGCCTTTTTCTAAATAAAAGCACATTTTTTATGATTTCATATGTGGCTATTTACGGCTAAAGGTACCTTATGGACGGTCGGCGCTTACGTCGCGTTGCAGCGCATTATTATCAGCGTCTTTGTTAACAGCGTAAGCGCCGATCGTCCATAAGGTACCTTTCACCGCAAAACGTCACATATTATGAAATCGTTAAAAAATTGTGTCGTTTTCTTGGTAAAAGTACCACATTGTCGCCTGTTGATAAGGTTTTCCAAGTGATTCTTTATGACAGAAGCGCCTTATCATTCTTATCAATAAGCGACAATGTGGTATCTTTCTTTACCCAGAAAACGTCACTTTTATAATATTGATTATATCAATATTTATAAATTTTGTAAGGTTGACTCCGATTTGGATAAAAATCGATATCCGAGGATCCGACGAAGTGATTAAAATGAATCCAGAGTCAAAATGGTAAAATATTGTAAAAACCGACGCCATCTTGGATTTTGTAAAATAAACTCCGATTTGGATAAAAATCGATATCTGACTATCCGGCGGGGTCTTTAACATGAATCCAGAATCAAAATCGTTAAATATTGTAAAAAGCGACGCCATCTTGGATTTTGTGAGATTAACTCTGATTTGGATAAAAATCGATATCTGAGAATCCGGCGGGTTGATTAACATGAATCTTGAGTCAAAATTGTAAAATATTGTTAAAACCGACGCCATCTTGGATTTTGTAAGATCAACTCCGATTTGGATAAAAATTGATATCTGACGATCCGGCGGGGTCCTTAACATGAATCCAGAATCAAAATCGTTAAATATTGTAAAAAGCGACGCCATCTTGGACTTTGTGAGATTAGCTCCGATTTGGATAAAAATCGATATCTGAGGATCCGGCGGGGTGATTAACATGAATCTTGAGTCAAAATTGTAAAATATTGTTAAAACCGACGCCATCTTGGATTTTGTGAGATTAACTGCGATTTGGATAAAAATCGATATCTGAGGATCCGGCGGGGTGATTAACACGAATCTTGAGTCAAAATTGTAAAATATTGTTAAAACCGACGCCATCTTGGATTTTGTAAGATCAACTCCGATTTGGATAAAAATTGATATCTGACGATCCGGCGGGGTCCTTAACATGAATCTAGAATCAAAATCGTAAAATATTGTAAAAAGCGACGCCATCTTGGATTTTGTGAGCTTAACTCCGATTTGGATAAAAATCGATATCCGAGGATCCGACGGAGTGATTAACATGAATCCAGAGTCAAAATTGTAAAATAATGTAAAAACCGACGCCATCTTGGATTTTGTAAGATCAACTCCGATTTGGATAAAAAATTATATCTGACGATCCGGCGGGGTCCTTAACATGAATCCAGAATCAAAATCGTTAAATATTGTAAAAAGCGACGCCATCTTGGACTTTGTGAGATTAACTCCGATTTGGATAAAAATCGATATCTGACGATCCGGCGGGGTCCTTAACATGAATTCAGAATCAAAATCGTTAAATATTGTAAAAAGCGACGCCATCTTGGATTTTGTGAGATTAACTGCGATTTGGATAAAAATCGATATCTGAGAATCCGGCGGGTTGATTAACATGAATCTTGAGTCAAAATTGTAAAATATTGTTAAAACCGACGCCATCTTGGATTTTGTAAGATCAACTCCGATTTGGATAAAAATTGATATCTGACGATCCGGCGGGGTCCTTAACATGAATCCAGAAATAAAATCGTTAAATATTGTAAAAAGCGACGCCATCTTGGACTTTGTGAGATTAGCTCCGATTTGGATAAAAATCGATATCTGAGGATCCGGCGGGGTGATTAACATGAATCTTGAGTCAAAATTGTAAAATATTGTTAAAACCGACGCCATCTTGGATTTTGTGAGATTAACTGCGATTTGGATAAAAATCGATATCTGAGGATCCGGCGGGGTGATTAACACGAATCTTGAGTCAAAATTGTAAAATATTGTTAAAACCGACGCCATCTTGGATTTTGTGAGCTTAACTCCGATTTGGATAAAAATCGATATCTGACGATCCGGCGGGGTCCTTACCATGAATCCAGAATCACAATCGTAAAATATTGTAAAAAGCGACGCCATCTTGGACTTTGTGAGATTAGCTCCGATTTGGATAAAAATCGATATCTGAGGATCCGGCGGGGTGATTAACATGAATCTTGAGTCAAAATTGTAAAATATTGTTAAAACCGACGCCATCTTGGATTTTGTGAGATTAACTGCGATTTGGATAAAAATCGATATCTGAGGATCCGGCGGGGTGATTAACACGAATCTTGAGTCAAAATTGTAAAATATTGTTAAAACCGACGCCATCTTGGATTTTGTGAGCTTAACTCCGATTTGGATAAAAATCGATATCTGACGATCCGGCGGGGTCCTTACCATGAATCCAGAATCACAATCGTAAAATATTGTAAAAAGCGACGCCATCTTGGATTTTGTAAAATTAACTCCGATTTGGATAACAATCGATATCTCACTGTCCGGCGGGGTCCTTAACATGAATCCAGAATCAAAATCGTTAAATATTGTAAAAAGCGACGCCATCTTGGACTTTGTGAGATTAACTCCAATTTGGATAAAAATCGATATCTGACGATCCGGCGGGGTCCTTAACATGAATCCAGAATCAAAATCGTTAAATATTGTAAAAAGCGACGCCATCTTGGATTTTGTGAGATTAACTGCGATTTGGATAAAAATCGATATCTGAGGATCCGGCGGGGTGATTAACACGAATCTTGAGTCAAAATTTTAAAATATTGTTAAAACCGACGCCATCTTGGATTTTGTAAGATCAACTCCGATTTGGATAAAAATTGATATCTGACGATCCGGCGTGGTCCTTAACATGAATCCAGAATCAAAATCGTTAAATATTGTAAAAAGCGACGCCATCTTGGACTTTGTGAGGTTAGCTCCGATTTGGATAAAAATCGATATCTGAGGATCCGACGGAGTGATTAACATGAATCCAGAGTCAAAATTGTAAAATAATGTAAAAACCGACGCCATCTTGGATTTTGTAAGATCAACTCCGATTTGGATAAAAAATTATATCTGACGATCCGGCGGGGTCCTTAACATGAATCCAGAATCAAAATCATTAAATATTGTAAAAAGCGACGCCATCTTGGACTTTGTGAGATTAACTCCAATTTGGATAAAAATCGATATCTGACGATCCGGCGGGGTCCTTAACATGAATCCAGAATCAAAATCGTTAAATATTGTAAAAAGCGACGCCATCTTGGATTTTGTGAGATTAACTGCGATTTGGATAAAAATCGATATCTGAGGATCCGGCGGGGTGATTAACACGAATCTTGAGTCAAAATTGTAAAATATTGTTAAAACCGACGCCATCTTGGATTTTGTAAGATCAACTCCGATTTGGATAAAAATTGATATCTGACGATCCGGCGGGGTCCTTAACATGAATCCAGAATCAAAATCGTTAAATATTGTAAAAAGCGACGCCATCTTGGATTTTGTGAGATTAACTCCGATTTGGATAAAAATCGATATCTGAGGATCCGGCGGGGTGATTAACATAAATGTAAAAATTGTAAAATATTGTTAAATCCGACGCCATCTTGGATTTTGTACGATCAACTCCGATTTGGATAAAAATTTATATCTGGCGATCCGGCGGGATCCTTAACATGAATCCAGAATCAAAATCGTAAAAAATTGTAAAAAGCGACGCCATCTTGGATTTTGTGAGATTAACTTCGATTTGGATAAAAATCGATATCTGAGAAGCCGGCGGGGTGATTAACATGAATCTTGAGTCAAAATTGGAAAATATGGTAAGAATCGACGCCATCTTGGATTTTGTGATATCAACTCCGATTTGGATAAAAATCGTCAGATATCGATTTTTATCCAAATCAGAGATAATTTTCCAAAATCCAATTTGGCGTCGGTGTTGACATTATTTAACAATTTTGACTTCGGATTCATGTTATGGACCCCGCTGAATCGTCAGATATCGATTTTTATTCAAATCGGAGTTAATCTCACAAAATCAAAGATGGCGTCACTTATTACAATATTATACAGTTTTGATTCTGGATTCATGTTAAGGACCCCGCCGGATCATGAGATATTGATTTTTATCCAAATCAGAGTTTATCTTACAAAATCCAATATGGCGTCAGTGTTGACGTTTATTAACAATTTTGACCATGGATTCATGTTATGGACCCCGCCAGATCGTCAGATATCGATTTTTATCCAAATCAGAGTTAATTTTACAAAATCCAATATGGCGTCTGTTCTTACCATATTTTCCAATTTTGACTTAAGATTCATGTTATTCACCCTGCCGGCTCCTTAGATATCGATTTTTATCCAAATCGCAGTTAATCTCAAAAAATCCAAGATGGCGTCGCTTTTGACAATATTTTACGATTTTGATTCTGGATTCATGTTAAGGACCCCGCCGGATCGTCATATATCGATTTTTATCCAAATCAGAGTTGATCTTACAAAATCCAAGATGGCGTCGGTTTTAACAATATTTTACAATTTTGACTCAAGATTCATGTCAATCACCCCGCCGGATCCTCAGATATCGATTTTTATCCAAATCGGAGTTAATCTCACAAAATCCAAGATGGCGTCGGTTTTAACAATATTTTACAATTTTGACTCAAGATTCATGTTAATCACCCCGCCGGATCCTCAGATATCGATTTTTATTCAAATCGGAGCTAATCTCACAAAATCCAAGATGGCGTCGCTTTTTACAATATTTGACGATTTTGATTCTGGATTCATGTTAAGGACCCCGCCGGATAGTCAGATATCGATTTTTATCCAAATCGGAGTTGATTTTACAAAATCCAAGATGGCGTCGGTTTTTACAATATTTTACAATATTGATCCTAGATTCATATTATGGTCCCCAGTGTCCCCACTGGATCCTCAGATATCGATTTTTATCCAAATCGGAGTTAATTTTACAAAATCCAAGATGGCGTCGCTTTTTGCAATATTTTACGATTTTGATTCTGGATTCATGTTAAGGACCCCGCCGGATAGTCAGATATCGATTGTTATCCAAATCGGAGTTGATTTTACAAAATCCAAGATGGCGTCGCTTTTTACAATATTTTACGATTTTGATTCTGGATTCATGTTAAGGACCCCGCCGGATCGTCAGATATCAATTTTTATCCAAATCGGAGTTGATCTCACAAAATCCAAGATGGCGTCGCTTTTTACAATATTTTACGATTTTGATTCTGGATTCATGTTAATCACCCCGCCGGATCCTCAGATATCGATTTTTATCCAAATCGGAGCTAATCTCACAAAGTCCAAGATGGCGTCGCTTTTTACAATATTTAACGATTTTGATTCTGGATTCATGTTAAGGACCCCGCCGGATCCTCAGATATCGATTTTTATCCAAATCGGAGTTGATCTTACAAAATCCAAGATGGCGTCCGTTTTAACAATATTTTACAATTTTGATTCTGGATTCATGTTAAGGACCCCGCCGGATCGTCAGATATCAATTTTTATCCAAATCGGAGTTGATCTCACAAAATCCAAGATGGCGTCGCTTTTTACAATATTTTACAATTTTGACTCAAGATTCGTGTTAATCACCCCGCCGGATCCTCAGATATCGATTTTTATCCAAATCGGAGCTAATCTCACAAAGTCCAAGATGGCGTCGCTTTTTACAATATTTAACGATTTTGATTCTGGATTCATGTTAAGGACCCCGCCGGATCCTCAGATATCGATTTTTATCCAAATCGGAGTTGATCTTACAAAATCCAAGATGGCGTCCGTTTTAACAATATTTTACAATTTTGACTCTGGATTCATGTTAAGGACCCCGCCGGATCCTCAGATATCGATTTTTATCCAAATCGGAGTTGATTTTACAAAATCCAAGATGGCGCCGGTTTTTACAATATTTTACAATTTTGACTCTGGATTCATGTTAATCACTCCGTCGGATCCTTAGATATCGATTTTTATCCAAATCGGAGTTAAGCTCACAAAATCCAAGATGGCGTCACTTTTTACAATATTTTACGATTTTGATTCTGGATTCATGTTAAGGACCCCGCCGGATCGTCAGATATCAATTTTTATCCAAATCGGAGTTGATCTTACAAAATCCAAGATGGCGTCGGTTTTAACAATATTTTACAATTTTGACTCAAGATTCATGTTAATCACCCCGCTGGATTTTCAGATATCGATTTTTATCCAAATCGGAGCTAATCTCACAAAATCCAAGATGGCGTCGCTTTTTACAATATTTGACGATTTTGATTCTGGATTCATGTTAAGGACCCCGCCGGATAGTCAGATATCGATTTTTATCCAAATCGGAGTTGATTTTACAAAATCCAAGATGGCGTCGGTTTTTACAATATTTTACAATATTGATCCTAGATTCATGTCATGGTCCCCACTGGATCCTCAGATATCAATTTTTATCCAAATCGGAGTTTATCGCACAAAATCCAAGATGGCGTCGCTTTTTACAGTATTTTACGATTTTGATTCTGGATTCATGGTAAGGACCCCGCCGGATCGTCAGATATCGATTTTTATCCAAATCGGAGTTTATCTTACAAAATCCAAGATGGCGTCGGTTTAAACAATATTTAACAAAATTGCCTCAAGATTCATGTTAATCACCCCGCCGGATCCTCAGATATCGATTTTTATCCAAATCGGAGTCAACCTTACAAAATTTATAAATATTAATGTAATAAATATAATTTATAATTTTTTAATATATTTGTAAATATCTGCTCCATCATCAGACCTTGGAAACCATGCATGGCCCAAGTGCTCGTCGAATCAAAACTAACGAGTCTAAACACGAAGGTATTCTATCAACTGGTTCCTGAGTACCAGTTGACACTTTACTGCTCCACCATCAGACCTTGGACACCATGTATAGCCCAAGTGCTCGTCAAAACAAAATCTACGAGTCTGAACACGAAGGTATTCCACCCACTGGTTCCTGAGTACCGGTTGACACCTTTCTGCTCCATCATCAGACCTTGGACACCACTCACGATCCAAGTGCTCGTCAAAACAATACAAATGACTCCAAACACGGGGGTATTACATCAACTACTGCCTGAGTTCCGGTGGCCGCCTTTCTGCTCCATCATCAGACCTTGGACACCACCTACGGCCCAAGTGCTCGCCTAACCAAACCTAACGAGCCCAAACACCCCTGTGTTTACATCAACTACTTCATCAACAACTATTACATCAACTACTTCCTGAGTTCCGCTGGTCATCTTTCTGCTCCATCATCAGACCTTGGACACCAGTCACGGTCCAAGTGCCCGCCAAAACAATAAAAATGAGTCCAAACACGGGGGTATTACATCAACTACTTCCTGAGTTCCGGTGGTCATATTTCTGCTCCATCATCAGACCTTGGACACCACTCACGGTCCAAGTGCTCACCAGAACAAACCTAACGAGCCCAAACACGGGGGTATTACATCAACTACTTCCTGAGTTCCGGTGGTCATCTTTCTGCTCCATCATCAGACCTTGGACACCACTCACGGTCCAAGTGCTCACCAGAACAAACCTAACGAGCCCAAACACGGGGGTATTACATCAACTACTTCCTGAGTTCCGGTCGTCATCTTTCTGCTTCATCATCAGACCTTGGACACCAGTCACGGTCCAAGTGCCCGCCAAAACAATACAAATGAGTCCAAACACGGGGGTATTACATCAACTACTTCCTGAGTTCCGGTGGCCACCTTTCTACTCCGTCATCAGACCTTGGACATCTTCTACGGTCCAAGTGACACTATATACAATGAGGTATAAACGAAACTAACTCTGTATGTCATTCATTTTGAACTGGTTGCTATTGCCTATTTCCTTTGGAAACACAAAAAATGGTAAAAAAATTCTTATACCGTTTTGCTACCTATAACGCAGTATACGTACACAATGAACATCGATTTATTTCAAGATGTAGACGCTCCGCAGAGAGACGTGGTGTCGCTTCGAACATTCGGGGCCGACTGACTATTTCGGGTGTTGCTCACTTGTTATATTTCAACGATCAGATTCCATAGTAATTTTGTATGGCGGATTTTTAGGACGTTTTAAAAAAATCATAATTAATTAATGAACCAGTATTATGTAATAAGACTATACGAATTCAGTAGCTTGTATATTTGAGATTGGATAGAGTTAGTTTTTAAAAATAAAGCAAATGATTTTTCATTCACTTTGGCATAAACGCTGACACGCGTTTTTCTCAATTTTGCTGCGTCTTTGCGTAGACATATTTACTAAACTGTACATTATTGTAGATTATAAATACACGAATATGGTAGACACACTCTTTGAGATAATAATTACATGCATCTTGTATGTCTTTGCAAATAATTGAGGACGCCACAGTCTTAACCGTAACTGTCGTTTACGTTGAAAACACTCTGCCCCCTCTTAACGCTTATATCGATTAACTTAACGATTATATATTATAAAATATATAATGTTCTTCTGTTTGCTTTGCAATTATTTCGATATTATTACCTTAATTCTCCCTTTGCACCATTTTATTCACGTCTCTGTTTGGCCCTATGGTTGAATGGTAGAAGAGAATGCCATTAGCCATTATTGGCATTAAGTCCGCCATTTGTAATATTATTTTTTGTATTTTGTGCAATAAAGTTAAAATAAATTAATATAGTTACGAGTATATACATACACTATACAGGATGTAATCTTTAACGTGATATAAAATTCATTCGTGATTCAAACTATCGGACACTTTTACTATATGAGGTCGATTTTTCTTCTGCCGAAAAGAAAAATAGATCTGCCATAGTAAAAGCATCCGGCAGTTTGACACAATTTGTCAGATGAGTTTGGAGATGTCGATTTCGATTTGTCCTTTTCGAAGTTGGTCCCATAGAAAAAGATGTTAGCAATCAAGAGTAGAATCAGAATATATAATTTTGTATCACGTAAAAGATTACACCCTGCGTATATAGAGATAAGACTTGAAACCACAACCATTGAATACTTTTTTTTCCTCACCATTCCTCTAACAGATTAGAGTGGTCGAGACAAATAGACGAAGACAAACAGAAACACTGATACCTACTCATACTCAACTAAAATAAAATAGCCTCCTGTAGCCGTCTGATAAGATCGCAAAATACGCAAACAAAATCATTTTACAAGATTTAGAAGGTTAATTATCATTAATATTACAGTTACCAATGAAAATAAAAAACAACTGAATTGCGTCTTAGGATAGAGCCTGGCAACACCAAATATAGGTATGCATTTTAATCATCGTCCGCGATCCCACTTCCGCGTCATCCCGCTGTGCGACCTAGGCTAGGCCTCCCGTTATCGGGCACCCGTTACGAGACGCGTGACCCGGATCCGCGGCGCCCGCGCACCGTACGCGTAACAGCTGGAAAAACGCACTAACTGTTGCAATAAGCGGCACGTACGGCACATATAGAACATGCGGGAAAAACTTTACCTACATAGCTCAGTTGTCATGTTGTCAGCTACCTACATACCTACAAATCATTCCCTACTTAACATAGCATCACGTAAAACAGAACGATTCATTTTTGTATCAGCATTTTGTAAAAGACATCCGTTCATATCCGGTAACCACACTGCTTGGTCCGTAAATAAACGAACTTTTAATTCGAAAACATATTTTTTAATTAAACAGCCCTATCGCTGACCAACATTACTTTTTTTGAAACATAAGCTTAGTACCTACCTATTTATAACTATTGCGACAATATTCACGAACTCAAACTGAAACCAGTTATGAATTTTTAATCAGTTCCTAAAAATATCTAAGATTCTCTCCAAGGCCATAACTTAACTTCCTTGTGGTGATAGGTACCGTTATTATAACTAAGTACTTATATAATAACTTGAATTTGCACTCATTTAGCACAGTCGGAACCAGATCAGCAGGTAAAATTTCTAGCAAGATTTAATTACTACTATTACTATCTATACATATAAAAGGAAAAGTCCTGACTGACTGACTGACTCACTGATCAACGTACATCGTACAGCCGAAACTACTAAACGTATGATCCTGAAATTTTCACATTACGTTGAGTGTTTAACGAAGGTAACGAATAAGAAGGGGTTTTGAAAAAATCATCTTCTAAGGGGGTTAAATCGGGGTTGAAAGTTTGTATGGAAGAAAGTTTTTTTTTAGATAGAGACTCAAAAGTTGGTGTAGAGGTTTGTTATGAAAATACAGAAAAAGTAATTTTAGCGTTTTGGAAAAATCAACCCCAAAAGGGGTGAAAAGTGTGTTAAAAGTTTGTATGGCGGAAGCGTTTCCCTTTTAGTTATAGACAGACTACAAACTTTGTGAAAAGAATCCTCATTAGAGTTTACAAAAAGTAATTTCAGCGATTTCGAAAATTCGACCCTTATAAGGGTGAAAAGGCTGTTGAAAGTTTGTATGGCGGGAGGTTTTCTGTTTAGCTAGAGACTTTATTTTATGTGTAACAGTTTCTCATCAAAATACAAAAAAAGGTGTTTTTATCTATATATAAATAGAAAGAAACTGACTGACTGAATGACTAACTGACTGACTGACTGACATATCAACGCATAGCCCAAACCACTGGTCCTAGAGATTCCAAATTTGGAACGTAGGTTCCTTATAAAGTCTAGAGGTGCACTAAGAAAGGATTTTTCAAAATTCATCCCCTAAGGGGGTGATTTGGAAGTCCAAAGTTTTTATGGGGAAACAAGATTAGTTGGCCTATTCCATTTGAAACTTTACAGGAGTATTTATAAAGATAAATGAGGTAGCGCGTGTTTCAGGTTTCAGGTCAGCTCCCTTCTGACTTTCAGCTGATTGTATCCGACCATGCCTAAAATAAACGTCGGATACATCTGAGGATAAAACGCGCGGGTACACGGGTAGTTATGATCTGATCGTGATGGAAATCAATATCTGAGAATCCGAAAGGTTATTTCTAAGGAATCAGAAGTCAACATTGATCGTAATATGTACTCGGTTGGTACATATCAACGGGTTCAAGAGGTTCAACTTGATTTTGAAATTACGTTACGGTTAAACATATTTTGTATGCGGGCGAAGCTGTGGGAAATAGGAAAAGGATTTTAGGAAATAGGGAAGGGATTTTAGGAAAAACGGCCATCGTCTAGAATTTCTTCAGTTATGATCTGATCGTGATGAAAATCGATATCCGAGGATCCGAAAGGTTCTTTCTAATGAACCACCAACGCCACCATCAACGGCCACCATCTTGAATTTATAGAGTTAGGTTCGTGATAAAGCTCGGTAGGCACATATAAAGGGTTCGAGAGGTTCTTTATAACAAATCAGAGGTCAAAATTGAGAAACAGCCGCCAACTTGAATTTTTCAGTTTGATCACTTTTCCGACAACCATCCATTCCATTCAAATCCGTTTAGCCAAACGCAAGATAATAGCGGACAAACATACATATGTACATACAAATATATGGGCATACATACATACAAATATCCGAGGAATTGTTTGATATGATGCCAACGGCTGCATTCTACCACCGCACCGCTCGCCGTCGGCAGGGTGTTCACCCGCATACCCTGGAGCCTAAATGGTCTCGTACCGTGCGGTTTAAGAGGAACTTCCTCCCGCGGACGCTCCGGCTGTGGAATGAGCTCCCTGCCACTGTTTTCCCAAAGGACTACAATATGGGGTTCTTCAAAAAAGGAGTGTTAAAGTTTTTAAAGGGTCGGCAACGCGCATGTAACACCCCTGGAGTTGCAGGCGTCCATAGGCTACGGTGACCGCTTACCATCAGGCGGGCCGTATGCTTGTTTGTCACCGTCGTAGTATTAAAAAAAAAAATGGGCCCAACTAAGAACCTCCTTATTTGTAGACGGTTGAAAATTACGTTTAGTACGCGGGCGAAGCCGCGGGTAAAAGCTAGTATATACATATTTACGGACAGGGACAAGTGACACAAAATTAAAGCTTGTAAAAAATGATATACTTACCTAATAAAATAAAAAAATGTCTTCGGTATATATTTATTTGGTAGAGTCAAACCACATTATCTCTGCCGAGCAAATTATAACTTCAAACTTCTATGAAATTATGAAATCAAAATCTAGGAAACTTAGCATAGATGGAATCTAAGTTCGTTTTTAGGTCCCTTGTCGGAATAAATTAGATTAAAGCACGGATTAAAAGATAATTAAAACAAAAGGTAAGTAGCATCTTATCTAGATGTTCAACAAGCACAACAGTAAAAACGTAATGTCGCCGCGATCAGTTATAATTCCATTACAGTTAGTGCGTCTACTTATGAAGTCGCAATTAAAAGCACAAGTGGAGTGCAAGTAGGACCGCTAGGTGACACTTGCGAAGCAGGCCGGAGACCGCGTGCCATGACCATTGCCGGCGCCGGCTGTAGGCCTGGCGGACTAGGTGAATGGAACATGGGAGATAATTGTCCATTTTACCAAGGCATGTAATGGGTCAACTAGGGAGGAATCGACAATACGACAACTCTTTATGGCATCTGAAACAAGGAAACAGGATACATACAGATTACACGAGAATAGAGGCCAAAAGGCGGTGTTATGGCTAAAGTATGTTCTCTTCCAAAGAACTTTAGGGTTGGGTAGTGACCATTACCCGCGCCGGCTCCAGGCTCGATTACGTGGACTAAGTGAATGGAACATAGGAGATGCTTGGCCATTTGACCAAGAAATGTAATGGGTCAAATAGGGAATCGACAATGTCTACAATAACTCTTCAGTCTTCGTTATAGAACATCATTCCCACCACACCACCTTGCCTAAGTCCGGACTGTTGAGTATTTTGTCCTACAGATTTTATTAACGCCACTTTAATGCCTCGTCCTATCAGTAAACTAATTAAACACCCCAGACAGTAGTTTTATTTACCAATATAAGAATATCACAAAAGGCGTAAGTAACATAATTTAATGTTCATCGTAAATTAGGAACAGACATCCAACATTTTCAATTGGGATGGGATCCATAATTTGCATTAACACAATAATTAGTGATATCACACTCGCATCAATCCTGCAATAATGAAATCGTTTTATGCGTTGGCTGACGCCACTAGCCTGCCCCGTGGACTGGTCAACAAAAAGTATGCATATATTTGAATTTAATTTCGCAAACAGGAAATATCGAGATACCGCGCGGACAAGTTTAACAAAAAGACAAAAGAAGCGGTTGGCAGACACTCGCACAATAATGCGGAAAACATCTTGAGGTGGACCATTAACGACATGAAGAACCTAGATAACGACTACTAATAATAAGTAAAAAGTGTTCTGAGTAAGTACGCATATTTTTACATCCTGATATACTAAGGCCTACTTGCACCACCCAGTGTTAGCCGCTAACTTGGAGTTAAGCTGTCAAATTCCATACAAAAAACCGCCTAACTCCTGATTATGTGGCTAACCCCGGGTGGTGCAAGTGGCCCCAAATGGAACAGGATTACAGGATCGCCTACAGCTAGTTGGTAACATAATCTATTTCCGGAAGCACTAGAAAATTTGTTTGTCTCTAAATAAATATATAATATATATTTCATAAGTGTTACCTTACAGCAGCTTTAGTGCAAAATTAATATTAAAGTGATGCTTATTACTTAACACGATTAATTTATGCACATTAAGTACTCTACGACTATTTGGGACTGGCATGTAATCTCAATGACTGCTTATGAATAAAATTCACTGTCACTCAAACTCAAGCAAAATCTATGAAAAGCGTAACCACAATGGAGAACAACGCCCATAACGGCCATAACGCCGTTCGAGAATTAGGAAAAAAACAGTCTATAAACGTGCAACAATTGCAGGGAGTTCATCAATCTTCGAGCATAGCGTGCAACAGGCAGGCGGGGCGCGGGCGCGGGGGCCGCGACAATGACTCCGGTCATCCAGAGAAATTATTAATTGGCCCTAGGGACATCACAAAGAAGCGGAAATATAAAACTTCTGCGATAGACCCCCGCGGCGTGAGGAGTTTTACCTGACTCTTGCCCTGCCATTGTGCCCTGATTCAAAGTAAGGTATTTACTTTTGATACCCTGTGGGAATTGCGCAACGACGGTTGCGCGTAGGAAGCTTCTAAACCGCCAGTATACTGAAGACCGTATCACTATCCGAGATGATGCTTCGTTAACTAAACACTAAAGTTTCAATATAACCCTTTAGTTACTACCCACTATACCTGAGAATGTAATCCGCGATAAAGAAAACAGTTAGTTACGGGATCCTGAACACTGTTTGTTATTGACAATACAGCCTTCACCGCGAACAATAAAAAAGGTCGTAAAAAGATAAGCCAGGACTACGGCTGCGGTGGCTGTTTAAAAAATAGATTAAGTATCCTTCATAATACAAAAATGTGGCTTAAATTCATAAAAGAAAATAGATTTTTGTGAATACACCTTATCATTATACATGACGTTTAGGTATGCAACAGTTCTCTCTATGCAGTTTCAGTTGATGTGAAATAACTAAGTAGATACACTAAATAGGTACATACATAGTAATAAGTATATTTCGATATGCAAGTTAAATAATCTATCTCAGTTATATTTTACATACATCAATCACATTATTATCACGTGACGAAATCTTAATAGCGCTTATCACCGATCGGTTCGTGCAAAACCTGTGAAATCACACCTCATTGTCGCAGGAGTCGACCAAGCGGCAAGCGGAGATTCGTCGAAGTGGCCGGTCCTTGCCCACTGCCCTCTGTATCTCACGAGTCGGTGTCAAACAAATACTGAGCGCTTCCTGGAAGGGAAGGGACGCCGCGGCGCTTTAGAGATCCTGACGTTTTTTGTACCCTCACAGATAATAAATGACGCACTCAAAAAAAACCGACCTGTTCACGAAGATAACGATCGGGAATGATTTTTATGGAAATGCTCGCCGGAATTATAACGATCAGGAATCCTTTGGGGTGTGATGGAGCGAGCAGACAATATGTCGGCGAAGTTACACAGTCATGTATTTATCTGATCTACAGTAATAGCTGTTAACCACGCCTTCGACGTAGCAGGTAAACGTCATGGTAGTGTCGCAGCATTCCAACGGGGCATCTATTGGCTAGGTTAATTAATGCATCACTCATAATCATAACATGTTGCGAACCATTATGCTGTTTGTAAACCACAAAACATAATTTGAACTCAACTTTATTTTGTAAGTGGTTACACAAGAATAACACGTTCAGTCAAATTAATCGAGATCATGTTATTAAAGAGCAATAACATACCAATATTATTTAATGACGAAGGGTTCTTAAACCACAATAGGATGTTCAAATAGTTCAGTATTTAAAAGAGCTGCGGCTAAAGGTGCATAAAAGCTTTACAAGCTTTAAGGGAATTTTATTATTTGTCGAAACATAAAGGATGCTGAGGGAATGCTAAAGCCTTAGCGGAACAATCGGAAGACGCCGGCGTTACGTTCCTATTGCTTCAAAGAATTCTATGAACACAAGTAAATTATGTAAAAAAAATAAAGCAATCTATTTCCTATTCTAAAAGGATAACGAAACAAAAATGTGAAGTGTCTTCGTAGATAAAAAAAATGGTGGCGGTTGATTCCAAAGTGGAACCTTAAGCATTGCGAGGGTCTCAAGGCACAAGAGGCGAAAAAAAAGTGATGTGAATGATGTGATACCCAATGTAATGGAGCATTTTTCACCTCAACGGGCGACCAAAGTAATATGTTATAAAATCTTACAACTCTAAACCAAAATAACCAAATGTATGATTTTAAATATGCATCACTCCAAATCATGATTTTAGAAGGAATCACATGGAATATTTATCTCTACCAGTGCGATAAATTAAGCAATCCTGCTTTAAAATACGAGTATGTATCTAATTATATTGAGTACATAATACATAGAGTTATAGCCAATGTTTTTTCACCTCTGGAATGCAATAAAGGCTCGTTTGAACTTTCAACGTCGTACGGCTTCTACCTTTCCGACAAAAACTAACTTTCATAATAAAAAAGAGCAAAACTATGCTCACCCTGTTGGGGACTGCGCATTGTAATCGCCTCGGAATAGTCGGGATGGAACTACTTTTTAAAAGGACCGATCCATTTCGATTTCGTAGATTTTTTCTTGTTATCGCGCCGTTTATTTAGTTACAATATGATGCAAGTTAGGGTCGCCAACCGAACTAAAACTGACCTCACAATATTGAAAATTTCATTTTTTATCCATATTAATCATATTTTGTAACATTATTTATTGTTTTGAATTACACGTGTATTATGTTATTAAATCAGATATCAGTAAAGTAACACAAAATACACGAATTTCATTGATTGAACATTCTGATTCTGACTCAACAGAGCGATTAAACTACAGTAGAAGGGCTAACCCAAAAATGAAATGAAATGAAAACAGACTAAAAGCTTGTCAGCCCATGAGTATTCTGTAGTTTCCCATGCGTCACAAAAAGCGGTCATTACCTACCTAAATGCCGTATTACGTTGTACTTACTTACGACAAGTTACAAAGACATCAAAAATAATAATTTATTAAAACTCAATTTTTACTGTAAGTTATTAAAGCATAAAGTTATCGCTAAAGAAGAATGTCACGTCCCTAAACTAGGATGGCCTGTGTTTCGGGCAAATGCGTATTAAGATTAGTTTCTAAAAGTTAAAATACCCTCCTCAGGGTTTAAGCTACGAGCGTGGCGTAATGGAAACTTAAATTTTATATGAAAATTCTGGGACAATTTTTTTATTATCAGGATCGAATCAATTCGTGATTCTGATTCGAATGAGCCCAAGCAAGTCCAGATCTGGAAGAATCAGGTTTTAGGGTTTTATTTTGAAAAACGCTCATAATTAACGGTCGCTGCGCTGAGCCGCTAGCGTACCCACATCGCGAAAACATAGTTGTTCCTGGTTGTCTACAAATCCTAAAATCAGGTGTATATAATAAAAGTGCCAACCCTAGTACGTTTTCCCGCCATTGGAGCTTACCGCCCAGACACAAAGCCGACCATCTTGCACCGAGCTAGATCTGCAAGGGAACCACTGTTTACCACTTCGTTTCCCATTCAAACTATTGTTCGGAAGTGAAGAAGTGCTCCATACTTGGAAATATAATGTATTCCATTGTACCAAAGTTAATATTTTAGCCGAACGAATTTCGCATCTATTGTGTCCCACAAACGTTACCTGCCATTGAAAAGAATAAGTGTGCGGATTGCACACTTATTATGCGAAGAACATTATCAATAGTGAAAATACCCGCGAACGGATCAGATATAAGCGCGTAATGCAGAATATGCCAAAGAACCTTTATAAGTGGGCTGGACGTCGTAATTGATCGGAGCAAAAAAGACAACCTTAGCAAAAATAGTTCTGTTTATGCTTTACATAATACGCTTCCTAAGAATTTCTCCTATGGACACAAAATGTATGTAATAACACTCAAGAAAAGCAAACAGCAAAAAGGATAAGAATTAACAATAAACAGCTTAGTTGTGTTCGAAGTGAGTTATTGGGGAAGTCAGTAAAGAGATACTAACGCCTGGCGTTAATTTTCATGGACCACAATTTTGTTGCAAGTAGCAATAGTCAATCTAGGATCATTTTTCGGCTTTCTGGACTGATTGTGATTGACCCTGGTCTAGTGTATTAATGTTTCTGAAACCGATTAGTTTATACACTAAATAAAAGTAAATAGTAAAAAATGCGTGTCTTTAATCCTGTAAGTATGTATTTATATTAGTGCTAATATCAAATATATAATTTGTAAACATTGTAACTAGTAAACTAAGTATGTCTTGTTTCAGTTGTTTCTATTGATTCACCAATCAAACCAAGTGCGGTGAGACGTTTCGAATTTAAAACAATAGTCTCGTCAGCGTCGGAATGAGGCGAAGCGACGCTGCGTAACGTTACGTGTGTGCTGGATACCGCGACCTTGAAGGACGCTAGAACGTCTTCCTACACATCACTTCCTGCTCGACGCCGACGCCATCTTGCTTGTCTCATGCCATCAAACATTGCCGTACCGGCGCCACGAATCGTTTCTGTTCACGTGACCCTAATGAACTAGTGCGTTAAGTGACTTGAAATATTAATAGCTGAGACTTCTGACAAACATCTCTTAATTGGGTATTCTGCAGCTAATATTTGGACTATGTTTCAAAAGCCAATATACACAACACAAGAAGAACAACAAGAAGAATAAATATAACAATAAAATGTATGACTTAACGCGGTGTACATTTATATGTAAGTGCTTAATAAAGACTTATGGTGGTATACAGAATGAGCCTAAGAGTAGGTATAAATAGACCAATTCTAGTACTTACTGGAACGGAACATTTAAAAATAAAAGGAATTGACGTCAAGAGTTTTATAATTATTTAAATAGCATACTTAATACTCGTAGGTACGGTGACCCACTCCCACAAAAGAATAATGCCCATGTCAAAGTCAAAATCAATGCATCTTCTTAAAGAAGAATCTACGTATATTACGACAGCGATAGCGAGGCTGATGTCAGAGCGGGAGGGGGTACTTGAATGAAAAGGAGCAAGTCAAAAACCTCATAGATTAAGGCTAGTTTAAGGTAGTAAGAAGTTAAGTCAGAATCTTGTAACGCTTTGGTCTTTACTGTAATGTTACATTAATTATGATTCTAATAAATAAATTACGTAATTAAGGTAGGTAATTTATCCTCCACTACAAACCTAAAAACTGCACTAAATACCACATACAGGGTGTAACAAAAGTCCCGAACGATACTCCAACAGCTGATAGGGTCAATGACCCTGAGCACTACGACAAGTGAAAAAATTTCGATATTCGAAAAAAAATGTTTCACTTTGTATGGAGATAGGTGCATTTTCAATCAGCTCAGCTGCTGCATACAAGTGAAATATTATTTTCATTCGTATTTTGAACATTTTCTCCTTGCATCGTACTCAGGGTCATTGACTTTATCAGCTGTTGAAGTATCGTTCGGTACTTCTGTTACACCCTGTATGATATGATAGTACTTACTTTTATTTTTGGTATGTACAAGTGGGAAGGTATATTAATAGTAGGATATCTAAGCTATTCATTTTTGATAACAAAGCGTGTGCACGTGCTGTCATTTTTTTCGGAATGCCTAACCCGAATGCACTTTCTTTATTACAGCCTGGCGTCTTTTGTCTATGAAAATGTAAACTTCCTTTACATACACGGTACTGCAGAATGGTGGTAACATTAATGCGCTAGGCAAAGACAATGTGTCAACGCTACGGCACCATAGACACTGTTTTTCAGGATGGCGCCCCGCAATCTTCCTAATGAGTGCACCCTTTCACACTTCGGACAAAGCCGGGGTTTTCCGGGTGATGTGACACGTATTCACAACACCGTTCTTTGTTAATGCCAGACGAAATGAGTTTTTATAATGCTGCATTCGTAAATGGAAAGATATCTTTTAATGGAAATATGTTTTCACGTGTAACACAGACATTCATATGCTTAAGTACGCAGTCCCGAAGACGAATAGATAATCTATATCTATTGTATCTCTGAACAGAAGCTAAATACGAGATTTATATACAACCAAATGGAAATTTGTATTTAAATTTTATAGGCCAAGATATTTATATAATTTCCAGGAACTAATTCGCCTGTTGTTGCTGTCCTATGGCACCCCAGAGGTGCAGAGGGCGTTCACAAGCTCGCGCCATCCCTTCCTGTCTTCCGCGACCCTTCTAGCCTCGTTCCAGCTCAGTCCGACTGCGCGCAGCTCACTCTTGACGGACCGTCGCCAAGAGTTTATTGGTCGCCCGGAACCACGCTTCCCATCTGGGGGTTTCCAATCGAAAGCGATGCTTGCGTTATTCGCATTTCCTCGATGAATGGTGTGCCCTATCCATCTCCATTTCCTTGTCGCGATCTCCATGTCGATGAGTGTGTGTATTCTCCACAGGTCTTCGTTCCGAATCGAACTAATTCCCCTGAAGACGTGTAAACCGAGTTTGCACTATTCCAGGAGTTTAGCTTGAATTTTGAAAGCCAAGTATTTAACTGCCTAATTTTCGGTATTTTTTCAGTTTTTTGCGTCTAGCTCGAAAATGGTACATCGGACGGAAAAGTAATTCAGGAGAGGAAAGTATATAGCGCCACACAATACGCACCTCTAGCTCTGCTGTAATATCATCAAAACACGTCTTCAGGACCTTGAAGGTATTAAAACGATATCCAGCTTGCTAAGAATTAATTCCTCGAAATGCTTTTTGAGCAGTTGCTAACATAGTTAGACATTCTTAATTTTGGTATTTATAGCTACCTAATATCTCGTACTACTAACACAAAACAAAAAAAATGTACGGATGTGTTTTTACAAAAAAAGGAAAAAAACCCAAAAAATTATGCGTTTTTGTAATCAAAATGTAATTTAATTATTTTTTTTTGCGCTGTTATTGGAATGTTTAGGTACGATTATTAGCTTTAGTCGATTGTTTATATGTTTAGCTATCCAATGTATTCGTAGGTCAAATAAGTGACAGATAATAGCAAAAATACCACGTGCACCCGTGCTCAGGTGTTTGAAAAATTAAAAATTAATAGCTGTACTATACATATACACAATACAACACAAGCTCTAAATTATTGATTAGCTACCGATAACATTATAACAAACACAAACACATTTCGTTAAATACAAAGTCCAATTATGTTCTAGTTTTATTAAACCGGAAATTACATTGTTAATCTCTAGTAATAGTGGCGCTATTGGAAAATTAACATTAATTTATTTTTAATTGCTCAGAACATTACTTACAACGTATTTGTACACGATGTATAGCCATATCAGTTGGAATATTAACCAATTAAATGTTGATAATCACTGAAGGCGACTGTCGGCCAGTAACCTGCAATGAGTTAGCTACAGCTGCCGGACGATCCTATAATTTACTCTCGTCAAAAACAGAGCAGGCATTATATTGTACGTAGCGCAGTTGCTATGTTATAAATAAGACTAATTACTTAACCATGACGACAACGAACGAGTAGGTAGCTAGAACGAGTAAGTATATTATATAGTCATAGACATTACTTGGAGAAGATACGAATATAGTACTACTTATCCTATAAAATGTTACTAAACACAGAAGAGCATTGGGTACATAGGATATAGGCTACAAATACAAACTACTTACTTGAAACTTCAAATATGTAGGATAAATCATAATAAGTAGGTATCTAGTCTACTATACAAGCGCTAACGCTGCGAACGGAATAGGGCAAATTTGAAGTCTGTACAAAACCAAGCACAAAGTCTAGGCTCGCTCGACTGGAATACTAACTGACATAATAGTTGCATCACTAACACAAGCAGCAGTGGATATTACTGTAATAACAAGGATGTAGCGTGCACGCCGCCGGTAGTGGGGGGGGCACGTCGTAGACTTCGGAGTCTCCGAGCCTTGGTACCTCTACTCAAGAGCTGGAGACTGGAGATAAAGAAATATCGAATATTATATTCTTTGAAATTAAACCCTTTAGAACGGATTAATCGCGTGTATTAACACCATGAACCTACGTTTCGAACCCTTTAGCACATCACGTCATCATTATTATGAACATTAAAATAACTAAAAATAGCCACTAAAAACTACCCCCGAAGAGGCCTCCGGGCGCAAGAGGAAAAAGAATGAAATAAAATTTTCTACACGGCAAGATTATATTTAAGTCATGCCTAAATATACACGTCTTTGTTTATATTGCGTCATTTAATAATTTAAGATATGTGTATATGTTGTATTACACAACTAACAAGGTAGGGTAAGGTAGGTAAATAAAGTGTATTGTATTGTCTAACTACTACTATGACTACTGCTGATGATGACGCGTTGGCATGTTGGTAGTGTTGGAGTAGTATGATGGATTTAAAGAATAGTAGTACAAGTAGGAATACATAATACAGTTTATAAATTGTTTGAAATTAAAAGCATACTTGATCTTCATCAGATTGACGACAAATTACGGGTAATTAATCTCACAGCCCAGACTACGTAAGACCAAATAAGAAGGCATAAAAGTAACAAAGGATAAGGAATTAAACTAATAAGAAGAATTTACTACCTGTTGCAAAGGGGTCGCAGGGCGTGACTGAACAATATTTCCACCTGTGGGCCGGTCCAGAGAAGGGTTGCGTCTTCTCACGCTCCGGCGCAAGGTGTCGACTTACAGGCTATATAACAAGTGGCATCGACAAATTGCTCACTACACTGCCACTTTTGTTATTATGCAAATTATGTGCGGGATAACATAATGGGCTTCCAGATATAGAACTGACATTGTAGTCGTGTTTTTAAAGGTTTTCAGAACAATTAGGGTTAAGTCGCTTATGGGCATACCAATAAGTAATAAGTACTGTCGAGTTAGGTATGCTTATGTACCTATACTATAGTATAGGTACATATATGTCATCCTCATCAGCTGCCTTGAACTAGCAGTCTTGCGGTTAAAACTCGCAATAATAAAATGTAGAGTTGCCTATATAATTTAAAGTATGGTAAATTGTGAGAAATAATAATATTATAATAAAATTACGGATAACCCTACGTATTTTATTTTGTAGTCACAACGCGCGACATGTTTCGCAGAGATGGGCACCTTAGCCCATTCTTAAAAGAAAGAAAGAAATAAATTATTTATTTGTTTTAAAAACATTACAAGGTTAAGGACAAACAAGAGTTACAGCTAAATAAACCAAAACGGATGCCACTCAGCTTGATCAGTGATATATATAAGTTAAGGGACAACCCCTGCATACAAAGTTTGTATGCAGGGGGGGTCACTTAACTCTGCAGCTGACCGTACCACGACACTAACGTTGAATACGTGAATGTCAATATCCGTCATTTTATTATAACATGTAGAGTTGCCAATGGTTCCATTATGAATTTATCATCACGCATTAACGTCCGACGAAGGCGACGAAACTATATTATGAGAGCACAATATTTAATTTCCAAAATTTGGGGCTAGGTCGATCTGTGTAAGACTAAGAGAAAAGTGCCCAATATATTTGTTAGAGCAATAACAATATGTGTGAAGATAAAGGGAATAATGCAGTGTACAAAATGATTTAAACGAACCATAATATAAAGCAAACCCCACAAGTGCTGTGGCTGCATTGCATCGCACTTCGAGGACACGCGCACGCACTGAGTGCTAAATATGTAATTCCATTACAACACCACATTGACATCACCGGCTGCGGTAATTGCATGCCGGAATATTTGGCTCTGCGTTACTACCGGCAAAACAAAAACAATTGAACACTTTAAAATTTTAATGACAAAGGACGAGAGATGAAAAAGAACAAACGCCTTCAGAACCTTTTTACACCATTACACATTTTACAATATGAACGAATCTCCGAATACTTATCACTATGCCCATAAAAAAACAAAAAACTTATTATATAATCCTTGAGAGCTTACTCGTACTATTTGTTGGTCTATCATTGTAAATGTAAATTGAGGTACCTGTATTTTAAGGTGACAAAGTAGCCAAGTATGTTTATTTCCAGATACGACAAAAATATCAACAACTTCGATACCTAATCAATATCCTTTTCAACTCGAGTTACAACCAGAATAGAAATTAAGATTACCCCAACCGACATATTTTTATAAATAAGCATCTACACCGTCATGGAAATTTATTGTATGCGACGACCCATAACCTTAAGCGGATATTTCATTCAGTCGTCTAGAGAGCACCATGTGTGGATCACATAACACATTCATAAATGATCCCTAACCCTTCGCTTTCATCGAAATCAATTAATGATTTTGTGTCTAATCTGGACTTCCCTGTGTAACAGATGTGTACGACAGGAGGGATTGGCGGCGAAAATTTGAGGATCTCCCTCTAAATCCAAGCAGCCCCTCCGAATTGTGCAAACTGTTCGTCGCGTACTGCGTAACTAGGTACCACATCTGTCCGCTCGCTTTTCCTGTATTTAATAGGGCCGTATTTTTTTAATCGACATCGATGTAGCAATAACTAACCTAGGTACTGGCTACAATGAGTAATAAAATAAGACCACGTCAACAAAGAGCCTTAATGACGATAGTAATTAGAACAAGCAAAAATGTTTCAATTGGTAATTGAAAAAAAGGACCAATGTAATCAATCAGCCAAAACGAAAAAGAGTGAGCACTTCCTGAAACTGGCTTGATAGTTTGCAAATGCAAACAGCAACGGAACTGGTATTGTTTTGTACCGAGAACCAAGTGTGCTCGAGACATATTCCAACGGACTTTATGCTTCCTGTTTCCAATGAGAATGTAAACATTCGCTCTTTGTTTGCTGTAATCTACCTTCGTTACGGGGAAATAGCGAACCGCCAAGAAGACTTAGGTAGATACTACACGCAGTCAACCAAGTAAATGAAGTAACCTTAAAAAATCGATTAAAATAAGTTATAAAGAGTTATAAATATTTTCTTTAACCTCGAAACAAATGAATGTAATGTAAATAAATTTATCAGCCAGAGTCGATAAGTTTTTCGCAACTACCCTATGGTAATAGGATAGGATAGGACGCTGCACTCTGTCCCTCGCCGAGATAAAGTCGCCCTAGCTAGCATTCAAACAAGTGGCTCACTCACACTAACAAGTAATCAGGAAGTACAATGGAGATTAAACTGACTTGACACACACACGTGTCATATAAGTAATAATATTCGTCCACTATAGCTATACCGCGGCATATGTAGGTGAATATAAATAATATTGCGTACTCACACAAAGGGACAATTTAAATAAAGCGTCTCGTACGTTGTACCAGGAAGTAGCAGCTCTTACCCACACACGGGTGAGCGGTACGAGCACTACGAGCCAGTAGTTTGGTTTGTTATGTGGCGCTCTCGTCTCGCACACTTGTGCGGCGGCTCCGCGTGGGAGCGCGCGCACATGGCCCCGATTGGGAAATAGCCAAGCGAGCCCCCAGACGATACTTTTACGACACTGATTATTACAATTATTTGTCGCAAGCCGCATAATAATACGGCAACGCTAGACCCCCAGGGTTTTAAGACTATTAAGCTTACGTAAAATTTGATTGAATTCATTTTTACTTACTACGCAGGGCTCTATTCTAAGCAGTTTTAAAGAATAATCGTAAAGCAACAAAAATACTTACATCAAATGGTTGAGGTTTTCGTTGAGTGTGCATTTGCATATCGTGCATAGTATATCCTCATACACTACCTACTAAGTCGCCTTATGGATTCTCAAGATCCTTAAATTAAAAGTGGAAGTAATTTCAAGTCTATTTACCTACAGTAAGATTGTGTAGTAAAATTTATTTGAAATTTTAGGAAATAATAAAACATTAATTTCCTAAAATTTTATAACATAAGTACCTAGTGTCCATAATCATGAAACTATAATAAAATATATGAGGTATAAAAAGTCCACAAACATTAATTTTAGGTGTATAAATTTATAAACAATCCAACTGATAATCAATAAAAACGGATACCTATGTATAAAATAAGTTCTAAAAGAGCGAGCTGCATTGTAAAATCGTAAAGGTGATCTCTCATGAGTTGCACCACACACAACATGCAGCAAGTTGTGCCCTCCCCATACGGGTGCATTCCCGACCCGGTTTTTTTGAACACGTTGATCCCACATGCATGAAGGGGGTCTCTTTGTCATGTCATGTGACACTTGTGCGCATAGAATCTGGCCCCTGGGGGTTACTCGTTCAAATTAAGGATTAATTGCATAAGCCATAACGTCGCTTGGAAGCTAAAGCAGAAACTGATAGAACAAACTTATAAAATTCTTGAGTATATCGCAAGCTACATAACTGCGGGAAGGTAGATGCTACGTTTTTATCTACAAGCATAAAGTATAAAACATGCAATTATCTTAAGCTTTATGGGGTAAAATCAATAACCGGGACTTATAAACATACCTACATATTGGGAACAAATGATTCAACTATAATAAGGGATCATGAGCAAAAAATTTTGATAAGTAATGTAAGCATTTGAGTTGTCATACATACTTACATGAAAATATAACATTGGAGTTCGCGTCGCGTGACCACAAGTGACGACTTGGATTGGAGTTGGCTGAGGCCAGCGGAAGTGGACGATTTCTTAACGGCCATAATAAGGGGCGGCAGGAAGAGGTCACATGATCTTGTCTTAAAATATATTATAATAGCGGTTTGTTATAAAGTAGATAGATAGATAGATAGATAATTACTTTATTCATTCCCACAACATACATGGCATCAACAGAAAACAAAACTAGAAGAACTTTACAAAAAGCATATATATATAACTTAAAAACTAAAAACCATTACAATAATTTGCACATTTGTATTTAATTAAGCCATGTGTCGTGGCAGAGAAAAGGTGCCGGCTCAGCATGGTGATGCGGCAAGCCACATCGCTGGTATTCTGCCAGTACCTTATGATTACGTAACGAGTTAGTGTCATATTCTTATCGCTCCGTGCTCTTTAAGTTGTGTGTATCTTATGTTTACGTGTATGTGTAAATAAATGTAAATAAAAAATGTAAATTAAATGTGCATTGAGTGTGCATGTATTTTACGAGTATAACATATAATAATATGTGGACGACAATGGGGAAACTCAGTTTAAATCAGATATGTCACTATTGGCAAAGACCCTAGGCGAGGGAGTACCACAAATCAATGTTTAAAACTAAAAATAAAAAATAAAAGAACTAACTAAAAAAACCAAAAAACTAAAAATCAGGTAAGTACTTGCAAGTACTTGCTCAATCTTACAAACACTTTGACAAAAGCAAGGCCCTTATTACAATTACTCCATGCAGTCTACATCGTTAGGTAATTGACAAAACATAAACAAAATAATAGATAAATATTGTGTTAGGTTAAGTTAGTTAGGAAGGTCCCGTTACTGTAAACAGTAATAAACGTAGTAGGTACGTGTAGGTAGTGTAAAATATTTGCTCTGTTTAACTTAATGCGCCATCAATGATAGTAAGTTATCTCAAATAAATGAATAATATCATGAGGAAAATACATGGTACGTAAGTACCTATTACCATGTACGAGTATTTTCCCTCTAGTGAAATAGCACTATTAGCAACACAAAACTACGCTTTGTTTTATCTAAAGATTTCTTAGCCATTGTTATCTTCGCAAAGCCCAACACTGTTACCTAACTTGACATTACTTGATAGGCCTCTCTGGTCCACAAGCAGTAAGTGGCGCAATGTTGCGGTGTGACATCATTGCCTAGTTCTGAGTCGAGTGGCACCCGATTATGTAACCAGAAACAAAAACGCGTTAATCGGGGTCGCGGCTCGCGGACTACAGACCACGCTCTCGGAAGTGCGTGTAGCCGTTGCAACACTGAATATCGTGATTCATTGCGACCGATGGATGCTTCATGAATTTTAAGATGTTGACAACAACACTGGTGCTGCTGACCCAAATTGGCTGACAGGCAGCGATACTTTCGTTGCTTCATTGCAGGTTGTAGAGCGAAATATGAACGATATAGCGTAAGACCTAGCTTGAGACCTATTCGAACGTGCTAAATTAACATTTCACATATCCACTTCATATTCCCTTCGTCAGTATCATGTCATATTGAACATTTCCACGGAAGTTCGCATCAAAATGTCACTTAAACACGTTCGAATAGGTCTCCTGAGGGTATAATACGAACCACTTCGTTCGTTCGTTCATCTATTTCCCTCTCTATTGCTCTCTCATATTCGAACGATGGAGCGGCAAATAGACGAGGGAACGAACAAAGTGGTTCGGAGTTCGTAGTAGGCCTTCTGGTCTGCTTACGAAAACACGAGCTCAATTCCTTATTCCCAAAGGACTTGGAAAAGGAAATATAATAATAAGAAACAACAACAGAAGAAAATGGGTGATATAGATTACAAAGGAGGATATTTTATTCATAAGTATCACGGTGAACAGCAGCATTGACAAAAGAATAAGCGGGGTAAATGCTGGATATCGCTAATATGTTTGATAGGTACCTACATGCAAGGAAGACTTTAAAGACGTTATTCACAAACGCACGTCAAACACAGTTTAGCTAAATGACTATTTTGTTCTATCTGTCAGTTTGACATTTGCCTTTGTTAGAAAGGGAGAAAACATAATTAAACTAAACCTTGTGTTAAGTGTTTTTATGCATATAATAATTATATAAGTAATTAAGAATAAATAGGAATAATTATGTAAAAGTAAGCGATTGTCTGGAAGAAATTCACCTATTTTCTGTTGTTGTTAAGTTTACAGTTTTTAGAGTTCAGCAGAAAAAAGGCACAAACATTTTTGTTAACCATCAACGTGTGACATCAATTAATATGCTAAATTCAAGTAGATTAGATAGACATTCCTTTTCTCAAGTAGACATCGTTTTCTGTTAGTGTCATAAGTGGCCAGTTAGGTGATACCAATTTAAACGACTTAATCACTGACTGATGTTTACCTCATTACCAGGATGTTTGACGTAGCAAACTTGTTCCCTAATTTTCTCCAAAAACCAAATGTACTTAGAAAACCGAGTAACTACTATCAGCGCTAATAAACTATGTTGCTACTTGTGAGTTCCTATAATTGGCTCTTTGTTTCCATCATCAATGTATCATTTATGATTACAACTGTTGGTTCTCCGAATAAAATAAAATAAAAATAAAATAATATTAATATGTACTTACAGTGTTAGCATTTTATATATTTGGGTATTATGAAGTAACTACGTAGAAATATCTAGCGGACGCGAGGCGACGGGTCCGCGCTTCCGCAACGTGGCCCCATTCCTTTTCCGGCCGCGGCCATCACCGGAAGTAAAGCAGAGATTCGCGCGTCCCTCCCTGTAACCCCCGAGCTTCCGGTGGCTGACGGCCGTCGCTCTCTAATTTCCTCTTCCCGCGCACCCGTAATATAGCTATATTAATATCCGGTATAACTATTTCTCTTGTTTAGTTCAATACGTTATTTACTGACGTTATATATAATGCACCATATACCTACCTACGGTAAAACCTATACTGTATGTTTACCTATATACACATTGAACTGCAATAACATATACTGCAAGGTCATTTGTTATGAAATCCACCTATATATGTATTTAGTATTTATAAACAAAACGTTCTATTATCCCAGTATAAATAAACATAAGAATACCTACGAGTATCTACCTAACTTTAGTCTCCGTCGAACTATATATAATATCACGAACTATATATATGTTTGAACGGCCTCCTAGCCTAGTTGGTAGTGACCCTGCCTACGAAGCAGGAGGTCCCGGGTTCGAATTCTGGTCAGGGCATTTATTTGTGTGTTTATCACGAATATTTGTTCCTGAGTTATGGATGTTTTATATGTATATAAGTATTTATATATATCTATATATTATATACATATATCGTCGTCTAGTACCCACCCACAACACAAGCCTTATTGAGCTTACCGTGGGACTAGGTCGATTTGTGTAAGATTGACCCGGTATATTTATTTATTAATTTATATACTATACAAAATACATAATAATTCCCGAATACATATGTGCAAAACTAGGCTGCCCTAGGCTAATAAATTATCCCGCATCATGTGGGAAAAAACTGATTCAGCTCATAGAGGTAAATACACATACCTACATAAGTACATAGGTAATACTAAAACTAGAGGACAGTCTAGTTTATCTTCAAAAGGCATACCTATTTCGTTTGGATTCAATATACGGAGCCATAGAAAGCCTGGTTTGTCCGGCAACACATAAATGACGAGTAAAAACATTGGGTCTCTTCGTATATAATATTGACATTAAATTTTCGTTTTAATTGCTTGTGAGTTTTATTTTTCACGAGGGATTAATCAATCTCTCTTTCAATTCAATCAATACTAATAAGTACCCAAGCAAGCGAAAATTCTGATTTGTACCTCATTTCAACTGGATGGAAATTTATCAAAATTAAAAGGCAAAGTTATCAATTTACCTATAATCTGAAAAGAAAATTCAAGGCACGTTAAGTTATCTAATACGTGTAATACTAACATAAGAGGATTTGTATGTAGTGAGTGTAGTGTAGTGTAAGCTAGACTCCCATAACTCTCCTTTACAAGAAGTTCTGCGGTCACGGTCAAGTTGGATAACAACGCTGCCTTTTGTAAGTCCAACAAAATGACTGCTCACATCTCTACGAGTCCCATGTCAGACGCCTGCGTGCCGCCATCGGAGTCCAGTGTAGGAGCGAGACGGGGCGAGCGGGGCGGGCGGGAGCGGGAGGCGAAGGGAGCAACAGGTAAAGATTCCGAGGCCACTTCCGTCTTGGCTGCCGAATATTTCTGTCTCGAACCGGTAGTGGGACGACGGCCAGGGCACACACAAGTTTAATTTCAACATGCACATATTCACCAACACAAACGGAGCATTGGCCGTCTCGTCTGATCCAGATAATTAATGCTTCAGGAATTCAAATATTGCATAACTGGTTTTTATTTTTCGTATTTAGTAACCAATATGACAATTGTCTACCTATAGATATAGACAATTGTCATATTGGTTACTAAATACGAAAAATAAAATGCATTCGTTAACAGACTAATTAATAAGAATTCAATAAGTTAATTAATGACGTCTAACTTAACCAGCCTATGACATTTATTGGACACTACACAAAGGCATAAGTCGCTCGTATGTGCCTACTTCAAGTTGCCGAACATACATATAAGATGTAGCTCATGTAGCTGGGTCGAATGAGCTCAACTGAAACCGGTTGGCACTCATATTGTCTCACTCTGCACCAGGAAACCGCCGCCCGACCGCTCAGACATTTCCTGTGCTTTGTCTCAACAGTGCCACGACACGACACACGCGTGCCTACTAAATTGATGACGCCCGTTTTAAGATTGTAGAAGATTTTCGAATACGTTTATAGGCAGCCAAACACATACCAGACTGGAAGCCTGCTTCGTACCGAATCCATTAATTACAAATCGAGTCACACAATAATTAACGGCACTGCAAAACCAGGAAATATTGAAAGTTATTTAAACTGTTGCGCTTACGCAATAGGTATTTACTACTTACTGCCCGCTAAGCACTTCCGCATGCCCTAGCCTAGGCAGAATCTACACTTTATTTTGAACTCTTAGCTGCAACAAAACAAATAACAAGATATTGAAAATATTTAATTTCGTTTCCGCGTCGGAAAAGGTGTAATGTTAAATAAGTACACCTAACACATAAATGGCACGTATTACCTTTACACAAAACTAATCAGCGATTTTCGTAGTACTGAAAATCGAACGATTGCGGATTTGTATCTCCATCTCTGTCACACTTGCATATTAGAGTGACAAGGAGGTTTTCCGTTAATGCCAATTTTCGATGTTCGTGGTAGGCATGCTGTATCCGCATCGAAAACGTCACTTGTCAGAGGTAGCAATTTGCGATAACATTTTGCGGAAGCATCGGTCGCATTCGCCGTTCTAGTCAAAAATTAATCGTCGTCTTGTTTGTTCCCAAAGTTTTATCTTACCAAGCAATGTGTGCGAGGCACGGCGGGGAGGGCGGCGCGCGGCGGGAGGCGACGAACGCGGGTTCGTCCGCCCGCGCCACCACCGCACCGCATCACATCATCAGTCCGCGCCGGAGAGCCGACCGCGACGCTCGACCGTGTTTGTTCCCTCAGATACGCTGCTGGTTTACGGCGTGCCGTAACACGACACGTTTGGAGGGACCGACGCATCAACGCGTGTGCCTGGTGCTCTGTGAACACTGGATACTGTGCTTTTAGTGTTGTGAACTATGATTCAAGTGTGCTAAAGTTACTCTGTTGACATCGAATTCCAGGATTTTTAACACTGTCAGTTCCGGATCAGCTTAACCGGTGAGTCTGAGTAACTATCGAAGCTTATCGCAAACGCGCTATCGCGTACTCGAGTATTTCCGACCGCGCTCGATAAGGCCAACATGCTGTGCCTAATAATATGAAGTTTGAATACGGTAAGCGAGATCCAAGCAAAAATGCATTAATTAACCCCACAAAATGTTAATTAACCGTACAAATTCTAACATAAGAACTAATTCAGAAATCGAAACAAGTGTTTAAAACTTTACCACTATCTATTTTTAGCTACTTGGTTACAGCTTCCTTTCATTCGATCAAATATAAAATAGGTACATCTCTATCAAAAAAAATACCCTTTGAAAAGGAGCAACCTTTCATTATGTCCCGCGAGATCAGGGGATCCAGAATAATAATATCCACCCCTACAATGTAACACGTCCCCATTGATCTCTGCAAATATGCGCTCGGGCAGGTGACAACCCTAAACATCACATCGGGTTCTACCCCGGCGATTGTTTCACGCCCCCAGCAATGTAAAAAAAAACAAACAAATCTTAACTTCCAATGTTCCAACTTCCAACAGACAGACAAGATATTAAACTCTAAAATTTAACTGTATAGCTATTAAGCACACAGCGAATCCAAAACATATTGTCGCTGTAATCCATCACAATACTATTTCACTGTTGATATCAAACAGTAAGAGTTCTTGGAATAAATGGTTCGGGAAATCGCACTGCAAATATTATTACTGTGATTACCGCAAATCTAGGATATCATATATTATAATAGATAGTGCTTTCATTCAAGAAAAATATCTACTTCGAAGAAATTGTATTTCAAATTAACATAATGCACCATTAATGCTATACAACTCTAGGTGAATATGAATAATATAATAGAGCTACGAGTATACTGTTATGAATGTTCCCTTTTCAAATCAATTAAGGATTACTTAACAAAAGAAAATTGTTGTTTAATCTTTGCGTAAGCCCGTAGATTAAAGAATCACCAAATATTTAGGAAGCTAACATTATCACGCGTGGTAAATTTTTATTTCACTCGCGTTGGAAAAAATATATAATATAAATATAATTAGGTAAGGTACCCAGGTAACTAAGTAGCTAAAAGTAGGTTATTTTAGTAAATTATAATTTGCTATCGATAGGCACATGTTTATATAGAATATGCTTTGTTTGCAGATAATCGTGATGAAAGTGGTCAGTTTGCAACTGCCTTCCGGGCCAAGCATGGAGCGGCTTCCGCTGCCATTCAGCCCAACGGAGCTATTATGGCGATACCCTTTGCCGTGGGCGCCGCCGCCTCCGTCACCTCTCGGTGACGCCAAGGCCCAGCTTCCCGCTGGCCTCCCCCCAGAACCCCGTCTCTGGACTAGAGAAGATGTCGCCGTTTTTCTCAAGTGGTGTGAAAGGGAATTTGATCTACCAAACTTTGACATGGATCTCTTTCAAATGAATGGTAAGCAGCACAACAATCAACAGCGTGTATTTAAATTCCATTATTCGGGATATTCAGTTTTCTAATTGCTCTTTTTATTTACAGGCAAGGCGTTATGTCTTTTAACCAAAACGGATCTCGGAGAACGTTGCCCAGGCGCTGGTGACGTTTTACACAACGTTTTGCAAATGCTGGTGCGGGATGCTGCACTTCTGGGAAGAGTGCCGTCGTCCCCGGTGACTCCGACGGCACGCGCCGCCCCTTATCCACCTTCGCCACACTCTCACCCGCCAACTCCAACATGGGCCGTGGATGGTTTCCATCACTTCCATAGCGCTGCCGCGGCTGCTGCTCAGCCTAACTCAGTAACTTTGAGTCCTGCACCGTCCGTCGACAGCTCAGGCAGTCCACAAAGAGGAGAAACAATGAGCTATGCACCATCATATGTACCATCTACGACAGGTGTGGTACAGAACGCCAGTTCTGGCAGCAATCATTCGGACTCTGATGAAGAAGCGCAATTTACGCCCCAGCCACGTTCCCCAAAGGAAGTTCCAATGACGAATTCAGTTTCGCAAAACCACCAAGCGCAACAGCACTCGCACTATCGCGCTCAACATAGAGAATTCTTTCCAAGTGACATGCCAGAATCTAACACAAGTAAGTTAATAGAAGCACCATTATCGTTAATTAAGTCAATTATGTTTACTTCATCATGAAAATATAAACCAGCTTATGAAAAACTGTAAATGTTTTAACATATAAGCAATCTTGACTGATATTACGGCGCAATCATTTGTAGAAATAGAGTAATGGTGCCTAATTGTTATTTCTATTGTTTCCAGACGGAAGACTCTTATGGGATTTCCTGCAACAACTGCTTAATGACCCAACACAGCGATACACGAACTACATCGCATGGAAGAACCGAGATACTGGTGTATTCAAGATCGTCGATCCTGCTGGCCTAGCGAAACTATGGGGGATACAGAAAAACCACCTTTCAATGAATTACGACAAGATGTCCCGTGCTTTGAGATACTACTACCGTGTCAATATTCTCCGGAAAGTGCAGGGTGAACGACACTGCTATCAGTTCTTGAGGAATCCTATTGAACTGAAGAACATAAAAAATATCTCACTTTTAAGGCAACAAATGAGCCCCACCCGTGTAGCCCCACAGCCTGTAGTAAAGACGGAGATGAAGGAAGAACGTTGCGAAGAAGACCCCGCCGACGAGGATATGCCAACCGATTTGAGTATGGCAGCGTCAGAGCCGTGGCGAAAACGAGCGCGCCCCGACCCTATCTCCGCACCCTCGCAGCATGAGAAACACCGCATCAGTGCCCTAATTGGAGAGAGCATGTTACTCAAACGGGAATCCGAATATACTCCTGAGCATTACGCGCTAAATCTCAAAAGTGAAAAATGTGAACAATGATCTTTAAAAACGTATGCTGGACACTTACAGTGCGACGCGTGATCAATGCAAGCATTCGTGCGTAATTAACTCCACCCACTAAAATTCTAGTCATAATCCTCTCAGAAAGGGTTTTTAGCAGTCTTCCTATAAAATATTTGGTGAGATTTTAACGATTAACGTCACAAATAACTGAGAGTACTTTGACGGATTTAAGATGGTATATGGAGTTACAAGCAGGGTATGGACCTTAATGCCTTTGTGCCAAGTGATTTTTATGTTTAGTGTCAATTAAATTAAGTAGTTAGCAAAAGGGACAAGAGTTTATTTGTGTTAAAATAATAGAGACTGTTTTAATATTTTGTGCAATGAAAAGACGGCTGCTGTGAGTATGAGCAGTTGCAGAAATCATTGTTGCCAAAAGTCAATAAGTATGCGTATGCGTAACCACTTACGCGCTTGTTGATGCATTTTGTAATTTAATTTAGTTGTATGCATGTTTATTCTTTTTATGTATTAGCAAAAAAGAAAACAACTCCAGAAGTTAAACCGTAAGAACTTGTTCAAAGATACGAATATTGTCTTCCATTATATATTGGCAATCCAAATATGTTGTAGCATGCGAATCAAGTTTATTTCGAAGCCTACCACAAAAACGGCAGCTAATTTTAATTTGAATCATTTATGTCATAAAAAATGATATTTACAAAATTGACAATAATAGAGAACTATTACCTAAATTGCCTTGAAAATCATTCAAATTTCCACTGTGATAAATGTAAAGTGGTAGACATGTAGAAAAGTTTAGGGCTTATACTCAAAGATTTCCAGCTACATTTTTCTGTGATCTCTTTTATCAATATAGGTAAATGTCATGAAGAATAAATATAAAGATATCTTGTAAATATTAGGTAAGGTAGAAGCTAATTAATGTTAAGAAACTGACTGTAAAGAGAATGTATGTATATGATTTGTCAAACAAAAGTGGAGCTTTATGAAAATACCTAGTATAGCAGTATATTCTGTATGTACTAGTATTACACCTTAGTCGAGTTTGTATTTTTACAATTATTTCTACATCGGCATCTACTTGCCATGATTTTCCAACTTGTTGTACACAATATTAGCATGTGTTTCATTTTAAAATATTGTGTCAGATTGATTATAACGTAAAAATAAATGAAGATAATGTTAACTGACTTAAACTTTTTACTAAACCCTTTAAAAATAAGAAAATCACTTAGACACCTGAAATAGAAGGACAAAACACTGGTTTCTAGATTCCTTGTAACAAAATTGAATTAACCTTCCCTACCTCCAACCTTCGAGAAAATCATTATTTCAGTCTTATCTTTCATTAGCAAGAGACGAACACTCTTTTCGTGGATTATTCTTATTAAAATAATACCTGGATCAATAAGCTCCAAGAAGAGTGGGACTGTTAGACAAAGTATTCGTATTACATTTGAAGCTGAATATTGTTAAAATGTAAACAGGTATACCTAGCATCATCACTCATGTTTATTAACTGAATGTAGTAGGTAATATACCTATTGGCTCTGTTGTAGGTAATATATACCTATTGGCCCATGTGCTTTCTAGTATGTACCTGGCCATGAATTCGCACAGAGTATATACTTAACACAAGTGCGTTCACTTAACCAGGCGAGTACTTTAGCGCCATCTTTGAGCATCTAGTTGATGCAGCAAGCCTTAGCAACATTAATTTCGAAATAATAACGAATAACCACTGAAGAATAACGCTCCAAAATAAACTAACTAGAAAGCAGCGCCCTCTAATTTATGATTTGATTAACTGTGGCACAGGCATGGTATAGTGGCGCCACCTTTGGACGAGTAGCATAACCACATTCATAACCTGCAAAATTCTTTTTCTACTCTAGCTTCTTTAGTGGGCATACGGCATTTTCCACGTTCTGCTACATTTTGAGATTTTCCTTTTTTCACTATTTTCGCTGTCATAGAAAAACTAGCATATGCAAACAGCTCACAATTGGTTCTTCAAAATCCTATTATGTCACTTGCATAAACTACTATAAAAGGTATCACAAATGAAGGTTGTGTTTAAAAAAAATCCCAGACATTTCATTGAAATGACATTCTCTCCCTGAACACTGAAGAAAACCATTTTTTTATTTCTCCAAAAAAGTCCGGGTTTACCATGGATAGTTTTAAAAATCCTGCCCGGACCCCCCTGGACGGAATACAGGGAAACCTAGTCGGATGGCAGGCCTACACTGACACATGGCTGATAAAGGATAATTTTAAAATAAAACTAAAAATAAAATACTAGCATATATTCAAGTATCTGATATGACTACTGTATACTTAATTAATTAGTAGGTACATATAAGGGACTTTTGTCAAAAATTATGTTTCAGCGTCAGCAATTTGACTTTGGAAAAAGATAATGTCATCAGCAATAACTGTTGATGCTGTTCGGATTTGTCCATCATCAGTTTTTATCTCTCCATAGGATAGCTTTCCTGTGACATAAACTCTTTGCCCTTTCTTAAGATATTTATAGACAGTGTCTCTTAAACCAGGCTTAAAGATGCTAACTCTGTGCCAATCAGTTCTATGCAACATGTCACCAGATTCATATTTGTAATTGAAATGTGTAGCTAGTGGAAAATTAACAACTGGGCGTTCTTCTGTTCCTCTTTTTTGAGGATCTGCACCAACTCTACCAAGTAGGGTGACTTGATTAATAGCTGAAAATAATGAATTGATTTAAATGTAGTACAATTTTTATTATAAACCTGTAAAATTCATTGAAACAATATTTTTGTACATACTTTTCTCTGATTTTTGTGTATCACATCTAATAGCTGTGGTATGAACTTCTGAACATGGGCCGCCAATGACATGGCGTGTTGCGCCAATAATCTAAAAACATATAATTTAAATCAGTGACATGAAAATGTGTTAGGTATTTATTAATCAGTTATTTCAGAAAACATAACCTCTATCTACATTACATTACTAAAAGTTAAAGTTGTCTTGGAATTATTACAGTGAATTTTACCTCATAATAAATAAATAGAAGTATGACCTTTTTATTCACGCATAAATTTACATAACTATCGAACTCGTATCACCTGATCATTGTTATAATAAAGTAAATACAACGTGTTTGCCGGCAAGTTAATGAAAAGTAACTTACTCTTTGAAGTCGTATCATTTTTGCATGGAGATAATAAACGTTTATGTGTTTACGCCAATGAAACTAATTACAGAAATATTTTACTAACGATTACCATTGCGTGTGAAAACAACAAGTAAATTTTATATGAATTATGAAAATTGAAATAAAAAACTTGCCATAAACAGCTACTTTCAGTAGTACCATAGACAATAATGCGGCGTCTAGCTAGACGGGACAATTTGACGTAAGACCTAAAGCCCCTCATTCACGGCAGTCCGCCGGCACCTCCGGCACGTAATATAGCATCGTGAATGTCGTTGCCGGATGCGTGCCGTACGGCAACATCCTGCACGCCTACCACGAACATCGAAAATTGGCATTGACGGGAAAACCTCTTTGTCACTCCAATATGCAAGTGTGACAGAGACGGAGGTACAAATCCGCAATCATTCGATACCATACCACGAAAATCGAACGATTGCGGATTTGTATCTCCATCTCTGTCACACTTGCGTATTGGAGTAACAAGGAGGTTTTCCCGTCAATGTCAATTTTCGATGTTCGTGGTATGGTGCTTTTACATGCTCGGGCTCTCGGCCGAATGATTCGGCCCACCCTAGTACACGCTCATACGAGACAGACTATATAGATAAAATTTAAGCCAGACCATAGACAATTTAAGCTTTTTCAGGTAGTTTCGGTGAGTTAAACGGTGTTTTAAATAGCTTTGGTTATTGAAACTATTTAAGACACTTTTTAAATAGCTTTACCCGAAGTGAAATTATTTAAAACACCTTTTAACTCAACCAAACTACCTGAAAAAGTACTTAAATTGTCTCTGGTCTGGCTTAAGTTTTCTCTATATAGTCTGTCTCGAATCATCGTGTACTAACATGGCCGAAACATTCGGCCGAGAGCCCGAGCATGTAAACGCACGGATGGTGCTTTTACATGCTCGGGCTCTCGGCCGAATGATTCGGCCCACCCTAGTACACGCTCATTCGAGACAGACTATATAGATAAAATTTAAGCCAGACCATAGACAATTTAAGCTTTTTCAGGTAGTTTCGGTGAGTTAAACGGTGTTTTAAATAGCTTTGGTTATTGAAACTATTTAAGACACTTTTTAAATAGCTTTACCCGAAGTGAAATTATTTAAGACACCTTTTAACTCAACCAAACTACCTGAAAAAGTACTTAAATTTTCTCTGATCTGGCTTAAGTTTTCTCTATATAGTCTGTCTCGAATCATCGTGTACTAACATGGCCGAAACATTCGGCCGAGAGCCCGAGCATGTAAACGCACGGTGACGTGAATGAGGGGCTTTCTGTTGGGATGTGGTTGATGGTGCTTTTAATAGCTTCACCCGAAGTGAATTTTTTTTTATACTACGACGGTGACAAACAAGCATACGGCCCGCCTGATGGTAAGCGGTCACCGTAGCCTATGGACGCCTGCAACTCCAGGGGTGTTACATGCGCGTTGCCGACCCTTTAAAAACTTTAACACTCCTTTTTTGAAGAACCCCATATTGTAGTCCTTTGGGAAAACAGTGGCAGGGAGCTCATTCCACAGCCGGAGCGTCCGCGGGAGGAAGTTCCACATAAATTATTTAAGACACCTTTTAACTCAACCAAACTACCTGAAAAAGTACTTAAATTGTCTCTGGTCTGGCTTAAGTTTTCTCTATACAGTCTGTCTCGAATCATCGTGTACTAACATGGCCGAAACATTCGGCCGAGAGCCCGAGCATGTAAAGGCACGGTGAGACAGGGGTTGAGATTGAAATTGAAAACGTGTGTAGACCTTCAGAATAATGTTGCTACATGCAAAATTCGATGTTAATGCGTCGTTTTGTTTCCCGTCTTTCTATTCGTTGGTTCGTTGACAGTTGTGTTTGTGGTTATACCCATATACCTACAGATTAGTGAAGAAACTCCAAAAACCACCACCATACCCAATCCTGGAAAAGTTGTTGCCTGTGAAGGATGCCTTCAGCAGCGAATCCTAAGTCCGAAAAGCCGGCCTCTTCGGAGGCCACGGATAATTCACCAGTACGACAAGTCTTGACTATTATTGAACATAAAATCCGTAATTTGGAAAAAAGAAAGGTATGAATACTGCTATTTTATTCCACGACACCGAACCTCATATATATTTATGTATATTTTATGCTCAACAATAAAAATATTTTGTATCCGTTCAAAGTAATTATGTCTTTATATGCTGCACTTTTGCTAGTGTAGTGCCTCGTACGACTAAATAAAATTTCCGTGAATTTCTGACGCCATTTTTACATGTGCTCCTCTAGTGTTGACGATACAAAACGTACCTAGACATAATGAGCGCCGAAACACAAGGTTCGTTGTCTAAACCGGCACGTATTTAAAATAACACGTGGTTAAATCCTCTTGTTTTAATGGCTATGGTTTTACAGTACTCGTCAGATTTTATTGTCATCAACGTCATTGATGATATTTAGTTACTTAGTGTTTTTCTTTCGAGCGCCAAATGCTGTACAATGAAGAGGGATTATTGTACCTAAACTAGCCTTTGCTTGTGAGTTCGTCTGCGTAGGATTCGTTTCCACTTCCATAAACCTTATTACTTGTTACTGGACATCAGAATTACAATTAAACTATACTCAGCATTTCAATATAAAAATATTTTGGACGAATAGATTGGTGTAAGGCAATATATTAAAGTATTTGTAAACTCTTTTATATTTTGTTGAAGCTTTTCATATTGGCAATAATTTTGGTTACTTTCTTAAAAAGTTTATGATTGGGGACATGAAAACCAGTGGTCTTGCCAAGTCTCAAGCCATTTCATTTTACCCCCATAATTAATAAATTTAATAATGTTAATATAAATATTACCTAATTTATTTTGTCTGCAGTCTTGAGTTAGTTATACACAGTATTTTTTTAGTGTAACTTGCATAACATTTAATATACAATTACTGGAATCTATGTAAAAATACTCATTAACATTTTTTACACAACAAATAAAAACAAATTTCGTTTTGACTTGAAAACCATTACACCAAAATTAAATTTTCTTTGTTAACAATGTCAGTTAAAAAGCTAAATGAATAAGTGTAGATCAACTTGATTTTAGTGCACAATTTAATTTAAAATTTGTAGTAACTTTAAAAAGTACCTAAATAATTTTAATGTCACCACTTAATTGTTAATTTTACCATTTTGAATTTTTTAGAGCAAGTTGACCTCATATAGAGACTTACAAAAGTCTGGCAAAGAACTAAATGCCGATCAGAAGATAGCAGTTGCTAAGTACGATGAGGTAGCTCAGACGTTAGAATTTGCCCGAGACCTCTCAAAGCAAATAACTTCCATAGCGATCTCAACAGAAAAGGAAGCTAAAAAACAAGCAAAAAGGGTAAGTGTTTGCATCTTTCTATTTGTATTTATGCATTTTGGCTGTGGTAAATTTTTTTTTCATCAAATTTGAATAAAAACAGGAGCATCTCAATGAAACATTGCTGATTTTCTATTGATCTGTTTAGATCAATGACTGTTTATCACTTTCAAACATTTTCTAATCAACATCTTAATTTAGTAATATTTAATTGAAATGTCTTCTTAAAATAACTTGAAATACTTATAGGTATTATTCATAACTAATATTAAAATAAATATATTTAGAATTGTGAACCATTCTAATTTTGTATAATTTTACAAATCAGGAAACCTGGATTCGCTATGCAGCTGACACCAACAAGATCCGTGAGGTTCTCCTCATTTTGGATTGCCTCACACAAATGGGTAATGCAGATGCCAGGGATGATTTCTTAAATGGAACCAATGGAGCAGCTAAATTGACTGAAGAAGATCTCAAAATTCTTGATGATTTGTAAGCATTAGAATAATTTAATGGTGACATAATTTAAAGCCTTTGTACATGTCATAGTTTTGGGATAGCCACAAAATTAGAACTAAACTTCATATCTCAGAATTAAACAAATTGTGTTGACTTGTAATCAATTTAACTACTAAACAATAGTAGATTACATACCAAGGCCGTTTTAGTGGGAAACGTCTCGGAGCCCATGTAATTGTCGGCCGAGGCGAAGCCGAGGTCGACTAACATGTGATCCGAGGCTTTCCCATTTAACGGCCGAGGTTTGTATACTATTTTTCTGCCCGACGGAGCTGGCAGGCGGCAATTTAGTTTTGCGTAAAGTGGCGCTTACCGGCCGGAGGACTGAAATAGTAGATTGTTAACCAAGAGTTGAAAGAAACCCATTTCACCTGATATGTTTAAAAAAAATATTCTCACTTGATTAATCAAAACATTTTTGTTTTGCGAGCTTTCCAACCAGGAGGGCCAAATAATGAATTATGGTGGTGGATCTGTACAATCCATTAGTGGTTAGTTGTAGTGTATAACTGCTTTTTTTTTTAGGATTAGAAAAATTGTGGCACTGTCGTTGTCTGTTTTTTAGCTTTTAGTTTGTTAGAATATTTGCAGATTATCTTTTTATCCCTTAGGGGATGAATTTCGAAAAACGCTAAATATAAGTAACCTGAATAATGAATCACATCTCATACCAACTTTCAATCCCCTTTTTTATAACTTAGGGGATGAATTTCGGAAAACGCGGAATATGGTTTCAAGGGACCGTAGATCTTAGTATATAGTTAAATTTCAACTCGATACCTTCACTCACACCCGAGATAAAGGGTCTTGAATATTCACATCTCATAATAATATAATAATAATAATATAATATAAGCCTTTTATTCAGACAGTATTTTACATGCAGTTTTACAATTAACATTAACTTAAATATTTTTTTATGTGTATATTTTTTGATTCAGACAACATCGGTTTGGTCTGTATGCCGTTTGGCAAAGGCCTCTTCCATCCCTTTCCACTTTCCTTTTTCTCTTGCCAGCCTCGTCCATTGCTTCCCTGCAAATTTGACAATTTCGTCTTCCCATCTCGCTTTAGGTAGGCCTCTTCTTCTTTTCTTATCTTTTAGGAACCACCATATTATTTTCTTGCTCCATTTCTCTTTATTTCTAATTATGTGCCCTATCCACCTCCATTTAAGTGTCTTCACCTTGATGGCCACATCTTCTACACGTGTCTTAGACCTTATATATGTATTTCTTATTTTGTCTTTTAGTTTTACTCCTAGCATGCTTCTCTCCATAGACCTTTGGCATACTTGTAACTTAATTTAATTTTTCTTTGTTAGGGTCCAAGTTTGGCTGCCGTATGTTAAAACTGGTAAAACACATGAATTGAATAACTTCCTCTTTGTGGACATATTAATTTCATTGTTCTTCATAACTTCTTTAAGAGACCAGTACCTTTTCCAAGCATTGTTTGTTCTTCTTGCTATCTCTTTTTCCATCTGATTTTCCATAGATATTGTTTGTCCCAAGTAAATGTATTCATCAACAAACTCAATGACTTCCTGATTGACTTTAATGGGTGTCTTTATGGAGTTAGTCATAGTTTTAGTCTTTTCTAAGTTAATTTGGAGTCCCATTACTTCACTCTCATTTGCAAGTTCATTTAGCATATTTTGCAGGTCTTCAGCTGTTTTCGCTATTAAAACCAGATCATCTGCAAATCGTAGATGCGTCAGTATGGTACCATTGATTTTAAATCCATAGTTGGGGTTCTCATCCCAATTAAGGTTCCTAAATATAGTCTCAAGCACTGCAGAAAATATTTTTGGAGAAGAGATCCAAATAAACAAAGGAGTGAGACAAGGAGATCCCCTTTCTCCAATTCACATCTCATACTAACTACCAATTCCTTTTTTTTAATTTTCAACTCGATGCCTCCACGCACTCCCGAGATAAAGGGTCTTGACGGACAGACGGACGGACAACAAAGTAATCCTATATAAGGGTTCCGTTTTTTTCCTTTTCAAATTCAAATATTTTATTTCAGACAACATGAGGTACGGAACCCTAAAAATAAAAAAACGGCCAAGAGCTTGTCGGGCCATGCTCAGTGTAGGTTTCCGTAGTTTACCGGCCATCACAATAGGCGAACTTTAATAGGGTTTTAATAGATACCATGCTTATAACAATAAAAAAGAAGTATCTTCGCAGCTCTTACGACTTGGCCCTGTTAACCGAGATGATACGTTTTTTTTGCAATAAAACAAAATGATTTTCCTTGAAAGTCACTTTATAAACTTTATTTTCATATTTTGTGGACTTGCGGTTCAAAACTTGATATTCACATATGGAACTTGGCTTCCATTTTCATGTTTATGGTTTTGGTGGGATGTGTATTTTCTAGTACCAACGGTCACTGAGCTAAGCCGCAGACTAGACGGACATACAGACAGACATGCCGAAACTATAAGGGTTCCTAGTTGACTACGGAACCCTAAAAAGCGATGATGTTCCACTCGCACCGTGCGGATAGGACCCGCATCAGTGTTAGAACCGCGTAACGCGATAACTTATACGAAATACGATAATGATATGAAAGGAGATCGGAAAACGAAACTTTTTCTACTAAGTAGACAGCAGCACACCAAATTTTTGTTTTGTAGCTTTTTTAGTGAACATATTTTCTCTATTTAAGGTATCCCGAGGTGACGCCGAAACATGAACCTAACGAGGAGGGCCAGCCTGGATTTCCAGCTTACACGACTAAGGCGGCCGAACACATCTACGCCATCATCGACGGCAAGCCGAAGGAATTCCTCGCCACCACCTATGCCCACATCAAGGAAATCATTATGACCGTTCACAGCTGCGGCTACTTCGACAAGGTCGAGGCCGAGCCCGTCGCTCCCTCGGCGCCCGCGGAGGAGGCTCCGGTGCAGGAGGAGTTGCAGGAGCTGGTGGCTGGGGAGGCGCCCGCCCCCGCCCCCGCCCCCGCCCCCGGCCCCGCCCCCCTCCCCCTCCCCTACGGCGCGCCGCTGCCCGCCGCGCCCGCGCCGCAGGGCCTGCCCGCGCCCGGCTACCCGCTGCGCCCGCTCCCGCCCATCACTCTGCAGGAGGTCGAGCACGCCTACTTCGCTCAGCAGTACCCCCAGCAGAGGCCCATTTCCGAAGTCATCGGCTCGCAGAACTTCTTCTTCTTGCAGGAGTCAGAAATCGACAGTCCCGTCGGCACGCCGCAACCGCCGATGATGAACCCACCATCGCCGCCAGGGCCCATTCCCTCGCAGACCTTCACCAACCAGCACTACGTGCCCATGGCCGAGCCCGGCCCGCTGCCCATGCCGCCACACTTCCAGGCGCCCTACGTGCCGCTCGCCGCGCCCCTGCCGCCGCAGCTCGCCTCGCTGCACGAGCAGCCCGGCCCGCCCCGGCCCACCCCTCAGCCGCCGCAGGGCTCCGAACCCGAGAAGTGCGAGACGCCAACGCCCGAGGCCGACAAGAACGACGAGGAGTGGCAGGAGAACCGCAGCCCCGAGCGAGAGGACGGCGCCGAGCGCAAGACCCAGGGCCAGGGCGACGGCCAGAACAGGTTCAGGCGGTACGGCCGCGGCGGCGGCGGCGGCGGCCGCGGCGCGCCCGACGGGTACCGCGGCCGCGGCGGCTACCGGCAGAACGACGGCTACCAGGGTCGGCACGGCGGCGAGTACCAGCCGCGCGCCGGCAAGGACGGCTACCAGCAGCGGCAGTACAGCGACAGCTACCAGGGCCGCGGCAAGGACGGCTACTACGGCAACGGCGACGCGGGCGAGCACGGGCAGCAGAACGGGCGCTACGAGCAGCAGAGCTACGGCGGGTTCAAGGGCCGCGGCCGGGGCGGCGCGCGCGGCCGCAGCGCCGGCCGCGCGCGCGCGCACTTCCCGCGCGGCAAGCACGACCACGCCGAGTAGCGCGCGCGACCGGCGACCGGCGACCGGAACCGCGACCCGTGGCGTCGCCATCTAACATTCTACTTTTCTATGAGGGACTAAATCGTTTGTGGAAGGCAAATTTCACCGGCAACAACGCTGTGGTAACAACAAACAGAGATTATGGTAAAAAAAATAAAAATAAAAAATAATTAAAAAAAAAGTAAAATAATAAAACATGAAACTGAATAAAAATAAGTTACTTGAGTTAGATGTATGATATATGCAATTATAATAAGTTACGTAATTCTATAGATTCTATAGGTTAGTCACTGAGGTGACTGGAGGGACACTCCGCCGCACACAACTCGACAAAAACTACCGGGACCTTATCCAAATCTCATTGATCTTTGTACTTTTCATACCGTTCATATTGATTAATTACATATGTGAAGATGTTATACATGTCGTATTGCACGAAATGCGATGATTTGTTAAGGTTTTCCTAACAATTCCAAATGAAAAGGTGTTAGCTGTCTTAATGATTGTGTATATTTAAATTTTACTTGATTTTTCCAATAAACCAGAGATTTAAAAAAGAGCAGGTTAAAGCCATAAAAAAGATGTGTCGCTGAATATTTGGTTCTGGCCTCCAATCATTTTACTCTACATTGTTCTCAATAGAGGCTGTGTGCAAGCAAATTAAAAGTATTCTATGAAATTCGTTTTGTTTCATTTATAATAAACCTTGGGGCCGGTTGCACGTACGGTAGCGTATTTTCAATTTTGTTCAACAAACCCTTCATATCTCGGAAAATATTGATCCTATAAGTATGAGTATGGTTTCATTCGATTCAGCACAAAAAAGTACGTCTAAAATCATACCTCACTTGCCTAGTTTGTAAAATGAGCACGAATAAAAAGCTACCCCCTGCCCAGGAGCCCCTGGTAGAGGTTGGACGCCAAATTTTTCGTAGGACTCTGTAGATACTTATTTCTAGTGCCTAGATATAGTTATAAACAAAGCTTCGAAGCTGTACACATCTTGCCTCCAAAATATCCAATTTTTTTTTATATTAATTTTTAGGGTTCCGTAGTCAAAATGGCAATTAAATTTAAAAAACCCCCGACCCTAAAAAGGTACGCAATTGATATGAGAAAAGGTTTAATGCATAAAATAACTTTTCAACTGACTTCAATATTTCTAAAGGAGGAGGTTCTCAATTGAAAGAAAGAAAGAAAAATTGTTTATTGCCACAGAAAAAACTTATAAACTAAGTACAAGAACTTAATCTGGAATTACATTTAAACATAATCGGGCAAAAGGTTCCAGTCTCAGCATATGCCGAGCTGAGGGCCCGGCGCTGGTTTTCAGACTGGCCCATGAAGGTCGTTCGGTCGCAGGTTAACAAATTACCGTGCATATAAATATGTTATGGTGATAAATAAGTTACTAATAGTGGAACTAATAAAGTGCCATTCCAGCTTTATATATTATTTTATATGTCTAAGTATTTAAGAAAGGATTCTACAGAAGTAAAATTGTTTTTTTTTTTTTAATCCAAAAAGTAGGTATGTAGGTATGTGTGTGCGTGCTTGTGCCGAATTGCTCGTGTTTTCTTTATGAGGGAGCACAAAATTTTCTCTGCAAATCTAGTAGGTATATTTTGACTAACCGCCTGTATTTGAAAAGCCCCATTGGTTCCCGCAATTCGTCAGATTTTTTTTTATTTTTATTTTTTTTAATGTATGTTACCTCAGAACTCCGTCATTACTGAACCGATTTAATTTTTTTTGTTTTCTGAAAGTAGATAATTCCAGGTTGGTCCCGTTTTTTTCAAAATCCATTTCTGATGATGTGATCCATGAGGAACTGAGGGAACTCCTCAAATTTTAAAGGCACATGCATGCTGATTTGGGTGATTTCTTAAGAAACTCGAGCATTTCTTTACGAAAATCATCAATTTGGTGGAGTGGATCTGATAATGAAGACCAGGGATGGCAAAGTGGAACTGCTTGGTAATTCCCAGGACTATAATCCGATAAAAAAAAAATGTCTGAAAATAGATGGTTCCAGGTTTGTCCCGTTTTTTTCAAAATCAATTTCTGATGATGGGATCCATGAGGAACTGAGGGAACTCCTCAAATTTGAAAGGCACATGCATGCTGATTTGGGTGATTTCTTAAGAAACTCGAGCATTTCTTTACGAAAATCATCAATTTGGTGGAGTGGATCTGATAATGAAGACCAGGGATGGCAAAGTGGAACTGCTTGGTAATTCCCAGGACTATAATCCGATTAAAAAAAAAATGTCTGAAAATAGATGGTTCCAGGTTTGTCCCGTTTTTTTCAAAATCAATTTCTGATGATGGGATCCATGAGGAACTGAGGGAACTCCTCAAATTTGAAAGGCACAAGCATGACGATTTGGGTAGTTTCTTAAGACACTCAAGCATTTCTTTACGAACATCATCAATTTGGTGGAGTGGACCTGATGATGAAGACTAGGGATGACAAAGTGGAGCTGTTTGGTAATTCCCAGCTCTATCATCCGATTTGAGACATTCATCTTTTCTTTGCAAAGAAATACTTTCAAGATGGTCCTTTTTTTATGCTATAGGGGGCAAACGAGCAAACGAATCGCCTGATGGTAAGCGATTAACGTCGTCCATGGACACCCGCAACACCAGAGGTGTCGCAAGTGCGTTGCCGGGCTTTAATGTGGAAGTACGCTCTTTTCTTGAAGGTTTGAAGGTCCTATTTGATTATAGTTCTATTTTGATGATGGAATTCATGAGGGATTGAGAGAACTCCTCAAATTTTAACGGCACATGCATTCTGATTTGAAGGTTTCCAAGTAACTAAAACATTGTTTTGGGGGAGCCAACATTTTGATGAAGTGGACCTGATAATGGAGACCAGGGGTGGCAATGTGAACTGGTCGATAAAACTAGCTCTACTTATTATCCTAGTTGTGCCAGGGACCGGCCCGCTATCCCTTATAAAGGGTTTTGTATGGGTTTTTAATAAGGCTTAACTCACCATACCCTTACGCGACAAAACCCTTTCATATTGCTTTTAAAGCCCTTATCTTAGCGGTAGCCCTTATGAGTAATCAATATCCCAATACCCTTATGAAACCCTTATGACTCGCTCACCAATACCTTGCATATTGGTTAGCCTTATAAAGGGCTACCCTTATAGTAAAGGCGTGCTAATTTAAACCGTCTACCTTGTGCATAAAACGCACATTTATTCGTACATGATAGCAAGCGATCGTCGTCAGCGGCGGCACTCTTTGATGTTCGCCCGCTTCCGAGTGATAGAAGCCGCAATAGATGAAATAAGGTTTAATTTTCAACCGACTTTTAAATTTAAAATAGGAGGTGTTTCTCAATTCTTGTGTGTTATTTTTAGATATTTGTTACCTCAGAACTCCGTCAATACTGAACCGATTTTAAAAATTCTTATTTTATCTGAATGTAGATGGTTCCAGCTTGGCCAAAATTAATTTCTGATGATGGGATCCATGAGGAACTGATGGAACTCCTCAAATTTGAAAGGCACATGCATGATTATTTGGCTGTTTTCTTAAGACACTCGAGCATATATTTACGAAAACCATCAATTTGGCGGAATGGACCTGATGATGAAGACCAGGGATGGCAAAGTGGAACTGGTCGGTAAACCTCGCTCGACGTATCATCCGAGTTGTCGTATCATTCATCTTTTTCATTTGATTACTATTCTGATGAAGAACTCCTATTCTTGAGGAATTCAGATAACCCTCAAATTTGAACGCCACGTCCATCGTGATTCATATTTACTAGATTATATTCTAGGTTATATTCTATATAGATTATATTCATAATTAGTTGGGGCATATTCTTACTGAAGCCATCATTTTGCTGCAGCGGACCTGATGTTGAAGACCAAGGTTCCATTCCAGGAAGTTCCATTTGATTTTTTGAGATCTAATGATGGAAGCCATGAAACATTAAAAAAGCTCCTCAATTTTCAAAGGTACTCGTATGGTGAATTGGATATTTTTGAAAGAAACTGGTTAACTTAAAATAACTCAAAATTGAATTTTTAAGAAAGGTTTAAGAAAGCTCCTCAATTTTCAAAGGTATACTCGAATGTTGAATTGGATATTGTTGAAAGAAACTGGTTAACTTAAACTAACTCAAAATTTAACTTTTACCGGGAAGGCCAACTGAAGTCGGTTTTTGTTTTTCTTAAAAATTATCATTGATTTATTTTAATAGAATGTACAAATATTGATTGATATTTGTTTAGCAGGCCATAATTATAAGCACGGGCATGTCCGCCGGTTCTACCTGGCTGCTATGCCCGGCTTTTGTCCGTGTGTTCATTTTAAAATTTGACACAGTCACTATACCTACAGTATGTATCCAAACGAAGAGCAAAATTTAAAACGGGTTGACGGGCAACAGGAGTATATACATATATTATGAGCGTTTTATGGGCTTAAGTATATAATATGGTCTATGTTATGGAATTGGTACACTGGCGTCATATATTTTCAAACACAAATCGGCTGACAGTATTTGGATTAAATTGTGCACTCATTTAATTTAATAACTTAATAGGACAAATGAATGCAGACCTTTAAACTACATTTTACCGTTTATATTGTGTTTATTACACTGCCATCTTTACATTTCATTCAGAACTACTTAATAGATGTGTCTAACTCTTTCGTTCTTGGGAATCATACTACGCTACGAAGTCTCCTAAACTTCATAGATGACGCTCTTAACAATTTAGTTGGTCAAATGGGTAAATCAACTACTTATTGTTGTTATTTTGTTCCGTCAGCCAGGGGACGAATGCAGCGCCGTTTATTAGAAGAAACGTTGTAGTATGTTCTGCTGACATGCTTGGTGGATGGCCCATCATGGAAAGGGAATATAGCTCCCAAAAAAAAAACATGTTTTGTGAATTTCAATGCCATATAACCGTGATTTTAAAAGTGGCCCAGGAGACCATAACCATGGCAACTAGTGACAAGAAATAGTTGATTAACCCTAATAATATGTAAGAAATAAAATAGATGTAGATGTATAGTAAGTGTAGGGACGCCCGGCCGGATACAGGCTATCTATTCTAAAATAGATAGTCCAGGAATTTAAAAAGTGACAAATATTCGGAGTTATTTGCCAGCTATATATATACCTACATTCGGACAATCTGTCGGATCTCCATAGTAGCTATGTCCGCCGGGCATCCGCCAGACAAACTACCCATACATTGATTGGCAGATCCGGCGGATATGCCCGAACGTATATCGCTAGCAATTTTCACATTTATTTTTCACATTGACAACATTTTATGTAGGCATGCATCGCATTAACGTCATCATATCATATTTATTATTTTTCAGAGAGAACGCTGAGTTTTATTATTGCCAGAAGTGTGTTTATTTTGCTTGGCACCGACTTCAAACGTATCAGTCGATAGACCACCTTCATGTATTTGCTTACTCATCCTTTCCAAACCTTACAGCAAATAAAAATTAATACATTTTATTTTCATTTTTTGAAGTCGGTTTGAATTTATTGTTAAAAAGTTTAATCTTTCTATTTTAGTTGGTAAGTACTAGTATGAGTAACGCAGTACTACTAATAAACAGAAAAAAAATAGTCAAATCAGACGGCGGAGTTCGGAATTATCAGCTTAAGTAGTTAAGTACCTATGTAAAGTCCCACATACCACCCCTGGTCTTCATCATCAGGTATATTGCACCAAATTTATAATTTTCCGGAAGGAAATGCTTATGTCACTTAACAAAACACCAAAATTGCTAATTTGCCTTTGAATATTGAGGTGTTCCCTAAATTCCTCATGGATTCCATCATCAGATTAGAAGCAAGCTCTGGAACCAACTTGGAGGTAACTTTTATCTAACAAAAATATAATTGTTCAAATTGGATGAAGGAGCTCGGAGTTATCGGCTTATGTATCTAAAGTTCAACATGCCATCGCTGGTCTGCATCATGAGGTCTATCGTCCCAAATTTATGATTTTCGCAAGAAATTGCTTAATTTCCTTATGAAAAGACCGCAATCACTAAACATGTGCCTTTAAAATTGAGGAGTTTCCTTGATTCCTCGCGGATCCCATCATCAGATCAGCACCAATATCCTACATGGGCCATCTTGGAGACAACTCTTTTCGACTAAAAAAAGATTGCTCAAATTGGACGAGGGAACTCGGAATTATCGTCTTATGTATCTGAAGTTCCACATGTCATCCCTGGTCTCCATCATCAGGTCTACCTGGCCAAATTTATGGTTTTCGCAAGAAATTGCTTCATTTACTTAAGAAAATACCGAAATCACCATAAATGTGCCTTTGAAAGTTAAGGAGTTCCTTAAATCCTCATTAACCTCATTATCAGATCAGCACCGAATTGCTACCAGACCAATTTGGAGGTGAATCTTTTCTCACATAAAAATAATTGCTCGAATTGGACGACGGAGCTCGGAATTATCGGCTAATGTATCCTAAGTTACACTTGTCATCCCTGGTCTTCATCATCAGGTCTACCTTACCTATTTATGGTTTTCGCATGAAATTCCTTCATTTATTTAAGAAAACACCGTAATCATCATACATGTGCATTTGAAAATTGAGGAGTTCCCTTAATTAAATTGGAGGTACCCTTTCGTAAAAAAAAAACACCTTAATCGGACGATGGAGCTAGGAGTAATCGGTGAACATACATTTAAAAAATAATTTTAAAGAAAAAAAAAACGACTTCAATTGGACTTTCCCGGTATAAGTTAAAGTAAGCGAATTATTGCTAATTTATGTTTTTATTTTGTTAAATTTTTCCCACATCGTATTTAAAACTTATTACTACCAGGGTTCAGCATCAGCTCCATCTTGTGAACTGCTCTCCTAATTGCTCGTTAACATGAGTCGATTAACGAAAACAGCACACGCGTATGTTTCACCAAACCTGAGTTCCATTAGGTACTGCCAGGGTTCAGCACCAGCTCGATCTTGTTAACTGTTTTCCTAATTGCTCGTTAACATGAATCGAATCATGGAAACAGCACTCGCCTATATTGCACCAAACCTGAGTTCCATTAGGTACTACCTGGGTTTAGCATCAGCTCCATCTTGTGAACTGCTCTCCTAATTGCTCGCTAATACGAATCGAATCATGAAAACAGCACTCGCCTATGTTGCACCAAACCTGTGTTCCACTTGGTACTGCCAGGGTTCAGCATCAGCTCCATCTTGTGAACTGCCCTCTGAAATGGCTCGTTAATATGAATCGAATCATGAAAACAGCACTCGCCTATGTTGCACCAAACCTGAGTTCCACTAGATACTGCCAGGGTTCAGCATCAGCTCCATCTTGAGAACTGTTCCCCTAATTGCTTGTTAACACGAATCAAATCATGAGAACAGCAGTCGCCTATGTTGCACCAAACCTGAGTTCCACTAGGTACTGCCAGGGTTCAGCACCAGCTCCATCTTGTGAACTGCCCTCTGAATGGCTCGTTAATATGAATCGAATCATGAAAACAGCACTCGCCTATGTTGCACCAAACCTGAGTTCCACTAGATACTGCCAGGGTTCAGCATCAGCTCCATCTTGTGAACTGCTCTCCTAATTGCTTGTTAACACGAATCAAATCATGAGAACAGCAGTCGCCTATGTTGCACCAAACCTGAGTTCCACTAGGTACTGCCAGGGTTTAGCACCAGCTCGATCTTGTTAACTGTTCTCCTAATTGCTCGTTAACATGAATCGAATCATGGAAACAGCACTCGCCTATATTGCACCAAACCTGAGTTCCATTAGGTACTACCTGGGTTTAGCATCAGCTCCATCTTGTGAACTGCTCTCCTAATTGCTCGCTAATACGAATCGAATCATGAAAACAGCACTCGCCTATGTTGCACCAAACCTGTGTTCCACTTGGTACTGCCAGGGTTCAGCATCAGCTCCATCTTGTGAACTGCCCTCTGAATGGCTCGTTAATATGAATCGAATCATGAAAACAGCACTCGCCTATGTTGCACCAAACCTGAGTTCCACTAGATACTGCCAGGGTTCAGCATCAGCTCCATCTTGAGAACTGTTCCCCTAATTGATCGTTAATACGAGTTGAATGACGAAAACAGAACTCTCGTAAGTTTTACCAAACCTGAGTTCCATGAGGTACTGCCAGGGTTCAGCATCAGCTCCATTAATTCCTCATGATGATGGATCATCGAAATATAATTAAAATCAAATAGGACTACCTCGAAGGCATTTCGTAACAAACAAAAGATGAATGATACAGCTGGGGCCCGCGAATTATAGAGCAGTTCCTCTTTGACATCCGTGGTCGTCATCATCAGGTCTGCTCCAACAAACTGGTAGGTTTTGTAAAGAAATGCTCGAGGTTCTCAAGAAAATACCCAAATGACTATGCATGTACCTTTCAAATTTGAGGAGTTCCCTCAGTTCCTCATGGATCCCATCATCAGAAATGGATTTTGAAAAAAACCGGACCAACCTGGAACCATCTACTTTAAGAAACTAAAAAAAAAAAAATTAATCGGTTCAGTAATTAAGGAGTTCTGAGGTAACATCCATTAAAAAAATAAATATAATAATAATAAAAATTCAGCCGAATTGAGAACCTCCTCCTTTAGGAATATTAAAGTCGGTTGAAAATACAAACAGATGAATAGGTACATAACCGTCTCCGTCGAATTCTCGAAGTCGATTAAAAACATTCAAACAGCGCGAGTAGCGCGACAAGAAACAGCGAATGTAAATGTAAACCAAAAATGTGCTACACCGAACGAAATAGTTACCTACTTAGAGCAGATACTCAATAACTGATGCTGATTGGCTGCCGCTGTTTGGCGGCATCCTCATAAAGAATGAAATTGCCAAAGGGAAAGCTTTATAAAAAGCGCTTAATTATAAGGGTAACCCTTATATAAGGGTAACAAGACGTATAGGTTAGCGGTAAGCAATTGCAAAGGGCTAGCTTTATTGTTCGGTCAGTATTTTGGTAAGGGCTAGTCAAATGTATGGGCTAGCTGTTCGAACGGCTAAGTCTTATTTTGGGTAAGTCGTTTTAAAGGGACGCCGTTTGAAAGGCTTTTAGCGAGGAAAGGGTTGTCCGGTCCCTGGTTGTGACATTCATCTTTTTAATTTGATTTCTATTCTGATGATAGAGTTCTTGAAGAATTCAGAGAATTCCTCAAATTTGAACGGCATGTTTATTGTGATTAGAGGATGTTCATAATTAGCTTAGGCATTTTCTTACTGTGGCCATCATTTTGCTGGAGTGGACCTGATGTTTATAATCAGGGATGGCATAATGAAACTGCTCGATGATTTACAGTCTGTTATCCAATTTAACACATTGTTATTTTGTTTGTTTTAAAAGTCTACAAGGGGGTTCCGTTTGATTATACTTCACATGTAATGATGGAAGCCCTGGGACATTAAGAAAGCTCCTCAATTTTCAATCGTACACGTGCGGTGTATTGGATATTTGTGAAGTAAACTGGCTAACTCAAACAAATTCAAAATTTCACTTTTACCGGGAACCTGCTCGGGACGTGGTGCCACCTTTGTGTCGGAGGCATAACCGCTAATTTTAAACTGAATATGGTTATCTTGTCCTGCTGTTGACCGTACGTATGAAATTTTTGATTAAATTATGTCGCGTCGGGGGACCGCTCTAATTTATTAGCCAAACGTTAGAAGCACACATTAAGAAGTCCTCAATTCCATTGTTGTAATAGCTTACCAACTCGCACGCGTAGGTTTCCGTTACATAACATTTTGACATTCTTCAATATCATAATAAGTTATATATGCAATCTCAGGGGGGTAGATTTATCTTAAATAATATTAAATTTTTATATTCCCAAATAAATAATTTATTTTAAACCCTATTGTACAGTCAAGGGCATAAATATCTATACACTTTTTGTCTTTTCAGCCATATGATTCCATATAAAGTACCTAATGAAAAAGTTGTACATATATTTATGCCCTTGACTGTACCTATAGCGGTTCATAAAGCAGGGACGTACATCTTAGCTCCAAATTTATATATAGCTATAAATATTGTTTTCTCAAACATGATCGGAAATGTATACATTTATGTCACGAAATGAAGACATGAAGTTTCTTGTTTATGGCTCCCCACATGTACTTCTTGGCCATAGGCCGTGAAGTAATGTATTGCGTAAGTATGAATGAAACATTTAGTCCGCTGCTCTAACTTTTTAAATTTGCGTACTAACACTAAACTGACAAAGGAAAAATTACATACAGCCAACGACCACTAGATACTTGCGACATAAAAAAAAAACAAATTCTATGTATATCTACCACCCTCCTTTTGTAGCAATTTCGGTGCAGCGTAGTAGAACTAAAGAATTTCTACAAAAATCACTAGGGAGATGATCAATTAAGGTACATAATTACTGTTATTAACTCTAATTAGCTATCCCAGCTAGAATAGTGCACACAGATGCTTTCAACGTAACAATAATGCTGCGATCAGTTATAATTTACAACGCAAAAATATTCAGCGAAAGCGCCAAAAACTTGCAAAAAAAATTTGTATGAAAAATGACCCGTGCACATCCATCTAAAAATAATATGCAGTAATTTACTTTCTTTAGTTCCAAGATCCCTGTTTTCTCTTAGCATTCTATTGAAAACTTGAAGAGTGCAAGGGATTCCCCTAGTTGTTCCTACATCTATCTACATACATACGGGAAAATATCACTTAAAGCGGTTTTTTTGCGGAACGTCTCCGACGCCTATTGACGTTATTTACTTTGCGTCATCATGATGATGATGATGGAATCTATTAACTAATTAGTGATTCAACCTCAGTCCTAACAAATAGGAACGGGCCTTCCAGATCGACTATGTAGCCTCTGCCATTGAATTCTAAAAATGACGTGATTGACGTCAACGTAGCTACTAGCTAGAATCAAACCACGTTCTCTTCCAAGTAAATTAACTGTTAAACTTTAAATTGTTATTTTAAACGTAAAACTTTTATGAAATGATGACGTTTACTGAACACTTTAACAGTCTGTCCCTATCAGAATCTAGGAGACTTCGCGTCGTCGGATTCTAGGTAACTTATCTTAGTAATAAAAAACAGTATTCTTAAAATTGCCATTTATTGAGGATGTCTTATATAAGAATGATGTTGAATCGATCGAGACTTGTGATCGTGTTTACTCTAAGCAAATAAATAAAGTCCTCTTCAACTTTATATACTGACAGAAATGTTATTTATACAAATCTATCCGCTATTTACTACCTACCTTTATCTATATCTGTTATAATATTATCCTATACAACCTAATGCAATTATACAAAATATCATTTATGATGTACTTATTCGTAAAGTAAAAATATAATATCGTTATATTTTGTTCACGTATAAATAAGTGTAGCGTTAAAACTGTCTATCATACAATAGATATTGTATAAAGTAAAATTATAATTTTGGACACCGTACATACATAAATAAGTAAATATTATGATTGAAGGTTTAGCGTAAAGTAGTTAAAATGATAACCCTCCTTCAGGAAACGGGTAGCCCGCTGCCTCACATGATAAGTAGGTATAAGACAATAACGTAGAAAGTTCTGATAAGGACTACTTTAAAAGTCCAAGGATTCTAGGTTCTGAGCTTGAATAGGCTAAACGACAAAAAAAACTAATTAGTCCGTCTGTCAGATTATTAAACACTATTTGACACCTATTTTTTCTTTTGCTCGTCAAATGAAAAATGACGGAAATACAGTGTATTCAAGTTTCGCGTAACGTCACAATTAGGTACAATTCTTACTTAATAGTGACGTCACAAGCCCTCACCCCGGAACTTTGATGCACTTCATCTTCGTAATTTTTAGTTATCTTGAAAAAAAAAACGTGTATAATAATTTTGGATAATCAATCTAAGTAATCTAACTGACGGACTAAATTGATATTTTATAAGCGAACTTCATGTAATTGTATAACTTAATAATACTAAAAGGCGAAAAGTTTCTGTTGTATTTGTACCTAATAAAGTTGATATTAGCCCAATAATATTAATAGCAATATAGTATAGCAAAATGATTTCAAGACTACCCAAAGTTCGTTAAATAATTTATAAATAGTAGGTAGCATGCCTTTACATATCCCTATTCGTTTGTAAAAAATATTTCCAGATAAAGAAATCAGACACGTCCGTGTCTGAGAAAACTTTGTTTTCAATGTATATTAGTCGACGCCAAAGATATGTTTACACTTAAGCATCTTAACCGCTTGTAATAAAACGCAAAACTGAATATTTATTTTTGGTGTCGACTGTGCTATGTAGTCTCAGTATGAGTTAATACGAGTCAGCATATTTTACAGACTGTCCAAGTAAAATGCAAGCGATTCCGGTAAGAGAAACCACACAATTTTTCGGAATGTATCACAAAACCATAATAGGCAAAATCTTTACCGTGGTTGACGGATTAATTGCAAATTTACACATAAAAATTTGGTTTTACAATAGTATTTTCTAAAGCCTGAAGATACTAATTTAGCTTAGCGATTTACTTTTGTTATTCATTAACCTGATGACCGCCAGACAGCGAAGGCATATGTCATACCCCGGACGCCAGACGATAGTGATTATCAAGCGAAATTGAACTTTACGAAATCCTGCGTAAGTCCCTATTGCATTGGCGAAACTGTTGGCTGTAGCCGTCGTCGTTAGCATTCTTGACAGGACTGTGGCAGTCAAAAGGTTTATTTTCAACAATAGGCTATATGCACTTGAAATAGATAAGGCTTATATTTTTTTCTCAGAAACTATGTTGGTTCAGCATTATATCCCTATCAAAATTTCTTAATTTTATTTTATTTTAGCTGTGAAAATAATTATTGAAAAGTGCAAAAAAATGTGTGAAATTACAAACGGTTAAAACGCTGTGACGTCGAGTGTGACGTCATTGGATAGTGGTGTCTGTACACCAAGCCAAGAACGCGAATGAACAGAGAGCCGCTGTATGTAATCTCGCGTCTCGGTTTCTCAAATGTTTGGTGTACAGCCGGCACAGAAGCACTAGTATCCAGATCATTAAAAAAAAAGCATGCGAATCGTGAATCGTCTGTGTCAAATAATTGTATACATGTTCTCGTATGGAATTTCCTTCATAAGATATCTAGTGTTTCTCGTTCTGCTACTCATATTTTTGCATTTTGGCACAATCCAATACATATCCCATCTTTAAAGCGGTTTTATGACTTGTATGTCGTTTTCCATTGTAAATGTAAACACAATCGGCTGAACAATACAAGACTAATTAAATAATAAACAGTTTTTAGGTTATGTTGGGCCGATCAAACACGTTCATAAATCATAATCTTAATTCACATCAATTGATCTGAGAAATTTATTATATCTGAAAAAATCAGGATACGTGTGAGCAATATCTAAATTGTACGTAATTTTATGCATTAATAATTCACAATATAATTGTAATTATGCATCGTAATCTGCATGCCTACCACGAACATCGAAAATTGGCATTGACGGGAAACTTCTTTCTCACTCTAATATGCAAGTGTGACAGAGACGGAGGTATAAATCGCAATCGTTCGATTTTCGTGGTATAGGCCCTGATTCAGACTGTGTGCCGGCCTTAGATGAGAAATGACGTCACGGCTCAGCTTGTCGGAATGGCGGGCGTTTCAAACGCCCGTTTTTATTTGGAGTTTTTGAAAGAAGATTTATCAACTAAATTTTAGTTATTATGCGCTGAAATTTATTTTACAGTATTTTTATGATAAAAGCTATCATCCAACAGTATTTAAAAAAATAGTGAATATTCCCTATTATGTAAGTGATGTCTTAGCCTAAGGCCTGAGTGGCGAGCGTGCGGCGGAGCGGGCAGCGTGGCGGGCAGCGTCTCTGTGTTTAGAGCAGCGTGCACTCAGGCGTTTGTGGTCAGTATCATAAAATTCGTAAATAATTACTATTGAATTACTTTGTATGCATTCTCTTATTAAATTCACAAAGTCTGAACCATAGAAAGCAGCATATTACGTGACAATATATCATAAGAAACGTGTAGCTATTTAAAATCAGTGATTAATGCCCGGTGAGCCAATAAAACACAGCGTGTCCCGTATTCTTGTTTTTCATACAAAAAGCTATCGCATTCGCACAAGACACTAGTGTTAGTTTATCCTTACAAAAACTTAGCACTTTCTAAGGTTGTACCAACTGTTGTTACTAACTTTATGTACATGCTTTTAAAAATTCTGTATACATACGTACGTATATAATTAAAAGGCCTTGATGAGCTAGTTTCTAATCGGATCGCACAAATAGACACAGTGGAAAGATTACTCGAGTTATATTTCTATCCTAATTTTTACAAATAAGAATCTATTTCACAATGACATATACAAATTAACTATTTTTCTTCTGCGAAATTCACGTTACACTGGTATTTATGTACATTAAATCGATTGCTTGCCGAAATATAGAATAGGGAAAATATTCAGATGGCATCGAGCGGACTACGCAATGCCTTATGCGCCCCTTGTACTCAACTCTTCGTCGATAAAATAAAATTAGCTTTATTGTTAATATGTAAGACCAGTATTGTTTACCACATTTAATGCAAATAAACTGACTTGAGTTTACGTGCCTTTCTGTGCATATCGCGCCATTAATAAATATACTTAATAATTAATAGATGCCGCTTTCCTTGTCCAGTATGTGTATTTGCTTGCCTGACAATGCAACATTTATGTAATAGTGTTGTGTTGGTAACCGCACTAAGAACTGCCAATTGTCACCATTTTAAGATTAGGCCTTAAATGTATGTAAAGATCAATCAAATATAAAGAATAATTATATGTATCTTCCGTAAAAATGGCACCGGAGCATTTAAAACAACTGATAACTAAGTAACAGCCAATAAAAAAGCGAGAATTCCCGAAATAAACTTAACCTATGTGATGTAAACCCTTCCAGCCCAAGCCAGGTAAATTAAATTCTATAAGAAACCGCATTATTTGGTTTATAACAAGTCAAGTCTGAGAATTTTAAGCCACTATTTATTTACCTATTTACATTTGAATACTAGTAAATTTAGTTTTTCATTAGCAGATAAATCAAACAATAGTCCAATTTATACCTGCGGTCCGTTTTATGAAGCTACATGTTACAACAATTTATAAACGGAAGTTTAATTTCTAGCGCTTTATGCTTGAAAGAGACTTCCGCTTTAAAAAATTAGCTTTATTAAACAGACCTCAGGCCTTTCAGCGCCCTAAAGCTACCGATCTTTAGCAGTAATCATTAAGAACTTTAATTACAAAGATGATCGACGTAAGCTAAATCAGGATTCTTATCCACTCTGCTCGCAAATCGTCAATAAACAGGAACATAGTTCCGTGAACTGTTTTCGAAAATTAATTCGTTTAGAATTCGAGAACAATTGAACATCTCTTGTCCTATCAGCTTAAAGCGAAGAATTAAACATTTGCTAATCCTTATCTAGATAAGGTTGGTCTGTTTGATACAATAGTTCAGGGTCAGTCGGTATGAAACGTTAACCTTTTCGACGCCGTGTCAAACACAAAAGCTGTTACTTAGACGCTACGTCACCGACGTGTCAACACTGAAATTGAACTTTATGCATGTGCTTTAAGGTCTATATTGCTCTGTACCTATTGTTAACGTCGATAAGGCCAACATAGGCGTAAGTATAATAGTCCTTAATACGTGGCAATAGGATTGACGAGCGGTCAGCTAGCCGCGTGTCACGAGACGTGTTAGATCATCTGGCGCGACATGGCGTGGCGCAACTTGCGCTCCCAGGACTCTGCCTCGGCCCAAGAGTGTCGCACGTCTCGGAACAGCTGAAAAAAAAACACAATAGTTCATAATCCGGCTGCTTAAATTATTTCCACACATAAATTAGGAAGATTAGCTAATGGCATGCTGGCAATAAGAATTTGTAATACTTTTGATCGAAGAACAGTTAATGAGCTTGCTTTGGGTCACAAAGTAGTATTTCAAACATCTAAAACGTGCATATTCCACACACAGTCGCCAAAATAGCTTCCGACGGACCAAGGCCACCCTGGCTTAGTTAGTTTTCAACCGACTTCAATATTTCACAAAAGGAGGAGGTTCTCAATTCGACTGAATTTTTTTTTTTATTTTTTTTTTTAATGGATGTTCACTCATAACTCCGTCATTACTGAACCGATTTGAATTTTTTTTTTGTTTTCTAAAAGTAGACGGTTCCTGGTTGGTCCCGTTTTTTTCAAAATCCATTTCTGATGATGGGATCCATGAGGAACTGAGGGAACTCCTCAAATTTGAAAGGCACATGCATGCTGATTTGGGTGATTTCTTAAGAAACTCGAGCATTTCTTTACGAAAATCATCAATTTGGTGGAGTGGACCTGATGATGAAGACCAGGGATGGCAAAGTGGAACTGCTTCGTAATTCTCAGGACTATGATCCGATTTTAAAAAATATTTTTTTGTCTGTATATAGATGGTTTCAGGATTGTCTCGTTTTTTTCAAAATCAATTTCTGATGATGGGATCCATGAGGATCTGAGGGAACTCCTCAAATTTGAAAGGCACATGCATGATGATTTGGGTAGTTTCTTAAGACACTCGAGCATTTCTTTACGAATATCATCAATTTGGTGGAGTGGACCTGATGATGAAGACCAGGGATGTCAAAGTGGAACTGCTTGGTAATTCCCAGGACTATCGTCCGATTTAAAAAAATATTTTTTTTTCTGAAAATAGATGGTTCCAGATTTGTTCCGTTTTTTTCAAAATCAATTTCTGATGATGGGATCCATGAGGAACTGAGGGAACTCCTCAAATTTGAAAGGCACATGCATGATGATTTGTGTAGTTTCTTAAGACACTCGAGCATTTCTTTACGAACATCATCAATTTGGTGGAGTGGACCTGATGATGAAGACCAGGGATGGCAAAGTGGAACTGCTTGTTAATTCCCAGCTCTATCATCCGATTTGAGACATTCATCTTTTCTTTGTAAAGAAATACCTTCAAGATAGTCCTATTTGATTATAGTTCTATTTTGATGATGGGCTTCATGAGGGATTGAGAGAACTCCTCAAATTTTAACGGCACATGCATTCTGATTTGAGGGTTTCCTTAAGTAACTAAAACAGTGTTTTGGCGGAGCCAAAATTTTGATGAACTTGATCTGATGATGAAGACCAGGGATCGCAAAGTGGAACTGGTTAATAAACCTAGCTCTACTTATTATCCTAGTTGTGACATTCATCTTTTTGATTTGATTTATATTCTGATGATGGAGTTCTAGAAGAATTCAGAGAACTCTTCAAATTTGAACGGCAGGTTAATTGTGATTAGAGGGTGTTCATAATTAGCTTAGGCATTTTCTTACTATGGCCATCATTTTGCTGGAGTGGACCTGATGTTGATAATCAGGGATGGCATGATGAATATGCTCGTTAATTTACAGTCTGTCATCCAATTTAACACATTGTTATTTTGTTTGTTTAAAGGCCTACAAGGGAGTTCCGTTTGATTATACTTCAAATGTAATGATGGAAGCCCTAGGACATTAAGAAAGCTCCTCAATTTTCGATCGTATACGTGCGGTGTATTGGATATTTGTGAAGTAAACTGGCTAACTCAAACAAATTCTTAATTTCACTTTTACCGGGAACCAAATGAAGTCGGTTTTTTTTTCTTAAAAATTAGTTTTATATTAAATCCTTTTCTTTTCAGTTTTCATACTTGTGGCATCAACCGCTGTTGTAAACGGGCATTAGATTTATCTTTAGTGACAGCTATCACATATCAATATCAATGTCATGTCGAATACTCATACACACTTGCAAATACCATATGAGATAAAATTGAATTTGTGATTATCTTGTAAATGGAGCTAATTAGAATACTAGTGTCATTGAATTAACTAAATGTAAGCTATATAACGCGTCCTTAAAGTTAAAGCAATTGAAAAAAATAACACTAAACGGTATCATCGGTATCACCTTGTCACCGTCCGTGTGCGAACTGTGCGAAGCCCCTTATTCCGATGTAGACTATGTATACCAGTGAAAGCCTGATTTCGTTGGCCAGCAACTCGTTAAGTATGACTGTGGTTTACTTATGCTTTGTGAGTTCTAAGAACCACCTTTTGACATTTGTCTATTGAAGTTTGTAATGATGAAGCTAAGAAGAATAGTTTGTCAAATCTAACGATTATTCTGCATCAGCAGGTAAATTAATGGTTTGTTGGTTTATTTACATAGTTTATTAAACTTTTTTCACGTCAAGTTTCAACTTACGAAAATGTCATATAAATCGAAACGGCAGAGTCGGTCACAACACTGCTTTAGAAAAAAAGAAGACATAATAATTAACTGTTTGTGTGATGAATTATATATTAATTATCGTTGAATATGTAATAACTACGACCTAAAAAATATAAAGTAGGTAAAGTTTCTTTTAAAACGCGTAAAATATTGTTATTATGTACTTGAAAAGCCCTAATATTATAACAGAATTTTATTTATAATTTTATGGGGGTCATTCATACGCGTTTACGTTCTATGGGCGTTGACATGTGGCAAAAGATGGTTCTAAGACCTCACTCAACTATACTTGGTAGCCAGCATGCAATGGGGTCGGGTCGTCATTGGAAGTTGGTATACCTGTGACAGCCAGACTTCATCCGCCAGCAGCTCGTTGAGTATGACGGTGGTGTCCTTGCTGGGGTTCTGCATGCGCTTCTCGGCCACGCGCTTGCTGCACTCGGCGTACATGAGGTACTTCTGGTGCGATATTCGCGAGTACAGCTGCACACGGCCGCAACATGTTGCACACACTAGGAACTCCTGGAAATTAAAGAGTTAATATTTTAACAAACATAACAAGATAAAATTTAAAATGGGGTTCCTTCTATGTATCATATCATAACCTTTTTTGTCAGAAACGCTTTTGTCATAAGGTCATAAGACGTAGTATACCTACCTAATCGATTTTCGTCGAATGTTAATGTAGCAGAAACATAACTTGACATACTATCTTGTCCAAAAACATATGACATACTACATATAATCATACTAAAAAGTGGGTTAGATTAGATTCAAACTGTGACAGAATATTCGGACGAATCAAATTGTGCCTAGTCAAATTATGCTAAACTTGACTATGCCATAACAGTTTATGTGCAAAGCAAAGCCAATTAATTATGACTATAATATTGAGTATACCATATAGAATTATGCATAAAAAATATACTAAGACAGGGTGAACCTTTAAAATAAATAAACCTCCCATCAACAGTAAAATGGAAATTGCTACAAAAGACTAAACGTACAGGCAATACAATAAATAGGCCATAATACAGAGCAAGTTGCCTTGCGTAAGAGATATTTTCGTGCGAAGCAGCTCATTACGTGGCCCGCCCAAGGCAATAAGTATGAACAACGTTAGATCTCTACTTATTTCCCTCGTAATTCTAAAACACCAAACACAGATCAAGCTAATATTAAATTGCAACGGTTAACACTTACGTATTTTTATCACAATAGGCGTGACATGTTTCGTCTGCGTCGGGCAGACATCGTCGGACAGACAGAGTGCGAGGCAAGGTGATAACACCACTCTGTCTGTCCGACGATGTCTGCCTGACGCAGACGAAACATGTCACGCCTATTGTGATAAAAATACGTGAGTGTTAACCGTTGCAATTTAATATCAGTATGTCTCACGAAAGTTAAAATTATACAGATCAAGCTATAAAAGCTTGCATCTTTCATATGACCTTTATTTTCCGAGGCGTTAATTGTTCCTCTTTGTTAAAATGTATCTCCATGCGTTTCATTAAGGTATTGCTCTAGGTGTCACTTAGCATATAGTCTGCTGTGGCCGTCATGGGAAAGTCGTACAAAAGATACCAACGTTGGAAACGGCCAATATTGTATTTATTATATATTGCCCATTATTATATTTACTGTGTACTCGTTACCAATTGTATCCTTTGTGAGCTGATAAATAAATAAATATATTATTAATAGTACATTACATACCAAGGCCGTTTAAGTGGGAAATGTGATCCGAGGCTTTCCCATTTACCGGCCGAGGTTTGTATACTATTTTTCAGCCCGACGGAGCCGGCAGGCGGCAATTTAGTTTTGCGTAAAGTGGCGCTTACCGGCCGGAGGACTGAAAATATATTAATAGCTTTGCCAATACGATAGGGACTTACGCGGGACTCCATAAAGTTAAATTACGCTTACATAATTGCGATCGCTTCGTATATTCCGGAGCCGTTAAGCGTTAAAAAGGTTAATGCCTTTTTTTTTAAATAAAAAATGTGTTAATAGTCTTCAGAACTTTCAAATGGTAAACTGTTATTTTAAACGTAAAACTTATCTTAAACTGACGTTTACTTAACACGTTCACGGTCTGTGTTAATAAAATGTAGGAAAGTTAGGTTCGTCGGAGTTTAGGGAGGTTCGTTATCGTTACCTTCTCGTAGGCGAGGCGGGCGTCGGGCTGCACGGGCTCCAGCGTGCCGGGGTTGTAGGGCTGGCCGTAGAGCAGCAGGCGCGCCACGGCGGCGCGCGCGCAGGCGCGGCAGGCGCCGGCGCCGGCCGCCACGCTGAGGCCGGGCCACGTGGCCACGGCCGAGTCCAGCGCGCGCCCGCCGCCCGCCGCGCCGCCCCCGCCCCCGCCCCCCCCCGCCCCCCGCCGACACGCGCGCGCGCATCGTCTCTGTCACCTCGTCCACGGTCTTCACGTTAGAGAGGAAGTACTCGTCTGAAAGTTTATATTACTAGATTGCATGAAAACTGTCGTCGGAGTCTAAGGGCCTGAGTGGCGGAACGAGTTGCGTGGTGTGCGGTATCTATGTAATTTGTACAGCATGCTAGCATGCATGACGCTCACATAAATTTGCACGCCCTATAAAAAAAAATAAACATTATGAAGTTGTCTATGGTATTCCATAAGAACACTGCCCCTATGGATTTTCATACAATATATGAGCACTATTGTTTTTTTTTTATTCTATAGTGGGCATAACATCTTCCCTATTCTCCCACTTTTCCCTCAAGCTTTAAGAACCCTTATTATATCACTGTTGCATAAACTACTATTTCCTAATAAACTATAATTTACCTAGTAGTTATTTTAATAGTTCCTCACATAGTTTGAGAAAATCACTATACAATCCTCGGCTTGCAAGACCAGGGATTGCAGGACTCGTGTAATCCGGATTTATCTACCACAAACTCGTCCCGCAATCCCTTAGGTACTTCATGGGCTCTGCTGCACTAATGTACTATTTCCTTTCTCTCCAGTCCTCTTAATGCTCCAACGTTAATGTACTACAGACAGATAGATATATTACAGGCTTAAATTAAGGCGTTCAGCGCCGTATACGTCGGGGTCGAGCGAGTTTTTATATATTAGTAGTTTATGTGATTGTATATAATGAAAGGCATTAAAAAAAAAAACTCGAGGGTGGGTTTATGAAACGAGGCGTCAGCCGAGTTTCATAATAACATCACACGAGTGTTTTAATGCCTAATTATTTACAATTACATACACTGCTTTATATACACACATATCATGACTCTCCATGATGCATTCAAAGCGCATATATATCGACTGCCATTGCGACTTTCAGGAATTAAAACTTTTCTGACATTCAAGTTTTGACATTAATATTTTTTTAAATTCAGAGACAAACTAGAGTTGGCGCCAATTTTCATATCGTTCGATATCAAAATAACGTGCGACTTGCGTGCGTCATTCTTTGCAATTGACAATTCGTTTCAAACTAAACGTCATATCGACTGATATTAGAATAGAGGTCAAATCAAATTTTCTTGTGTCAGATGTGTTCGAAATTTGAACAAAAATAATATTATCGAAAACGATAATATAATTTAGCTATTATTACATTTTCACAGATAAGAAATGTGTTGTAACAAAAAATAGTACATTGTGCATCTAGGGCGGTAAGAAGGGCATTATTTACGAGGGTCTATTGAAGCCCGACGCCGTAGGCGGAGGGCTTTAAATGACCCGAGTTAGTAATGCCCTTACTGCCCGTGGTACACACAATGTTTTTCATCACATTTGCGAGGAAATAAATAAACTCTATACAGGTAAAGAAACAATAATGATAAGCGGTAGTGTAGTTGCACAGTCCACAGTACTCCGGAGTGACTACGTGCTGCGAGCGCGTGCGGGGCAGGTCCTCCGCGAGCTCCACGCGGGCGGTAAAGTAGTATGAGAATCCTTTAAAACCATGGGAATAATACAGCTCTTTAAGTGTAAGTATGCTTGCATATAATATCACCATTTACGAGCAGGTGTGATGAAAAGTTTATTATTATGGGGGCCTTTATATGCAATTTTCGAACGCATTATTGAGGGCTAATGACATGTGGGTATATAAAATAGTTTATGCAACAGTGATATAATATGGGTTATTAAAATTTAAGGGTCTCCGTTTCTGTAATGATAAAACCGAGAGTTGTATGAATAATAAATAATATTGTAAAACACTTACCCTGTTCTTGAAATATTTCCGTTAGAAAATTGGGGTCCAACGCATGTGATATTAAAGTTTGTATATAAACTTCGAAGTTTTCTTGGTACATTTGAGTTTCCAGCATCCTTTTCTCAATGAAATTGCAGTCATCGAACTGAAGTTCGCTCCTTACTAACTCTACTATTGTTTCCAAATGAGATTGAGACCTAACTTTAACTGGTACTTGTGTATATAACTTTTTATTTTCAGGGTTCCACGCTGCATACTGAAAAATTATGAATACACATTAATATGTATCTACTACACAATCTCAGTAACATTTTTCAACATTTAGCAATACTTTGCGAGGTGAATATACCTTAAAACGTTGAGATATCTGAATTTGTTGAAAACAAATTAATCCTTTTCTACAGTTCGACGATTTTATTATAAAACAATACATAGTATAAAACAAAGTCGCTTCCCGCTGTCTGTATGTATGCTTTTAAATCTTTAAAACTACGCGTGTAATGCGGTTTTTTAAATAAATAGAGTGATTCAAGAGAAAGGTTTATATGTTTAATATATTGCACCCGTGCAAGCCGGGGCGGGTCGCTAGTAAAAAATAAACACGTAAAAAAACTTTTTCAAATAATATTTCCATACTGAATATAAAATAGGTTTTTTATTATTATTTCTGGTTTACTTGTATGATACAAGTAAATCACCCCCATGATATAATATCGATGCGTATCCACATAATGTGCGGCAGAAGTGCGTAATGCAGACATTTTTTTATTATTTCTGGCTTTACTTGTACCCTAAACTTGGTACGTCTCCAAGAACAGTAAGAAGTATTTGACCCACATGATATAATATCGATGCGTGTCCACATAACGTGCGGCAGACGTCCGTAAAGCAGACACGCACATATAAATTTACTGTGTTACTATTAAAGTCATAAAATGCGCTTGCGACAGTTGTTTTTGGAGCACAACTATAAGTAAAATATGTTCGAGTCTCACGCGAATTTCCTACAAAATATTCAAACAATACTTACTGTAGAAATATTCCGATATAAAACTTTACCGTTCTCCTCGAATGGTTCATATTTTTGTAACAACGTTTTGCCGTCAACTCTCCAGATAGACGGCCACATTTCGTTTAACTCGCTTTTTATTGCCACAAACTCTCCCGACTGTAAACAACATCACATACATTATGCTTACATTATATAATAGTACATTGTGCATCTAGGGCGGTAAGAAGGGCATTACTTACGAGGGTCTATTGAAGCCCGACTCCGAAAACGGAGGGCTTTAAATGACCCGAGTTTATGAATTAATTCATTCATAAATTACCCATGCACGCGTGTGTACAAATCCGATGAAAATAACACATTGGCTATCATTTACAAGCAGTGGCGGTATAGCGTAAGTTGGCACACGGGGCGATTTTTTATTTAAGCACCGGCAAAAAATCAGAGTTACCTTATTTGATACAAGGCAACAACCCCATTTATGTTACGATTTCGAGGTATTAATAGTACAGTCAACTACAAAGATATGAATACAGCCAAAGTGCCAAAAATGTGTATAGGTACTGGACTTTATTAACTGAACATTCAGGTCGTGTATACTTATTTTTGGCACTTTGGCTGTATTCATATCTCTTGGCTTCCAATGGCGTTGGCATAAGGATTCATGACAAGGAACTCCAGTTGGTGAACGAGCAGAAATATCTGAGGGTGACACTAGATAGGACGCTCAAGACTCAAGTACAAAATTCATTGCAAATAACAAACGGCTAAGGCCATAAGAACACTGTACCAATATAATAGGGCGGTGGGAAGGAAATAGGGGTTAAAGCCGAAGATGGTCGAATGGATATACCTACAAGGCGATTATATTACCTACTCAGAGTACTATAGGGAGCAGTGATCTGGTGGCACAGAGCACATATTAAGGAGTATCAGAGAAACCTAGCAAAAGTAGAGTAGCATGTCTAATGATAACGGGAGCGATGAGGACAACCCCGACGATGAATGAAGGCAATTAAAGAATAGAAAAGAAGCAGCGTGGACAATGGACATGGATCTAAGGTGGAGATGGTGGTAACCCGCAATGACCTATTAGGTCATTGCGGGTTACCATCATTTCAGGCTCATCATCTTTACCTCTCTTAAAAAAAAATTTCGACTCTACTCGAGAAAATCCCCAAACACGAGCTCGTCGAGTGATCTTAATTCAGAATTTGAGCGAAGGACCCAAAAGCGCGAGATACAATAGATTTTTCTCAAACATTATCGGAATTGTATGCATTTATGTCACGAAATGAAAACATGAAGTTTCTTGTTTACGGCTTCCCCCATTTACTTCTTGGCCGGCGGCCGTGAAGTAATGTATGGCGTAAGTATGAACGAAACATTATTGTCCGCTGCTCTAACTTTTTTAATTTGCGTACTAACACTAAACTGACGGAAAAATTACATACAGCCACTAGATATTTGTGACATTAAAAAAACAAATTCTATGGGTCTATGTATATTTATTTGCGGTTAAACATGGTGCTCGAATAGCTCATTCAAATGGCATCTTTAAAAAATAAAAAGGTGGCAAATTGAAATTTTTTTTTCCTTATTAACTATTTACCTAGTAGTTATATTAATTTTGATATTTCCTCACAATGTTTGAGAAAAGCACTATACAAGCCTCGGCCGGAAGAGGCCGTCTATGACTCGGCCGTCTACCACAAACTCGTCCTGCAATCCCTTACTCCACGGCCTCTGCAGTAATGTACTATTGAGCTCTTATTGCCAAACAATGTATTACTTTTACCTGCATAATTCTTTTTTTTGCATTTATTTCATTTTCGGCAACAAACAACGATCAGGATAATTCTAAGAAGCCCAAACACAATGAGATTCCTTTGTATTATCAAAGTTACTATAGCAAGTGGCCACTTTCCAGCTCTATCTCATCGTATTATACAGGGTGTATCTTTTGCAACCGGCAATATTTAAGGCAGTGACTATACAGCTAATACAGAACCCAAATCAATAAAAAATAGTGTACCTTAATTTTACCCAAAAATCCTATATATCATGGACACCGAGCGCGCCATGAGGCATCAGAGTAAGGAACGGACGCCCTTCTAATAAGAAATTGTATGAACAGCGCTAAGTAAAGCGGGCGCACGGAGCGGGTGCGCCATACTAAATCCACCCGCCGCGTGCACCCGCTCCGTGCACCCGCGTCAGCTAGGGTAGGCCCTAAACAAAAGGCTTGCAAAAGTGACGATGACCTTGCTAAGTTGCTATTGCTACGAACCGATAACGTCCCGCTCCTTGTAAAAGATACATGCAAAATTACAGCTCAATCGTAAACCAGGAAGTGATTCCAATTTATCTTGCAAGATTTAATAACAGACAATCATTGACTTATTAAAAGAAATTGATACACAAAGCAGAACAGAAACGCCAAAACAATGTGGGTCAGAATGACATTAGCGATGAATTTTGCATCGATGATGAATGATGACTAAGGTCCGACCGATATCTCGGTTTCTGCAGTCTCGGCCAAAATTCGAGCCGAGATGTCGGTCTCGGCTCTCGGCCAAAAAGGGCCGAGATTCTCGGCCTTGGCAGAACCTTCCATCTTGACACTTTTTGCGATTTTGGTGGGTATTTTAAGCAATTATAGTGTACCCTGTTATCGTACGTAATGCAAATTATAACTTTTTTCTCAAGCTTTGACTGTAAATGTTGTGTTTTAGTGATGGCTATATTGAACAAAATTTTAATTCTTCACTATTACATGTTTTTTGTGGAAAATGCGCGTTTTTCGTATTTAGTATAAAATCTCGGTCTCGGTCTTGGCCGAGGACTCAATTTAATCTCGGTCTCGCCTGAGACAAAAAAAGAAGTCTCGGTCGGACCTTAATGATGACAAACGATAAATGTTTCGTTCGAAAAAGAGCTTACTGAATTAAGCATTAAGTGTCAAATTCATACACAGAACTACTACCTACTAACACTGTTAAACTTTATGGGCTTTCGGAACTACCAACTACCCCAACAGCCTTAAAAATAACTTTTTTTTCGTCTTCTGTTACCGCTATTGTTATTCATTGAAATTAAAACCTTTAGAACGGATTAATCATTGTTGCTACCTTTATATAATTTGTGAATTTGTTCTGTCTTTTGTCTCATATGTGGTGCAATAAAGAATATTTTACTTTTACTTTAATCATGTTTATGAACACCATGACCCTCCGTTTCGAGCCCTTTACAGCACTCGTTTTCACATGGTTAAGATGACAAACAAAGCGTAGCATATCAACCAGGGTGAAGGAACATATAGCCGATGTCAAGCATCGTCGACCAAGGTCTGCAGTCTGAGAACTTGTCTCTGAATCATTCAATTAAGTTTGACAAACCTCTGGTCATAAAGGGTAAGTTTGACAATACATTCCCAGGAATCAGGATGCTGCGCGAGGCTATTGAAATCAAGAAGGTTCCTAATTTCAATAGAGAGGATGGCTTTTAGGTACCACCAGCTTGGGATACATCTCATCAAGGATCAAGCACGACACAGGACTGGAAGACCTTATAGTGTGGACTTTGTTTGAAAAGATTGAATACGGATAAAAGAGGCAAAATGGGGTAGTTTTCTTGTCGCTTCTTTCTGCCCCATAAACCAGTTAGGGAAGCGTTCGTAAGTTGTATGAATGTTAATGCTCACAAAGTTTTTTTACAATTTATAAAATATATATATAGAATGCCCTTCAGGCTATGTATTACTAGCTTTATAAGCCCCTCTGGGCATTGTAGACCAACCTTTGTTTTTAATTAGTTTTATATTTTTGTATGTAGGTAGTTTGCAAACTTTTTTTGATTGACGGGGAGCATTCGCATTCTCTCAGTCATCATCTTAACCCTGTGAAAACGAGTGCTGTAAAGGGCTCGAAACGTAGGGCCATGGTGTTAATAAACGCGATTAATCCGTTCTAGTGTTTAATTTCAATACTAATTTTTTTTAATCCGGGTCTTGCAAGTCAAGATAAAAGATTAATAATCCGATGGCAGATTGTTTGGTTATTGTACTTAGTGTACGTGGCGGAATATCGAGTCAAAACTCGTAAAAAACCGTCGATTTCCGCGTGGAGTCCCTTACGAAACGTCACGTTCCAAACAAGGCTATATGACACTGTTGCTTGTATGTAGCACCTACTTTCTAATTTCAAGATCCACATCCAGAGAAAAACTAAAATCTGCTCACTATAGCAGCAGCAATACTTAAATGCCATTGGCTTACGATTATATATGCTAAAGACTTAAAAATAAAGTGGAACAATCATACCTGATAAGGCATTTCCTCAATTGGCCTGGAGTTGTCAATCTGTCCGGTGTTCAGCTGCTGGTGAGATTTAATGTGATGCAATTTCCTGTTCGAATTGTTGTCATTCTCCGCCGCCCCATAACTCCCATAGCCCAAATTTGTGCTGTGAGCCACTAAAATATTGATTTAAATTTAACATTAGTTCACTTTAAATTACTTTACCAAAACATTTAGTAATATTTTCATAAATATTCATTACCTTGTTATGGTGCGTTAATCGAACCTCGAAATTTAATTCAATTTGACACGCAGTGATGAAATATGCGTTCGATTATTGAAACGTACATTACAAATTTCAGTATTGTTTTAAAAGAGTAATAAAGGAGGGAAGGGCAGGAGATGGAATGCCAAAGATGAACGGTGTCATCTTAGTGGTAACATGTACATTGCATGGCTAGTTCACAGTTACGTCTTAGCAAAATATGTATAAATTATCGTTTATGTTATCCTAGTTGACAATAGTATGTACATGTTATCCCTATTCGGCGAAGAGAGGGGTGCTACCAGGAATAATTAGACACTAAAATTATTTAACACATCATAGTATTATACTCGTGTTTATTTTATGTTTTCTCCTATTATACAAAACTATTTACATAATAATTGAGATTGTGCATAAACAAATAACAATTAAATAGAAATACAAAAACTTAGTTCAGGACATGGCCTTCTAATACATTATCTGCACTTACTTATAGCTGTAATCTATTATGCATTTCATTTCATTCTTATAATAAAATCACTTTCAGCTAACAGCAAAGAATATGCATACACTATCTGTAAGTACCAACTAAAGTCAAATACTTTAAAATACAATACATGTTTATTATTATAATATATACAACAGACACCCACTGGTATTAATTCCATAAAAAAATATACGACGATTTTGGAATTATTAATGGTAGCACCCCTTCAGTAGCGAGTATGACAAGAGTCACAAATTCTACAATTTACAATAAAATGGCACTAATAATGTGTCATTAATAACAATTCGAGTGAAATCTTGTTACAGACTAACCCTAAAAATATCGACCTCTACTAAGATACACGCAATCACTTTATAGAAAATATTTACAATTTTAATACTCATAGATTTTATCTAATAAAAATTTATAGTATGTATCACAGTTAAAATGTAACAAGTTTTCACGACATCCCGCCATATCGGCAGTTAGCTTGCTCCTGTCATACAAGCTTCAGGGCTAGCTCTTCACCATCGCGCTCTACTTCTCAAGTGGAAATCTAATAAATTGAACGCACCTTCGTCGGGCTGATGTTGGTAATAGTATTGCTGCTGCGGCGCGGCCTGCAGCGCAGCCACGGGCGGCGGGGCCGGGGCTCGTGGCTTCTTAGGAGCGGCCGGCTGAGGCGCCACCACCGCAGAGGGCGTTGGCTTGTTCATCGCTCCGCGCGCTTTCTTGCCCTTGTCGTTCAGTGGCGTGCTGGGCACGTTCAGCACTGGCTTATTTAACCTTCTCGCCTCCTCCTCTGCGTCGTAACTGCTCTCTTCGCTACCGTCATATTTACGTTTTCTGTCCTTATTGATATAATATCGAGGGTCGTCTAGTTCGACTCCTTTCGCTTGTGAGCCTAGGAGATTTGATGACGCGCCTTGTAACTGGTTAGCACCCATCAGGCCCGCCGAGCTCATACTCGGCGCAGTCATCGCGGGGTTGCTTAGTGACATTGCCGAATTTATTACGTTTGCTCCCATAGCGCCATTCGAACTCTGAGCAGGATTTCCATCACATTTGACGTGGTCATTATGAGGGTAAATTTTATTATTTGTATTACTATTAGTGGTAGTTCGAGACCAAGTTGACTTTCTGGCGCCTCTGCCGGCCGGCGGTGGAGAAGTGTCGCGCTCTCCTTGTAAGAATTTCAAATAAGAAGCCATGAAACCAGATCCTGGGCCCGTGACTGGCACATTGAATTTTTTTTCCATTATTTTTGAAGTAGCGTCTTGTGAAGTGCTGTTAAGGTTCTGCTGCTGTGAAGAGGGTGCTACCGAAGACGCATTTCCCCGTTGTTCTGCAAGGAAACCAAGTTCTTCTTCTATATTAGGCACTACCACCTTAGGCTGTTCCTCTTCACGAGTTTCGGGCGTTGAAAAAGATGACGAGGAAGCCGAAGGTGGAGTCTCACTAAATGACGACAATGGTGTTAACTCCACAGATGACTGGAAGTCGGGATGAGGACCTAAGTGAAAGGGAGGGAAATAGGTAAGTGCGTGACCGTGCTGCATGGCAAGTGCTTGGTGTTGGTTAAAATTAGTGGCGTGGAGTGTTGCTTGGGAACCAAATGCGGAAGTGCCGGGAAACATTTTAGGAGGAGGTGGTGGTAGGTTCCATCTTTCAAAGTCAAAGTAGGTACCATTTTGTTGTTGATTACTGGTAGAGCTGTGAGCGGGAGGAGGGATTCTATTAGCCAAATAATCTGCCATTACCGCGTTTGAGATATCGTTCATATTATGGGAAACCGGTTTTTCAGTACTTTTCCTACGCGGTGTTACTTTTGTTGGGCCACTAGAAACCGGTGCTTGACTTTTACTGGATTTGACCTCTTGTAATTGACAACTTTGTTGCAAACTTTGTAAATTTTTCACTATGCTCATGGGATCCCCACGACAGCTAGATAAATCTTGTAATGCTACATTAGTGCCATCAAAATAAGTATGTTGTTTATCAGCTAAGTTTAACGTCCTATGTGACGTACTTTGAGATTGAGATACAGATTCTTCATTATGAGTATTATTGCTTTCAGATAATCCATTATTGCTATAATTATTAGTGTTACTACTACTTGAATATTTTCTGGACGCCTGACGGTCGCCTTCCCAACAGCTTTGTCCTGTTGAACTCTGATTGGAAGTCCGTTCATAGCGATTTTCTGAATACGTCTTACTTTGCTCAATACCTAATGCTCGAGTTATAACTGAAGGATATGCTACCTGACTATTTTGAGATGAAGGCCTAGAAACAGAAGCATCCAATGGCGAACGTGGCGCTGTACTAGTGACCTTACTGTAATGATCCCCATGCTGTTGAGGTGAGTTAGTAGAGTTCATAGGACTATGATAAACAGGATATGCTGGACTAGAGCCATGACCTAAAGGAGACGTTTGTGCAGGTGCTTGCAAAGGACTAGGTCTTCTGGGAGCCGTCACACTACAATCTGGCCCATTTTGTGAACTACTACTTGAATATCCTGTGTCTGTGCTAGAGCTACTTTTAGCACGGACATGATAATCAGATTCAACATTATTACCACTTTGATAATGCCTAAAGCTCGAACTCTGAGTTGATGAGTATTGGGAATTACCAATTCTATTTGATTTTGATGAGGTTGCTCCACTACTGCCACTATAACTGAGTCTGCCTGGAGCATCCATTATAGAGTAACTTATAGGAGATGATTGGGGCTGAAGCTTATCAGTACTTTCACAACTTTTCCTTTGTTCACTACTTAACTCAGGGTATATTTTACTTTGTGCTTTTGTCTGTACTTGTGGCGCTTTAGTAGTGGGAGAAACAAAACTGCTAGCACTACTGGATGACTGTCGTGAAGATTTTTCACTAGTAGAATTTTTTGGAGATTGAGAGTTGTAAATGGAAGCAGAGGTTCTGGGAGTAGAGCTGGAAGAGGAGCGGAAATCCTTACCAGGAGAGGAGGAGGATGTCACTGTTGGAGTTGACACAATACATGATTGCTGTGAATGGGTAGTAGAACTTGCAGAACCTGAATAAGACTTACTTCCAGCATAGTCCTGCTGTGATGAAAGTTGCCCACTCTTTGCACTGCTCGAACTATATGCGTTTTCGTTCTGACTTCCAAATGTCGACGGAGATTGAAAAAATGTTGATGAAGACGTTGAAGAAGCAGGTTGCTTCGATGCTGGGGACCCTGACCTATTACTTTGTTTACCAGCACTGGAGATCTGAGAGTTAAGGTGGTTATTAAGAGTTTGCGCAGCAGCAAAATGTGCATTAAAATTATCATAAGTTGCAGACGCCTTTGTTGTGGCTGGACTTGGTGATGAGGGTACTACACTCTCATGCGGTAATATCCCAAATGGACTTGGTAATTGGTTGTTCCCTTGCCAACTTAGTCCACCAGCTCCACCTGGTGTTGTTGGCTGATCAAAAAATGAAGCAGTTCCTTGTGCTGCTAGCGTCTGATGAGAATAGTTTTCTCTTAATGAAGAAAGTTCAGTTTCAACTGAAGATTGCTTTGATGCAACTGCTGCCTGAGCTTGAGCAATCACTTGCCGGTGTTGAGCTTGAAGTGAAGAACTATAGTGTGCAGGTTTTGGGTTGGCGTGATGAAACAATGGTGAGAACACTGCATCATACCCAACAGCAGGGGGAGAGAGAAATCCTCCAGGGTTGAAGGGTGATGCAGTTGATGAACCTAGTTGCCCTGCTAATGAGGCTGTGGTGTGAGCTGCTTGTAATAACAATTGGCTGGTTGTGGAGGGTACTGACTGGCCACCAAGGCCTGAACCGCCACTTGCGAGGTGGTGATGAAAGTCCCCACTTGCAGCACCAGCCTGAACCCCTGCTAATCGATTGTACGAAGCATATGCTGACCATGGTCCTACTGGATCCATTACCACCTCCGTGATGTAATGTTAAGTGTAAATGTATGTAATATGTCAGTAGAAGTCCACACTTTCATCCATAGTTTGTAGAACACGTCAATATTTTCTTACAAACACTAAACCGGAGCACTTGAAGTCATGGTGTCAATTCAATCTTCACATAAACAAAACCCCTGAAAAGAAAAAAATACAATTGCATTCAAACAATATTATAATACACATAACGATTTAAACTGCTCCTATTGTAATAAGTAGCTAAATATTATTACTCTCTTAGGAATAATGGGAAATCCAGTAAATCAAAGAATCTAAACCATTAAACATAAAGTTGTGAAATAAAAATAATCTGCCGCTTCTCCGCGGAAGCGTCAATATGTACGAACAATAGGGAAGAGATTTTACAAATGGGCATGAATGTATAAGAATATGCGTTAACAAACATACCATCGCCTTAGTTTTCAACTAACGTTTATCAATGTGCTTTCGGAGGACGCTCACACATCAGATAACATCATAAATATGGCCTCGAGTGCTCGTTGAGACGGGTTTTGGTCTATTGTGTAGAATCACTTGGATTTTTCAATGCTTATAACTGTTCACTTTACAAATTACACTTTGTATCTATTCATCCTCCTTCTGTATAACAACAACAACGTTTCAGATTACCAATTACTTTATTTACAACTAGAAATAAGACAACGTTTCGCCTTTCACATTAATCGCCGCCATTTTACTTATGAACGAACGTCGAACAACCGCACAACAAGCGAGGCAGCGCCATCTACAATATAACCTCAAGATAGAACAAAAGTTTTTGTTCATTTTTACTATCAAATCTATTCAATATTCTTTCGAGTAAAATCAGAATTACACGAGCTAGCATAATTTATATCAACAGCTTAGCTTGTAAGTTGGTATAATCATTCAAAATAAACAAACAGTAACTTCAAATTGTAAATCAATATTTTCAAAAACAATTCTATTGGCGCCACTTCCGATTGTTTCTGCGTTTAGTGTTTGCACAAAGTTAATATAAAGTAATCAATAGACACGATAAAGCGGTAATCGACGGTTTTTTTCTCACGACAAATTTAGTGTACGTACACTTAATAACAGTTATTAAGTCACTAAATGATCTTAAATCTATCCATTTTACACATTACATACTATAAATCGGGTCTGAGAAATAGCATTAGGTTAAGCCCCTTCTTGACAGGCAAATCAAATTGCCAATATTATCAGAAAACAACACAAAATTTTAGTTAAATGGTGACAGTAAAGATATCAAAATTCCTAAAAGCTTGCATACTAGAGCCGAAAAGTGGGATCGGCGAGCAAATCTTTGAATATTACTTTTGCGGCTACCTGCAAGTGCAAGCAACACAGGGAGTGGTCAGACTATACCAAAGGGGGCCGATTTTGGGACTTAGTTTTTTTTTTTTGAAAAATGCAAAAAACATAGGGGTTACAAAAGACTTAGAATAATTTTCAAGATTTTGATGAAATAACCACTTTTTTCTTAATAAACTTTTCTCTGAAATCAAAAATGGCTGAGTTAGAGGCCTTCAAAGGTTGAAGTTTTTGAAGGGACTTGTAAAATTTTCATCGAGAGTGGTGTCATTATAACAGTATTTTTAAATGATTGTAATGTGTAGATGACATCAAAACAAGCATCTTTTATAGGAAAAACTTTTCTCTAAACTTAAAAATGGCCGAGTTAGAGTCCTTCAAAGGTTGATGTTTTAAAATGAGCTGGGAGTTTTTACTTGCTCGGCTCGCGCGCTGTAAGGTCGCAGTTCTACCTAACACTCCTCCTCGCTTCGCTCGTCGTCGTACCTACACCGACCTTCCTTAAGGTGCCATTCTGTAAAGCATTTTTTATTAAAAAAAAGTCGGTTTTGGCGCTTCGCCGGCCGCTGCCGCGGCACGCTCGCTTCGCTCGCTCGGCTCGCGCGCTGTAAGGTCGCAGTTCTACCTAACACTCCTCCTCGCTTCGCTCGTCGTCGTACCTACACCGACCTTCCTTAAGGTGCCATTCTGTAAAGCATTTTTTATTAAAAAAAGTCCCTTACAAGTCCCTTCAAAAACTTCAACCTTTGAAGGACTCTAACTCAGCCATTTTTAAGTTTAGAGAAAAGTTTTTCCTATAAAAGATGCTTGTTTAGACGTCATCTATACATTACAATCATTTAAAAATACTGTTATAATGACACCACTCTCGATGAAAATTTTACAAGTCCCTTCAAAAACTTCAACCTTTGAAGGCCTCTAACTAGGCCATTTTTAAGTTTAGAGAAAAGTTTTTCCAATAAAAGATGCTTGTTTTGACGCCATCTACACATTACAATCATTTAAAAATAGTGTTATAATGACACCACCTCGACCAAAAATATTCTAAGTCCCGGCCCCCCCTTTGCTACAGTCCAACCCAGGGAGGGGAGTCGGCATACGTATCGTTTCCCGAAGTAGAAGCCCGAATGGGCATATGCGGCTCTGTGTTGTCACTAAAATATATTGAAGTGTGCAAGATATGTTAGTGTAGTTGTATCATTTTCTATGTGTTTGTGTCATCATTAGGTACAGATTGTTTTTTGTATGTAGTGTGTGGGAAGTGCATTTGTGTGCACGCTTCCCGCCGCAAAAGCTGACAGAATAATTTGTGCGGTAAGATGTTGCTTTGCCGTCTCCCTTCCAACGCCCGTCTTGCTCGAAGGCGGCCACACCACAGTTAAATTGTCAATTTGATCAGATCGTGAAAGTGTCCCGTGTGGAAGGGGTTAAAGTAGGTGCAACGAAATTTCTGGCAAACCTCGGCATCACGGCAATGCGATTCCGCCTAGCAGCGACTGGCGCACGGGTCCTGGAACTGCCGGGTGTCACCAGTGGTGAAAAGGCCGACCAGCTCGCGAGAGAATTGGCGGAGAAGCTAGGGGACGCAGTCAAAATCTCCAGACCGACAAAATGCGCGGAACTACGGTTGTCGAATCTGGATGACTCTGTGACCGTAGACGAAGTAGTCGACGCAATCGTTCGAGTCGGAGGTTGTGTCAGAGAACAGGTCAAAGTAGGGGAGATCCGTTTGGACCATAACGGCCTAGGCTCAGTGTGGCTCCGCTGCCCAGTTGCCGCTGCGAAGAAAGTAGCCGACGGTGGACGTTTTCTGGTGGGGTGGTCCTCGGCTCAGGTTAAACTATTGGAGCCGAGGGCAATGCGCTGTTTCCGGTGCCTTGAGCCAGGGCACGTCAGGGCGAAATGCCAGTCGCAGGTGGACCGTGGTGCACTTTGTTACCGCTGCGGAAAGCCCGAACACAAAGCGGCGCAGTGCTCAGCTGCTCCCCATTGTGTAGTTTGTAATGCAGCGGGCAAACCAGCAAGTCACGTAGTAGGAGCTAAAGCGTGCACTACATCGCATGCGAAGAAGGGCAGGAAAACTGGCGATGGCCCCCGGGCCTCCTCACAGCGTTCCCAACTGACTGACTGCGTGACTGCGGCCGGAAATGAGGCGGGAGAAGATATGGATACGTAGTAAGAATGGCCACTAAATTCTTGCAGGGGAACATCAACCACTGCGCCAGAGCCCAAGATCTGCTGACTCAAAGCCTGGCGGAGTGGCAGATTGCAGTCGCCATAATCGCTGAGCCTTACTCCGTCCCACCCAGGGACAACTGGGCTGGGGACTTAGATGGCCTAGTGGCCATCATAGTCAACACATCCGCTGGCTCCCCGCCGCTCGAAAGGGTGGAAAAGGGCCGCGGATACGTTGCGGCGTGGATTGGCGATAACATGCTGATAGGCACATATTTTTCGCCGAACCGGCCACTGGCCGAATTTGAGCAGTTTTTGGTCAAGATCGGGGCCGTTATTGGCAGGAATCGATCCAGCATGGTGCTAGTGGCCGGAGACCTAAACGCCAAGTCCACGGCGTGGGGATCCCCAGCAACGGATGCACGTGGGGCGGAATTAGAGGACTGGGCGGCCTCAACAGGGCTGAGCGTGCTTAACCGAGGGACGGTAAATACGTGCGTGCGACAACAGGGTGGCTCTATTGTGGACGTCACTTTCGCCAACGCAGCCCTGGCGCGCCGTATTCGAGGCTGGGAAGTGCTAGAAGAGGTGGAGACACTGTCGGATCACCGGTACATCCGGTTCGAAGTCTCCACTCTTCCAGCAAACCCGAGCGGCCTGAACCGATCCCTACAAGGAGGTAGCCCGCGTTGGGCATTAAAGCGCTTGGATCGCGAATTGTTGATGGAGGCGGCTGCGGTGAAAGCCTGGCTGCCGGTTGCCGACGGTGAAGCTGATGTTAACATCGAAGCGGAGGCAATGAGGGATGATATGGTCGAGGTGTGCGACGCAGCAATGCCACGGTTAGGCTTGATCCCTCCGAAGCGAGGGGTGTACTGGTGGTCCGCAGAGCTCGCACAGCTGCGCGAGATTTGCATATCTGCAAGACGCCAGTACACGCACTACCGCAGGCGACGCATACGACATGTGCCCGAGGAGGAGAGGCTATATGCCGCATACTCGGGAGCTGTCAAGGTGCTACAGAGGGAAATCGGCAGGGCAAAGGAACAAGCCGAAAAAGAAATGCTGGAGACTCTAAACAGCGATCCATGGGGCAGGCCGTACAAGATGGTGAGGCGTAAGCTTCGCCCTTGGGCACCCCCACTTACGCAAAGTCTCCAGCCGCAGTTTCTCGAGCAGGTAGTTGATGTCTTATTCCCTACGAGAGAGGACCCCGTACCTCCACGCATGCTGCCTCCCATAGGACGGACAGCAGACTTAGCTGACGCGCCGGAAGTAACGGAGGGTGAATTGAGGGCAGCGGTACTACGGCTTCGAGCAAAAAATACTGCCCCCGGACCTGACGGAGTGCCCGGCCGTGCCTGGGTCCTGGCCCTGGGCCCGCTTGAGCCGCGCTTGAGAGCACTCTTCAGTGCATGCTTAGCACAGGGGCAGTTTCCCCGTGTGTGGAAGTCGGGGAAACTTGTCCTACTGCGGAAGGAGGGGCGACCGGCAGACTCACCCTCGGCCTATAGGCCAATAGTGCTGCTGGACGAGGTCAGCAAGCTGTTTGAGCGCGTGGTGGCTGCTCGACTTGTCCGGCACCTCGTTGGGGTGGGGCCGGACCTCAGTGTGCACCAGTTTGGGTTCCGTCAGGGCAGGTCCACCATCGACGCTATTGCGCGGGTGAAGACCCTAGCGGACGAGGCGGTTTCCCAGGGGGAAGTGGTGTTGGCGGTGTCTCTAGACATCGCCAATGCCTTCAACTCTTTGCCCTGGGCGTGCATTAAGGCAGCGCTAAGACGGCACGTTGTGCCTGAATACCTGCGGAAGACGGTAGAGGACTATCTTACCGATAGAGCCGTTAGGTACCCAACACAAAATGAGTGGAGGGAAAAGCGACTTTCGTGCGGCGTTCCACAGGGGTCTGTCTTGGGACCACTCCTGTGGAACATCGGATATGATTGGGCGCTGAGCGGACCAAATTTACCGGGAATAGGCGTGACGTGCTACGCTGACGACACCCTAGTGACAGCCCGTGGCAGCACTCTCCGAGAGGCAACAATCCGCGCCACGGCGGGAGTGGCTTCGGTCGTAGCCCGAATCAGGCAGCTGGGGCTAGAAGTGGCGCTCAACAAATCCGAGGCCCTGTGTTTCCATGGGCCTCGAAAGGCCCCTCCGGCGGGTTCCAGCTTAGTGGTGGGAGGAACGTCCATTGCTGTCAAGTCGACAATGCGGTACCTAGGCATAGTCCTTGACAGCCGTTGGACGTTCCGGGAGCACTTTAAGGTTCTTGCTCCCAAACTGATCGGAGCCGCGTCAGCGCTCAGTCGGCTTCTGCCCAACGTTGGTGAGCCAAAAGCAAGCTGCCGGAAATTGTACGCGGGAGTGGTGCGGTCAATGGCCTTATACGGGGCGCCTATCTGGGTGGATTCTCTGTCTGCGGAAAATCACATCCAACTGCGGAGGCCGCAACGGGTTGTAGCGACCCGAATCGCGAGGGCATACCGCACCGTCTCCCACGGAGCGGCCTGCGTGCTGGCCGGGACTCCGCCCTGGGACCTGGACGCTGCGGTGCTGGCCGATTTATATTGGCGTGTCACCGAGGTGCGACAGCGAGGTGGGCAGCCGCTTCCGGAGGAGATCAGACGATGGAGGCTTGACTCCCGTCAAGACCTCCTCCGGAAGTGGAAACAAAGATTGGAGGCGCCAAGTGCTGGCCACTGGACCATCGGAGCCATCCGGCCCGTCCTGGAGAGATGGGTCGGCAGAGAGAAGGGGTTTCTCTCCTTCCACCTTACACAGGTTCTCACGGGGCATGGCTGTTTCGGGAGATACCTGTGGAGGGTGGCGGGACGAGAACCAACGGCAGAATGCCACGAGTGCGGCGACGCCGAAGACACGGCGCTACACACACTGGCGGTGTGTCCAGTGTGGGCGGAGCAGCGGGCCGCACTTGTGGCCGTAGTTGGGAGCGACCTCTCCCTGCCAGCAGTGGTGGAAGCCATGGTAAGCGGGGAGAGGTCCTGGAAGGCGATGGCCTCCTTTTGCGAGCGCGTCATGACGCAAAAGGAAGCGGCGGAACGCACGCGGGAGGAGAGCCCAGAGGCCCTCCCGATGAGGCGCAAGAGAATCGGGCGGAGGCGAGTCGCCCATGACCGCCGCTTACCGCCGTAAAGAGGGCCTCGGGGTGGCAGCCACGGGGACGGCTACCACCCGAACGATATAGGTCCTCGAGGAGGCTGGCGTGTCGTACCTACGCGCCACCGAGACGGCCGGGGGTGTACACCTACCCCCCAGATCCGGGGCCTAACGGCCAGCCGCTGGCGAGGCTGCGGAAGAGTACTTCGGCGTCCCTGGGGCCTCGCCGTACAGCGAAGAGGCGGCAACAGAGGGGTTTTTAGTGGGTACACCTGGGGTCTCATTAGCCCAACAGGGAGTCCCACATAACCGTTCCGGGTCCATCCCCGCACCGGACGGTATGCATAACGCATTTTCCCCTCTAAAAAAAAAAAAAAAAAAAGGTGCAACGAAATTTGAGGATTACCGCGAGTCCATTTTCCGCTAGGGGCGCTAGCGGGAACATTTCAAACGTCACTTTGACACAGGACCCACGCATGAGTGGCGCCGCCTGGTGAGCGACAATACGGTAGCTCCCATTAATTCAAGCACTGCATGCGATTTGATGCAAGGTCTTTTAACATTCGCTCCATTTCTGCTATAACGGCCTTTTCACCACAAGGACTGCGTTACAGGATGTAGCTTACACACGGTACCTACCTAATGTTTAGCCGTCCATCATCAGAGGGACTGCAAAATTCCTTTCTCCTGATGATCGTGAATCTGCTGACGTAATCTCACGTTACAAGTATTCCACATGTCAAGACACTCCGACACCTGGATTACCCATTCTTTAGGGCTGCGGCCTTCGAGTTCCTTAGTTCCTTCCATTCAACGGTGGTACGCATGACATAGGGATATAGCTTGGTTCACGGATCGTGATAGATCTTTAGTATTTTTCGTATCTAATCGTTTTTGCAACCCCAGAGGTGTCATATCCACGTTGCTGTTAAAAACTTGTACACTTCCTCGCTATCGCTCTATCAAAAATATACACGTGTGACCATCACAGTCGCTGCTTTGCAACCATTTGCAACCATTGGATTGTGATGGACAACCATTTGTTGAAGGAATTACGCTGAATTACCTGACGTCTCGACAGCCGGCGGTACAAATAGGTAACTAGGCAGAGAGGGGATTGTACGGCAAGTCATTAAATATTTGTCTATTTTGACGGATGCCTCCATGTTCAGCAACTGCTGCGGGGACCCCAGGCTCCCTGAGCGGTGGCATAAGCCGGGAAGCTGGAGACGTTTTATTTAATTACTTATTTGTATCATGTTAATTTTTAGTAGTTAAGTACATAACAATAACAATGTTAGACTATCAAAGCCGAAAGATGGTTAAGTTTCACAGTTTCACTGTTCTCGTAAAGGTATACGGGGGAAAAATATGGATAAGGAAAAAAAGAGCTTTATTTAATGAATTATTTTCTTTTATTGGACATTCTTCTATTATGTCAGAATAACTCTGAAATAGAGGACTTATTTATTTTCTGAAATCTTTGGTGCCAGCTTAATATAATTTTAGGAAGACTTGGAAAAATAAAGTAAAATAATATAAAATAACTTGTCAATAATTACATAGTTTTTTACAAATCTACTACATTGACAAGCCATTACAAATTTATTTGTTAGGTATTATTCATGTAGGAGAAGTAAATTAATAAAGGAGCGCTTTCCAAAAAAACCCCGAACTCCTGATACTCTCCTGAGTCTTAGTCAAATCAGAATCACGAGCCCAAGCAAAGATTGTTGATTTACATAATAAATTGTGTTCTTTGGAATATGTCAGTTGCTGTGTATTTTGGGATTATACAGTGCGTTTGCCATGAGTCTTACGTAAACGTATTCGCTAGCGACTGAGTATAATCGCCCGTAGTGCATCTCGCTCATAGGTACCAATATGCTGGTGCGAATGAAACGCGTGACGGAGAACTTACGCAGGCGCTAGCGAATATGGTTCTTAAAACACTATGGCACTAAACTGTCAGTCCGAGTACGCTGTTGCCGTGTAGGTATATTTATTATTTTATTTATTACTAGCGTTTGAAAATGGCTTACAATATTCCCCAGTTTATTACTTAATTAACTTCTCCCTGTAACCAAAATAGCAGCGCATATTACTTTAATAAGAAAACACTTTAACACAAAAATGATCATATTGATCATAGATATAAAGTTAATGTGGCTAATTCCGTTGAAGGGACTATTCCGGCTAATGGTTGATTGCACAGTATGCTGTTGCCGAATCAGTTGATAAGCAGCAAGCTTTCCTGAGTCTATCGACTAAGTTACCAGGTGTGTAGTACTACTGTGCTTATTTTCAACATGGCCCCTATGACGGAATTAACCACATCGACCTTATGATAATGTCTTACGTCCGTAAGGGAGAGGCTAGGCGGTCGATTTGGAACGCTCAATGGTCAACATCGAGCGTGTACTTCTAGACCTAGGGGGCTAGGGGAGCGTTGCGTATCGTGACGTATCGGTTTATCGGCGTTCCAAATCCGGTACTTATGCCACGCGAGGCAACTCAAACATTGCCGCGTTCGATTTGCTATGATCTAAAGCTGGAATTACATTACGAAATTAGTAGCGTGAAATTAATTTCGGGACATTAATTTGACCAAAACATTCAAGTGTTATTTGTTACTTTCTCGCACGCAATTTTCCTTATTATTCGCTTGCTTTGCCGCGCATAATTGAGACATCGCTTAAGACTACTCAAGGAGCATGCCGACAAACCAGAGACAAAAAATGAGAACTAGTAATCACCATATAAAATGAATTCTCATATTGTTGTAGATGGGATCATACTTTTCCATTATCATGGAAAATACCGGACCAAATAAATCAGATGGAAATAATTAGTACATTACATACCAAGGCCGTTTAAGTGGGAAATGGCTCGGATTCCATGTAATTGTCGGCCGAGGCGAAGCCGAGGTCGACTAACATGTGATCCGAGGCTTTCCCATTTACCGGCCGAGGTTTGTATACTATTTTTCAGCCCGACGGAGCCGGCAGGCGGCAATTTAGTTTTGCGTAAAGTGGCGCTTACCGGCCGGAGGACTGAAATATCTATTTTTTGGTAGACATTTAGATAAGTATTAAGACTGCACCATATCACCTGAAAGAAGGCGAAGAATGTATGTACCTACTGTACCTGTATAGGATCAGGTTAGCATAATAAACAGGGCTTATTAGTGGCAATCCTTCAACGTCGCGTCCAAGATTATTTTTCTGGCATAACGTACCTATACAATTTTGGCACGAACAGTAGAACAGTAAAATTCTCGCATTAAGTTAGACAAAAAACTGACAAATAATAATATATTCAAGAATTGATTTTTATGTATTTTTTAATCGCGAAAGTTTAAAAAATACTATGATACACTTATGATTGACATTTATACCTATGCTACTCGGTTTATGAAAACCAACCTCTTAGAGAGCTAGATAATATCTAATTATGTAACTTTCTCAATAAGCCTTCTAATATGTTTTGGAACGTAGCTTTTAAATAACTAAACCTCTCCACGTTCTGTTATTAGTTATTAGCGACAAATAATAATAAAATGCTGTTAATTTCCATGTAAAGTCGTGTGCCTAATTTTTTTTATAGAACTACCAGGTAACGCCATCTAGTGAGCTCTCCGCGCCTAAACGCAACGCGCAGTTTCTAGGCGAGAGGTGAAAGAGATTATGTTCAAATATTATTTGTTTTTCCAATAATATAATTAACGTGTTCGGTGACTACGTCGACAGGCGGGGTAGTTGTAGGCTTAACGATCTTTAACTCTGCCACTGTCAGCGAACTTGTTAATACGTATAAATCCCTCGTCTCTTTAGTAATATGAGAAATAGTCAAATAAACGTAAGACAAATGAAAATGAAATGAAATGAGACGGTTCCTAGTAGATGAGCATGAAATAATGAGGACGGCAGACATAAACAACCATAACACTTATTAAAATAACGTGCAATGGAAGTCGGCTTAGCCGAAATTTTAATATACCTAGCCGTGATTTTGCCGATTCACTTCGTGGTTAGATATTAGGTCGTTTTCCGTTGTTTCGTATAATAATTGGTTTTAAATAAACAAGAAACACGCTGGCCAGTTCGCCACACGTGAAACGATACTCATATATTTTAAAGTATTTGCACAAATACAGGTAAATTACAACCGTATGCCGTACAAAAATGGCTTATAAGTGGGAGCCTGGAAGTATGCCACATTGGGTGTTAAAGCAAATATTTGTTATACCCAATAACAAACTACGAAGTGAATTTTCGCCATAAGAATTCAGTTGCGTACCTTAGTAGGTATACTGAAGGCCCTTTACAAATCTAATGGATGGGCTCCGTCTAATGCTACATAATTTCTCCAATCCTATACAATGCCGATTTAGCTTGTTGGCACTGATTTATATAATGTTCCTGTACGCGGTCAGCTACAAAGATATGAATACAGCTAAGTGCCAAATATACGTATACAGCACTTTATTGCATGAACATTAGGGTCATGTATAGGTACATATTTTTAGCACTTTGGCTCTTTTCTTTAAACATAGGCAAATATATGGGAGCAACCTGGGTGCTCGGTGCACTAAACACAGACGCTTCACGCTCGCCTCTCAGGCCAAAATAATCATAAACATCATTGTAGCTGCCTATTCTACTTATATTAGCAACAGTGTGATGTCGATGTCACACTTTTGCTCTGGTTAGGTTGCTGTAAATGTGGCACTTATAATATCATATCATAAGAGATTGCTTAGAAACAAATTCATAAGAAACCCTAAAAAATAACTAACACAATTACTTACTAGATTCACCATTGAACAAACAAATAAAGCTTCTGGGTCAAGCAATCCACGGCAAGAGGAACGTGAGTCACCATTTTATTGCATGTTCTCTTTATCAACCGACTTCAATATTTCTAAAGGAGGAGGTTCTCAATTCGTCTGAATTTTTATTATTATTTTTTTTTTAATGGATGTTACCTCAGAACTCCGTCATTACTGAACCGATTTGAATTTTTTTTTTTGGTTTCTTAAAGTAGATGGTTCCAGGTTGGTCCCGTTTTTTTTCAAAATCTATTTCTGGTGATGGGATCCATGAGGAATTGAGGGAACTCCTCAAATTTGAAAGGCACATGCATGCTGATTTGGGTGATTTCTTAAGAAACTTGAGCATTTCTGTACGAAAATCATGAATTTGGTGGAGTGGATCTGATAATGAAGACCAGGGATGGCAAAGTGGAACTGCTTGGTAATTCCCAGGACTATCATCCGATTTAAAAAAATATTTTTTTGTCTGAAAATAGATGGTTCCAGATTTGTTCCGTTTTTTTCCAAATCAATTTCTGATGATGGAATCCATGAGGAACTGAGGGAACTCCTCAAATTTGAAAGGCACATGCATGATGGTTTGGGTAGTTTCTTAAGACACTCGAGCATTTCTTTACGAACATCATCAATTTGGAGGAGTGGACCTGATAATGAAGACCAGGGATGGCAAAGTGGAACTGCTTGGTAATTCCCAGGACTATCATCCGATTTAAAAAAATATTTTTTTTTATGAAAATAGATGGTTCCAGATTAGTTCCGTTTCTTTCAAAATCAATTTCTGATGATGGGATCCATGAGGAACTGAGGGAACTCCTCAAATTTGAAAGGCACATGCATGATGATTTGGGTAGTTTCTTAAGACACTCGAGCATTTCTTTACGAACATCTTCAATTTGGTGGAGTGAACCTGATGATGAAGACCAGGGATGGCAAAGTGGAACTGCTTGGTAATTCCCAGCTCTATCATCCGATTTAAGACATTCATCTTTTCTTTGTAAGGAAATACCTTCAAGATAGTCCTATTTGATTATAGTTCTATTTTGATGATGGAATTCGTGAGGGATTGAGAGAACTCCTCAAATTTTAACGGCACATGCATTCTGATTTGAGGGTTTCCTTAAGTAACTAAAACATTGTTTTGAGACAACCATTTTGATGAAGTGGACCTGATGATGAAGACCAGGGATGGCAAAGTGGAACTGGTCGATAAACCTAGAACCTTATTATCCTAGTTGTGACATTCATGTTTTTGATTTGATTTCTATTCTGATGATGGGGTTCTTGAAGAATTCAGAGAACTCCTCAAATTTGAACGGCACATCATCATCATTGTGATTAGAGGGTGTTCATAATTAGCTTACGCATTTTCTTACTGTGGCCATCATTTTGCTGGATGTTGATAATCAGGGATGGCATAATAAAACTGCTCGATAATTTACAGTCTGTCATCCAATTTAACACATTATTTTGTTTGTTTTAAAGGTCTACAAAGGAGTTCCGTTTGATTATACTTCACATGTAATGATGGAAGCCCTGGGACATTAAGAAAGCTCCTCAATTTTCGATCGTACACGTGCGGTGTATTGGATATTTGTGAAGTAAACTGGCTAACTCAAACAAATTCAAAATTTCACTTTTACCGGGAACCAAATGAAGTCGGTTTTTTTTTCTTAAAAATTATTCATTATGCAAATTCAATTGATAACTTGTCTCCAAATAAGTGTTACTTTCCCTAGGTATATATTGAATCATACTTTTGCATCTGTAATTCATATAAAGACACAATGAAGTCGTGCCTCACGTTGTTTTTACGTGGATTGACCCTACTTACTTCGCTTACACAGCGAAGTAAGTATACACGAAGAAATTACTTGCAATGACTGTTATGAGCTTTTTTTTAGTAAAAAGGTACCATTTTGACGCTTCTATTTCATTTGTAAACGACTTTCACGGTATCAGTGCCTTAAAGGCAACCGGCAAAGTGGTACCTTTCACTAAAAACAATCACATAGGTATATAATAGAGATGACGACTAGGTTGAAAAACTATATAGTCCATCAGTTAGATTATCCAAAATTATTAGCCAAGTATTTTTTCCTTTTTCAAGATAACTAAAATTGACGCAGATGAAAAGCATCAAAGTTCCGGGGTTAGAGGCTGGTGACGTCACTATTAGGTAAGAATTGTACCAAATTGTGACGTCACGCGTAACATTAATGCACTGTATTACCGTATTTTTTCATTTGACGAACAAAAGAAAAAAAACGTGATTAATATTTTTTAATAATCTAACAGACAGTTTTTTTGTCGTCTAGCCTATTTGAACAAAATTTAATGGAGGTACTAGGTACACAGACAACATATTTAAGGGCGGTCCAGATTACGCGAGTCACAGCGCATGGGTTGTTCGATCCAGTGCCAGATTGAGGCAGCACTAGGTATGTTGGTTTGAGCGCGAAAAACTAGCGAATATGGTTCTGACTGCCTCGCTTGGCCAATATGTTCAGAGTGCATACGCTTGGTTACGGTATCAAGGTGGTTAGGACCTCGTTATCACGCAAAAAAGGCACAATGGATGTCGAGTTGCAGAAAAAAGCCCAGCAATACTAACTAACTAACATGCAACGCGCTTTACCGTGCGTATTCTGGACCAGGCTGAACATTTGTTTATTTATATCACAATGTTAGAAATTGGCATTGTCAAAAATAAATACAAGTTACCTACGCTTACCATAATAGATTCGTAAACCAGATCTTAAACATTGAGACCACATACAAATTTCCTAACGCATACACAATTTTTTTAATAACAGCACTAACAGTAGTAACCGCTCATATGTACATATACTTAGTTTGTGTTAGACAGATATTTTCATGTATACACTTGTGTTTTACCATTTTACATATACTTTCTGATATATTCGCTTGATTTTATGATGACTCATAAAGTCGTTTTTTAAGGAACAGATACCTCTATGTTTATCAAAATGAGTTATACACAATTCAGTCCAAATATCGATTCGTCGTGCGAGAGATGCTCGGGCGTCGCTAGTACGCCTTTACATAGTATCTTATATCTAAAATGAAAGCGAGTCGCTTGACTTCAAGTTCGGGTAAATTCATCTGTAGATTATGCGATTATGGTATTAAGAAAAGGTAGATACTTAATAGGTAGATATTTGCTGAGGGGTTCGAATGGATTTACCCGAGTTTGATGTTAACCTTTTCAACGCCAAGAACACCCAAAAGTGCCATGCACTGCCGTGCCTACCACGCCATCGATACCTAAAGGTGTCATGACGGACGCTGTCAAAGCAAGTGCCCCGCTGACACGCTGATGAGGGTTTTTATTCGTGATTGACTAGTCGAGATATTGGCGTGTAGGCCACATTTTAATGCGAGAGGAAAAGCGTTGAAAAGGTGAAGCGCCACAAGTTTAAGACCAGAGTGGGCGCTCAAGCGGGACGAACAGCAGAGCGAGGCATGCGGCGGTGTTCTTGTTAAGAGTCCGTATTCCTTTAAAAACGCTCATGTATTGAGTACTTTTTCAATGTGTTTTAGCGTAGGTAAATCTTAATATTTTATTTCGTTTACTATCTTAAACAGGCCCATTGTGGTCTAATAACATACAATTTATATGTCTATCTTTATCTGTTATCTCTATCTATCTATCTATATCTAATAGCATACTTCAAAAATCTGTGGAAAATTACCAATTTTTCAACAAATATTTGTTTTTTCCCGCGTATATATTACTAAACGTAATGAATTCAAGTATTGGCTCTTTTACAACTTAAAATTAAGATCTGAGTATAATATATCTTTATACTCTAACCGTGCCTCTACATGCTCGGGCTCTCGGCCGAATGTTTCGGCCATGTTAGTACACGATCATTCGAGACAGACTATATAGAGAAAATTTAAGCCAGACCAGAGACAATTTAAGTACTTTTTCAGGTAGTTTGGTTGAGTTAAAAGGTGTCTTAAAAAATTTCACTTCGGGTGAAGCTATTTAAAAAGTGTCTTAAATAGTTTCAATAACCAAAGCTATTTAAAACACCGTTTAACTCACCGAAACTACCTGAAAAAGCTTAAATTGTCTATGGTCTGGCTTAAATTTTATCTATATAGTCTGTCTCGAATGAGCGTGTACTAGGGTGGGCCGAATCATTCGGCCGAGAGCCCGAGCATGTAGAGGCACCATAAAATGACCTATACTTTTGTCAGAATTTGAGTTAAAGTATTTTTTAAAGGCCTAAGGCCTCCGAAATACAAGCAAATGTATGTGAGCCTCCTGCATACACGCTACACAAAGCTCATGAACGCTGCCCGCTCTGCCGCTTGCGCCACCGGATACTCGTCACTCAGGTCTTACATTGGCCCATTTAAAACGCAATTACAACGTTAAATCATTGTAACCTCCATGGCAAAATTATAATTATAACAAAAAAAATATGCATGCTACCTGTAATGTCAGAATACGACAAAAACACAATATAAACAGTATAATATATCTTAACTGATAAATTGACAACTAAATTAATAAAAAAAATAACTATCATAAGCACCATAGTTAAACAATAATCTTTGGGTTCTACTGGCAAGACGTAGTAAAATTAAATCACATTTTAACTTAAAGTAACAGATAAAATCATAGGTACCTTAACCTAACAGAATTCGTGGTTAGCTGAGTATTTTGGGTGACACATCAAATTTGACATATCATAAATTAAAGTCATGTACAGATGCAGTGCATAATGTTTTGTCCGCTCGTATTTTCACGGAAACGCCCGAACGTGTCATGCTATTTCAGTCAGTGTCAGTAATAAAAGTATCGAGGTCGATTGAAGTAGCATGTCAAATACGAGCGGACAAAACATGATACACTACATACTACCAGCCCTATTCATAAAAACTTAACATACCCATACTAGTTAAAATATGTTTTGTCCCTTTTTAACAAACGCAAATGACAAACTGACAGATAAGGACAAACGACAAATTACTTTGATGAGCGTTTATGAATAACGGCATTTATCTGTAAAACATACCTTCTTGTTAACCAACTGCAAGAAAAGTATTTGTAAAAGTCAACTTGCATGAAATATTTTTCTTTTTGCGCCATTTTGTGCGTATCAAGGCAATGTAAATTTTGTCTATAAGACATGTAAGTGTAAATGAAAAATAATGAATGATCATGCAAGACTGTATACAATAGTAAAGTAACCTCCGAACATATAGGAAAGTACATTGGGCGTTCTCGTTCTCTCCCTATTTTCGAATGCAACGATTGCCTACTCCCTACTCATCCTGGCTGAATTTTTATTTTACGCGTTAATTAAGCGAGGCTGCCGATTTTTTTTTTCAAAATAGCTAGTTTGTAACTAGCCCACTCATCATCGGACAATTAATTTAATATGGGATTTCGGACCAATAATGCAGCAGCACGTTCCATCTCACTCCAAATTAACCCGATAAAGTCTCTAAACCACATTTGAAATTGAACCCTTTACCTATATCATTACGGTTGAATTTGCGGAACTTGCTGCTTGCGGTCGGTAATATAATTATAACTGTAGTAATCTATTAGTAGATTACTTAAATACCTTGTGTAAGAGAATTTTCGAGAACAATGTCGAACTCGTCCAGCGGTTCGAGTATTTGGCGGAGGAAGGTGAGCAGGCCGCGCTTGCGGAGGAAACTCTGTTCTTCGTACATCTCGGTGGTGACGCGCGTTAGAGACATAGGCACCAGCATTCTATGCAGCCAATGCTCCCTAAAACAAACCATAAATTATTAAATTGAAGTACTACCAGACCTGTGTAATTCTCCGCGCGAACTTGAATCGATCGTCTTTTGTCTTGTGTCGGTAACGACACACGGGCTGCCCACACATCCCGCGCCCGACGGTGCACGCCACCGCCAGTATTATATAATATTTCTCATCGTAGGCAATCCTGGCGTAGTGCGGGGGTGAGGGGGCCGAGCGACAATTGTTTATTGCGTAGTGTTCAAAACGGTTTGTATTCGCTTTTTCTATGAGAGATAAATAACTGTTCTTAAGAAATATTATATTAATACGTAGTGATACGGTCAAAGGGGTCAAAGGAGGGATTTTAGCCCAGACTTGAAAGGCGTATGGAGTGTAAGGTATTTTTCAATCTGGCCTTGTTTATTTGTTAAATTAAACATGAAATGGGAATAACGACCATCCACAGACCATTCCTTGATATAAAACTTTAAACTTTCGCGTTTTGTACACATTATAAGCACACGCATATTAAAAAAAAATATATATATATATGCGCCTGGTATGCGAAAATCTCTACCGACATCGTTAGTGACACTTAGCTGATTTATAACACCATGATACATAAAACTGTGGCGAAACGTCGGTATATTAAGATAAATTAACTAAATTCGCGATAGACCTGTTGTACGCTGCTTGCAGCCTGCGTCGTACAGTACTTTTCGGGTACATTTCAAGCCTTGAAAATTCTATAAATCCTGGATACAAATATCCGCATCGGTAGCCCATATGCCGACGGAATAGCGACTACGAATTATCAGTAAACAGTGTTGCCGATGCAATGGTACTTACCTTAAGCTTAAACAAATGAAGAGCTGGAACTTGCCATCCTTCCCGAGCGTGCGTCCCACAGAATTGATCTCGTCCATGAGATGGCAGTAGCAGCGCCAGATGGCTCGGTGCTCCTGGTCCTGCCTACAGTTGTACGCGACGCCACACTTGCTCGCTTGCGCTTGCGTACTCGGCTCGTCGCAGAGGCTCATCTTGAACTCGTCCTTCACTTTTGCTGTAATATTTAAACACATTAAGATTCATATGTTCAAATACGCGCGAGATACGACGTTTGCACAATAACGCGCGCAAATACAACATTTACACTTTATCCTAATAAATAGGTATACCAAAATATCCCAACTATACAAGGGGCTACTCAGCCACCCAATATCTCGATATCCACTACTTACACGTTCGTCAATACTCTCAGTCTCTAATTTTTGTAAATATTGTCAGAGCGCGGAGCGACATGACCTCTCTCTACGAGCTCCGAGCTGGACTGCCGCTACATTTATTACGTCGTATATTTTATAGCGATATTCAGAGCAATTTGAAGCGCTGTTTAAGAAAAAAAAAACACTAGAAATAGGTATACACTATTTATAGTTTTTGAATAGAGTATGACCTAAACGTTATAATTGAATATACATTTATGTAAAAAAAGTTGTTGTTTAGCCAGAAAACTTGGCTAATGTTCGTGTATTTCTACAAAAAACTACCAAATTTATTTTTTACTCAATAATTTTGTGTGAAAATGTTTTAAAGTGTTTCATTTATACCGTAGAAGACTATACCGTGTCAAATATATTCGAATACACATCCTCTTAATTTAGATCTAAAGATATACGGATTCCAAGGCATCAAATTATTATTTTAAGTAAAAGAGTATGTTGACGTTGAGTGTGGGGCTTAGATACCATACTTATAAAAAACTGGTATTACATAGGATTTCCGTTCCGTAGTAACTAAGAAAAAGAGAGTGCAAAAATCTAACACGCACGCGCGCAGCACGCAAGTGAAGGCTTTGCTTATCTAACCAGAAACTCTTTGTGTTAAAACAGCTTTATAATGCCCCAAATGTTCAATTTTCCGGACAACCACAAAAATGCTCCTAGACCTCAGAGCTCACCTTCGGTCATGGTGTGGGGTGCAGTATGTAAGCGGGGTAAACTACCTTTAGTATTTATAGATATCGGCGTAAAAATTTACGCACTTTACTATAAAAGCTAGGTTTCGCAGGAGATTGTTGCCCCAAATTTAAAAAGTAGGTTTGGGAACGAATATTAAATTATGTGTTCCAATAAGACGGAGGTCCTTCACACATGGCAAATGCTGTTTAAGCTTGGTTTTCAGCTAATTTAACTGATTTTTTGCCGAAACTTTGACGGCCACTTGTCTCTTCAGACTTTAACGTATTAGATTGTTTTGTATAGCCATACATGCTTTCGAAGCTACTTAATTATAAAATCATAAATCAATTTCAAAAAGGTTATCGAGCGTATTTGGGACGAAATGCGAATGGAGTAGTGCGTGCCGCGTGTGTATCACTCGAGAAGCTGGCTGGTAAAAAAGTTGAAGATGGAATTATTCCGAAACATTTGTTGTAAATACAGTAGGTATATAAGTGTGCCATTAAGACGATATATTGGACACGGGACAGATATTAAACAAAAAAAAAATGTTTTATTATGATTTAAAAGCAACAAGGTCGAAAACTAGATAGATGTTTGGAGCTCACTCATCAAAAAATGGTAAAACAGCTGTTACAAAATGGTGGATTTTTCAAAAACAAGTTTGAAAAACTTTTGCATATATTCCATTCAAATTGAAATTATCTTTCAATTTTTGTATTAAAACATGTAAAAATATTTTTTTAACTATGAAAACTCATGGCAAAAAGTTGAGCTGAATCGGACAAATTTATATACCGGCCTCTTAAGTCGTTACACTTAATGAGATTTGCTTTGCTTCTTTTGACCTTGCAAGTACACATTTACACAGTAGTATACATTAGTTTATTAACCTTATTATAACGACGTTTAAACAGTTTTATGTGCCATGGTCTCTGCTTGCTAGTACAGTCAACCAATTGGAACCCTAGGCCACTGTAGGACTATATCATAGTGACGCTATAAATGCATGGAATCTCTTACTGCTCGTTACTGAGACATGGTTCTTGAGTAGCCTAGGAATCCAATGAGGATTACCGCGAGTCGATTTTCCGCTAGGGGCGCTAGTGGAACGTGGGTCGCTTTGACAATTCTTTCATACTGACACCTGTGTCAGTATGAAACCCACACATTAGTGGCGCCGCCTGGTGAGCGACGATATGGTAGCTCCCATTGGTTGACTGCACATGGTGTCTATGAATCGTTAACTTATTAGCTTATTACACTTGTAAGTAGGACTAGAAAAGTCGAATAAGATTCTAAAATATTGACACAGAAGACTGTAAACTGTCAGATTCGCAATAGGTGCGACGACGAGCGTGCCGTGACAGCGGCCGGCGTATACCAGACGGAACTAACTCATTTTATTGTAATGAACTTGGCTAAAAATACTGACCAAAATAATCCCAAATGAAGAAGTTCTTTCCGAACAAGCGACTGGACTTGAAACCGCAGAGAAATGCTTGCTCTAAACACTTGACCAGGCCATTCTCGCCGCATAGCAGGACACTGAGTGAGTTTGCATCCTTGTCTCTCTTCGACTGGTAGTGCCATTTCACTATGGCGTTCACGCAATCACCTACAAACAAAATGGACATAAAATGAGGAAATGACGGGTTAATCAACATTTTTTTGTCACTGGCTGCCATGTTATGGTCTCTTCGGTCACTCTTTATATCACGGTTTTATGGTATTAAAGCTAAAAAAACATGATTTTTGTGGTAGTTATGTTCATATACTCCACATAGGGCAGGATGCAATAAGATTTTCGTTTGCAAAAACAGTGGAGCGCGTAATGTTTTGTGCTTTGTCTACCTGATACAGGTCGATTCACGATTCACGAAAGCTGGCATGAATGAATTGACCGAAAGTAATGTCACTTGTCACTGTTAGTGACAGTGTGAGTGCCGTTCTTATACAGGGACCTCCTTATATTTTGTAAACATGTCACGGACTTTAATTGCTAGGCCACTTAGAAGCTCCGTAATTTGGAAGCTTAATACTAATTGCGCAATGAATAACCATGGCGACCGTTGTTTTAACGTGGCCATAAGAATAATACCAACATAAAGAATTAAAAAAACAGGCCAAGAGCATGTCGCGCCATGCTCAGTGTAGGGTTCCGTAGTTTACCGTCCGTCACAATAGGCAACCTTAAAAAGTGTTTTAATAGATACCATGCTCAATAAATATGCTTATTATAATTAACAAATCGATGATACTTTCAATCACACCCGTCCCGATCCCATTAACTCCGGAAAAATCTTAACAGCGCGAAGTAGACCATGGTACAGCGCCATCTCTCGGGAAATGTGTTACTAATTTATACAAACTAGAGGGGTTGTGTATGTTGGGTTTTCGGGGATAACTTTTGATCGCGTGAATCGATTTGAATAGGTACGTGCGGGATGATAAATTAAGGACTCAAGATATTATTTTTTTGCACATACGGTTAAATTACTAACTTAATTCAGAAATTAGTTTGTACAATTTTTCAAAAACCGTTCAACTATTCAAGTTCATAATAATTTTCCAATAAAGTTCTTATTAAATTCTACTATTGTAATTTGTTTCATATTTTTGAACTCATAGTTCAAAAGTTAGAGGGAGGGGTACACATTTTTTTAAACTTCTTGAGCAATTCTTTCCGAAAATATTAACTATATCAAAAACTGTTTTTAGAAAACCCTAACTAAATACCCCCCTTTACGTGTACGGGAGGTACCCTAAAATAAATATAACGACATTGTTTTCAATTTTATTGACACTTTGTTTAGAACTAAACGTCATCTCGACTGATATTAGAATAGAGGTCAAATCAAATTTCCTTGTTTATCAGATGCTCGAAATTAGAAACAAAATAATATTAACGAATTCGATAATATTATTTAGCTATAATAACATTTTCACAGATAAGAAATTTGTTGTAACAAAAAAGTTTATTATTATCGGGGTGTTTATATGCGGTTTTTGAACGCATTATTAAGGGCTAATGATATGTGGGTATATAAAATTGTTAATGGCAGTTTTCATTCTCTCATATGTAAAGGGCGCCCTTATGGAAATTAGGAGTATAAACTCTATTTACTACCGGAAGAAAATGACAGTATGATTAAATTGTGGAAAGAACACGTTATCTACAGAGGTTAAAGGTTGACTAAGATTAAGATCCCAGTGAGAAATTAAGTTTTCATAGATATCTCTTTTTCAAATAAAAACTCGGTGGACAGGTGAATGTCGTATTGATGTCAAAGTCAAAGATGATAATTGGGAATTATAAATTTTGGTGAATCGGCATTAAAACTATTACAGTTTTTATTACAATAAATTCGATAATTTTATTTATACGATAATTCCAACTGCTTTGTCCGAACAAGATCGCCAAATAATCCTGTCAATATAGACATTGAGAGATCTGTTATTAACGGAGAGTTCGTTGATATCATAGAACCATTAAGCTTGAGAGTTTTATCAACACTATGACCTTATGGGTAACACGATATGCCGAAGAAGGAAAAGACAAAACAACTATCGCCCCACATTAGTCAGAACGAAGAGAAACTGAAGTTGACGAGTTTACATCTACTCAGCGCTACACGGAACGTTATGATTATGATGTGGATGTTGAAATAATCTGAAGGCATTTCAATGGATTTGCATTATATAATTCTGGCCTATAAACCCCCATGCGTAAAGTTTGAATTTGGTGGTGATATTTAAAATTCTTAATAAACTACTTACTTTTACTAATGTTCAAAGGTAGCATTTTTTTTCATATAGTTAATTGTGTTTATGATTGATTTATTTATTATTTCAATAATAACTTAAACATAACAAATATAAAATAGACGTAGTTATTCTAATTATTCCTATAATGGCGGCAGTTCATTATTGTTTTTTATAATGCCATTCATAAACGTCACACTTTTATCAACTTCGTAGCCTGGATACTGTATATATTTCAGAAAAAATAAACTATATTCATATAATCTGCACAAAGTATCATGGTAATTCATTTTGTCATTATTATTGAAGTCATTTGTAAATAAAACGTAATTTTCTGGCTTATTTTTAATGTCAAGAAACGAGAGGCGATGACTTGTTTGAATAGTAAAAAATCTAAAAAAGCAGCAGACCAAGGAGTCCTTCGTCATCAAAGTTTTTAATTTATTTATATCCTGTTTTCACACTGACGCCGCAATCTACAAAATGACGGCGAAAAGATTCGAAATTCTTACGAAATTTAAATGTTATTTTTGCGTTTTACTAAATTTTATTTGAGGTGTCATCAAAGATTCACTATACATTTTAGTTATGATCAATTGATCATAGCACACCATAGCTTAGATATTTTTAGAGACCGTTGGTTTTGTAGACACGGCAGTATACTTTAGGTGATCTTGGCGGCCAAAGGCGAGCAAAAATTTGGCGGGTGTGCTAGAATCTCTTAAAACACTTACCATAATCACTTTTTGCATCAACCTGTATTTCATTATTATTTAATGCACATATAGACATTATCATTTACTCATTCAATTCATTCGTATCACTCACGGTCCTGTCATTCAGTAACCCCCCCATTAGCGTTGCTTTCATGTACCACAACTGGTTGGCAACATCTGTTAATTGGATGTCTGGGATCTATATAATATAATATATGTATATCTGAAGTCAGAATGAGGTGCGCTATGTTTGCAAACGAACATCGTATTGGAGCCCGCTCTAAGACATATAACACATTAAATGTTACCTTTTAAGGTAAGCGGCCCAGTGGCTGACAATTTAAGGAGGGAATTCACACATTTTTACAAGTAACTTTTGAACTATAAAACAAACCAAATGCATGCTTGTGCAAATATGTAAACTACTTTTTTCTGCATGCTATGTGAACCATAAAATGTATTATATCCTTACCATTGTCTAAACTATTTCAGTTTTCTGCTACCTCTGAAATTGTACCAGTGAATGACAGGCAAAATCCCTTTACCCGCCATTCGGCGTCCAAAATAGTAATTTAATCAAAATAATTAGATACAAACATGCAATATCAATAATTTAATAAATTATCTAACAGTTTCAATAATCAATTATTAAAAACACACATATTTGTGGTTATGATCTTGACTTTCACGGTACAAGTTCTTAACAGATTCGATAAAAAAATTATGGAAGTTTTTGAATACAATTCGCAAATGTCAGAAGCTGTCTATCTTTATTTTTTCAAATACACTGCAAAAAGTCATCCACTGGGCCGTCTACTTTAACGGTCTAAATAGAACTTCCGTTGAGAAAGTAAGCTCACCGATCATGTGCTGGATGGTGGAGGTGGAGAGGTGCGTGGTGGTGGGCGTGGCGGGCGGCGGCGCGGGCGCGGGCGCGCGCGGCGCGCGGCCGCCGCGGAGCCGCGCCGCCACCAGCAGCCGCTCCGTCGACCCGTCGTCCACGCCCGACCCCAGCCAGCGGTTGCACGGGAACCTGTGCACGACACACCAGTTAGGGTTCATTCGCACGGGAGCTTTTTCAACACGCGTTAAGAAAAATGTTGAGTAAACTTCGAACTTTTGGAGAGGTTGACCTAATTCGCAACGTCGCGCCTACCAACAACGGCTTCCCGGGCGATAGTACCTAACGCAGTTCGCTGCGTCACGCGTTAATTTTCTCGCGAGACGGCTCGTACTGTGAGCATTCCCAGGGTAGAAATGTACATCTAAATGTATCACTGTATAAATTGCTTTCTGTTCAATTGTAAACCTTAAGGAGATGAAACCATTAATGCATAAGAAAATCAGTACGAAGATGTTTATAGAAACACCTTATCTAAAAACCTGTATTATGCTTGAAAGTGTTGGAACTGTTGGATATCTCACCCACCTGTAAAATACTGTACTTACGTATAAGTATGTCCCGTGACTTCGTTCCTCACGTAAACTTGATCGAGGAGCCAACGCGGCGAAAGTCCGGAGTTGTCATGACCGATGCGTAGCGTTGATAAAACACCCAAGTTTTTATGCTGCAAAATTTAAGACATACATACAAATTTCGACAGTAAGTTGTTTCAAATCTTTTATATTTACGGTTTAGCGCCTGAAGACACTTAACGATTAAACCTAACATTCCGGGATGTCGATAAGGCAGTACCTACTGTTATGAAGTTTCATTAAGAAATTATTAAAATGAATATTATTAACAACCGAAAATATCCTACTCAAAGCCTGAAAGAAAACAAATCAGATCAGTACAAGGAAGATATCTCTGTAGACTTATTTTACAATGCTCTGCCTGCTTGAACCCCCTCTTATTTTTGTTCGAAGTTGGACTACACATATAAATCGGTGTACACTGCACAGGTTAAGAACTTACATGGAAGACAAATTCGTTGGTGTTGCGCGGTATCGGTATCTTTGGCGTGGAATCCCCGTTGACCCCTGATATAGCGATCCAGCAGTTAGCAGTAGTTTGGCTCGCTTTGCGGGACGGCATGATAAGCACCCGGTATGGCAGTTCTAAATAAAATAAAATTGTTAAAGAAATTTTCTAAAAACATATATGTGTGACCAGACTTCATAGTAGGGGAAGTAGTTGCAATGAGCCTGCACTTTTGTCTCAGGCGACGCCGCTTGGCACGATTGGTTGTTAGGTCAAACTAAGCTGATTTAGCCTCCTAGCCACGAGATCAACCTTTGGCTACCCCCCAAAAAAAGGGGGGGGAAGATGTCATCTCCCGAGGGTCGGTCTACGCTTTGTTTCGGCCTAGTTTTAGCTACAATATCAAGTTTGATATCATTTTCGGGTAATTTGGGAACGAGGAATTCATTTTTGAATTAACTTTTAACTATTTCATCAAAACCGAATCGACGTCAAATGAAAATAGGATTGTTTCACATTCTAAACCAATAAAAAGTTTAATTGGGCGGGCTTAAACTCTTTAAAACGATAATGTAATCCCAATAAAAGCTTATTAGGTTTAACTAAGCTAAAGTTTCTTAAACTAAGCTTAGAAAAACCCCCGAAAAGTGTTGAAACCTATACAATTGTAAAGCACGAATAATTTTTTTTGTCGTTTTATTGAAACCTGATGACATTGCTGCTTTGGCTTACAACAATTGGAACAACTCGTAACAGACATGGATAAGATATTTGCAGAATTTAGTCTCAGAATAAACATAAAGAACACTTATTTAAACTTTCACGATTTTCACACATTATGTTTTGTCTTTCTCCGGGACCACGGGGGCAACGTCGCCCTTGAAACGTCGGAGGTTTGTTTTCAAAATCTATACACGATTAAGCCCCGTTTTAGTAAATACATAAAACATAAAGAAAACAAAAAAAATTGGTCACATCCAAGCATACTCAAGCTCATAGTCCCATTCGCATCAGGAATACAGTAGTTGACCAAGTTGACAGATTCAAATATTTAGGCAGCATAATAACGTGTGGTGTGACTCCAGGTGTACCCCTGATATCACCACACGAATAGCTATGGCAAAGAGAGCTTTTAATGCTAAAAAACACATCTTTAAAGCTAAGATATCAAGGAAAAGATTTATTAAGACCTACATCTGGAGCATAGCGTTATACGGAAGCGAGACGTGGACACTGACTCAGAGAGATAGGGATAGGTTGTGTGCATTTGAGATGTGGTGTTGGCGTCGAATGGAGGGAATAAGCTGGACAAAAAGGAAGGCGAATGAAGAGGTTTGGATTTGGTTGAGGAGAAGAGGCTGCTGTTGAGAACAATTGAGAACAGGAGAGGGACAATGCTGGGGCATCTGATACGACATGACAATTATATAAAAACCATCATCGAAGGCAGGATAGAAGGGAGTAGAGGCAGGGGAAGACCTAGGCAAGTCAAAGATAAGGCGAATGTGGTGTCGTATCTGGAGCTCAAGACATTGGCAGAAAAACGGAATGGCGATTACTCCACCGAAAAGAGCCAGGCTCTTAAATATATGATGATTGAAACCTGGTTTACTAATATCGCCGAAAATTGTATGGGTAATTATTACTTCCAAAAAACTTTTCCCAAATTTTCATTTGACTGAAAGATCAGTTGCCAACTGCAACGTTTTGCAGCATACTCCATCTTTGTTTTGATGTCGGTCATAGCATGGATATTCTTGTAAATTTGGCTTAAATACAAAAAATACTTACTTGTCGTAGGATAGGTGTTGGTGAAACAAAAGTAATCAACCGCATTCAAGGTCAACAGATGATACAAGAACTGTTCCCTTTCTTCCTCGCACCGTAAAAAGGCGGTCTTTTTGTACTGCGACCTGAGCAGGGTGGTGTCAGCCAGGAGCTCCCGTAGGTGTTTGGAGAGCAGTTTCTTCTCGAGTGAGAGGCGCACCCAGGCTCGGGCGTAGCCTATCTCGGTTTTGATGTCGGTCATAGCTTGGATATTCCTGTAAATAAAATACTCATTAATCAAATTGCTAAACGCTTTCCGTAGGTTCGATATTCAACATGAATCAAGATCGCGCGTAAAACCTAACAATACGGTATCGAAAGACAGCTTAGTATGCCATTGATTTACTTTCTTACACTGAAAAAAATATTCTAACTACATTATAAGTCTTATAACTAATATTTGAAACGGGATAATTACCATGTTTGTTTGTTTTATTGAGCACCCGATATTTCGATATGTTTACTCCGTGAACATGACGCTTGCAACAGTGTCGAAATATCGGGTGCTCAATAAAACAAACAAACATGGTAATTATCCCGTTTCAAATATTTGTTATAATTCAAATGACCATGTTAGCTTAAAATCGTATATTATTTTAACTACATTCAACATCCTTATTCATTATAGATACGCTAAGACTTTTTTAACATATACAGTAGAACCCGCCTAATACGATCATGTTTAATACGATTTCCCGCATAATACGCCATTTTACGCCGGTCCCTGCAACTTTAGGCCTGTTTTCATACATTTTTTCCCGGTTAATACGACTCGCGTCCCGCTTAATACACCATATAATGGATGCAATAAAGGAAATGCTATATCGCCCCTGATCCACAAGTTATATTTTACAATAACCTACGATTATACAAAAATAACCTCATATCAAACGTGGCGGCTAGGACAATCTCCGTTCTATCGTGTCTGCCCCACTAATTGGCCGAGTCTGTCCCACGAACTGTCTCGCGAGTGGTTGTGGCTCGGCGAATTCTGTTGCGCCTCTACCTCTGCCTCGACCGAAGATACAAGAAATGATATATGAATAACCTCATATCAAACGTAAGGCTCTCTGGCAGCGGCCGTAGCGGGTTCGGCGGCTGGGACGACCGCCGCTCCAGCGTGCCCGAGTTGCTCAGCCTGTCCCGAGAACTGTCCCGTGAACCGCCGCGCGAACTGTCACGCGAGCGGCTGCTGCTGGGCGAATTCTGTTGCGCCTCTACCTCTGCCCCGACGGAAGATAGATCTAAAAATAGTCATGCAAAAGATACTTTACAATTCATGTACAGGCATTGGAGTTAAGGTCCCACACTAAACAAAATGTCGTGTTTAACAGGATGTTGATCCTTTTTCGCCGTGACCACAAGTTGGAAGATTGATCAAATAGTTTCTTAAGGTTCTTATTGGCTTAATTTATGTGCAGAAATTCACATTCACTCATTCGTGTATCCACTAATTGTAACTGCTCTATGTCTCTGTAGCTGCGTGTGTGTAGTCATTCATCTAAATTCTCCTCCATAATGGGAGCTACCGTATTGTCGCTCACCAGGCGGTCAATATGAGAGAATGGTCAAAGTGACGTTTGAAATGTTCCCGCAGGACCCGAGTCCCACTAGCGCCCCTAGCGGACAATCGAGTCACGATAATCCTCATTGGATTCCTGCTGAGTGTATGGTGAATCATTTACAAATAAGCTGTATTCCCGTCCTTCTGCAATTAGTGAAATTTATTTGAAGCAAAGCTCGTGTGTATTATAATATAATATTTTGTGGTGTCACTATGGTTTACATTTTGAGTAAAATTTACAGAAATGTAAAGTATTGTCAGAAGCATTAGGGCATTTTCCATAATTACGTAACACTTACGTAAAAAATTGGATAACATTTGTTATCCAAGGTGAGCGTGAGAGTAATGCATTTAAAGCGCAAGTATACGTATACGTATGTCTATTTTTAAAGCGCTACGCTACAGTATACAATATACATTCACCTCGATTAGCGATTTGATACAGTATATACTTTTCTCCACTAAACCACGCGAATCATACTTACAGTCTAGCCGCTTCCTTAACACACACCAGGCCAAAGCTGCATGTTAAACATTTAAAAAGTTACTTACACGACATATACAAACGTTTTATTAAAATAGAGCCACCCACAGCTAAATAATTTGCCAGCCAGTCCCCTATAAGCGGAAATATTTTCAGTGATAAAAAAAATCTGAATGCCTACGTGTGAGAAGAGAGATACGATCGAGCCATGTAAACAAGCTATTTAGTTTCAACCTGAACCATGGATATCTATGTATCTGTAAGTATGTATATTCACACGAAACCTTGAATCGGTCGTAACGTAATTAATATTTTTGAAAAAACTGACTGGTTGTTTTCTAAATTAAATACTAGAGTTACTTAAGTCAACTGAGGAGGTTCGTCTGCTTCTCAAGGACGCCGCCGGGGGTAATCAGATAAGAACTAAAATGTAATTTTGGAGTACATCCCTCTGAAGGAGGAGGAAAGGAAATCCTTTAAAACGAAAAAAAGTCATCAAGACTAATCTATTATTGTATGTACGTAATATAAAAAACAAATTAGGAAAAAAAAAACTAAACCAATACCAGGTGTCAGATAGTTTGGGTCTATAGGCTTCGTAGAGTTGCTGCACTGCTCCAACTCCTGATAATTAGTGAGGTGCATCCAAAGCGCCGATTTCCCCATCTTATGCTGGACTCCATGAGACCATAGCCTCTCCAGCAGGTCGCAGAGGGACGAAATCATTGTGCTTTCCTCTACTCCTGTGATGGATACTTCGCTGCCGAGACCTAGGTCGGGCTCTTCTGTGCCCATTTTTTCTACTAGCATCCGCTTTGTCTTGCTCTTACATTCCTGTTTAAAAGGAATATATTAAATAGGTAAGTTAAAATAGTTAACGGCTATGTAATTACCACAGGTGCGATTTGCGCGCCATTAAGAGTATATGAAACACTTACGATGTATACAGGTCGTTTGGTAGATGGATAAACATACGTATGCAGGGCGATCTGCACAGAGATCCAGTAAAAAAAACAGGGACCAATAATCCTTTTTTTTCATCGGCCATTTTCAAGGTATAAAACCAAAACTTTGTAAGTATGATTAGTAAATTTATTTTTCAGTGTGATCAAATTCATGTTTCATTCATTTTCTGTAGAATATTATCACAAAAAATAATAAAACACTTGAAATGTTTTGTTGCCAAGATTTTTTTGTTGACTGGATCGCGTAGCAGATGGCCCCCACCTATGTATCTCCTGTATACGTATGCCCATCTATCTGCCAAACACCCTGTAGCCTGTATATAGTCAAAGTTCAAAATATTTATGCAATTCTTTGGCTACAAATATCTGAATTAAGAAGGGATATAGTGGAAAAATAGTAGAGTAAGTCTCGCATGCTCAGATGGTAGAGCGAAGGGCGCATATCCCAGAGTCGTGGGTTCGAGGCTCGCCCGGAGCCGTGAGTTTTTTGAACCGGAGTTAAGCTGTCAAATACCATACCAAAAAACGCCTAACTCCGGGATATGTGGCTAACCCCGTGTGGTGCAAGTGACCCTAAGAAGTATATACAAAAGTGGTCCAAAAAGTACATCGATATTTTAGAACTGGAGATTACTCTGCTGGTAGCCGGTGTGGTCTGCGAGTCTAAGTCTGGGAGTGAGAGAGCCATTTTCCAAACTAATATGCTACATTAACCATACCTTCAAAAGTTTCTCGACGAAGGCTCTATGGTTCTGAGATATAGCGGCGCTCGTGGCCTCAGTGGACAGCCTCCTACCAATATCTCCAAGCAACAGTTCGGGCGCACAATCCTTCACTTGCCACTTTGCGTTCTTTATACGCTTCAAACTATTTGTTCTGCAAAATGAAATGATTAATTTGTTTTTAAAATCTGATTTGTCGTAAACGCCCCCATTGAAGCAAGCACATGAAGCAAAAAGCAACTTTGCTGTGATTACGATACTATTTTCTAGGACATGGACTACTGAGGAAGGAGAAGGTACATAAAATACTAAAATACGCAAAAATATTTCAACAAAATTTATTTCATAATTTAACTTATGTACATAAAGATTGAAATCTGTAAACAGATGAACATAATACGTTACGCTTTATGGATTTGTTAATCATATTAGCTACCATAAACTTTGCTTAAGAAACGAATTACGACGAATTTAAGAATTTTATATCTTCGCGTTTATCGCCGTAGATAAAGCACATTCGTCACTCGCACGCGCATATTATGTATTTTATCCACATTGATAAGCCTTTCGCAATAATAATAAAATATAAATGTTAAGAAACAATCGTAATTGCACAAAATACAAATGAGATAAAAGGACATCACTATAAAATCACATGACATAGTAACGGACGCTTTAGTGGCACTAGCGTTTAGTTTTAGGCGTCAGCTTGTCACGGTGTTGCTTCAAAATTTAAAATTTCCTCTTTGAGCTCGTCGATATACGAACTAAGATTCAGTTATACGAAAATGAAAGCAAAGGAAAAACTACAGTTAGGCAAAAGGAAATAGCCAGAGGTTGACCATATGGCTAAAAGATAAGTGTGCTTACCATGAGTTGTACAGTCAGCCATACAGCTATGAATACAGCCAAAGTGCCAGAAATATGTATAAACGACCTTAATGCTCAGGCAATAAAGTCCTGTATAAATATTTTTGGCACTTTGGCTGTATTCATAGCTGTGTTGGTGACTGTACTTGGCCGTATTCCGTAGCGACTGCGGCGTTCGGGGGTTAGTCCGTCTCGCTCCTGCCAGAGTAAAGTAATGGTAGGAGCGAGACAGACATACTTTCGAGCGCCGCAGTCGCTGTCGAATACAGTTGCGTGCAGCTCATGGTAGGAACAAATAATATCTGAGAACCTCTGCATGCTGGCGCGAGTGCACGGAGTGGCCGCACGCAAATAATTTTAACCATACATTCCTGAGGCTAAATGAAGCAAAAACTAGAACATATTTTTTTTTATAAAAAATAAAAATAAAAAATTGTTTTTAAGTTTTATATTTCGTGTTTCTGAGTACTTCAGAAATGTATTTTATTGAAAACTATCGCGAAAATACACGGATAAAGTTTTTTGTAAACAGGCTAAGTAAACATAGATGCTTATTGTCAATTTCATGCCTGTCAATTAAGTATGACAAGACTATGTCAACATGTGTCGCTTAACTTCAAACTCGGGAAAATCCACTCGACTCTCTCAGCAAATATCTACCTTATTACCTTTTCTTAATACCAAAATCGCACAATCTGACACATTTAGTAACCAGAGTTTGAAGTTAAGTGACTTACATAGTAACGAATCGTTTTCAAAAATGCGTTTATCATCGGGTTATAGTCAAAAACGGTTAATTCAAACAAGATGGAACCAAAAAAAAAATATCGACATCTTAGTCTTCAAATGTGACCAGGAATGTATGGTTAATATCTTTTGATTTCCTCCAAAGCACCTTGTAGAAAAATAGTATGAGCAGTGCGGACGCATACGCCATAATTCCACAGACGTGCGTCCACTACGTGCGAAAGGCCCGCAGCTTGACCAGAGAAACAGCCGTGAAAAGCGGCATCGCCAAAGAAGAGTGCACAAACCTATCTGAACACTAACTTTCAAGTGTAGCGTGTAGATTTATGACTGACTGTACTTTGTACACTGCTGCCACTACAGCCTCCTAAAATATCTATACAACACATGCGTTAGCTATAGATGTATGTAGATGCCAATGAATAAATTATCACACCACACAAATCAATGTGTACACAACTAATTACCTAACTTAAACATCTAATATTTCAGTATGAAAATATAAAGCTTTAATTGCATTTATGAATGTAAATTCGGCTTACATCCGACTATTTAGTAACATAATTTGATTAAGTTATTAAATAAAGTTAATTCGTATAAATCTGAGCTTGGGGTTATACATATGTAATACCTGAGTAGAATCTAAGATGCATGCATTTGCGACCACTATTACTTCACTTTGTAAGGCATTGTCAGTGATGTGACTGTTACATATGTAAAAGGGGTCCACTCGTGTGATGTTATTATGAAACTCGCTAGGATGTTTAAAACAATACTCGTATTTTAAAGGCTAACTATCAAGTCCTCAAATACTTCTGAGCAGGGTTAAACTTCAATAAATTCTTTACAACAGATCCGCCAGTGACATCTGAGCACTCAATTTTTTATAAATATATGATTAGCTATTTTTCAGTAAGTTCTGAACACACAGCTAGGAAAAAATATCTGAACGCCTAAATCGTCGTTATTGGCGGATTTATTGTAAATAATTTATTGAAATTTAACCCTGCTCAGAAGTATTTGAGGCCTCGCCCGCTACGATATATCTGATGGCGACTGTACAGTATAAGTTATCAAGTCTCGTTCTAAATTAATTCACTTTCGGTAACAAAATGGTGTCAATTAAAAATAAGATATTGTAAACCTAACAGAAGTGTGATAGGTATTCTTTTGTAACCTATTAAGACTTCATGGCGTTAAAATTACTAGTTTTCCACTTAATAACGCTAACACGGCTCAATACATTTTGAGTTGCCTTGACAATCAGATCACGTCCCTGTCTTTGCCGGTCATAGGTTGGTTAGTGTAAAATTGTCCCATAATACTCATTTATGGGACAATTTTATAAACCTCTATGACGAAAACGCCAAGAATTCCCGCTTTTTAAGTATAAACTTGTTATTTTTAGTTTACTGGCAACACATTAAGTAATTGCACGAAATATATTTTAGCTGCCATCAAGCCTAGAGTAATGCAACAGCCACATGCAAATCAAGATACCATGCGTTCCAGTTTCTACCGAATAATATATTTTGAGAATTTCAACTATAAATACAAGCACATTCAACTCTCACAACATTATGGAAGAATTGGATATCGATACACATACCTTAGAGGCAAATAAAATATCGTATGCTTATTATATTAAAGAAAAATCTAGGAGATTCAACAGCTTAATAATAAACATTTTACTATGGAAACATTTATTGTTTCTACATTTACACACTACACGGTAGTGCTAATTATTCTAATAAAAAAAATCACTAACCACAACATCCATGTCAATGAAATCACATGCTACCAAGGAAAGCGGGTTGATATAGGTATATTATGATGCTCCTTTGTCGTTGAAGCCGACTTTTAGAGATCAATGAGTAGGTACAATCGCTCACCGAGTTAACATATATAATTAAATTTAAAGTAAGTTTTAAACGTATTAATATGCACCCGGCTTTACTAGTTTATTCCTATCTGTGCTCGTCGAGAATGACATGATCCATTCCGATAGATGTACATTTTGGAAAGAATCGTTCTCATCCGCGCCCTCCACATGTGCCCAAGGCACAGACTACCTCAACTACTAGACAGAGCATACAAGACAACTGGCGGTCACCGCACACATACAGTCTCGTACTAATTTAGTATGAAATCGCGACCGCTTATTTAAATTGCAACCACTTTTACGACGTTCTCGTGAATATTAAAATTATTTACAATTATTGTGTTTTAGGGGTGAACCTGGAATATTGTAGTATAAAATGGTGTAGGGTGGTATTCGGTTATGCTCATAAAATCGTTGAAATTTACAAGTTACTCCGCATATGTGTGGTGACCTCATTCTCCTTGGAAACGCTCCGTCATGCGGTGTCTGTGAAGTCTGTGGACCAAGGTCAGTACAGACGGGAATAAACCGTTTTAAAACGTCTTTAGTCATCATAGGAGCGAAACATTTCATACTCTTCTTGAGTTCTTCATCATAACGATGAGTACCTTCGTAATGCGTGTTTTTGAGAGCTACGAAAAGTATCTGACTAAAAACGTTAGGTGAACCAGGTTTATATTATATAATGCTGAATAAAATTATACAAATATCACTTTATGAAGAGTACTCGAGTCATTTCAATTGATTATATTTCAGGTTAATAAAATAGTATTAGCCATTGTATACAATTAGCTGTTATCTCGGTGTGCTGCGGTATGCATGCAGGCGTGGAAAACCTATGCTAAGGCCCGACGAACCACGAGCGAGAATGCGGGAGCATTACCCTTACAATCCGTAACCACGATTGGAAATAGGGTGAAAACAATCATTTGGAAAGAAATGACGACAACAGCAAACAATAAGTGTTCAAGACAAAGGCCGTCAATATTGCTCATTTATACATACAAAGTAATCGTAAAGATACTTGTTACAAAAAGTACAATTTAAGGGATTCATCGTACAGTCAAATTCCGTTTTTAGCTTTATCCTTCTATCATTTTAAGCGCGATAAGAAAAGTAACCGTAACAACCGTTGATTTAACATTGTTTTCGGCGTATACTTACCCACAAAATCTTGTCTGAAGAATGGTCATAGAAGAAAAACAAAATAAAATATTTTGATTAAGCTAGTACCGGTTTATGGAAAGAGATGTCATATACTACAGAAAAAGTGACCAAGGTCCCCGGTGAGCAGGGCTGGGACCGAACCGGCGATCTCCTGCTTTCGCGGCAGGCTTTATATGTAGTAGTGTGCCTGCCTACTTAAAAACATGAATCAAAACATTTATTATAAATAATAAATAATTTAATTAGTACTTTACAATTGTATAGTACTGGCTTAGTTAGTCTAGCTAGGTCATGTGACGAACTAAGCGTGCGATTAAACCGCTAGTGCGTATGAGTCTCCACAGTCTGTATCGCAGTGAAGAAAAGCATTCGAATCAATGTAATCACTTTACATGGTACAATATTGACGACTTCGCCTAATTTACAACTCAACACAAAGAGAAACCGAACATGTGATCCGAGGCTTTCCCATCTAACGGCCGAGGTTTGTATACTATTTTTCTGCCCGACGGAGCCGGTAGGCGGCAATTTAGTTTTGCGTAAAGTGGCGCTTACCGGCCGGAGGACTGAAATAGTACATTACTGTCGAGGCATCGACAAAGGCATTTGCATGATGCATATATGTTTAAACGGACGACTTAAGTTAGGAGTCCCGTTTAAATTAATATGAAGCCTGCAAATGCCTTTCCAGCCGAGTCAAGTATATTGCTTTTCTCAAAAATGATGCATATAAACCAAAACCTAGGACGCCATAAACAACAGTTCTGACACAGCACTCGCCGGGGTGGTGGTGGTGGGTAGATTTAGGGTAGAGTAACGGTAAAGCATCGCTTCTCGTCGGACGGCTAGAGTCGGACGGTTGGATCGCACCTGCGATCGCTGTCGTGCGGCGGCTGGAGCGCGGTGCCGTCGAGCCGCGCAGGGAAGGCGCGGTAGTAGGCGGCGCGGTGCGGCAGGCGCTCGCTGGGCGCGCCCACCTCCAGCTCCGCGCCGCCGCCGCCGCCGCCCGCCCCGCCGCCGCCGCCGCCCGCCCACACGCTGTAGCCGCGCGCCAGCCCCGTGTCGCCCAGCCGACGTCTGCAACAACGAGCAGCCGCCGTCAGCGTCACTCACCTGCCGGTCGCTCCCCGTCACCGACACCGACACCGACTTGCGACACATCCCTACATTCGCCTATTTGTTTCTTTACTGAAAGACATGACCGTTAAAAGCGACATCACCACGAATGCACATACGAGTATCACTGAACGAAGGTTAAGAAAGGTGAAAGAAGATTAAGTTACGTAAGAATTTTACGCTTCAAGATATCATACCCAGTCTTAAAAATTATATTCTAATATTTTAAACGAATTCCAAATAAATGTAGAGGTAGGTATTAGTAAAGCGGATTTATTACATTGGACCACATAATCTCACTTTGCTAAATGTCGATTTATATATCGACGCGTACCTATAGCGGGGTTGTCCTATCTAATACTGAGACTGAATATGGTGACTAGCTCGTGCCAATATTAATTTGTTAGTAAATGCATGGCGAGCGACCGATGCTGGTAAAAAGACAATAGTTATAAGTTAGTTAGAACATTCAAAACTCATCAAAAGTGCATTTTAATAATACATTACAGATAAACAGAACAACAGACAATTGAGACGTGGGATCTGAGATGTTGAGGATGATTTCGAGAATTTTAATAACTCAACTAGTAGCTGTCGCACTTGCGCTGCAGCAGTATCTGGCGGTCGAAAATGACACCTGTCATTTTCTAACTGTTCGGATTAGACTAGCCGTGCTTATCTTTTTCGACAGCGAGATACTGCCGAGGCACTCATATTTTAGAGCTACAGATGGCACCGCATAGTGTCGATGGTCATTATGATTGTCACATAACTTTTTGCTGTTTTGTTTGTCAATTTCTTAATATAGTTATATTATTAATTTTTTTTATGTTTCTCAATTGTCTGTGATACTACAGATGTATTATTATTGTAGCCCCATGACAAACAAAATAATGCAATTGCGGACCGCGGTTCGATTCACCGAGACTTTCCTGAATGAAATGAATGATGCGTCACTATCCTTGCCTATAATCATGCGTAAAGCAAGCCACTAACCTTGTATTTATGACGCGGTGATCGAACGCCTGCAGGTTGGCGTCATACTCGCCCCAACTGGCCATGATCTTGTTGTCGATGAACGTGGCAAACATCTGCGTTTCGAGAAAACGAGACAGGAAAGGCCGGTGTCTCTGCGGCTGGTCCGATAGGAACGAGGCTTTGTCGAAGTTCACCATGGATTCCCTGGCCGATAACCATGCCTCACGATTCTGGAATAGTACATTACTGTCGAGGCATCGACAAAGGCATTTACATGATGCATATTATGTTTAAACGGACGACTTAAGTTAGGAGTCCCGTTTAAATTAATATGAAGCCTGCAAATGCCTTTCCAGCCGAGTCAAGTATATTGCTTTTCTCAAAAATGATGCATATAAACCAAAATCTGATAAAATCAATACCTTCAATTTCATACTTGCGGCAGTTTTTAATTTTTGATTGACTATAAAAATAGTACATTACATACCAAGGCCGTTTAAGTGGGAAATGCCCCGGATCCCATGTAATTGTCGGCCGAGGCGAAGCCGAGGTCGACTAACATGTGATCCGAGGCTTTCCCATTTACCGGCCGAGGTTTGTATACTATTTTTCAGCCCGACGGAGCCGGCAGGCGGCAATTTAGTTTTGCGTAAAGTGGCGCTTACCGGCCGGAGGACTGAAAAAGCTATTTACGACCTAATTTGTTACCGAAAAAGTCGACTATGCATAGCATTTTTGACAAAAAAATATACTTCATTATTGTTAACCCCGTGTGGCGACGGGTTAAGAATTTCAGTACCCATTTTCCACCCCGTGGGTGTCGTAGAAGTCGACTATGGGATATACGTTTAAGTGTGTTGTGGGCGATGGGCTGGAAACCTGTCACCCCTTAATTGCTAAAAGTGGCACTGGAATTTGAGCTGTTTCATGTGATCTGCCTATCCCTTTTGAGAATACAGGCGTGAGTTCATGTATGTATATATATGCAGTCGCTATTAGTAATGTCACAAATATTTGAACACAGCTTTATCGTCAAGGCGTTAGAGTCGTGTTCTAATGTTTTTGAGCAACTTGGCCGCTATGATATAACTGGTGGTGAATGTACAGTCGGCCGAAAATGTGGTTTACCACCCTTAGGTTGTGATTCGTTTGAACGTCATGATACAACAAGGTCAATTTCCCCTGCCAGTAATATTATGTCAGTGTCAAGTCAACCTTAGCGATCGTTAGAGCTCGCAGAAACTTTTGTCAAAAGTGGTAAACCACTTTCTTGGCCCACTGTACATTATCGTTGCTTATAAGATCTAAAATATCGATTCGATTTTCCGGGAAAGATTACGACGGTACTGAAAATTATCGTTACTTTCAGCACCGTGACCGAAGCGTTACACTAACTGACGTTACATGATAGAAACAAGTAATTTTGCTCCATACCTGGTCAGGCATGATGATGAAGTTTTCGTATGTGAGGAACATGTTAACGAATCTGTTGAGGAAGCACTCGCGGACCGAGCTGTTGAGGCGCGCGTCCTCGTTATATTGTTCTTCGTCGTTGAGTGGGCCCCGCTTTAGGGGCGGCATTACGCTGTCCGCGTCTACTTCGTCTATGTTTACACCTGGAACGAAGTAAATTATTAATTCTAGACTTAACATAACTATATGCATTTAAATTTAAGCGGTTTGCTGTCCTGCTATAACACGTCGTCGCAGTTATAGGGTTAGGCACTCGAAAGAGACATCTAGGCTAACTAGTCCGCAGTAAGCCAAAATTTTGTAAATGGTATTATTTCTGAGTACCAATTTTCGGGTCCCGGGTTCGAATCATGGTAAGGACATTTATTTGTGTGTTTATCACGAATATTTGTTCCGGAGTTATGACCGTTTTCTATGTACCTACCTATATATTATTATATATTTATCTGTAGTATGTATATCGTCGTCTAGTACCATAGTACAAGTTTTGCTTAGTTTGGGAATAGGTCGATCTGTATGAGGTTTTGAGGTTGTCCCCACATATTTATTTATTTATTTAAGAGTTTAAATTGTATGACCCGCGGGGAAACATTCAGCGATCTACTCTCCCACTTTAACATGTCATGTAATCTATAGCGCGTGACAGAAAACGCAACTCTCGCTTCACGATATCAACGTTCAGCTGGCTACTCCAACAAGTCGTATAGGCTAGAGCGCGCGACAGAGACCACTACACTCACTACCGTCGGATTTACGATGTCCACGATCCGTTGTAGCGCATTCGAGGCGTCGCGGCGAGTCGGTCGGGGACGCGTTAAGCGATATGCTCCCCCAGTCTAGCATGTCCTATAACCTGTTGCGCAAGACAAAGACCGCTACACTCACCCGTCCGCTTCACAATGTCGACTATACGTTGCAGCGCGTCGAGACGGCGCGGCGCGCGGCGAGTCGGCGAACCGGGCGGGGACGCGTTCAGCGGTCTACTCTCGTCCCACTCTAGCACGTCGTTGAACGAATGCTTTCGACGAAGACCGCCTATACAACAAAACGCAAATGTTACATTTGTCATGTGGCAAACCCACGTCACATGTTTAAGACTACGGATAGTTACTATACATACATATGTATACCCTGGTCAGCAATCTCCGTCAGTTCAATTTTTTTAATGAAAAAAAGGGAGGCTTATATGTGCAGTGTAGTATGATAACGTGCTTACCTGATGGCAAAGTGCAACTGGTGCTCATGTCATTCATGTGTTTGTATGAAGTTCCGTTTATTGGCACGCCGAGTTTAGTGGGTTCCGTTTCAGGCCTTTGTATCTGTGGGGTTCAAAGTTCAATAATTTAAAAGATCTGTTTGACAAGAAATGTAGGTAAATTGAGAGTTTAAAAAGTTTGTCCCGTTCCCCTAGGGGCACGAAGGCCTAATAACGAAGATAATTACAATTAATTACACTCTACAATTTTACCTACGTTGATTGTAATGCTCCTTAATTGTCTTAATTGAAGCTCATTTATCATTTCTTAACCGTGAAGCGCCGTTAATAACGATACTGATTAAGACGACCCAATTTACTTTGTTAATTTAGAAACATTAAAATATGACATCGCCAATTATAACTATAAAACTCTCGTGAGACTCGAATGTATTAAATAATATTTTAAAACGGGTCACTCACATATATAAGTCAAATTTCGCTCGACATGTTTTGATCTTTACGAAGATTGGTTGACAGAAACGATCCTGAGAACGAGGGTAGATCGTCCGCCGTGTCGCCCCCCGCGCCGCTACGTTAGTACCAGAGCAGAGAGGGCGCTAGCCCGCAGTAAATAGTAAATATTAATTCATATCGCCAATTGTGTTAACTGATCATTTTGGCCTACCAATGGCCAGTTAAGGATGTTGCTGTTTGTACAGCAAAATACATATTGCCTCATTAAATTTTCACCATAGAATTACTGTAGCAAAATACGGTAGGGGAACCAATAAATGAACGATTAAGCTACTCACCTAACTTTGGTATTTTTTTACGTATGTTATAACCAATTTTCACAATGTTTTTTTTTTATATTATACTACATATAGTCTAGTTTATATTAAAGTATTCCAAACCTTCCTTAAACCATCCAATATTATTATAAAAAAGATTGTGCCGAAATGGGCCAATTTCCCCAGAATATGAACAAAGTGCCCTAATTCTGAATATTTTTACCCCAAAAGATGAACCAGTAAAAAAGAGTACCCTAATTATGAACGGCTGTGCACCAATAGATGAACGGTAGTATAGGAAGACGAATAAATTTAGTTCGTTCAAGTTTTGGGCACGATGTTGATGAAATGAACTAACAAAAGTAACACAATCGTTTACATGTCCAAAATGCGTTTGAGTTCTTCTATGAAGGGCGTCCGATGCGGGGAAATGGGCAGCTCCTCTGGCAGATGTATGGCCGGCCTATCGATGAAGACTAATCACAAGGCAGCCTCCTACCCTAGCGCAACCCCCGTCCCCGCTGCTTTTTAGTATGACGATGGAAACATACCTGAATTGATGTTTGTCCAAAATGTGGTTGACTTCTTCTATGAAGGGCGTCCGATGCGGAAAAATGGGAAGCTCCTCTGGCAGATGTATGGCCGGCCTATCGATGAAGACTAATCACAAGGCAGTCTCCTACCCTAGCGCAACCCCCGTCCCCGCTGCTTTTTAGTATGACGATGGAAACATACCTGATGTTTGTCCAAAATGTGGTTGAGTTCTTCTATGAAGGGCGTCCGATGCGGAAAAATGGGAAGCTCCTCTGGCAGCTGTATGTCCGGTTTGTCGATGTCGACCAGACACAAGGCCGCCTCAGAGCTAAGTGCGACGTTTCGAGCACCGCTGCTGACGGCCGCGCTGTCCGCGTGGAGACCTGGCGTATGCGACGGTCGTTTTAGTGTCTTACACTTGGGCAGGGTATGTTTTCAAAGTTTTGGTAGGTATATTTTGCGAGATCATGAACACTCAGCAAGTTAGTTGACTCAATGTTAGTAGAGTTCCTTGCTCATATGGAAAGAGTATGCGCCAAACGCAGGCTGGAATTTTTAATGTTTTTTTTACTATAAAAACGAATTAGTTTTAGGTACAATCAGTTTCCCACTGAAGTATCTTATAATTTTATCGATAAATATGACTCGGAACTTTCTTAAATATTTAATCATAAAATTTGTGATCGTTTTATAGTAAAAGGTACCACTTTGTCGGTTGCCGATAAGCCGCTAATGCCGTAAAGGTCCATTTAGACATAAACCTTATCAACAAGCGATTAAGTGGTACCTAGCTACGTTTTACTATACACAAGCACATTTCATAATAATATAGTTATACCTACACATTTATAAACAAGTTCATAAATCGGCTTAAGCATTTTGTTAAATATTCTCATTCCTAACCTCAAAAAGATTTCGTAATCTCGCAATTCTATCAACTTGTACAAACATTTGCGTCGTCCATTGTACTAACCCATGACGAAAGGCACCGGAGCGTCGAGGAAGTGGTACAAGGGCGCAGGCAGAATAGGCACGTAGACGTGCGCCCAAGTGAATGGCAGCAGGAGAGACACCATGCACTCCGCTACCAGCATAAGCTTGCTGTAGTCTAAAAAAATACATAAGTTTTTGTGTGACCCGGCCTACAGACGTGAGTAGGTACTGGATTGGATACCTAATCCTTTCCCACGAGAGATAGGATATGTTTGTGTATTATACACCCTTCAATTTCAGTACACTCATTGACACCACGTGTTCTGTATTTGGTATGGTTTTCTTAGAAAATGACAAAAGCGTTTCGAGACCTATGCAAGGCTGTGGGAGGCGCGGGAGAAGAGGGATGGGGAGAGACTTGTGAAAATAAACATCAATCAATAGCCAAATTTCGTGATTCTAGGTCAAAACAAACATGACCAGCCCAGTCCCACTTCAACTTGGCCGCCTTCCGAGTTACGTCTACATTTTGCGTTTTGGAGCGCAGCGTAATGTTTCAGGTTCGGTCAATTAATTTAACATCCAATATGCTACGTACGCTCCATCGCTCGTTGGCAAACCCCCAGTTTGGATTTCTGAGATACCGTCAAAGACCAAAATGGATGAGTTGTGGGCCAAGATCGCCACTAAGTGGCAACCTGACAGCTCAAATCGAGGAGCCGGCAGATCCCGGAGGCGATGGCGAGACGAGCTTGACTCTTTTTCTCAACAATGGCTAGAGACTGCGCAGGATCGGGAGGAGTAGAGGTGGGGGGAGGCCTTTCCCCAGCAGCGGGACAGTATAGGTTCGCAATAGTAATAAATCGCCTCTCGTTAATTCGAAACTAGAAGGACCGACCGAACGATTTATCGAGAGTTTGAAATATCAAGTGGTTAGAAATATACGGGGAAAAAAATGAAAGTACGAGTTGTTACGTAATATGTACCTAATCAACTGTTATTTATTAAATGCAATTATTTCAATAACAATATCCTAAGGTTAGACGTACATACATGTACAAACATAATGTTAATAAATTTTTAGTTTTTCGGAAGAAGTCTGTAATATTAGTTTGCTTCAAAGCACATAGCTGTGGCTGATCAATAACTTTCTTTTTCAACCGACTTCAATATTTCTAAAGGAGGAGGTTCTCAATTCGTCTGAATTTTTTTTTTTTTTTTTTTTTTAATGTATGTTACCTCAGAACTCCGTCATTGCTGAACCGATTTGAATTTTTTTTTTGGTTTCTTTAAATAGATGGTTCCAGGTTGGTCCCGTTTTTTTCAAAATCCATTTCTGATGATGGGATCCATGAGGAACTGAGGGAACTCCTCAAATTTGAAAGGCACATGCATAGTAATTTGGGTATTTTCATGAGAAACTCGAGCATTTCTTTACAAAACCCACCAGTTTGGTGGAGCAGACTTGATGATGACGACCAGGGATGTCAAAGAGGAACTGCTCTATAATTCGCGGGCCCCAGCTGTATCTTGTGATTTGAGACATTCAACTTTTGTTTGTTACGAAATGCCTTCGAGGTAGACCTATTTGATTTTAATTAAATTGTGATGATGGATATCATGAGGAATTAATGGAGCTGATGCTGAACCCTGGCAGTACCTTATGGAACTCAGGTTTGGTAAGACTTGCGAGAGTTCTGTTTTCGTCATTCAACTCGTGTTAATGAGCAATTAGAGGAACAGTTCTCAAGATGAAACTGATAACTATGCGGAAGATATTTACTACTTTTTTAATAATTTGGTGATTTGACACGGGGTCACAAAACGAAACGTGGGAACTGATTTAAACATAATTATGTATATTTACTGTTTATGTTAGAAAAGGCCGCCATCTTGAATTTCTTCATTTTTGATCCGACCCTAACAGAAATCGATATCTGGGGATCCAAGAGGTTCTTTATAACGAATCTGAGGTCATAATTGCGTTAAATGGCCGCCATCTTGAATTTCTTCAGTTTTCATCATATCATGATAAAAATTGATATCTGAGGGTCCGAGAGGTTCATTATAACAAATATGAGGTGAAAATTGCAAGAAATGGCCGCCATCTTTAATTTCTTCATTTTTGATCAGATCCTAACAAAAATCGATATCTGGGGATCCAAGAGGTTCTTTATAACGAATCCGAGGTCATAATTGCGTAAAATGGCCGCCATCTTGAATTTCTTCAGTTTTCATCCTATCATGATAAAAATTGATATCTGAGGGTCCGAGAGGTTCATTATAACAAATATGTGGTGAAAATTGCAAGAAATGGCCGCCATCTTTAATTTCTTAATTTTTGATCAGATCCTAACAAAAATCGATATCTGGGGATCCAAGAGGTTCTTTATAACGAATCTGAGGTAATAATTGCGTAAAATGGCCGCCATCTTGAATTTCTTCAGTTTTCATCCTATCTTGATAAAAATTGATATCTGAGGGTCCGAGAGGTTCAATATAACAAATATGAGATGAAAATTACGAGAAATGGCCGCCATCTTTAATTTCTTCATTTTTGATCAGATCCTAACAAAAATCGATATCTGGGGATCCAAGAGGTTCTTTATAACGAATCCGAGGTCATAATTGCGTTAAATGGCCGCCATCTTGAATTTCTTCAGTTTTCATCCTATCATGATAAAAATTGATATCTGAGGGTCCGAGAGGTTCATTATAACAAATATGAGGTGAAAATTGCAAGAAATGGCCGCCATCTTTAATTTCTTAATTTTTGATCAGATCCTAACAAAAATCGATATCTGGGGATCCAAGAGGTTCTTTATAACGAATCTGAGGTAATAATTGCGTAAAATGGCCGCCATCTTGAATTTCTTCAGTTTTCATCCTATCTTGATAAAAATTGATATCTGAGGGTCCGAGAGGTTCATTATAACAAATATGAGGTGAAAATGGCGAGAAATGACCACCATCTTGAATTTCTTCATTTTTGGTCCTATCCTAACAAATATCGATATCATGGGGATCTAAGAGGTTCGATATAACGAATCTGAGGTCATAATTGCGTTAAATGTATATCAAATTGATTGTTTTGATTTGCGTTTTCGTCATTCAACTCGTTTTAACGAGCTATTAGGAGAGCGGTTCTCAAGATGGAGCTGATGCTGAACCCTGGCAGTAACTAGTGAAACTCAAGTTTGGTCCAACATACGCGACTTCTATTTACGCCATTCGACTCGTGTTAACGAGCAATTAGGAGAGAAATTCACAAGATCGAGCTGGTGCTGAACCCTGGCAGTACCTAGTGGAACTCAGGTTTGGTGAAACATACGCGTGTGCTGTTTTCGTTAATCGACTCATGTTAACGAGCAATTAGGAGAGCAGTTCACAAGATGGAGCAGATGCTGAACCCTGGTAGTAATATGTATGTACCTAAGTTTTAAATACGATGTAAGGAAAATTAACAAAATAAAAACATAAATTAGCAATAATTCGCTTACTTTAACTTATACCGGAAAGTCCAATTGAAGTCGGTTTTTTTTCTTTAAAATTATTTATCAGAAATAATGCCTGAAATGCTTTTCCGTTCGTGTCGTTTTGTAGACAGAAGCTTTGCAATGTTTCGAATGAAGTTCTTGCTTTCTTTATTGACACCTCTGCCAAAGATTCTGATGTATCATCTTCATCGTTGCTCATAACTTTGAATTGTAGAGTGTTTAACGCCTACGAGTTCGGATTAACGCGTTGTTTTGTTGCGTCGCGATTATTTTTTAGTTTGAAATACCAAGTGTTTAAAAGTGTATTGAAATTTTTCGAAATAGCAAGAGATCTTCTAGGGAACTCGTGATAACTTCGAATTATAGAGAGGTTCGAATTATCGCAGGTTTGAAATAACGAGAGTCGACTGTAGTTAATAATAATAATAGGTCAACGGGATGTAGTAACTATACATTTTGATTCCCATTGAAAATGTATGCGACATAAACGGCCATATTTTTTTATTGCGTTGACGTTGCGTTGCGTTAGGTTTAGTTTTTTCACATCTTCAAGGGACCGCAGACCTGTGTATGTGTTATAAACAACTTGCTAGCTCTACGCATTCCCGAGATTAAGGGTCTTGACCGACAGACGGACGAACAACAATGTGATCCTATAAGAGTTCAGTTTTTTTCCTGAGGTACGGAACCCTAAAAAAGGGAGGGGATGGATATAGAGTTTTCGTTAATCTACTGCGCAATTTTGGTTGTCAGACTATACTTTTTACTGTTAATTTACTTTTACTTAAGTTTGTTTACTAAATTACTTACCACTGGATCTTAGAAGTACTTGGTGCTCCAACAATACACATGTAAACAGCTGAACAACGCACTCTACTCCTAATGCAGAGAACATAACTCGTAATGGATAGTCGAGCAATGGCAGCTCTTCAGGTAAATTTGGCATTCGTATCACCTGAAAACAATGGTTTAGGTAAGGTTACAGATACCTACAGAAATAATTATTATTTTCAAAGTTATACAGGTATGTTTATAATCATACAGTTGAAAAAAAATACAGGGCTGGAGACTGAGTAACTAGACACGCCATCACACCACAAAGATCAGCAATGTCAACACCTTTGCGTTGAAGCGTCGTCTCTTGTAGTCTCTTAGAAAGCTAAGCTCTTGGAAGAATAATAAGCATGGAAACGTAATTACCGCTCAAAATTAGTACCCAAAACATTAGTGCCAGCTGGTGGTACCGAACTTATTTTAACCATTCAAAACAAGTACCTAATCTTAATATTTTAACATGGTTTTAGGTAGCATAATTTAGTACCTGTGGTCTAAAAAGTGAAGTGTGTATACTTGACTAGTCGACTAGAAGAAATTATGGTTTTAAGGGCGTTAAAGTTGGAACACATTTTTAAACGACTTTTGCAGGCGTTATTAGTCTATTTTTTTTTATGTCGAAGGCTAAGCTTAATGTCAAATATAGGCACCATATTTTGTTCTTGTTTCCTCTAGTTTACTTGTTAACACAGGCCTTACCAAAGGACCTTTAGAGCGACTTCTAGCGGTCTCTATTTGACGGCTTAGCATATGTTGTCATAGAAAAGTTGCTCAACTCGATAAAAAAATATGGACTCGTCAGTTATGCAAAGATATGCTAGCTGTGCTGATGTCTATTTTGCTGCTAAATAAAAACACCACACTTCAAATTAGGTTTTCTAGGCTTTACCCTGCAAATCTAAATTTCTAATCTACTTACAACTGGGACTGGATCTAAGTGAGGTTCTGCGGGCGGCACAAAGAGGCGCAAGGCCTGCCCGGCCAAGGGCACTGGGACTTCGTACAATAGGTTGTAAACATAGGACTCCGGACTCAGTCCCGGCCCTGGCTGTCTGGGCAATGATCTGAAATTAAAGTCAACTCTCAGAACAATGTTTTACCATTTGCATTTGCAAAATGTGGAAATAACTCCCTTCTAAAATTTCCTCCAGCAACTTCTGAAAATTTGGCTTATTAAGGACACTTCTTAAATTCCAAGGGCCAATAGACTTCTGTCACCATTTACTAGGCGGACTGTATGCTTCTGTGCCATTATTGTGGTATAGGACAATCTTTCAAATTAACTATTTCCTACACTCCTGCCCAACTTGAGTGTTGGAGGAGTAAAATCGTTCAAATTAGGTAAATTGCGAAAAAGGTAGACACAAGAAATTATTTAATAGGAGCATTTTGGATTACGTTGCATTTGTGATGAATTTGACTGATATGATTCACCTGTACAGTCTGCCATTAACTGCTGATTCTATGCTATTTAAATTTGAAATCAGCAGTTTAGAGAATAAGGTTGAGTTTCTTTTGTTATAAAACATAAAAACAAAAGAAATGCAACTCTTCCAATTGCAAATAGGTAGTTCAAATTGCATTGAACTTCAGCCCTATGGGTAAGACTTTAGACTTGGGAGGCTAAAGACATGTGTAGTAGTGATTGTTAACACCTTGACTGCAGCAATTAGTGTAACTTGCAGTTAACTTAATTTGCATGAGGTCTTTTCTCCTCCATCGCAGTGAGCGTGTTAACAGATGAAAAAGATGGATATTTTTTTCCTTACCTATATAAATTCTCTAAAAACAACTGGGCTACCCTCACATACGGGTATTGGCATATTAAGGCTATACTTTTCGCTACATAAAGTTTATCTTTGGTTACGTCATAGTAAGTGAGTGCGGCGCCAGAGTGTGGTGCAAGTTTAAATGACCTCGGCAAGGATCGAGAACTCTCTTTTCCTGTGCTCTTTCTGTGGCCTGGTGGGGTCTGTCCGCTAGATAACTCCGTGATATACATTGCCTGTAAGGATATGACAAAGTTAAAAGAGACAAAAGAGAAAGATTCTAACTGCACATTCCTGACTGCATATCAAGACTTAAAACTTTTTTACTTTATTTTATTTATTATAATTTAGAATAGTAAAAATAATAATGTGATATTTCTATGCTTTAATTTAATTTGGTATAATTTAAGTCCTATATTTAATATTGCTACGCCCTCGTAGGGTCCATGCTTGTACATACTGGTTTACACAAATGAACAGCATGTAAATACCATGGTTGCAAGAAATAAATGAATTGAATTAAATGTTGTATAAAAGTTTCTGGTTACTGTAGTTTCAAGACAATTTAATTTTTATTGGAAAAAATTTTTAGATTGTTATTCAATTTTTGAAGCATTTTTAATGAGATTTTCAATGTCAAATTATAAATTAAAACCTTTTTTTACTTAACCTATATAAACAAAAACTTTATCAATTATTTTATTTGTACATAAGGTCTCTAACAATAGAATCGCGGTTTGGTATAAGTATTCAGTACCAGTCATTCAGTTGTAATTGTTAAAGTTAAATACATATACATTTGTAAAAAATATTTAAGTATAAAATACCTGTAAAGTATGCATTGCACTGCAGATGTTTCTGTTCCTAACCTCCTCATAGAAAATGAGGCTGAAGCCATAATAGCGAGATGCATTTTCTCTGGTCACTACAAAACTGTGGAACTTTGCTTCTAATGCATGTTTCTGTGTCCTGAACTGGAGACCCGCAGGCAAGCAGAGCTGAAAGGATTATGTTAGTATTACCATATTATGAACCAACCCAACCAGATGGGAGGACACTGTTAAAATCGCTGGCTCTCTATGTATGAGAGAAACAACATATTGGCAATGTGGGAGAAAAGATTCATATGCCCCAATATCAGTGCATAAACAATAGCACAGAACAGAACATAGTTGAGGCCAGATAATTAATAACAAGACTTTTTTCCCCATACAAATAGAACTTTGCAAATTTGATGATAATTTAAAAAGGAATTGACCAATTTTTTTAACCCATTCGCGGCCAAGAGAAGATGATCGTACACAATACGGGCCACCATACAACCCTTTTTTGCTAATTACGTAAGACTCAGCGTTTGGGTCATGGGCCTGGCGCGCACGCTAAATAGACAGCCGCTTACAAAGGGGCCAGCGGACGATGTGTAGCAACATTTCTACTAACCATTTTTTTTTTCTGTTCATATGTTTCATTTAAATAGTGATTGCAGGAGGTAAATTGTAAGAATAGGTAGTTATTTATGATATTAGCGTAGAAAGTACGCTCTTTTCTAACGAGTGATCTTTAAATTAGAACGAAATGAAAATTCAACCTGATACGAGTTATAAACAAGCCCACATTTAAACACGTACTTTATGTACCTATATATCATAATATCATTTTACAATGCATTGTGCGAGGAACTTACTACATAGTATAAAACAAAGTCGCTTTTAATAGATAGAGTGATTCAAGAGGAAGGTTTATATGTTTAATAATAACCCATGTGAAGCCGGGTTAATTAGGAATGAATTCATGCATTGCAATACATTTGAGTATACCTTATTTAAGTAATTACTTCGAAGGTGGTAATTATGCAGATGTATACATATATTTATGAGTTTCAAATAAAACCAAAAATTCAAACCAAATCTCCCTAAGGCGTAAACATATGAAAGAAATAGTGGAGACACTCACCCACTCTGAGTAAGCACCAAAAGCAGAATTGGCAGAGCAATCTGACCGGTGTACAGAGAGTTAGCAAGTTCAAACCTTGCTAGGTGTGGATTATAAATCTCTTTATTGATTTTTACATTTTATAGTTTTTTTCTCTTTGTGACTGGTAACAAGTGATAGATATTCCAAAAGTAAAATGAATAATCATTATTCTTCCTATACTATATAGATAATTTAGTGTGAGGCTTGTAATCGATGGCTTGTAAGTCAGATGTTTTACACCGTAGATGACCTACTCGTCGTGTAATATAATATTATAAAGTAATACGACTAATATGTAAAAAAAAAGTTTATAATAAATAATGTGATATTATACTTAATAGTGTTACCTGCTTACTAATTTTAAGTCAATATTTGCATGCTTAACCGGCAAAATATGTTAATGTGCTAAAATAGAATAGAACACCTTATTGTACCATATTTTATGCAAATAAATTTCATTTCATTTCATTTCATTTCATTCACATTATTTTATTTAACAGTATATTTTACATTCCTACAGTAAACTATGTTCTTATTTATTCTTGTTTGTGTACATTTTTACAATATCAAAACAACAATATTAATGTGGAAATTCTAATTGAGCAACTTTTACAAATCACAATACATTTATTACTATATGAAGTATCATATTTTCATACACTTTGTTTTAATTGTTATTGTACAAGTAAGATAAGGCCAAACTACTTTTAATAACAAACAATCATTTTAGTTCATGTATAAAAATATGTTTGCTCACCATACACACAGCATGTTCATCAAATTGGTTGCTTTGAACATTGTCAGGGTAGTGAGCTAATATTTTCCCCTTATATGAGCGGTCCAAGGGAGATACATGTAAGTTGTCACCTAAAACAAAGACAATCTGTTTGAATGAAATAACTTTCAAAGTCAAAACATATGGTGTTTTACTACTGACCACAAAGCCTGTCAGGTTCCAAACCAGAATCGAAATCTAGTCCGCATATAGCAAAGTAATCAGCAAAACGACATCCGACTGATAAATCAGAGACAGACATATTCATATCGACCCGTTATTTACTATACGAGGCACTTTCTCTTCCAGTCACTGATACGATGGTATTTTCCAGCATCATATTAACGCTTAACGTGCAATGGCTGTACAATATTATTCTGGGTTTTGCTCATTTTCATTCACCAATTATTTTAAAACCATAATTCATTTTCACAATCACTACAGAGTTATATTTACGCGACGATCCGAAACGTAAATTATTATTTTTATACGTCAATATCAATACGTCATTTTGAGTTTAGGGATGCCCTTTCGTAGAACAGGTGAATGAATGAAGTGAATGAATCGATAGGATTAACCTTTTGGCCGCCGGACCCTGTTCGCCAAGACGCTCACTCACACGCCAGAGCAAATTTTAAGTAAACAACTAATAAAAAGTTTAGGGATTGCAAATAGTGATATCGATATTCATAATTAAAGGTGGAATTCTTCTCAATTTGCCTTTTTTTATTTCCAAACTTAGATTTCTCTCAAAATTTCTAAACTAAACAGATTTACTATACAAGAAAATGTTGAAAATAAAGGACTTTATCATGAAAAACAACAACTAAACATTATCGAATCATGAAGTAATATCACCGCACTAGTCTGTACGAGTAGTCTTCTATACATGTCAACGGCGCGCAGGGCACGTCTTTAGTTCCGACTGACAAATACTGTTTACGCGCGAGTTAAGTAATAATAGCGTCTGAGTCAACGGCATAAGCGCTTGTCGGTACGTAAACTTTATAAACCATAAGATTAGGGACGCGCATCGTGTCTCGATAAATTTACATACTTACCGGAGGGTTTTCGGAGAAAACTAACAGGTGGATTTAATAATATATATATACAGTATATATCAGAATGAAAGGCTAAACAAGAAACCCGTTAATGTTTAAATCATAAACATGTCGTTCAATCAATCAATGTCAATCATAATTATGTCGTTAGTTAGTTTTCTTATCATTTATTTTAAAATATTACATTACAATGTATAGTTTTAACCTAGTGTGTACCTTATCTTATTATTTAATCATGTTATGTCATTGTGTATTGCCATGCCTTGGCCTAGATGGCGCTCGCGTCAGCGTCATGGATATGGATGCATTCAATATTACTTTTCTTTATTATTAGGCCATACTTACACGCTGCGATCGTGGCCCAAAAATGGTCTGGCCGGAAGAACAGCGTCGACTTTCGGGTCGACATTATGCTGAGGCGAGACCATTTCGTGGTAATTTTTTGTATATTTGTCTCTTATATGTAATTGTACCTTAAATTTGCCACGAATAAATGATTTGTATTTGTATTTGTATTTGTATAAATATGAGCATGGTACTTACCTAATTCATCAAAAATACGACAGGTTTTACGTGAGGTATAAAAATATACATTTATTATTATTGTGTTGCACCTCCCCTGTATTATTTGTTTACAATCTTATAAATGACATTTCTTAAATTACCAACTGACAGACAGGCGTCAAACCTTGTTGAAGTTTGGATTTTTACCTAGTTACAAACAAATAGTTAACAAAGCGCTTGCGCGTTGCCTATGACTACAGCCATTATTAAAATAATTACCTAGGTTACTTATAAACGGAACTCAAAGCGCATGTGTATTGACATAACAACGTTAATGTTAATTAGTTGCCCCTAGCTACATATCAACAGTACGCAATACGCATGCACTGTCAAAAATCAAAAACGTAAACAAACCCTATAGGATGTTACAAAAACCATTAACCGACTGCAAAAATATGGTCTTCGAGTAATTCATTTAGTAATTTTATGCCATAAAACATGTATTTAGGCACGTGAAATGCACGTCATTACATCGTACTCGAGTTCCCCGTCAACCAGTTTTAAGGTTTGCTCTTCGTTGTGATACATACTGTATATATCGGTTATATATATATATCGAGTTAAAATGTAGACCTCCGCTGTCACTGCGGTCAATAATTTATTCGGCAAATAAACCGCAATGGACAATTTACTGAAGAAGCTGCCTAAACTTTATCCATTATTATGCCTTTTTTTTCTACATATACCTACTTACTACGAGTAGTTACCAACAATGACAATAATTGGCAATTAAATGTTTGAACGCTTAAATAAAACCAGATTCGTGAAAACATATTCATTTTAAAAACTTGCACATCAATTGAACTTTCCCATCCCTAGCTGTCTTTTATACATGCCAACGGCGACAGTGACACGGAAAAATGTAGAAATTATAAGCATATTTTTTAAATCCTTTATTATGAAACAATGGATTCATATACCTGCTTAAAAAGTAAATGTATGAAAAAACAAAGGGTCAACAAGTTGATACGAGTACAAAATAATTTTTAAATTCTATTATTTTACCATTTAGTAAGCGGTTGAAACTTTGTCTTGTATACAAGACGACGGCGTTAGTGTATCGTACTATCGTTGTCTTGTATAGGTGACAACGGCGGTCAAAGGGTTGCACCTCCCAGACTAGATAATCAAATATATATATACAGTAGAACGGGATGGCAGTATTGCGTAACCCCTCTTACTCATAACTGTGTCCCTTATCATCGCCCATCATGCCCCCTTGTGTGGAGCGGCCAGTATAATCAGATGATGCGTAAAATTGTCTCGCGTAGAAGGAGATTGAAGGTACATTTGCTCATTACTACCATACTTATTAGCAAGCCTCCCGTTATAATAACAAGCGAAAAACATATACACCCGCCCTTTATTTCCTTACCAGTTAAATAATGTTTCAAAAAGAGATGTATGTATGCTTGTTATTTCTTCCATTTCGTAGGTTGACAAGGGCCCAGTCTTACAAAATTACAAGTTACAAGTTTACAGGCCTTTACTGGCAACATCTGCCGCGTTTTTTACAAATTACTGTGTACTGTGTTACAATTTTACAGGTTACATGTACAAGCGCCTGTAGCTCATCCATATACTAAAATATGGGAGTTTAATAGTTTTAAACTCATAATCGAACAACTGACTGACTGATGGCTAAACGACACCCCGTTGGTGATGGGGATGTGTCTTGTCGTGTTCGCACATTGGCTTTGACGACTGTGTCGGGTTCTCGTCCCATGTCAATGGGTACGGTCGAATTTTGCCGTCTATTTTTGTTTCGGCTATGCGGCAAACATAATCGAACAAGCATTTTATAAAAATACAATACAATACAAATACTCTTTATTGTTCACCAACAAGGAAAACACATATTAAAAAATATTGTAAATTACAAATGTAGGTTGGTACACTTGTAACAAAAACTGACATAGGTCTTGAGTCCTATGAGCATGTGTAACAGTACCTTTAAAGAGCTCCACACGTTTTTATCTGTGGACGACATTGACAGATAAGTTCACCCCTCAAGTTTACCACTCACTACCATATAGAGATGTGCCAACCCGAAAATATCGCAAACCGAGTTGAACGGTTTGACCCGAAGATAAACCAAACCGAACTGAACGGTTTGACTTTTTGTGTAAACCGGGCTCAAACCGGGTTGATCAAACCGAGTTGCTATGACGGTCCGGTGTAGTATTAGGTTTGATCGGACCGACCGAACCCGTCTTAGTAGATCGAGTCAATCAGACGAGTCAAACCTAACCTGTCCACAGGTGATTTGTCGGTTCGGTTCGGCTAATGCCATATATTTTACTAATGAAATATATTTTACTCAAACTCATTCATGAATACCTACTACTTGTGTTGCCTGAATATTTATATGAATCTGAGCCATTTTACATTTAGCTCTGCCGTCTAAAGGGGATTCGTTCCCAAACTGCAGAGCGTTTTTGCGGTCCTGGTGCTGACATTGTCTAGCAAAATAGTTATACTGTGCACTAATTAATAAACCGAAACAATGGTAAAAAATGGTAACACACTACTTTCTAGTCTGGAAAACACCAAATCAAATATTTAAAAAAAATCAAATAACACGAACTGTCTATTAAAATTTGAAATTACGTACCTACGCTAAATTCAAAACACTAATTAAGTTCAAGGACAACGTCATATTACGACGACGCTTCTATTTAATAAGTTTTAGTGAACCTTACTGCCACGAGATAAGGTCTTCTAATGGTCAGTCAAGGTCAAGACAGACCTCGCTCGCGCACCTGTTTCGGGGGAAATCGGGATTATTCGGCGCCTCATTCGGTTCGGTTCACCCGCTCCGTTCTAGCCCGCTTGCGCGAGTCGCAGTGCGAGTGCGACCCGCTCGCGGTTTTTTTTTTTTTTTTTTATGCTATAGGGGGCAAACGAGCAAACGAATCACCTGATGGTAAGCGATTAACATTAATTTCATTCGCGGTCCAAACCGTTCAACTCGAGTTAGTGAATTCACAAACCGGGTCGGGCCGAGTTGAGTCTAACCCGGTTTGGACCGAGTTAGCAAACCGGGTTGACACATCGCTACTACCATACCACTACTACCAGTCTACCAGTACCAGACTACCAGTCGTAGTGATTATATTCTCTTTGCTACCAGTCAGCTTAGTGTTTCAGGGGCGTGTTTCGATTACGTACGGGTCGGACGGTGTTATGTTATCGAACGGACCAAGGTGAGCTATTGAATAAACCCAAGGATACTCATCCTGTGATGCTATACAAGAGTATAACCAGTTCCTACCAATACAGTATTTGTAGCTTTATAAAGATGTATTTTTATTATATATAAAATAACCATACATTTAATATTTGTTTCAGAATGTTACGAGGAAGGGTAAAACATTTCCTGCACTGTATTTTTTATTTATCGTTCATATACCTGTTCCTCATATTTGCTGGTGCTATTAATTTAAACGAGAAAGATAATGTTATTCCCGATCCCTGGGAGACTTACGGGATTTATGGGGCAAGTATCCTGTACCTACTGAGACTATTTACCTTGCTGACAATACCACAGGTACTGTGCAATTTTGCAGGACTTATATTTTTTAACACTTTTCCGGGAAAAGTTAAACTAAAAGGTTCCCCATTACTGGCACCCTTCATCTGCGTCCGAGTTGTAACTAGAGGTGACTTTCCAAAACTTGTGAAGACCAATGTTTCAAGAAACATGAACACATGTATAGATGTTGGGATGGAGAACTTCATGATAGAAGTTGTTACAGATAAAGCTTTGAACCTGCCAAAGCATAGAAGGGTGAGAGAAGTGGTGGTACCATCTGAATATCAGACAAAGAGTGGTGCTCTTTTCAAGTCCAGAGCACTTCAGTATTGTTTAGAAGACAATGTGAATATATTGGCAGAGACTGATTGGATTGTGCATTTAGATGAAGAGACTTTATTAACTGAGAACTCTGTCCGGGGTATTCTGAATTTCGTACAAGATGGACAGCACCAATTTGGACAAGGTTTAATCACATATGCTAATGAGCAAGTGGTCAACTGGCTCACCACCCTGGCTGATAGTTTCCGGGTGGCAGATGACATGGGCAAGCTGAGGTTTCAGTTCTATTGGTTCCACAAGCCTCTGTTCAGTTGGAAAGGCTCTTATGTAGTTACACAGGTACATATGTTTATAATTTATTCTCTGTAAATTAATATGTATTTGTGTTACATCCATATTTAAAAACTATTACTTACTTAAAATTAGAAACCTCTGTAACTTAAAATAAATACCCAGACAGGATGTTTACATGTATGAACTTACCTCTTTAGTGTAGATTTATTGCTGGTTTTATCTCTATAAGTTTACTGTCCGATGTGACTCAGATCCAATATTGAGTTGCATGGGAGTTTTGTTATTTAAAATAAGTTTTATTTTGTGTAGAAAAGAAAGTAGCAACATAAAATTTTCAAACAAAATTTTGACTGTGTGAAATTATAACTGCCAGCAACATTATTATCTATTGGAATGTTCCTAAAAAAGAAAAGAAAATGTTCTTGTGTCTTTTACTGGTTAATTCATTTAAAGTACTACAGTGTATTCTGTGTAGTTCTCCTGTGAATCTTTTTTATTTATATTTCTAGATGGGAGCAGAAAAGAAAGTGTCATTTGACAATGGTCTGGACGGATCTGTGGCAGAGGACTGCTATTTTGCCATGAAAGCATACATGGAAGGCTACTCATTTAATTTTATAGAAGGTGAAATGTGGGAAAAATCTCCATTCACATTATGGGACTTCATGCAGCAACGGAAAAGATGGATTCAAGGTATACTGTTAGTAGTTCATACAAAGCAAATACCAGTACTTAATAAGATATTTCTAGCCATATCATGTTATTCTTGGGTGACACTGCCATTGTCAACTAGCAATGTTTTTCTAGCCGCTCTATGTCCAATACACGGCCCACAGTTCTTGGATTTAATATGTGGATTTATAGGTGCTGTAAACATTTACATGTACATTTTTGGAGTGCTTAAATCATTTCCTTTACACAGATACGGTCCTATAAGATGTATCGTGTTTGTGGTAGGTGCTCTGGCAACTATACCACTCAATATTGTTATTGAGAATATTGCTGTTATTTGGGGAGTATTAGGGAAAAAACATAAATTTTATATAGTAAACAAAGAAGTTAAAGTCCCGGTGACTGTATAATTCTCCAGTTATTTCATATCATATTGTTAGTTTTGGTATGGAAATGTGCACAAAATAATTTAGTGAAATAATTTTGCACTTGATGAATGCATCCTGCATGAATACAAAATTGGTATGTGCGGAAAATAGCTTAGGTAGTGTTTGTTTCTAAGATAAGTGTATGATACTCTTTTATCAGGTTAATGTGCTACCAATCAACAGTATATACAGTCCTACACTGATAATTAAGAGCAAGCTTTTTTCCCCATATACTCTCATATTATTTTTTACTGCAGTATTCAATTTGCAACAGATTAAGCAGATACCAACTTAGCAAAGATAGCCAGATTTTACATCTAAAAAAATCTTGATGTTAAAAGTGGGTCCTACATAGGGCTGCCATCTCGTACATTGCCGAAACCGGGCAAATAAGTAAAAAAACCCGGACGTTTCATTAAAATCGCGGTCTCTGCCCAGACACTAAAGAAATCAATTTTTAATTTAAAAATTTAGCTTGTGCTGGGGATTGACCTGAACCCAAAAATGTCCGGGTTTTACCCCGGACAGTTTTAAAAATCCGGGCCGGACGCTCCCTGGACGGGCTCCAAACTAGGACAAATTTGGCGAAACCCGGACATGGTCCATGGCAGCCATAGTCCTACATAAACATAACTGTTTCTAGGAATTATTGTTTCCATGAAAAATTATCATTATCACAATCTTTACAGATACAAAACACCAAATTCATAAAATAGTAATAAGTTTGAAGTACAATAGTGACGGATGTACATCTGTCTAGGTATAGATAAACATGTGGTTTGTTAATGTGAGTCACTAAGTAACAAACAATCAGAAGAAATAAGACTTATGAGTTGGCTACGTTGTGATTTATGTTTGAAATTTAGGACTTAATTTTTTTATTGCTGTTTTAAAGCAAATAACTCAAATGGAATCTTGGGCATACCATATTTTTAACTTGGGCGTCTTGTACTTAATTTAAATAAAATTACATAACTAGTATATTCTAATTTAGGTATTCCTTTTTAATAGTATTGTTTTATAAAATAGGTAGATAATAATTGTCTATGTTACAATTGAATACCAATAATTATTGATGTAGGGGAGGCCAAGACGGGATTTTTGTAGTAACTCCGGCACGGCAGTCTAACATAAGGGGGAATATCTTGTACCTTATTAAGTAGGTACCTCCTCCGAATGAGTTATTAATTATTAATTCTTAATATCGGTTTGATCTTGTCGAAGAAAAAGTATAGTCAAAAATACTCGTACGCGTCAGTTTAAGGTACTTATAGTGGATTAAATTACGTGTTGAGAACTGTACATTTCAAATTTTAGAACATTTGAGCGAAACGTAAAGGATCGGCGGGGTCCCCCACCACTAAAAAAGAAAACATCATATAACCATTTATTCTTCCTATATATACTCTCTTAAGTTACTTAATCATCAGATCAGAAACACTATCCAATGAAAATTTAATTTATTTCTAAAAGTCAAAGGCATTTATTCAAGTAGGCTTGGCTTATTATTACAACAGTTTTAACTGCCAGAGTAGTAAATAAAGTCGTACTTGCACCTTTGTTGGTTTAGGTCAGGTACCTAAAGATACTGATATACTTATGCTATGATTTCTGTACGCTAGTGCTGTTTATTTACGCTCTAGGCAACTAAAATAACGCATTTAATAAATTAATATACTGGATTATATTTAGTTGTGAGTCCTTGAGAAGAATAGGCGCCAATTACCGTTCATTTAGTCTTCACGACCTTCGAACCATTTTGTACGTGACGGTTTTGTTAACTGACGCTATTTAATACCAAAATCATTATTTGCGGTATACCAATCTTATTGAAATCTAACTTATATATCAACAAGATTTATATGTCGTCGACCGTAGGTAGGTTCAATTAGGGTAAGGGACATGCAGATTCCTTTTCGTTATTCGATCCCTAGTTGAATCGATGATGTCCTTGTTGTAGTTTGTTGAACATTTATTTAAGGCAAACAAACAACACATTACTCGTAGTTCGTACTTATTTCGCCATGGAAGACTGGGGAACTATCTACCCTTAAACACCCGGGCTTGGGAATAAAAGGAGAACTGGGGAACTATCTACCCTTGAATACCCGGGCTTGGGAGTAAAAGGAGGACTAGAGAACTATCTATTCTGAATACCCGGGCTTGGGAGTAGAAGGTGAACTGGGGAAGTATTTACTCTTGAATACCCGGGCTTGGGAGTAAAAGGGTATCCTATATTTAGGTCCGTAATATTTTGAACATACGGCATAATATTAGTCAACAAACGAGTAATTTACATAATAATATTCACTATGTGGTAACTAATCGTCTATTTCCTATACTTTTCCTCGCCGAAATTAGATCTGACAGTCACGGCGTACAGGAAGGCTGCGAACCATCAGTACCTACGCACGCACTTACCTAAATAGTATAAGTACGCACTAAGCGCAAGCTTGCACTTTGATAAATGACTAGTGCAAATTTATAGATTTGTTATTAGACGGAAGAAGTAAATGTATGATCTCGCACTATTTAATCACTAATCAAAGTGTAAACTCGCCCTAAGACCGCTTGTCGTTAAAAGTGGGAGGATTATACCTACGCGTAGGTAGGTCAAGTCTTTTTTTTAAAGCCGCACCTAGTCTAACTCTTGACTAGACTGTTACTAGTATGTTTGTGTTGAACATAGCAGCGTTATCGTTATCAGTTATCATGAAGCATATGACTAATTTACAATTAAAAATTATTATAGTTTTGGCATTGTCATTTTCCAAATATGTGGCTGTAAGCAATAATTTTAAAAGTCGAATAGGTAAGTACAGGAAAACGTGTAGGATGTGCGGAAAGAGCCTTGGCAAGTACCTATCTGCTCATAATTACTTAGTTACCTACCTATTTGGTAATAATTTGACTACACACAGTATCACTGACCTTACGACTGATTGCAGTAGTTTATTAACTTTATACCTACTCGTAAGTAAAAAAATATTATTATCCTATTTTTCTATGTTCACTTAATTTGTCACAAATTTGATTAAGAAGCTCGTACCAGGCTTTATTTTAGCGATCATGTTGACACTTTGTGCAACGCGAACTAGGTAATATACTAAAAAATTCAAGCAAATTTATGGTCCAGTATTGGTGGAAAGAATAATAATATATGGATGGTTGTATTAGGAAAACATGGCGGTATGAGATAATAATGAACACGCAGTTAGACAACGGCTTTTTGCTTTTGTGTATTTAATAGTACCTAGCTATTTTTATAGTACCCGCGGACTAGGGTTGCCATCTCGTACATTGCCGAAACCGGTCAGAAAGTTGAAAATGCCGGACATTTATTGAATTCGCGTTTTTTCTCCGGAAACTAAAGCATAGTTCACATAGAAATGGTACGCAACTACGCAATCGCCGTCCTAGCATTTTTAGGTAAATTAAGCCACTTTTTTGTTAACATTTATGTGATTAAAATAAAACAATTTTCAATTATCTACATTTTAGGGTTCCGTAGTCATCTAGGAACCCTTATAGTTTCGCTCTGTCTGTCCGTCCGTCCGTCCTTCCGTCCGCGGATAATCTCAGTGACTGTAAGTACTAGAAAGCTGTAATTTTGTACGAATATGTATATTGGTCACGCCAACAAAGTGGTCAAATAAAAAGTGGTTATAATTTCTTTTTTAGAGTACCTCCGATACACGTAGAGTGGGGGGTGATTTTTTTTTTCGTTTCAACCCTAGAGTGTGGCATATCATTGGATAGGTATTTGAAAAATAATGAGGGTTTTCTAAAAACAGTTTTTGATAAAGTTAATATTTTCGAAAATAATCGCTCCAGAAGTTTAAAAAAATGTGTCCGCCCTCTAACTTTTGAACTATACTTAAGTAAAAAATATATGAAAAAAATTACAAAAGTACAACTTAATAAGAACTTTAATGGAAAATTATTTTGAAGTTGATTGGTTGAACGGTTTTTGAAAAATTGTACAAAATAATTTTAGAATTAAGTTTGTAATTTAACCGTATATGCAAACATTTCTTTTATCTTGAGTACTTAATTTATCATCCCGCACGTATCTTCCTTCTAATAAAAAATTATGATTCAAATCGATTCACGCGATCAAAACTTACTCCCGAAAACCCAACATACATAACCCGTCTAGTTTATATAAATTAGTAACCCAATTGCCAGAGTCCGGTCTTCTTCGCGATGTTAAGATTTTTCCGGAGTTGATGGGGTCGGGACGGGTGTGATAGCACTTATAGCACATGTATATTTAAATTGTGATAGTTTTGTATTTCTCTAGTTAAGTGAATTGTTATAATTCTTTTGGAGAAATAAATTCTTAAACCAATGTGATCGAAAGTATCATCGAATTGTTAATTATTATAAGCATATTGAGCATGGTATCTATTAAAACACTTTTTAAAGTTGCCTATTGTGACGGACGGTAAACTACGGAACCCTACACTGAGCATGGCCCGACATGCTCTTGGCCGGTTTTTCTTAAGTCTTCATCATCTTTTGGACAAGGCTTCTTTCAACTTTCTTAGCAAGTTAATTCCACGTGGAGCGTAGAGAATTGATGTCCTGTATCGTTTTACTAGTTTTGTTCAATTTACCTTTCATTATTGCCCAATAATTCTGTATTAACCGAAACTGAGAACAGTATGCAATCGATATGAAGCAGAATTTTATTGCGATAGTTTTTATTTTAAACATTTAAGTTTTCCGATTTTTGCGCCAACCGCGTGCCAGTTCTAAATGATCTATGCTTTAAAGAAAACATTTTTAATTTCAAAATATATTCTTTCGTGACTAAGTCTTTCGCCTAAGTTATCTAGGAACTGAACTAAATCCAAAAATGACCGGGTTTTCCCCGAATAGTTTAAAAAGTTCGGCCCATGGAAACGAAATGACTTCTCTTTTCGCACAGTTCATCCATTACCAATGTAGTAAAACTGTTTGTAGATTCAGACGCAGGTAAGTGGCAGAACTATCGTAATGATATTTGCATCTTAGTTGATCTTAGTGCTCATTACTTTATGTGCAAATATTGGCACGCATAAAGATAAGTACGCGCCATGTGTTTCGAACTGAATGTACTAATGTAGGTATCAACCAGTAGACATGGGTTCATCGACTATTTCGTGTCACTAGTTGCCATTACGGTCTCCTGGGTTACCTAAAAATCACGGTTTTATGGCATTCATTTTTTTGGTAGTTATTTTCCCTTTCCATGATAGGACACCAAGCATGTCAGTAGAACATGCTACGTTTCTTTTAACAAACTTTGCTGCATTTGTCCTCTGGCTGGCGGAGACAGAATAACAACAAGAAATAGTTGATTCACCCATATATGAACAGGTACCTACCTATTGCGCAAATGTTGGTAGTTAATGATTGGGATTTCTGGGTTGTTTAGGCATATTTTGGAAATTGTTATGTACTTAATGACCGCATTATTTAAACTAAAACGAGACTTTATCCCGTACAATTACATTTAATTTATCCTGAACTATTGAGCGTAACACTAAACTCTTCGTCGAAAACAAACCTACATATGTACCTATAGGTTAAAGCCCCTATTTGGTTTAAATAATGTGTCAGAATCCTATGACTGTATGTTTAATTGATAAACCTTAGATTTCATAAATGAATGCATACATTTGAGGTAAAAATCTCATACATACTTACAAAAATTCAGTTTCTAAAAAAAATGTTTGTAATTTAACTTTATTCTTACAAGAAACAGATTTGTACAATTTATATCCGAAGTCACGTTTTGACTTCACGTAGCGATATCTTGACGCGAGAAGTCACAAAATGTAAATTCTCGTAGCCCGAAATTTCTTACGATTATGTACGACTATCGCACAACTAATAACAGCTTCATTTTTTCGTAGTTAACGAACATGATTTATTTACAGTAGGTAATATGTGAATAAGCCTTTTCCATATAGTGTGTTAATTTAAAATCAGGAGTTTGTTTTAAACTTCTAATATTAAACGGGTCTATCGCAAATTAAGTACCTAATTTGTGGGACTTTTATCTGTGACAATTTTGACCCATTTATAGTGTACTACTTATCCTGTCAAACTGCGTTGAAATTCAGGGGAAAAATTTGCAAAGTCTACGACTATACCATTAGTTCCTATGTTTTGTCACAGGTTACACTGGCCATGATCGCGTAAATGAATTCGCTATAGACCCGTTTGATATGAATGATAATATTGATATGTATTTGGCAAAGCGGACCCCAGTCTCCCTGAGCCGGGAAAACGCTACAAAGAAGAAGGTTAATTAGTATTAAAAACGCGAAAGTTTTAAGGGTTATATTTATTATAAACTACCTTTTAATGTACCTATAAGAGTATGCACTTATATAATTGTTCTGTTGGCATCAGACTAGTCATTAAACCTTAGTTATTGAATATAATATTAGGATTAGTATCAAATGAAGTCCAAACTTGATCAACACAGTAGTTATATGTATTACACGATAATTCTATTATTTAGACAATCTTGATACTATAATTAAATATGCAACTCGAAAGAAAATGATGTAGGAATTAAGTTTACATGGTCTAAGTTAACTATACGCATTACTAAGCCCGTATTAGGAAAATATTGAAAAGATGTGGAAAACAGAGTATACTGGCTGAAAATAAAATCACCAAAAATTCAGTTATTTTGGGTTAGAGCCCTCTTTATTTAAGTTTAATGTTATTACGGCAATAGCAACGTATTCTGACAATATTTCTGACAATGAAATTGAGGAAGCGGTGTGTATGTTTTAGTACAGCCAAGTGCACAAATATGTATCGACAAAATCGTCTCATAAATATGGTATAACGCGAGTCACGACTTCATTGACGTTTATTTGAATTACAAGTGCAAATGTACAATTCAATATATATCTAGGGAAAGTAACACATATTTAGAGATAAATTATTATTATTATTTCATTTTAGACAGGCAGCTGATGCTGATACGTCTAAATCATAGTTCACTTAGCACGGTTTCACTATTTATGATAATTTGTCCAGTCTATTTTTAAATTGGTTAACACTTGTAGAATTCACAACTTGGGAGGGTAATTTGTTCCACGCCTTAACTATTCGGTTTGGGAAAAGTTTTTGCCGATGTTGGTTTTATATTTGGTAGTTGATAACTTCAAGCTGTGTCCTCGCGTGCGCGTGTTAGAGTGTCTGGTGAACAGGTCGCTCAGTTCGGGGCAGTCGTAATATCCTTTTATGATTTTACAGGTCTCGATCATGTCTCCTCGTTCGCGCCTCTTTCTAGTGTCGTCAAACCTAACTTCTCCAATCTTTCCTCATACGATAATGATTTTAGCTGTGCTGGAATCTTGGTAAATCTACGTTGTACTCGCTCAATCATTTCTATATCTTTTTTGAAGTATGGATTCCATAACTGGAAGCCGTACTCTAAGATAGGTCTGATATATGTCTTGTAAATCTTTACCATTACTTCGGGAGTGAGGATACGAAATGCTCTTCTAATTATATACACAATAGAATTCGCTTTTTTTACCATTTGGGAGATGTGAGGTTCCCACTTGAGGTCATTGGATATAAGGACTCCCAGGTCTTGTTGCGTTGTCACTGCTGCTAACTGTACATTGTTTAAAAGATAGGACAATTTTGGGTTCTTTTTATGCAAATGGAGTACTGTGCATTTAGCTTCATTGAGGTTGATAAGCCAATCAAGGCACCAGTCCCTAATTCTGTGCAAATCCGATTGTAGTTTACTGTGGTCTGTTAGGGGGTTAACAAACAGCTTAGAGTCATCCGCGAAGAAACTGAATGTAGATTCGATGGTGGACTGCAAATCCGTGACATATATGCTGAACATGGTGGTAGAGATAACTGATCCTTGCGGTACGCCGCTCCATACGTCAAACTCGCTAGAAACACTATCAGCGATCCGCACTCTGAATTTTCTGTCTTTGAGAAATGATTCTATCCATTGTAGAAGCTTTCCTCTTATTCCAAAGTGTTCCAGTTTAGCTAGAAGTCTACGATGTGGCACTCTGTCGAAGGCTTTCTCGTAGTCGAGGTATACAACATCTACTGGTTTTGCATTATCCAGATGGTTTGACCAGACCTTGACACAGGAAAGTAGGTTGGTGATGGTGGATCTTTTCTTCATGAAACCATGTTGTTGGTCGACAATAATGTGATTTTTGTCTAAGAATAGCCGGATTTCGTCGTTTATAATACCTTCCATTAGCTTAACGGCAAGACAAGTAAGACTTATTGGCCTATAATTATTGGGGTTAAGTCTGTCTCCTTTTTTGTAGATAGGTGTCACAATGGCATTTTTCCACTTCTGCGGTACGGTTGATGTAAGAAATGACTCATTCATGATGTGCGTAAGCGGTGCCAAAATGGCTCTACACTTCTTTAGCACAACTGCTGGAATACCGTCAGGGCCCATTGAAGTATCTTCGCGTAACTTCTTTAGTTTGTTCAAAACCTTATTTTCGGTGATAATGACGTCACACAAGGAATCCTGAATTCGCTGCGTTGCAATAGCCGGAAACGTGTCATTAGGCTCCTTAACATAGTTTTTTTCAAACCGTTTGGCTAGTGCGTTTGCGATATCAACCTCACTTGTAACCGTGTTGTATCCGTCTTGCATAATACGTGGGATTGAGACTTTTGTGCATAGTTGCTTTCTAATGTAGGCATAAAAGGCCTTTGGCCCGAGGTTTAAGATCCGGCACTCATACTCAGCTCTAGATTCTATTTATCAATTGAATTTGTTACTCTTGCCGTGGATAGGCCCTTATTACTCCGGAATAAGATGCTATTGCAATTATTTTTGAGTAAGTTGCATACACCCATATTTTTACACTCGATTGTGCATGTTAAGTGATATGTCGTTGAAAAGTTTCAGTACCTTCGACCTATAACGATAGTAATATAATATGTAATATGTGCATAAGTTCAAAATGGTACTGAAATGAAAACATTTAATTCAGCAAATCGTCCATAAGTGGTTAGTACACAAAATAATAAACAAGTATTCAGAAAAATTTGGTTAATGCCTAAAACAAAAACTAAATTTTAAAAAGAAACTAAAAACTTAAAGTTAAATTACATATCAGTCTAGATTGCCCGTTAACGCTGGGTATGGGTCCAACGATGCTGGATGCAGCTAAATACCCATATCCATACCCAGTGTAATGGTGCTACTGCGGAGTAATAAAGGTAAATAGTTTTGTTGAGATTATTCCTGTCGGTTCAAATTATGGGTAACCTATGTTCTCGTGTGCTTTTAGATGACTGAAATTAAAAAAATATTGTAGTGTTAAGCAGGTATCTCAAGCACCTAATCAGAGACAAAAGAGCTCGACTTGGCGGCAGATTACCAAGACCGAGCGAGGCATCGCGTCTTGGCTTGCCGTATTCAATTATTTCTAATTTTTAAGCAGTAACGTCTGCAAACGATACCAAATTTCTTAGACACAAAGGATAAGTGGAAAACTCATGGCCTCGGGCTAGACTCGAACTCGTGAACCTACTACCGCGAGTACTTTCTTTTTACGGTAGATGTTGCTAAGCGCCCCCGTAAGGCGTATACTAGGGATATGTTGGAGAAATTGGGGGCCATCGGGTGTATCTCGGTAGCTCAGTTGGCCGGGCGACGCGTGTATTCCAGAGTTGCGAGTTCGAGTCTCGAGGCCATAAGTTTCACTTTGTTCCTCTTAGGTCCACTTGCACCACCCAGGGTTAGCCGCTAACCCGGCGTTGAGCTGTCAAATTCCATACAAAAAAACGCTTAACTCCGGTTTATGTGGCGAACCTCGGGTGGTGCAAGTGGCCCTTATCCTTTTTATGTAAGTATAAAGAAATTCGTATATCTCTGTATAATGACTTAATTATACAGTAAATTTATAGACTTTTTTGGTCACAAATGGTGAGAAGATTTTTTTAATGGCATTTTAAGTTAGGGTTAGAAATCGAGCGCGCCTATTTAGCGGGGGCCTCACTGTTGGGTAGTGTTGCGTTGCGTGTATAGAAAATACGTCATCGCAGCGTTAACGCCCGCGTTGATTTTTTTAAGGCAAGAGGCGATGCAGCGCAACGCATTGCAGCTCACAGGCAGGGCCCTTAGCAAAATTGGCTCGGTTGTCAACTTTAGATTGCAATATCAATCAATATATCTGATATCATTAAACGAGCAATTCTTTTGTATATTAGGTAGGTACAATATAATAAATGTTAAGCAACTCATGAGTGGCGCATTCCTTAATCTGTATGTTCCTTTAAACGAAGCCTCTTTGATATATGAGTTATTTATGAAAAATGCATGCATGTGGGATGTTTTTTTATTTGAAAAAATAAGTACTTATGTACCTAAGTACTGAAGCGCGTGTATTATTTGTCAGTATGTTTCCACTTGATTTTATCAAAAATAAGATTTATAAAAAGCGATAAAAAAGCCTAATCGTCGTTTTGGAATCTAATCGAAATTGCTTTAGGATTGATTGGTTGAACGGCCATAGGTACTTCAAAGTTATATTATTTGCCTCCGTTAAACTATAATGCCACAGACGTCTGTGGCGTAGTAGCTACCAAACAGATGAACTAACCGATTTGACCGAACACGTACCTACCGTTACATATAATCGGTACTTTGGCATACAGTAGAACCTCGATTATCCGAACTAATTGAGCATCGCATCGATGCGGGGGCTTCACTCCTCGAGCCTTCTTAGCACCTCCTTCAAATGTCCCTAGCGGTGAATCATGCAATAGAGGTGTGATTTATTTTTATGCAGAGGGCTTCGCCCCTCGGATAGATGCAAGAAAATATGCAGTAAGTATCGAGTGCGCTCCGATCAACCAAGGTAGAGTTCGGATAATTGAGGGTTCGGATAATGTTACATTATGTTTCACTCACTGATATACAGCATTATTAGGCGGTTATAAAGATCGCGAGGTCACCGCATGTGCAATTATGTACCATTGTTGTGTCTCAAATGTTGTACCTAAATATTTAAATTGCACAACTACAAGTTCAAAAGATGGACGTGAACGAAAGTAGAGGTCTTTCCCTAATACCTTACCTATACCTAAACCCCTGATATCTTAGCACCGACCGTCTGATGCGTGGTGACTGCGAGTTGTTGTCATTTATGTTCCGTCTAGTAGTTTAAGTGGTCTGTGACTTATAAATGTAATAAAAATAATAATACACAAATTTTAGTTACCTTTTCCATGACACTCGTCTAATGTTATTCTTTGTCAATTAAGATTCTAAGCAAATTGGTCTTATGTAAATATAAATTTATTTTATTTAGGTACTTGTGGAGTGTAATCAGTGTAAAGTATGAATTGTGTGCTCGTGTGTTAGTACTATATGGTTGAAGTAATTAATAAATATAATAAAAAAATATATTATCAATGATTGTCGTTTTATTATGTAGAAATATAATTGCATATTTGTATAAGTAAGCAATATTTTTTTTAGTAAAAGGTAACATTTTTGTCGCTTGTTGATGAGGTTCGTTTCTAAACGAAACGTTATGGTATTAGCGCCTTATGGTTTAGCGAAGCGCCAAAGTGGTACATTTTAGTAAAAACAATCAAACAATCAAACAATTATGTTCATGAAATCATTTAAAAAATCATACCTAACTTCCACGAGTCGAGATGTAAATCTACTTGGTGAGTAAATATGACAAAATAGTACCTACATTGTGTATTAAGGGTCGCCACACACGTCCGGAGAGCATGAATTCAAATTATGAATTCCATCTCTGGTCCCGGTTTGCCGCAATCAATATGAGAAATACATAATCTGAAAGAAATCAGAACGCGTCTGACCAATATTGTAAGTAATTCCATGCGTTATGAATTCATAACATGAATTAAGATTATGAGTTCATACTCTGATTCCGGACGTATGTGGACAAGACGTAAGCCGAAAGCGAAGGCACAATTATCACTCGTAAGTAAATCCTTCCCGTGGGACACAAAGTTTTTCATCACGCTTGTTTTGCTTTGGACAGTCCAACAGTTAAGTACTATAACCCTGTCTACGTTAACGAGCTAGTACTAGAAATCTCAAGCGGCACGTAATTGGTCAGCGATAAGGGCGACGCATGTGCACCGATTGGGTTGCGGATGGTCTCATTTCTGATATGATCTCACAGAGAGACTTATGGGACTTTGAGCCTTCTTAAGTTCTTATGAGGCCCATTGTAAGCGACCACGTTTCAGTACCGTATGTCATCACATCACTGGCAACACACACTGATCGAAGACTTTCGTCTTCAGGCACTGCGGAAAATTGGACGAAAAGATGTGTCGCAGCTTCCCGAACGCTGCCCAACCGAGTCGGATTCGACGATATTAGTAATGTAATTATATTTGTATGTCTTTCCCATCAAGGAACAATGGTGTTCCAGACCTTTGGGAGGCGTACGCGGAGCCGAAGCCAACACGTAGAGACAATTCGACAATTTAATGAAATGTAAGGGGTACACCGAGCGGATGTTGCACCTGCCCGAGTCATGGGACGCACGCAGAGGCAGCACCCGCGAGGGTGTATAGACTATTGAGATTTAATGGAATCTAAAATATACTGGACTATTAGGTGAAAGTGGTGGACTAAATACTGGGTTATGGAGAATAAAACCGGACGTCTGCCTAACAAAATAGTAATCAATTTTTTTTCCGGCAGACGGTGACTCGACCACATAAGATGGGCTCGAGGGCAACACCGGTATGAGGGCTGGGGGTAGAGAGGTGTCACTGGACTTTAAACATATAGCCAACTCGCCACTTAGGTTTCCACATCTACCCTCGAGAACACAGCTCTCGCGACTCCACTCTGGACGGCCGGTTAAGGCAAGCCAGAGGCGGAGGACTTAGTCGGACGACGGAGTCCGACAGGAGCGCTCAGGTACGTGGGGTCGCTACTCCCCAACAGCTCGCCACAAGCTGCCCTGCGTTGACTGATTGCACTGGTCGAAACCAGTGGGCGATGGGGTCGTCACATCCCTACGCCATAATTATATATATTATTATATTATTTACAAATACAAATCAAATTATATTTGAAAACGAAATAACTTTTCATTGGGGGTTTTGAATCGATTTGATCTCATTGATAAAAAGTGGTATATTTTGTGTTAACTGGGATTCAAATCACTTATTTATTTTTAAAACTGTTTTGTGAAATATAAATGTCTTTTTATTTTACACAAAAATATATTTTTAATAAGTACTTACTGTTATTACTTACTTATTTTTTAAACTGGCTAGTCAGCTAGTCTGAAGCGGTAGAAAATAGTATATTGTATGACCAGGGCATACTCGTAAAGTAACCCATTTTGGCCGAGGCTATTTATGCCCGAAATATACTCTCTGCTTTTCACTTCGATTGTGAGGAAAATACTAGGTTTTATTTCACTTTCAGTTGTTGAAAATTAAACATCCATGCTTCCCATGCTTGGGCGCGGGCGCTGGCGAGTGCCGGCCGCCTGCGATTGTACTTTATGCTGTAGAGCATAAAAAGCAACTCTACTTAAAGTCGAACTTTCCGAGCAAGAAAAGTGAAAAATAAATTATATCAATTTCTCTTTTCGGGGCGGTTACGCTACCAAAAAAAATTGGAGAGTATGTTTATCTATCTGTGATTATGCATGAATAAGAAGAGATCTTGGGCAAACTTATTGTAGATGCATTATAAAGACTAAACATGGTCCATTACCGGCTGGTAACAAAACGCACCACGCAGGCGCGATATGAAACGCGGCCTTTTTAAAAAAACTGTGAAAAAAGTAGTCACTTGCTTTTGTGCGGTGCAAGGACGAACGTGGAATAATGTTTAGTTTTCGGTGAATAAAATAGTACATTACATACCAAGGCCGTTTAAGTGGGAAATGCCGCGGATCCCATGTAATTGTCGGCCGAGGCGAAGCCGAGGTCGACTAACATGTGATCCGAGGCTTTCCCATTTACCGGCCGAGGTTTGTATACTATTTTTCAGCCCGACGGAGCCGGCAGGCGGCAATTTAGTTTTGCGTAAAGTGGCGCTTACCGGCCGGAGGACTGAAATAGTACATTACTGCAGAGGCCGTGAAGTAAGGGATCGCGGGACGAGTTTGTGGTAGACGAGGCAGGCGTAAAGTGGGGGGTAATTTTTTTTTTCGTTTCAACCCTAGAGTGGGACATATCATTGAATAGGTATTTAAAAAATAATGAGGGTTTTCTAAAAACAGTTTTTGATAAAGTTAATATTTTCGGAAATAATCGCTCCAGAAGTTTAAAAAAATGTGTCCTCCCCGTAAAGTAAGAGTACCTTACTTTTGATCTATGAGTTAAAAAAAATATGAAAAAAATTACGAAAGTAGAATTTAATAAGAACTTTATTGGAAAATAATTTTAAACTTGATTGGTTGAACGGTTTTTGAAAAATTGTAGGTACAAAATCATTTTGAATTAAGTTTGTAATTTAAGCGTATACTTATGCAAATATTTTTTTTATATTGAGTACTTAATTTATTATCCCGCACGTATCTTCCTTCTAATAAAAAAAGAATGATTCAAATATACTATAAAAATATAATATAACCCAACATACATAACCCGTCTAGTTTGTATAAATTAGTAACCCAATTTCCCGAGAAATGGCGCTGTACGCTGTACTGTGGTCTACTTCGCGCTGTTAAGATTTTTCCGGAGTTGATGGGGTCGGGACGGGTGTGATCGAAAGTATCATCGAATTGTTAATTATTTTAAGCATATTGAGCATTATATCTATTAAAATACTTTTTAAGGCTGCCTATTGTGACGGACGGTTAACTATGGAACCCTACACTGAGCATGGCCCGACATGCTCTTGGCCGGTTTTTTGTAATGTTGTAAGGGAAATAATCGAACCAACCTATGAATTATAGTCACATACTCATATCGACGGCTAAAATACGGAACACTTAAATAGTAATCATATTACTTAACAGTGTTAAAAGCCTAAAACTGAAAGCAAAAGTCTACCTACCAATACGATTCATTTAAACATTTACTTACATTAAATACTTTAATTTTCTCCGGCCGGCAGGCAGCCAATTGCAGGTCTAAATTGACCTTAACCAGTAAATAAGAAAGCCTCAGATCACATGTTTGTCGACCTCAGCTTCGCTTCGGACGACAATTATACGAGATCTGAGACATTTCTTACTTTATTTTAATCTAGGTAGATCAGAATGTAGGTACTACTGCAATGTATACGGAGTTGGAAATACCTATGATTATGACGTATCCACGTTTTAAGTACATGTGCACATTTACCTACATATTTGTTTCCTTATCACTTTAACGGTAGTAGTTGGCACTGGCACTAACGTAAATATGTACCTATACTATCGCCTGTAGAATATCCCTGTACCGGATATATCAGGAATATCTGGATGGCATCATGCAGGATCAAGCCATGCAAAACAAGCATTTAGTTAAATTAAACATAGGTACGTACGGTAAAGGACTGCAACCGCACGTAAATAACCGCAAGTAAATTATAAACTTCATCAAATTTTTATGGAAGTCGGGCCACGCTCAGTTTAGGGTTACGTAGTTAACCGTTCGTCACAATAAGCGAACCTAGAAAGGGTTCGCAGCACTCCACGATTCATATACGCTTATATTTATACATATACTAACGCTTATAGATGAATGACTTCTTCTTCGATGGAAGACATTTGGATAAAATTATTTTTAAAAAATGAAATCCGCATCAATTCTTTAACTGTGGATATAATTAATAAAGATATATACTGAATAATAAGTTTTTTATTCAATATTGAAATTATATGGGGTCGCTACTCCCCAACAACTCGCCACAAGCTGCCGTTGACTGATTGCACCGATCGTCCGTCAACATCACATCCCTACGCCATTCTATTTATTATTATTTATTTATTTAATTATCAATCTAAAAACATAATTACATAACAGACAGTAGTCCTGCAAAACTGTTTAACAGTTCGACCGCAGGAAGGGTTTATAGGTATACTAAAATATACTTAATTTTATAATACTATATACAACAAAACATATATCTATCTATACTATTGTTACTCCAGTATATTCAATAAATATATCTTTAATTGTATTTAAAAATCCGTAGCTTTTGTTCAAGGCGGATGTCCGCAGGTAGGGTCTATTGAGTACGTATGGCAACCGCTTCTTTAATGCTTCTATCTTTGTAATAGTATTTGATTCTGGACACTTCAAATTTACCTGCAGACACCGACCTTCCTCGTATTTATCGTACTCATTTTTCTTTTCACAATTTATCTATCAAACACCTTTTAATGAGCAATTATTGTGTGTATACTTATGTATTTATTTCTTTTCGGAATCTCGGAGATGTTTCTAACGTTTTCAATTATCTATATCTTAGGTGTGTGTGTGGTATAGGTACTCGGGCGTCCAAGTGTAGGTACATTTATGTAAATTATTTAAATAACAAAAAATATTAACAACTTTTTAAAATAATTTTAAAGAAAAAAAACCGACTTCAATTGGACTTCCCGGTATAAGTTAAAGTAAGTGAATTATTGCTAAATTATGTTTTTATTTTGTTAATTTTCCTGACATCGTATTTAAAACTTACATACATATTACTACCAGGGTTCAGCATCAGCTCAATCTTGTGAACTGCTCTCCTAATTGCTCGTTAACATGAGTCGATTAACGAAAACAGCACACGCGTATGTTTCACCAAACCTGAGTTCCATTAGGTACTGCCAGGGTTTAGAATCAGCTCCATCTTGTTAACTGCTCTCCTCATTGCTCGTTAACACGAGTCGAATGACGTAAATAGATGTCGCGTATGTTGGACCAAACTTGCCTACTTGTTAACTAGTTACTGCCAGGGTTCAGCATCAGCTCCATCTTGAGAACCGCTCTCCTAATTGCTCGTTAATACGAGTTGAATGACGAAAACGGAATTCTCGTAAGTTTCACCAAACCTGAGTTCCATTAGGTACTACCTGGGTTTAGCATCAGCTCTATCTTGTGACCTGCTCTCCTAATTGCTCGTTAACACGAATCGAATCATGAAAACAGCACTCGCCTATGTTGCACCAAACCTGAGTTCCACTAGGTACTGCCAGGGTTCAGCATTAGCTCCATTTTGTGAACTCCTCTCTTAATTGCTCGTTAATATGAATCGAATCATGAAAACAGACTTCCCGGTATAAGTTAAAGTAAGTGAATTATTGCTAATTTATGTTTTTATTTTGTTAATTTTCCTGACATCGTATTTAAAACTTACATACATATTACTACCAGGGTTCAGCATCAGCTCAATCTTGTGAACTGCTCTCCTAATTGCTCGTTAACATGAGTCGATTAACGAAAACAACACACGCGTATGTTTCACCAAACCTGAGTTCCATTAGGTACTGCCAGTGTTCAGCATCAGCTCCATTAATTCCTCATGATATCCATCATCAAAATATAATTAAAATCAAATAGGACTACCTCGAAGGCATTTCGTAACAAACAAAAGATGAATGTCTCAAAGATACAGCTGGGGCCCGCGAATTATAGAGCAGTTCCTCTTTGACATCCCTGGTCGTCATCATCAGGTCTGCTCCACCAAACTGGTAGGTTTTGTAAAGAAATGCTCGAGTTTCTCAAGAAAATACCCAAATTACTATGCATGTGCCTTTCAAATTTGAGGAGTTCCCTCAGTTCCTCATGGATCCCATCATCAGAAATGGATTTTGAAAAAAACGGGACCAACCTGGAACCATCTACTTTAAGAAACCAAAAAAAAATTCAAATCGGTAATGACGGAGTTCTGAGGAAAAAATATATTCAGACGAATTGAGAACCTCCTTTAGAAATATTGAAGTCGGTTGATCACTTGATAAAATACAATACATAGGTACTTCGATGTTTTAGGATTTTTTCTACTCCAGCACTTCTATGTGTCAATTAGATTACTGACAGCAATATTTAAAAAGTATACATTATAACGTTGTCTATGGTATTCCATAAGAACACTGTTGTTTTTTTTTTTTAATTTCTATAGTGGGCACAACTTCTTTCCTATTCTGCCACGTTTCTAGATTTTGCTTTTTACGCTATTTTAGCTGTCGTAGAAAAACTAGCGTATGCAACAGCTCATAATTGGTTCTTAAAACTCTCGGGTGTCTCACACACACACACTCATCGTGTGATTGGCGTTGCGCGATTTTTAGAAAAACGATGTAAAAGCGGCCAAATCTGCTTCTTATATTCTTCAGCATAAATTTAATAATAGAATTAAGTAAACTTATTTTAATATTTTGTAGAGATGACTGAACTAATTGAAGAAGCGTGGGCAAAATCAGCCGTTATTTTTCTAATCCTAAATAAATTATCATAGCGATTACTTTATCTTTGAAGCCTAGCACGCAACCAATCATGAAAGTGCGGCCGTTTATATCGAAAGTATCTATGTAGGTAGCTAATCTACTAAAGGTACCTGCCTGCTACCTGAGGAGGATCAGATTGATTGAGAAGCTTATTTTATTTGGCCGCTGTCTCTCGGGGCTTGTAAACTTACTTGCTCGCATGTTGGTTCACTAACATCTAACTGATTTATCGCTGCTTAGAGTCATTTTCTTAGACATAATTACTCTTATCCTCTTTACTTGGTCGGTGCAGCATGTTTTTGTATTCCATAAATCTGTCGCCTATCATCTCATAATTCACATCCCTTATTTTAATATGTATTCTCATACAGTCCATCTTTTCCGTGGCTTGCGTATTCAATTGCATATACTGTAATTCCTAATACCTTTCTCGTAACACGACTTTTATCCCACCGTATTACATGCCTCTAACACGCTAGGCGATTTCTCGTCACGTCACATCTAATCTTTGCCACATGCACAATGCAATCTCTTTTCAACCCTCACCGGATAAGATATTGAATCTAATGCGAAAGTAATTTGTAACCTATTTATATTAATTTGTCGGTTTTTACCCTAGTTATTACGAGTGTGGGGAGGAAGTGAGAGGACTAACAAAAAAAACCGGCCAAGAGCATGTCGGGCCATGCTCAGTGTAGGGTTCCGCAGTTTACCGTCCGTCACAATACGCGATCTTAAAAAGTGTTTTAATAGATATCATGCTCAATATGCTTATGATAATTAACAATTCGATGATACTTTCGATCACACCCCGTCCCGACCCCATCAATTCCGGAAAAATCTTAACAGCGCGAAGTAGACCACAGTGCCATCTCTCGGGCAATTGGGTTACTAATTTATACAAACTAGACGGGTTATTTATCTTGGGTTTTCGTGGGTAACTTTTGATCGCGTGAATCGATTTGAAACATTCTTTTCTTATCAGAAGGAAGATACGTGCGGGATGATAAATTAAGTACTCAAGATAAAAGAAGTCTGTGCATATATAGTTAAATTACAAACTTAATTCAGAAATTATTTTGTAAAATTTTTCAAAAACCGTTCAACCAATCAAGTTAAAAATAATTTTGCAAGAAAGTTCTTATTAAGTTCTACTTTTGTTATTTTTTCATATGTTTTTAACTTATAGTTCAAAAGTTAGTGGGGGGGACATATTTTTTTAAACTTTTGGAGCGATTATTTCCGAAAATATTAACTTTATCAAAAACTGTTTGTTCTTAGTAAACCCTCATTATTTTACAAACACCTATCCAATGATATGCCACTACTCTAGGGTTCGACGAACGAAAAAAAAATCACCCCCCACTATACGTGTACTCTAAAAAATAAATTATAACCACTTTTTATTTAACCACTTTGTTGGCGTGACCAATATACATATTCGTACAAAATTAAAGCTTTCTAGTACTTACAGTCACTGAGATTATCCGCGGACCGACGGACGGGCAGACAGACCGACAGAGCGAAACTGTAAGGGTTCCTAGTTGACTACGGAACCCTAAAAACAATTACGAATGTTGCAAAATAAAGGGCGGGTAGGTACCTATATATATACCGATCGGGTATTTGTTTTTCTGAGATCTCGATATTTCGGCACTGTTGCAAGCACCATCGACACCGGAGGAAAATACCTAGACTACTTAGTATATAATAAAAGGCGTTGTTGTTATCTACTCTAATTTAGCGACACATGTTAACTCTAAGGTTCTCCATGTAGGTAGTTGTAGCACGTATTACTCTTTAAAGGGATTAGGTACAGCCGAAGCCATAACCGTGCGTTCGTGACCCGTTTGGTATGGATGGCGCATGCTTATGCTCTGTTGTCTGTAAGTTAACTTCGCTTAATTTAATAATAAGTGAAGTAATCTTTTACCAAGGGTAATGGCAGTCCACGACGTTAGTTCGAAGCGCGGTGGTGTGTCGTTGTGCAGTGTGACATTAGAAATGAGTGTGCCTGAAGTGGTAGTGGATGGTTGCAATGGAGTTGAGGAAACGGGTGGAGGCGATACGGAGCATCATGAGGGGTGAGTTGTAAAAAGTTTGAGACTGTATTTTACTTGTAGGTATATAGCTAATAACATGGTTAACGTCTTTTAGCCACAAAAGTTGCTAAAAGGCGTAACCCGTGCATGAACTTACCTAAGCGACGCCCAGCCGATATACAGGGTTTAACATCACCCACTAAAAATCTCAGATATGCTATAATGTATAAGCCATTCCTACTGAGCAAATTTAACTATGGATTTAACACCGAAATCGGGAATAAAAACTTTCCTCTACAAAATGTCCAGATCACACGATCAAAATGTATGAAAAAATCTATTTTTAATGGGTGGGTCCCATGGTATAATTTGTTCAATATGACCGTATAAGGGGTGTTCGTACTTCGTATTCCTTTCGCATAGACGGTAAGGTATTTAATTTGGCTAGATTAAACGCTCGCACACAGGGTATCTCATACAACCATCACATCACATAGATTATGTACGCGAATGATCTTTGTTTCGTGGCGGAATCCCCAAAGAGTCTACAAACGCTTATAGTCATCACCAGTCTTGTCAACGTATTGATCTAAAAGTGTCAAGAAAACGTCGATGATGTGCTCGGACACTTCAGTCCCCGTTGACATAAGGCTTGGCGATGATTCTCTTAGGCAAGTAGACCATTTCAGGAATCTGAGGATCACTTTAACATCTAAGTGCCACCTTGATGATGAGATTAACTGCAGGATAGAAGCGAGGTATTCGCTCTCACAATATAACGCTGTGGACCAAGGTCGCTGTGTATATGGCGATAGTCCTGCGCAATCTATTAATTTTTATTTTTTTATTGATCACAATCTCATGTATGCCTCCGAAACTTGGACTGTTTATCGCAAGCATCCACACAATGGATAGGTGTCAGGAATACGAAGGTTTTACGTCACGCAAAGGTCAGCGTCATTGAGGCCTATCTAATGAGGCGGCAGTTACGATGGAGTGGACAAGTGTCACGAATGTCTAAGCAATTCTTTTGAAGTAATAAAGGAAGCAAGCCAATCTCTTTGCTATAAAAATGTGCTGAAGCGCCACATGTGGTGTTGTACGAGTAACATCGATCCATCGCACTGGGAGATGATTGCTGCAGATCATCCAAAGTGGAGGCACTGCGTTCAGACCGCAGTACAAGCCTTGAGGAGAGGAGACAAAGCGAACTCGACGCTAAACGCAACGCACTGAAAACCCGATCACATGCGGTTATTGACTACAACTACGTAGGAGAGGTGCTGATTTGCAAAAAATGCGGCCGTACATTCCTTGCAAGAATAGGCTATGTCAGTCACCTGAGAGCACACGAGCGGCGCCAGTTTAGCCGGTCGCCAAGACCAAAATCGGCCAGGATGGTGATGATGGGTTGTCAGAGGTTTTTAGCGGCTGGTGTTACACGTTGTATAGTAATTTTAGAGCGAACTTTAGTAAGTATAGTAATAAGTAATTGTAGATAAGAAACTAAAGGGACAGAGAACTGGCGTAATTTTACCTTGTCGATCAATAGTACTTATTTAAAATTTTAGAGGATCTAAGAGTAGTTCCCTGTTCCGTACTTCCGCTATTATCATACTGTCGCAGTCGCCATAATGGGTCACGAATAAGCACGCCTCTATTGTAATGGCGTTAAGGATGACTCGCACTAGAGCGGGCCGGGACGTGACAGAGCCGGCTCGATCTGTCAGTTTCTATAGAAAACGTCACGTGACCTCCGAGCGCGCCGAGCTCGGACTTTTTCTTTCTATAGAAATTGACAGATCGTCCTGTCCCGCCTAGTCCCATCCTGTTTAAGTGTTCCATGTGTCCATGTTCAGATAGTTTGAGCACCTTGGCCGCTCCGATGTATCTGGTAGAGACTGCACATCAGATGATCATGAAAGTAGGCCATGAACTGAACACGTCTCAATCAAATGTTTCATTTTTAGCACAATAACGTGCAGTTATCACATATGAATTGGAATTTTCTATTTGTAGATTGGCCATTGATCCCAAACTGGGCTGCCGTGTTCGGTTCCCGAGTGACGTCATTCGAGAAACGTGAGTCCTGCTTGCTTGCACCTAGTCTGGCTTTGCTCGAGTAGATAGGTCCTGTGACGTCATCGATTGTTGACGTGGAAGCTGATGCGCTTTGATGCTGACATTGTCGTATTGTATGTCTTTCTACGCGGTGAAATTTTAGTGGTTGTTTTCCCGCAACGAAATGATTTTGCCATGGATGTACAATCGATGTGTAATTTTTTTTTATAGTGACCTAACACCAGAAGGCCTAGCATAAAAATTGTACGACATTAACTCCTCGACCGCGTTAGCGTATCGGGAGTTCAAATTATGTTTGCTGTTTATTTAAATCATCCGGCAACTTTCATATTTTGACCCCTCGATACGCTAACGCGGTCGAGGAGTTAATGTCGTACAACTTTTATACTAGGCCTTCAGTAGTAGCACTGCAGTAGTAACTACTTCTTTTGAGCGAATGAAACAAAATAACCTAAAAAGTAGTTCCATTTATTTTTCATTCACACTTTTTATGTGCAGTTTACAGATCCTTAAAAGTAACTAAAAAAAAATCCTTAAAAGGAACTGTCGTCTATACTTGCAGTTTTAGTGCGTTACTATTGTTTTTCGTTTGTTCGAGACTTAGGGTTTTTTTTTGTATGTTATTTTTTTCGAAAATATATTATTATTAAGTTTGTCTATTAAAATTCGAAAGTACAACCAATAGCAAATCGCCCTGCCGCGGGAAAACAACCACTAAAATTTCACCGTGTAAAGAGTATAGTCAAAGAAAGAATGTAGTGCCTAAAAGTGTTGGATTCTATAGCAAATGCTTGTATACTACAGTCTTTTTTCTTTACGTAATAAGTACATAGTCACTGCTTTTTAGGTATTCACTCTCTCTGAGCACTATTTATATTGTTATTTAACAGGTAATAGTATACGTATTTATGGTAAAACATTGATATTCGAAATGTATACAGTGTAACTTAAGTTACCTACTATTGGACCCGGGTATGTCCTTAAACTACGTCCAACAAGTGAGGTAGGGCACAGCGAAACGTCATCTCGCTTGAATCTGGAGCAGCCTGACTGGGGAAGTACCTCCACCTTACAGAATACCGAAGCCATAATAACATCACTACTTACTTTGTAGGTATGTGGTGTTGTGTTCCTCACGGTGAGTAAGGTTTCCAGAGCTCCAATCCCCCCAACCTCCCCCTTAATGACGATGACAGCGCAGATTAATAAGCTACCCCAGGAGGGTACCAGCTGCTCTAGCGCTGGAGAATCCCTTTCTGGGCTTCCATGCTCAGGTACTGTCGTGCCTGAGCGTGGACGCCGAGAGCGCCCCGTTTCGTACTCTGGGGGGGGCAAATCCGCGCTCCGCCATCCGCCATCCTCCCGAGGCAAGAGCAAGACGGCTACGGCAGCCCCTGCCACGCTCGCTGTGGATTTCTGCAACATCAGGGGTTTGCATTCTAATCTTAATGCTGTCCATCATCACCTCGAGACAGCTAAGCCGGCCTTGCTTTTTCTGACAGAGACGCAGATATCGTCTCCAGCGGACACAAAATACCTCTCCTACCCTGGGTACGAACTAGAGCATTCCTTTCTGCCTAGGGCTGGAGTGTGTGTGTACGTTAGAGGCGATATCAGTTCTCGTCGCCTCAGCAATCTTGAAGGTAGGGACCTTTCCACCTTATGGCTACGTGTTGATTGTGATGATCATCCTCGCGTCTATTCGTGCCTCTATAGGTCCCATAGCGGTGATGCCGAAACTGACCGACTCTTGGAGCAGATTCAAACGGCTGTGGATTCAGTGCAGCAGCAGATCCCATCCGCTGAGATCATCGTTCTTGGCGATTTTAACGCCCATAATGCCGAATGGCTGGGCTCCAGCAAGACTGATCATGCGGGGAGATCTGTTCACGACTTTGCTCTGACCTACGGCTTGACACAACTGGTTACTGCGCCTACGCGAATCCCAGATGTGGAGAGCCAGGAACCTTCCCTGTTGGACCTTCTGCTGACTTCTCACCCGGTTGGCTATGATGTATCCGTTGCAGCCCCTCTCGGTTCCTCGGATCATTGCCTCATCCGGAGTACAGTGCCTCTCACGTGCCCGCCGCGTCGGCGAGTTGCTTGTAGCCGCCGTGTGTGGCACTATAAGTCAGCAGACTGGGACGGGATGCGGGTGTTCTTTGCGTCTTACCCGTGGGGGCAGGTTTGCTTCACGCCGGATGATCCTGATATCGCTGCTGACTCTGTTGCTGACGTGGTGCTTCAGGGAATGGAACTTTTCGTTCCATCCTCTGCGGTACCTGTTGGTGGCAAAACCCAGCCTTGGTTTGATCGCTCCTGCAAAAAGGCGTCTCGCCGAAAGCTGGAGTGCTACCAAGCCTGGGTAAATGCAGCGGCGGTACAGGATGTAAAGACCAGCGCTTTAAAAAAGGAGTTTAACTTTGCCTCCAGGTCCTTCAAAAGAGCCATTGCCAGAGCAAAGTCGTTGCACATTGGTAGGATTGGCGAGAAACTAGAGCGTCTCCCCTCGGGAACTCGTGCGTTCTGGTCTCTTGCCAAAGCTATCCAGGGGAATTTCTGCACGCCGTCTTTTCCACCTCTGCACACGGGAAATGATTCGTTGGCCCACGACGCAAAAGACAAAGCCGATCTACTGGGTAAGCTTTTTGCGTCCAACTCGACTTTGGATGACGGGGGACAAGCGCCGCCGACTATACCGCGGTGCGAGAGCTGTATGCCAGATGTACAGTTCCGCCAAAGCTTTGTGCGTAAGGCTCTTCGCTCCCTCGACACCCATAAGTCCAGTGGGCCTGATGGAATCCCTGCAATTGTTCTCAAGATGTGTGCTCCTGAGTTGGCGCCGGTCTTAACGCGTCTTTTTCGGCTCTCCTACTCTTCTGGCGTAGTCCCGACTTCGTGGAAGTCAGCTTTGGTGCACCCGATCCCTAAAAAAGGCGACCGCTCAAATCCATCCGACTACAGGCCGATAGCTATAACCTCCCTTTTCTCTAAGATTATGGAGTCCATCATCAATCGTCAGCTCCTCTGGTACCTAGAGGATCACCAGCTGCTGAGTGACCAACAATACGGTTTCCGTAGGGGTCGTTCGGCTGGTGATCTTTTAGTTTACCTGACACATTGCTGGGCACAGGCGATAGAGAGTAAAGGTGAGGCACTGGCAGTTAGTTTGGATGTAGCGAAGGCCTTCGATCGCGTTTGGCACAAAGCACTTCTTTCGAAACTTCCATGCTATGGGCTCCCCGGGAAATTATGCGAATGGGTCAGCAGTTTTCTAGCAGACAGAAGCAATAAGGTCCTAGTTGACGGTGAATGCTCAGACTCAATGTCTGTGAATGCTGGTGTCCCTCAAGGCTGTGTGCTATCACCCACGCTATTCCTCCTGCATATCAATGACATGTTGCAAACTAGCGGCATTCATTGTTATGCTGATGATAGTACGGGTGATGCCTCCTACACCGGCCGCGCCAATATTTCCCGGGAAAACGTCATTGAGAGCCGGAACAAACTTGTGTCCGAAATTGAGACCTCCCTAAAAGAAGTCTCAGATTGGGGTCGACTTAATTTGGTCCATTTTAACCCTACAAAGACACAGGTTTGCGCGTTCACCGCAAAAAAACTTCCGTTCGTCGCGTCACCTCATTTTGAGAGCACTCCCCTATCTGCCACAGCCAGTATTGGAATCCTTGGCGTTGACATCTCGAGTGAAGTCCAGTTCCGCGGCCACCTAGAGGGTAAGGCCAAATTGGCCTCGAAGAAGCTCGGTGTGCTCAATAGATCGAGGCAGTATTTCACGCCGGCCCATCGCCTACAGCTTTATAAGGCGCAGGTTCGCCCGCATATGGAATACTGCTCTCATCTTTGGGCAGGGGCACCTAAGTACCAGCTTCTTCCTCTAGACCGCATCCAACGGAGAGCAGCTCGAATTGTCAACTGCCAACGTATTTCTGATCGGCTTGATCCCTTGGCGCTGCGTAGAGATGTGGCCTCACTCTGTATTTTCTATCGCATGTATTATGGGGAGTGTTCCGAGGAATTGTTCGGATTAATCCCTGCCGCTTCTTTCCGCCATCGCCCTACGCGACAATATTTCCACTCTCACCATTTAGATGGTTGGCAGTCCTCAACTGTGCGCTTTTCCCGAAACTTCCTGCCTCGCACAGCTAAACTGTGGAACGAACTGTCGCCAGCGGTGTTTCCGGACCGATACGACCTTCAAACCTTCAAGAAAAGAGCGTACTCCCACCTTAAAGGCCGGCAACGCACTTGCGACACCTCTGGTGTTGCGGGTGTCCATGGACGACGTTAATCGCTTACCATCAGGTGATTCGTTTGCTCGTTTGCCCCCTATAGCATAAAAAAAAAAAAAACCTACCTTAAATCTAAAATAGATCCTTGAGGCATTGTACCTAGGACGCTGGCGGCATTTCCTCGTTGTCGCTGTCGTTCTCGCGAATCCGAGATTTATAAATGTGGGTACAGTGCAGAAGTTCGAGATAGAGAATTATAATACTCGTAACTATTAAATAACACATTATTTAAAATATTACACATTACGAATAATATTAGTCTAATTACGTTCCAAAAGTAGGCCTCTAACATGTGATCAGTTGGTGTGTTGGGTATCTTGTGGAGGTTCACATTTGAAATTTGTGAGTTTCTTTCATGGTTCTACCTTCACCGTCTTCATTGAGTTCGTTTGTCCCTACTATACCTACCTACTCTACGTCGTAATTATATGTATGTTTTATAAAACTAAAACAAGCCAAAAATATCTATTTCTCCAATATGCTCGGAAATGTTCACATTAATGTAGCAAAATTAGTACGATAAGAACCTCCTTATGTACCGACTCAAATTAAAAAAAATCGAATTCATTATTCTACCGTTTTAGCGTCCAGGAAGTTGTACTAAAATCCATTACTGTATTGTTTTTTACTTTTTAAAAAAATATTTGGACTATCAATATTGCAAACAGCCAAATATACTTTAGCCGCGACCAAACGGTCTGCACAGACGGGACAATCTGATTGACATCAAATTGTCAATCTGATCATATCGTGCTTAAAAATGCCCGTCTGGGCTGACTTTGTAGTAGTGTAGTAGTTCTAGAGAGAAGGAGATCAAATCCTTGGTTGTCTCGTTCTATCGCGAGTTGCATACGGCTCGCTGTGCAAGGTCGTGTAGATACGGCTTAATAAAACTAAAGACATTTCTACTTTTTTTATGAACACAACCATGCATTAGAAAGTTTAGGCGGGAACCTTATTTTTCCTTTCAAATCTTATGCGAGAATACATTTTATTTCCTTTCATGTTTGGAGAAAAGCACTATATATGCCTCGGACAGAAATAGAATTTCGTGGATTCGTATGTAATTGTCGGACTCAGCTTCGCTTCGTCCGACAAAAAATACTCATCCACGGAATTCGGTTTCCCGGCCTCTGCAATAATGTACTATTTATTGCTCATTTTAATGCTATGTATGATGCAAAGAAGTAAGAAAATGTTACTTAGTTACATGATTAAAAAATAATAAAAGAGTGAGTGAGGTTAGTTTTTAGGGTTCCGTACCCAAAGGGTAAATAGGGTCCCGTTTTAAGCCTTTGGGTACGGAACCCTAAAAACTACTGAGGCTCTGCCGTCTGTCTGTCAGTCTCTCCGTCCGTCCCTCCGTCCGTCCGTCTGTCATCAGGCTGTATCTCAAGAACCGTGATAGTTATACATTTGAAGTTTTCACAGATTATGTATTTCTGTGGCCACGACGCTATAACAACATATAGGTACTAAAAAGCAGAATACAATAAATATTTGAGGGGGCTCCCATACAACAAACGTGATTTTCTTGCCGTTTTAAAAATAATGGTACGTAACCCTTCGTGAGCTAGTCCGACTCGCACTTAGCCGGTTTTTGGTATTTAATTACGGCGCGAAGTGTACCTATAATTATTTAATGTGTCTAATTAGGGCCACTTGAGCCAACCAGTGTTAGTCCAGTAACCCGAAGTTAAGGGGTGAATTCCATACCTACTAATAACGCTTAACTCCGGGTTACATTGGTAACCCTGGAAGGTGCAAATACGGCTAAGCTAATTATAGCTAAACTGTGCTCATAATTTTTTTCTTTGTCATTGCCTAACCCTTGTAACCCGGATCACTATTTTGTTCAAACAAACAGGTTATTTGTATTTTTTTTAAAATTATGTCCAACGTACTCATCAAAAATCGACGTTCAGCACATTTAGCCCATTTAGGTACACATGGAGAATTTTGCAACAACATGCTGAATTGCGACGTTCCTGATATTTCAAATTGTAGGATTAATGCAATTTTGAGGACACGTCCCGTAATTTTACCGCTTGCTAATCATAATTTCGGGTCAAACTAGTTGCAATGTTGCAAATTTCAACCCGCGTGTCGAAATTGGTAAATGCTATCTTGACATTATAGCGTACCTACCAGCATCGTGTGTTAATTATTGGCAACGTTCTCTAAAATAACGTTAAGATCTTAGAGGTAGTCCGACCTTTGAATGAACAAGTGAAAAATGGCTGAAGTTGAGAAATAATTATAGTATGGCACACGAACTAGACAAATTGTACACCGCACAATTGTACAAATTGTACGCGCATGTAACACCCCTGGTGTTGCAGGCGTCCATAGGCTACGGTGACCGCTTACCATCAGGCGGGCCGTATGCTTGTTTGTCACCGTCGTAGTATAAAAAAAAACTATTTCCCAGGATAGATCTTAGACCACTGCGATGGGTATCAATTAAAATTTATTTATGTTTGGCCACAGTTTTTAAGTGAATATAATAATGTGTAGGTATACTTTTTACAACCAAGAATAAGAGAGCTTTTTTCAAAATGATTGTCTCTAAATTAAAATTATAAAATAAAGCGGCATTTTCTCTAAAAAAATGAATGCATCGAATTTTGAGAAAAGCACTATACCTACAATCCTCGGCCGGATCAGGGATCTCGTTTGATCCGAACTCGTCCGGCAATACCTTACATCACGGCCTCTGCAGTAGTGTACTATTATCAAAATCTGATTAACACATTGAGCGCTAATATTATTTTGTTTTTCAGGTAAGTACCTACCTGCTAGCAGCCAGGGATTGGAGGCAAATAAAATACGTTCCCGCCGTGGAGTGGTAAGCAAATATCATACCCCAGTTATTGTTATGCTTACTCAAATATTTCCAACATAGAGATTACACAGGGCCTACAAAAAACAATAATTAAATTCGTTTTACCTTTTATAAACATTTTATTTAGAAGCTTCTGCATAAATCTGTGATATATATTTATTTGGTTCGTAAGTTAAAACTCAAAATGAGATTTTTATTTTATTTCTATTTAACTGTGCCTAAAAAAGCACGAGTAGGTAAGGCTATTAGCGCGCATACTCGTACATTCACATAGCACTGCAGTGAACGCAGATAAACACGTTAAGTATAGTTGAGCTGATACCGTAACTTTTTTGCTCTACTGATCCAAACCAATATTATTTCTATCATACGTGAGGATCCTGTCAACTATGCGGAAATTATAACAAGAATAAGGTTATTATAAGTATCAATTTCACCATAAGTTAGGTCATAATTTGTATTTTTGATGATATGGCCATAAAAAGGTATATACATACTTACATATAGTTAGTACATCTTAAGTACTTATACACCGTTATTTTTATTTCTGTTAAATTCGAACCGTCGCTTTGTATGTACGTTAATAGGAGCTGCTTAATATACCACTTTTTGGCGAATTCGGAAATAAAAAATCGTTTTTCATATGTAATAAATGAATACAACTTGTATATTGTAAGAGGCCCTTTAGAGTTACACGAAAGTAAGTGTCAAGTATGACAGAGCTGAAACATTAGACATTACAATACTTGCCAAAATACAGCTTAGTAGTAGATGGTTTAGTAACTTTTTACACTGCTTGATTCAACTAATTTTATTGATTTATTGAATATCTCAAAAACTGTAATAAATAAGACACTAGTTTCTTAGAGAAATCAACTCAAATTAACCTGAAGAATCTCCCTTTAAAGTTGACGAAAAAAAATCGGGATATATTTTAGTGAAATATTGTAATTTTTTGTTTTTTTTTCCTTTAGCAAACAGGAATAAAAACTAGTGAACTGCTTGAAGCATACTTGCTTACTGGCGCACCAACCCAAAGCGGCCTCCGACACAAGTTGTCGCCATCGGTCGAGATCTTGCACAGCTTCCTTCCCAATGTGTTTCTTGTAGCTCGCGCAGGACTCGACGAACGTCGTTCCATCCCTGGTCGGTCCATACCTGGGACGTCCGATAGATCTTCGCCCTAGTGGACACCCCAAGTATGCCCGTTTGATGGCCCATTCTTCCTCCATCCTCTACCCGCCAACCAAGCCACACAACACAAGCACAGTGACCAAGCCAGCGAAGACAATGGGATTTTAATTTTCCAATAATATTGGGCTCGCCCATCTTGGATTTCGAAGTTGGTTCGGATTCTGAAGCTTGAAGCAGTAGACTGAATTTAAAAGGCATTGTATTGCTGACGGTAGGTATGTATATAGTTTTTATTCAAGATTGCATTAGGCGTCGGCTCAAAGAAACTAGTGGTAAGGTATGTTGACAATTTGCCTAAGTAATACTTACAGTAGTTATGCAATGCTATTCGTAATGTGTGTACCTTCCATATATCAGGCCTTCTAGCATAACTACGCGATATATGCTTGATGCATGGAAAGACGTGCCTTTGGACAGGTGCTGATAGGGCAGGTAAGTGTTTATTTATTAATTAATTTCATTATAATCTGATTGTAGATATCATCTGAATTAATATAGCATACAATTATCTCGTAGTTCATGTTAAACACTTTCGGATTTTAGTGTCCGTAGTCGTTTTGAAAACTAAAATCGTTTATATCTATTATATATGTCACCGTTAAATTGTGAAATTCCAACAGTTTATAATTTGACTAGGGATATTACAAACGTGTTCACGATCTCGCGCGTTAGTTTATAAACTAGCGCTACTCACAATTACCTACACCTATTTAATAAGCAGTTGTTCTTAAGAAAGTTTGAAGTATTGCAAAAAATAGCTTGATAAGTACATACATATATATCACTCTTTAACTGTCTGTGTAATTTTTACCGTGTCAAATATCGTCATATTTGAATTTGATATGGTAAAAAATACACCAAAGCCTAGGAAATCAATACCACCGAATAAAAAAAACATCGTTTTCTGATCACAGAACAAGTAAGAATGACACGCTTAATTTAAATACAGGTTAATTGTTAAAAGTTAAAATCAAGTAAGTAGGTACGAACAAAATAATAATATATATGATTATAAATCCACGTATGTCTCCCATAACTATCGGGATTAAGATTAATAACATTAGTGTAAAAACATACCGGGATGCTACTATTCAGTCTTAGCACCTTGCGGCTGCCAATATAGATTCATTAGTTCTCTGCGGCAGGGTGAGGTCTCAGTTACTGTAATATTGGGCACGCAACTGTGAATAAAAGTACATTTATACCCTATGATATTGTTATAATCATAATATATTATATATTGAAAGAAAGTGTAAGTCCTAGATTAGTAAGTTAGTTGTTATCTCCACTTGTGCCACCCGGGGATAACCGAAAACTCGGAATAAAGCGTTTATAAAGTATAGGATAAATTCTACTATAAATAGTACACATGGTGCTGCTTTACCGCCCTAGGGCGATAATGAGCACTCTACGTGCCTGCGTAGAATATTCAAAGGGCCATATGTACTGTAAAACGTCGTACAGTCAAGTGCAAAAATATGGTTCGACATAATCGACTCATAATAAATATGGTACTACGCTCTTATTACACCGGCATAAGGTGCTATGGGACATATTTTTGAGTAAGATGTGCACCACCATATTTTTACACTTGACTGTACAATACACGTGCGATTGTATCGTAATGTAGGTACTATTACGGTCCGACTTGGTGTGTCACATACGTGTATACGTGTAATAATAATTATCTAAAATTAAGATATCGCACCACGAAGGGATAGTCGAATCGCATTTGATTAAAGCTGTAAAGGGCTCGAAACGTAGGGTCATGGTGTTAATAAACGCGATTAATCCATTCTAAAGTGTTTAATTTCAATGAATAACAATCGCGGTAACAGAATACATTATTAGGCTATTTAAATCATTCAGTAAGTTTCTATAACAATGGTTATATTTAGTGTTAGGACAGACTTTGTAGGTACTTATCTTAAAAGTGCCAAATTTCCTAATATGCCATTATTTCAAATAGAGCTTCCCCAAAAAAACTTCACAATTACCTTTTTTCTACTCCAGCACTTCGATCTGTCAATTAGTTGACTGACAGCGATATAAAAACATATACATTATAACGTTGTCTATGGTAAATATTCCATAAGAACACTGCTCCTATATATGGATTTTCATACAATATATGTTTTTTTTTTATTTATGTATTGGGCACAACATCTTCCCTATTCTGCCACCTTTCTAGATTTTCCTTTTTACTCTATTTTAGCTGTCGTAGAAAAACTAGCGTATGGAAATCTCGGGTCTATTATTACAAAACTCGACTTCGTCTCGTTTCGTAACGGCGACCCTCAAGTTTTAAGAACCACTCACTATTGCATAAACTACTATTTCCGAGCTTTTCGGACCATACAATAGTTTACTTTTACATTCGGCACTAAGTTCGCCATTATTTCATTTCTTTTTGCTTCCAGATAAGCCTTCAAGCAACACAGGCTTTCAACACGTTGGTAGGGAGACAGCAAAGCGATATACCATACAAATAATTTTGTCACCTTTTGCGGGGGGAAACGTGCACAGACGCACTTCTCACACTCAAACTGTTTTGTACTACATACAAAAAACAATCTGTAATGACGACACTAACACATAGAAAATACAACTACACTAATAAATCTTGCACACTTCGATCTACTTTAGTGTACGGACTAGTGAAAACACAGAGCCGCGTATGCCCATTTGGGCTTGTACTTCGACAGAGGGGAAACGGAACGTATGCCGACTCCCCTCCCTGCGTTGCTTGAAGGCCTGCACCTAAAAAACCTTACCCCGTGATTTTTTATAAATTAATTTATTGAATCAGGCGTTACTTTGCGGAATTCCATATTAACAACGAAAATAATATTACTTTGCTATTCCGCCAAACGTGCTAGTCTATTAGTGCCAACCCGTTATACCTACTTGCGTATTTTTTGCATGCAATTAATGTTCCCACCCTCCCGCCGCAAAAAATAAATACGCAAATAGATACAACACACCACCACCAATAACACAACACTCGACACGCGTTTCGCCTCTCTACGAGGCATCTTCAGGAGACACAGGAGATCTTGTCGTACTGGCGTCCGACAAGTGAATGACATGCCCAGACTGATCGGCCATATTTATAACCTGGCCACCCCCCCTACCCCGCAAATGACTTGCAAATATTCGTAATAACGGTGATGACGCTACATTCAACTGTTCATTAACAATCACACCCCTATTGTTGTACCTAATTATCTCTAACTGTTTTAGCACACTCAGGCGCAACCCTTTCTCACAAACATGTAAAATATTAAAAGAATGATCGTCAGACAGGTAATAAGTGGTCGGAATAAGTGGGTTAATGTTTATTGTTAACTCTTCTTCTTCCTAGCGTTTTCCCGGCTAAATCCACGGCTCATGAAAGAAGCCAGGGGTCCGCTTTGGCAACTAATCCCAAGATTTGGCTTAGACACTAGTTTTACGAAAGCGGCTGCCATCTGACCTTCCAACCCCTCTGGTAAAATAGGCCTTATTGGGGTTAGTTCGGCTTTCTCACGAGGTTTTCCTTCATCGAAAAGCGATTGGTAAATATCAAATGATATTTCGTACGTGACTTTGAAAAAGGTGGTACAAGCCGCCAGAATTTGAACAGACCTTCGGATTGAAAGTCGCACGCTTTTACCGCTGGGCCACCAACGCTTTCCCAAGTGTTTATTGTTAACATAAATAGGTACTTATACCTCTTTATAATAATGAAATGCCCGTAAAAATGTAGGTAGTTTTTCATCAGATGTGTACATAGACAGTGCGGGCCCTCTATTAAAGTTAGGGCTTAGGGATTTAAGTGGGCGATGCGGGCTCTAAACCGAATTACACCACGTCATCTCTTCCAGTGTCAAACTTTAAAGTGTTTTTTATACGTCAAACCTCTATAAAATGTTGCGTAGTCAGGTTAATGGTACCAGATTGTCGGTTGTTGATAAGGTTGATTTCTAAGTTATTATCTATGACAGTAGAGCCTTATCGATTACCGACAATGTGGTACCTTTGTGGAAACCGCCACAAATTATGATGTTTACTTAACACTTTCACAGTCTGTGCCATCAAATCTATGGAAATTTAGCTTAGACGAACTCTATCCGACCTAGCAGTAATGTATTTTTTTTAATTATGGTTTATTCAGTATTCAGAATCATAATCATTTTTCAAATCAGTTTTTTTTTCAATGTAGCACTATTCTGAATCAAATAAGCCTGGTTAAACCAAACTGGTGTATCTCAAGATACGTGAGTTTGGCTTAACACGGCAGAGATGCGGCAAATTGACGCATTTGAGTAGATAATACGAGTACACAGAGTCAAACCACGTCATCTCTTCCAAGCAAATGAATTGTCAAACTTTAATGTGTTATTTTAAACTTAAAACTTCTATCAAAATCTGTTCTATAAAAATCTCGGAAACTTAGTATAGACGGACTCTACTTTGACTCCGTGACCAAATTGGTAATTTGATTTTCCTGTGTGGATCGGATCGGCTTTAAACTTTACGCTAATTTTTAGGTTCAAAGCAAAGCAAGTGCGATGAAAGAATCTCTCGTTCTCATGTTTTAACCAAGTCCTTCATTCAATTCAATTCCTCGTTCATATTTTCTTACTTGACGCCCTTAATACACGTGAAATGCAACGTATTAACACGACCTTGCTAAAACATCTCATATTGAACTTTGTTCGCGGACCTCGTGCAGTGTCATGTAAATGCCTTCTACAACATAGATTTGTGGGGAGATATCAATCTGGAATGTCGATCTCCCTGAACACGCTTCTCCATCTGACACGTACAAGTGCGTATTATCTCATTTTATTTCACACGGATGTTCCCTTTTCCTCAATATTTTCTCAGTGGATCACAAAGCAGATGTGCTGTTATTAAGATTTTAATATACTAGGATATAATTTACTTACAATGCATCACATTCATACGTAAGTTTCGACTTTTGCTTTTCGGGAATTCTTATCTCAAATTAAATGAAATTAACTACTTCCTGACGTTTCGCGTAGGTTCTTTATGGTTTAAATTGTTTAATTTCAATGGTACCTAGCTACTGTAGCAGCCCTCATGTGCTTAATGATGGAAACAGAAGTTCTATTGTTCATGTTATTTTGTTAAATTGAAAGAAATCATTCAACGAGGTCTTTGAAAATAACTCGTTGGCAACAGCCATTTATCTACTAATTATCTTTAACAATAAATGATATCATGTTCTAAGCACATGTTTTGTGTTCTGTTTCTGTAAGTATGTCTAATAGTGATAACATTAGGTATGATAGATAACATTGATGAGGATCAATGATCATCTAATACCTGCATGCCTACCACGAACATCAAAAATTGGCATTGACGGGAAAACCTCTTTGTCACTCCAATTGACAAGTGTGACAGAGATGGAGATACAAATCCGCAATCTTTCGATTTTCGTAGTATAGGCCCTGCCTTGCTTACAAACACACGCATACACTCATACACGTTATAAAAATAATAAGCATATAAGTATATATAGTACATTTACGTGTAAGTATGTGTTTATTGAATGAACGTATCATCTACATTTTTACAATCTGGACAAAAATTTGAACAGGCATCGAAAACAAATTTTACGACACTAATTTAATTTAAGTTTTCTGAAATTTATTGTTTTCAGTTTCCGCGATTATATACGAACACTTTAGAACGGACAATTGTAAAGCACGAATCAAATCATTTATTAAATGTAATAAATGTTTTGATTCATGTTTTGATAGTAGTAGTGTGACTACCTACTTAAAAAAAAACTTCATAAAGATAGATTAGATAGAAATTGCATATACTTAGGAAATTTCGGACTCTGGCTGCCGTGATCGGGTAGGTTTGAATGCGCAAACTTACAGGTGTGATTTTACAACTCCAAGGGATCACAGACGGAAGTATTAATATTAGTTATAATAGAGGGGATTAAATTCCTCAATATAAAAGAACTTAGTAATATAATCTTAAAATGTAAAGATTAACACTAAGTTTAATTGTATGGCTTGTTGTGTGTTTTTTATGCAATAAACAGTTTAAATTTTATTTTATTTTTATTTTTTATTTAGTAGGTACCTAGGTATTCATTGCAACTTGATACCTTTACGCGTACCTAAGAAAAATAGTGTTGACAGACAGACGACGGACAGACGGACATCTTTCTTCTTTTAGAGGTAAGGAATCCTACCATAATTATGCCGAAGTTAACGAAAATAAAAAGCAAACACTTTTTTCCTTGTAAAGAAAAACTAGACTGAGACACATCAGGATTTAGATAATATACGGAAAATATGACAAATTATATCAACCGGAATTCAGATATATAAAAATAAAGAATCGCCTTATTTATAGATAATGGTGATTTCCTTTATTACACATACTTATCTCAATGGAAAACGGAAATAGACTGATACAGCGATAAAGACGAATCATCTTTGTGATAATATGAATCAACTTATTGTAGATAGCGAGGGTGACGTCACCATTCTATACAATTTTAAAGCACGAATCAAATCATTCATTAAATGTATTTTCTTTAGTATATGACGTCTCTTTCTATTTATTATTTATTGTAGATAGGTTTATGAAAATGAAAAATGTAGTTAGGCTGTTGTTAAAACTTTTTGTTGAAACAAATTAAATTATTTAAATAAAATTATTTTGATTTGTTATTAAAACAGTAACATGTGTATAACAGTAATATGTATATAAATTATAATTATAAATTGAAATATATGTCATATACTAAAGAAAAAGACCAACACCATCGGAGGCCAAGCCGAGGATCGGACTCGGGTCTTCAGCTTACGCGGCTAACGTCATAACCACTAGGCCACCTGGTCTCGTCGAATGGTGGCGAATTTCTCGAGTACTTATATGCAATTTTAGTAACAGCCAAAGCGCCCGTCGCTGTTCTCTAAGTACAAGCATCATCGCTTTGTACTTCCGATGGTGTTGGTATTTTTCTTTAGTAGGTATATGATATGACATCTATTTCAGTTTATGCTACTGTAAGCAATAATAATAGTGGAGGACAAACGAGAACGGCGCGTAGTTTGAATTATGCGTATGTTATGGAATGTATAAAAATATACACGACAAAACCACGAACAGAGCTTGGCTCTAAAACGAAAGTTTCATCACAGAATAAGTAATAGTTATTATAAGAATGCGTTTTTATTGATTATTTATTAGTATTGGTATTAATTTTTCTAAGTATAAATTAGTATGCGGCGTTTGAAATATAAATATATCTGAACGCACCCGTGAGGTAATGCGCGTTGTGAGAACCCTGGCACCTTATGCCACCCATGGGCGAATGATTTTGTGTCAACGTAAAACGCTGAGTGACACCCCCCCTGGCTTCAGTCCCAGTGTGCCGTATGCTTCGGACTGACGAGAGCGGTAGTGGGAAGTCAGATGGCGTCTCGATGAATTATTTATAAGTGTGTTATTAATTTCAGAGATTTCTGAAAAAAGGAATCTCATAACTTTACGGGAAAACCCAGTACCTACACCTTACGATAACGTTATCAGCACGCCTACCACGAACATCGAAAATTAGCATTGACGGGAAAACCTCTTTGTCACTCCAATAAGCAAGTGTGACAGAGATAGAGATACAAATCCGCAATCGTTCTATTTTCGTGGTATAGGCCCAGCTATGATAAGTATGCGCTGAGATACGTTTTTAGCAAAAATTATCTGTTAAGGTCCATAAACTGTCTCAGCTGAAAGGACCACTCTATCACGGTATTTTATAGAAAACCACTGAAAAGAAAAATACGTTACCTACACGAAACGAAATATCAAATTGTCTCTTTCAAACACACAATTATATTGTTTTTTTTTAATAAATTCTACCGCTATCATAAAACAATATCGTAAAATACACATGATCAAAAATCCGAAAGTGTTGAAAATCACGTTTCATCGTCGGTAAAAAAGAAGAAGGTAATATTTGATTCGAAGTTTATCTGTCGTTTCATTACTTTGTGCGGTTATTAATCACTATAAGCCACAAAATTTAACAACTTCTTCAATACCTGCCAATTTTATTTCAAATTGTTTGGTAACGTTGTAAATCAATTGACTTGCTAATGAGTTTTTCAATTAAGTTTACAAAGATTTTATAAATGGTAGCTATAGTTAGAAGCTATCAATATAAACGTTTAAATTAATTTATATGCTTTTTAGTTTTTCAATTTAGTTTACAAAGATTTTATGGTAGCTATAGTTAGAAGCTATCAATATAAACGTTTAAATTAATTTATATGCTTTTTACGTGGCGTGCGTAACTATATCTAAGAATAATATTCAGAATTGGTGAAATTTCTGAATATTTACAATAATAGTGATATGCACACCTATTTTTCAGTATAATAAATTGAAAAACCCCAAATATTTCTATGTAACCAAATTATAACCCAGAGGGCAAACTAGGCCGTATCGGAATTTTTCCAGTTTCCTCATATACCTAACTGAAGGTGGAGACAGAGTTCTAAAAATTCAGTGACTTCTAAATAGCGGCCAGTGTGTATGTTGAGTGGCGTTTATTTCATGCCTATGAGCATTACAAGTCAATTTAAGCAGACAAGATAAATGATAGGCCAAGATATTGTGATCTTTTTTAGTAAAAGGTTGTTCCACATTGTGGCTAGCCTATAAGACGTGCCATGCCATAAAAAATCATTAATTAATTAATCTTGTCAACAGCCGCCATAATGGTAATGTAAGTTGGGGGAAAATTTAATGGTTTTTTTGATTGTTGTGTTGAAACCCTTGTAAAATAAAAACACTATTTGATTCCTTTCGGTTGTTAGAAGGCATGGGCAAGGACTATATGTTTGTATTCTGGCGGTAAAACTCGGTAACGCCTATTCTAATATATACATAAAAATAATAAATTAAAATACGTGTCTTCACACTCCGGGTGGTCACTGTCGACTGAGCGGCGGATCGTAACAAGATGGTTGCTTAAAGAATGATACAAGCACTAACAATTTTAAACCAAATAGGAGTTATATAAGGCTTTTCATCTTTTCCCTTTTTTCATCTTCCACCACCTTACCTTACCTTTTACTAAAAACAAGCACTTGTATGTAGAGCATACTCAGTGGCTGAATATACCGGGTGTGGCCTACAATAGGAGCAATAAATTTAATCGTAGGTTCCACTCCTCAATCTGAACAACTTTTATTCAACAACTTTTAAAAATTGTCTTATTTGTAGGTACTTACTTTTCCATACAAATTAAATTGTATTTTCAATGTACGTTAACATCAGTCTAATTGACGTCTCTTGTCATAGTACAAATAGGTCAAACTTTGCAGTACATTGCGTCTTCTAGAAAACTTTAAAGTGAAATAAAAATCTAAATCCCCGTTATTTTTTAAAATCGCTGAACAAATGTTGTTCAGTATGAGGAGTACAACTTACGATTAAATTTATTGCTCCTATTGTAGGCCACACCGGTATGTCTATTCTATATTGTCAGGCATAATCTATACATATAAGAGGAAAAGTCCTGACTGACTGACTGACTCACTGATCAACGTACAGCCGAAACTACTAAACGTATGATCCTGAAATTTTCACATTAAGTTAAGTGTTTAACGAAGGTAACGAATAAGAAAGGGTTTTGAAAAAAACATCTTCTAAGGGGGTTAAATTGGGGTTGAAAGTTTGTATGGAAGAAAGTTTTTTTTTTAGATAGACTCAAAAGTTGTTGTAGAAGTTTGTTATTAAAATACAAAAACAGTAAATTTAACGTTTTGGAAAAAACAACCCCAAAAGGGGTGAAAAGTGTCTTAAAAGTTTGTATGGCGGAAGCGTTTCCCTTTTAGTTATAGACTACAAACTTTGTGAAAAGAATCCTCATTAGAGTTTACAAAAAGTTATTTCAGCGATTTCGAAAATTCGCCCCTTATAAGGGTGAAAAGGGTGTTGAAAGTTTGTATGGCGGAAGGTTTTCCGTTTAGCTAGAGACTTTATTTTATGTGTAAAGGTTTCTCATCAAAATACAAAAAAGGTGTTTTTATCTATATACTTATATAAAAAAGAAACTGACTGACTGAATGACTAACTGACTGACTGACTGACTGACTGACTGACATATCAACACACAGCCCAAACCGCTGGTCCTAGAGATTCCAAATTTGGAACGTAGGTTCCTTATAAAGTCTAGAGGTGCACTAAGAAAGGATTTCTCAAAATTCAACCCCTAAGGGGTGATTTGGAAGTCCAAAGTTTTTATGGGGAAACAAGATTAGTTGGCCTATTCCATTTGAAACTCTACAGGAGTAGCTTCTTTATAAAGATAAATGAGGTAGCGCGTGTTTCAGGTTTTTTGAGAACTCAACCCATATAAAGGGAAAAGGGGTGAAAAAGTAAAAAAAACAACATGGATATCGTTTTATGGTTTATCGGGTCGCTGATTACAAAAACAACGACGATTTTAAAATCTAACGTGGCGATTGTGAAATACCATCTTCCCTGTTGGGGCGCGAGGGGGTCGAACTCTAAAAATATAAATATGGGTGTCGTTTTGTTGTTTATTTCTGATTCTATAGATTCCCAACTTAACACTTAGGTTCCTTATAAGGCGTAGGGGTGCACAAAGAAAGGAGTTTTCAAAATTCACCTCCAAAGGGGGAGAAATGACGGTACAAACTATGTATGGAGAAACATGATTAGTTAAACTATTTTATTCAAAACTACACAAGAGTATTTCTAAAGATAAATGAGTAAAGACGTGTATTTGATTTTTTGAGAATTAAACCCCTAAGAGGGGAAAAGGGTTAACAAGGTCAAAAATCAACATGATTATCGTTTTTATGGTTTATCGGGTCGCTGAAATCAAAAACAACAACCATTTTAAAATACAATGAGGTGGACGTAAGATACACCATCTTCCCTGTTGGGGTGCGATGGGGTTGAAATCTCAAAATATCAATATTAGTGTCGTTTTGTTGTTTATTTTTGTTTCTAGAATTTCAAATTTGGCACGTAGGTTTCTTATTAAGGTGTATTTTTCAGAATTCACGTTCTAATCAAGATAAGAAAGAAGATTCGAGAGGTTCTTTACAATGAATCTGGAGCCAAAACTGCGAGAAAAGGCCGCCATCTGAAATTTCTTCAGTTATGATCTGATCGTGATGGAATTCAATATCTGAGAATCCGAAAGGTTCTTTCTAAGGAATCAGAAGTCAACATTGATTGTATTATGTACTCGGTTGGTACATATATCAAAGGGTTCAAGAGGTTCTTTATAACGAATCAAAGCCGCCAACTTGATTTTGAAATTACGTTACGGTTGAACATATTTTGTACGCGGGCGAAGCTGCGGGAAATAGCTAGGATTTTTTAGAATTCTCCACCTAAAAGGGTGAAGTGGGATTTGATTGTATATCGGGAAACAAGATTTATTAGACTATTTTATTCACAGGAGTATTCCTAACGAGAAATGAGTAAATAGGAGTACGAAATGGGGTAAAAAAGTCAACATGGGAAATATATACAGTAAGTGTAACTTACCTAACGACCTACCTTAAACCCAAAATAGGTCCTTGATCAGAATTGCGAAAAGGGGCTCCATCTTGAATTTATTGACTTTTAAACCGACCTAGATAATAATCGGTATTTGGGGATCCGAGAGATTCCTCAGTAACGAATCTGTAGTAAAAACTGCGAGATCCGGCCGCCATCTTGAATTATTTCGATTTTGATCCGATCGTGTTAAAATTGATTTCCGAGGATCCGTGAGGTTCTCTTTATGAATAATCTGAAGTTAAAACTGAGAAAAACTGCCATCGTCTAGAATTTCTTCAGTTATGATCTGATCGTGATGAAAATCGATATCCGAGGATCCAAAAGGTTCTTTCTAACGAACCACCAACGCCACCATCAACGGCCACCATCTTGAATTTATAGAGTTAAGTTCGTGATAAAGCTCGGTAGGCACATATAAAGGGTTCGAGAGCTTCTTTATAACAAATCAGAGGTCAAAATTGATAAACAGCCGCCAACTAGAATTTTTCAGTTTGATCACTTTTCCGACAACCATCCATTCCATTTAAATCCGTTCAGCCAAACGCAAGAAAATAGTGGACAAACATACATATGTACATACAAATATACGGGCCCAACTAAGAACCTCCTTATTTGTAGTCGGTTGAAAATTACGTTTAGTACGCGGGCGAAGCCGCGGGTAAAAGCTAGTAATGTTATAAATGCCACAGACATAGAAATAATTAGCCTAATAACTAGGGTTAGGATTCTGGTGGCATTTTAGCACAAGTATTGCAGTGGATTCGCCATTGTATATTATTTTTATTTGAATAAATGAATAACTGAATGATAAATCCATATTATGTAGATTTTATAATATAACATTTAAATACCTACACTCTATGATTTGCCTTAAACCCTTAATCACTGACGTGTTTTTACGGTAGCCGAATTTGATCAATAACGGAACGTCATAGCGACTTTGCCATAAAAACATTGCTATGAAATTATAAAAAAATTTCATTATACATTTTATTGTACAGTACTAGTGAAATCAAACAAGAATTAATTATTGAAGTAGTAAGAGAATTACTACTGATACTGAAACTGAAGTACTGAATCTTATTATATAATATTCAAGAACTTGAATAGGTACAACATTATAGATTTTATCAATATACCTAGTATGTTTTTACTTAATTTTTAAATCTATCAATTTATGTATATTTATTAGCTAATTAAATTAACTAATCTTAGTAAAGATTTTGTTTATACTGTAATCTAGAAGAGCGAGGACTCCTGACACAGGTACTGTATACCTAATAGGAGGACTCGACCACTGCTGTATTTACCAACTAAGGTTTAAATGAAATAAATCATTATTATTATAAATCATTATTATTATGAAACTAATAAATTTTACTATACATTATTTGGTTTATCAATCATTTATTCATTCATCCATATAATCAAAACATTCATTCAAACACAACAACGACTCCTTTGCACTTTGTTCGCCCATTGCCACCATACATCCCAAGTATCCCAAATCCCAACTCTACTAATAACGCAGAACAAAGGTCGTTTAAAAATGTGTTCCACTTTTCTAACCACGATTTCCCCTAGTTCACCAGTCAAATATACACACTTCACTTAATTGGCCCATACGTATTGAAGTATACTATCTAAAACCATACCAAATAAAACAGTAAAAAAAAAAATTGAATTGTTAAATTTAGTTCGACACCACTCGGCTTAAGTTCTGTTAATTACTTATTATTCTTCCAAGTAACTATAAATCTACCTATCTGCCACGGCTCATGTTGCCATCGCATAAATTTACCCTCATTGTTTAAATATTAGGAAACAAACGTTCCAGGAACGAAACAATCTAGTGGACAGACAATATCCTTACAATATCGCGTTCCTCCAACTTCCTCCGATAAAGGGAATGCAACCGGTAAATTTTTAATATGAGAATTACCGGTTTGCATTCCTTCCTCCGATCGTTTATTCAGGAAATTTCTGGTATAGGTTTAGCGCTTAGTAACTATATGGTATTAAATTTAGTTCATGCTAGTAGTAAAATACGTTAGGATAACGTTGGGATAATTCTGCAACGTAGGAACAGACCGTCAGATTTTAAGACATGTCAGGTTGATATATTGTTGGTATTACCATTACTATTAAACCCGCACTCGCACGTATTGGTGCGCACGAAAATATATCGTTTCAAGTTCATATTGATATCAAGCTGTGTTAAGAATTTTTAAGGTTAAATTTCCCTTCAGGTGCAGGTTGTATGCATGTACCTAGCTGATAATTTACTGTGCCTACTTTTCTCAGTGTTCTGAACTAAGATTGACAGGATCTTATCGGCTCTTAGGCGTGCTGTCACGTTCTAACAATTAAATAAGTGCGAGAGTGTCACGTGACGTGATAGGTAGATAAATGATAAAAAGACAAGCAGCAAGGTTATATGCCACGTATGTCTTGAATATTTTCTATTGCGTTCTAGCCGACCTACATCACCCCGATTCCCCTTTCATGGGAATTGGAATGGTATGTGGAATGGTAAACACCTGTAGAGAAAATCCATGTAAAGCTGAAACATTGTTTTTAAAAGATAAATATCCATAAATGTTTTTTTGTACCGAGCTTTTTGCCTATCGTATAATATGTTTTTTAAAAAAGAAGAAAAGAGGCAAGTGGTAATTTGAAGTAACTAGAAGAACTGTTAATCTCAATAATTATGTGTACAAAACGCTAAAGTGTGAAGTGTTATAATCTTCTATAGAACGACATTGTGGTGTCACCTCTATACACCAATAATCTTTGTTGTCTGGGACGATGGTGTGATGTGGGACGTTAAAGGAAACAACTTGGTTCGAGTATAGACGTATAATAATGAAATAAGATACCTAACCTACAGCTTATATATGTGCGGTATGAGAGAGTGTGAGTGTGGCGTATGTAGCACACACCTTTGTTGTCGAGACGCCTTTTTCAACCGACGAAAAAAACGGAGGAGGTTCTCAAGTCGACGCGTATAGTTTTTTTTTTTATATGTAGGACCACGCATAACTTTTTACTGAGTAGTTCGATTTTGATAATTATTTTTTATTAGAAAGGGTATACTCTGAAGTTGGTCCCATATAAATTTGGAAAAAAAATCTAACCGTAAGGGTGGAAAATAGGGGATGATTGATTTTTCACTCACCGATTGTTACGTATGACCACGCATAACTTTCTACAGAGTAGTCAGATTTTTGATAATTATTTTTAATCCAATAGAGTATACCTCGAAATTGGTCCCATATAAATTTGGAAAAAATCAACCTAAGGGTAGGAAAATAGGGGATGATTGATTGTTTACTCACCGAACGTAATGTATGACCACGCATAGCTTTTTACAGAGTAGTCCGATTTTGATATTTCTTTTTTTATAGGATAGGGTATATACCTCAAAGTTGGTCCCCTAAAAATTTGGAAATAAATCCTACCCTAAGGGTGGGAAAATAGGGGTAATTAATTGTTCACTCAAATATTTTGAAGCCAGATGAAAATCGCCCAGAATATTCATTGATTTATTTATTTAGTCTTTATTGCACAAAAGAAAAACTTATCGTAAAATAAGCGGACTTAATGCCATAGGGCATTCTCTACCAGTCCACCTTAGGGCAAAACAGAAAAGATTGTAGGCGTATATGCAGATATTACAAAATGTGTAAAGAAAAGACATACTAAGATACATAATATAACTACTACTACTACTATAGTAGAAATGTAAACATAAACATATAATAATATAAATATATACATATACTATCCAAATAGAGCACGATGAAAAAAAAACCGATAATAGAGCACATCCCCAGCGGGGATGCAAATAGTTAAAGTCGGATTATTAATATAACAGTTAATAGCTAAAGCAATGTAGGTAGCTATTTTAAAAGTGATCGGAAATAAAGCATGTAATAATTTGTTCTTATAATTGACGCGAAATAGATTATAATTGTAATTGTAGGGTAGGTATTCACTAGCGTTATTGAAGACAAAATTATTATTTTTTTCTTTTCAGTTTCAGTTTTTCGGCGGTTTTATTTTTTTGTTAAAAAGTTTTTATTTGGACTTTGTTTAGAAGTGCGATTAAATATCGCTAAGCACGCTCGATGCCTTGATAAACACTTGGCTGTGCTCAAAAGTGGGAGTCGGAATTTAAGGAATTGAAGGCAATAAGAAGCGAGGCGAGGGCGGCTCGTCCCGCCCGCCCGGCCCGCACGGGCGGGCGCCGGCTCTGGAACCGCCGCACGTCAGTACACACCGCGCCGCGCCGACGGCACGCCTGCTCCTCCGGCCGGACACCGCGAACCGCGAACCACGAACCACGAATCACGCGACCCTATACCAACTTAACCAGCTGGTCCAACCAACGTGTTCTTAACTTTTATAAACTAATAAATAACGTTGTCAGTGAGTGCAAAAAGTTTCGGCAAGCTTCTGTGGAGTTACCATTATGTGTGGCGGTGACCACGCGGCCGCCGCCGCCGGCTAACCGCTTGCGCTGCCCCGTACTATACCACCAGCACGTTAGTTGGTAAGTATTTTTTTATTGATTCATTAGTTTTAAATTGTATTTTGAAGTTATTAAGGACCTGGATAAGTTATGAGGAATTAGGAAGTTAAATCCAAAGTCGTGCCGTTAAATAACTTAAATAATTCAAACACTGATACTTTGATATTAATTTGCTTTAAAATTCAATGTTGTTTTTCGTCGACTAAACTAGCTCATTCCGAATTAATTTGGTGAAAAGTTTCCCTCCTTGTTTAATTAAGCAAGGTTCGGCAGGTTAATGCGGGTGTGAAGCACTCTAGTTGGTTTAGGCGAGGTTACGACTTTCATGTGAAATAATAGGTTTATGTGGAAAATTAGGCCGTTAACACGTTATTTATTTGGCCTGGTTATAGATCTATTAAAAATCTAAGATATTTATTGTGTTGATAAACAATGAACATTTGATGCACGTTGGTAGTTATACCAGTAATAATTATTAAAATTAACAAAGCCCGTCATTATTTGCACATTCGAACCGAATGAGCAATGTCATTAAGGTTCTGATTATTGAGTTCACAAACCCTAGAAATGTCAGTGCTAGTGTGATGGGTACCTTTGCGCCAGGGACGACTCGAGGGGGACTTTTTGACTAGGCTTAAGCTAATCTTAAGTTTTATTTTTACTATTTTATACTGACATTTGTTTATTATAAATAAATAATTAATGTTTCAGAAATGTCATGTCTTAAATTACAATTTATTTGTCCTCTTTCACGTGAAGTATCGCTTTAAATTTAACTGCTTTATGGTGAAAAAATCACTAGGAAAGTGCATATATTCGGGAAAAACTTGTGTGAAATTGTCAATCCGCTTTGGGTCAGCATGTGGACTCAAAAAAATACATACTTGCCTACAATGCACACGTAAGAGGTGTTTGCCCCGAATTAGGACGTATATATAATGACGTTATTATTGTTATATATTTTACGATGTTAGAAAAGCTTTTAGCCGAGAGAGTTTCCAAACATTCGTCTTTTTATTATTTTAATAATGCACGGTACTGACGAGACCTTCAAAGTTCAAAACAACGTAATGCGTCTGGAATGTCTGATGTATAGTTTGTTTACAGATTAGTTTTGAGTGGGAGTAACATAGGGTGTGTTAAAATGATTAAAATATACTATAATTTATATATTATTATTATTATTATTATTGCAAGCCTATACTGTCCCACTGCTGGGCAAAGGCCTCCCCCCACCTTCTCCTTTCTTTTCTTCTTCTTGTATAGACTATTGAGATTTAATGGAATCTAAAATATGCTGGACTATTAGGTGAAAGCGGTGGACTAAATACTGGGTTATGGAGAATAAAATCGGACGTCTGCCTAACAAAACGGTAATCAATTTTATTTCCGGCAGACGGTGACTCGCCCACATAAGATGGGCCCCCACAAAAAGCGACATCTAAGATGGCTCGAGGGCAACACCGGTATGAGGGCTGGGGGTAGAGAGGTACCTGACAGCTCAAATAATTTATATAGAACTTCAAAAAAAACATTTCGGGTTTTTAGCACTTACTCGAGACTGTCGTTTTCACATGTTGGTATACAGTGCGATCAGGACGCATGACACGATATACGATAAAACGACTACCATCGTATTAGATCTGCGCTAATTATCTGAACTAAAAAAACAAACAAAGGAAAATGTTGAAAAATCGTGGGATAACTCAGAATAAATAACAAATATAATAACGAATGTAAGTGAAGCGAATACGCTAATTACGGCTTATTGGAAAATTATTTACTCGCTTATGTTTCATTTTAATTGAATAAGATATACTTTTTATACAATACAATGTTCTAAATTTGCAAAAATTGCATATACCTATGCAAGGTACGAAGGCGTTTGATCTGTATGTTCCGGTTTTTTCTTGGCGCCAGTACGTGATGCGCTGCTGGATCATTATCTGCGGAGTGCAGCTCTCACATACATAAGCATTGGACGACACTCTCCACTTTCCAGCTAAAGTTATCGAAATTTTTCTTAGATTTTTGTCTTGCGATAAATTGGCAACTTAAACGGGTTTAAACATGTATTACCGTAGTAATTCATAGTGTCACAATGTCTAAATCACAATACGAAATAATATTCAAGTACTTTTCACAATAGTAGGTTCACAATTTAAAAAACCGTACCGATTGCGAAGCCGACATATTAAGTGTCACTAAGAAAAATAACGGACAAATCACGGATTAATAATTAGCATAGATAACGTACAAAATTGATATACATCCATCCTTAACTTACTTACCAAAGCACCTGGCAAAAAAAGACGAATATACGTTTGCTATTTCTCTATTGCGTAGGGTGACAACAGGTTTGAAATGTCAATTCAATTCAATCCAATTCAATTCAATTCTTTATTTTGCATAAAATGTGGTACATGAGAGTATTTACAATATATTTTAAAAGTTTCACACAATTTACCAATATCTGGCATGCAAAACATGGTCGGATCGCAATCCAGCTTACACTAATTTAAAATTAACATGCAAAAATACATATACTGGTCATAGTTTTTATAATCAGGATTGGAATGTCAGTGAATAAAGGAGAATCTAATATATGTATATACATTATCATAAAAACAAATATAATGTCACTTCTTAAAATAATCAAAATATTCATTGACGGAGTAAAAACAATTCTCAACTAACCAGTGATCAAAGTGATCTAATTTGATTTGATTGACTAGGTGTGACTTTTTATGTCGATAGATTAGTTAAAAAAAAAACTGGTGCAACGAAGTGTTTTCCGAAAATGTTTTTAAATACAGTTTATGAATTGGATTTATGTACCATTTCACACCTTGTCACAGTGAAAATCAACATCATAGCCGCCAGGGATCTGATTTTATTGTTACTGTGTCAAGGTACGAAATTTAAATATTTACTAAATTTAAATTTTGAGCATACTCTGCTGTGAATCTTCTAAGTCCGCATGCTAATAAGCATGCTTATTAGCAAGAGGGGTTGGGAGCAGGGCCCCTCCCACTTCCCCGCTTGCTAATAAGCATGCTAGTAATGAGCATGTGTAACAGTACCATTAATATTGTTCTGGATCTTGTATGCACTACCTATATAGATAACACTTAGAAGAGGCGCAATTTAAAAATTATTGACTAAAACATAAGTATTAGTCCATAAAATGCATCGTACTATACGTGGTTAACGGCTCCGACATACGTGTTCAAACACATTGTACTAGTCCATAAAATGCATCGTACTATACGTGGTTAACGGCTCCGACATACGTGTTCAAACACATTGTACTAGTCCATAAAATGCATCGTACTATACGTGGTTAACGGCTCCGACATACGTGTTCAAACACATTGTACTAGTCCATAAAATGCATCGTACTATACATGGTTAACGGCTCCGACATACGTGTTCAAACACATTGTACTAGTCCATAAAATGCATCGTACTATACGTGGTTAACGGCTCCGACATACGTGTTCAAACACATTGTACTAGTCCATAAAATGCATCGTACTATACGTGGTTAACGGCTCCGACATACGTGTTCAAACACATTGTACTAGTCCATAAAATGCATCGTACTATACGTGGTTAACGGCTCCGACATACGTGTTCAAACACATTGTACTAGTCCATAAAATGCATCGTACTATACGTGGTTAACGGCTCCGACATACGTGTTCAAACACATTGTATATCGATGATTACACACCACAACACCATGTGAAAAACATAACCTTTTATAATTTGCTAAAAGATTCTAAAATACATGCAAATATAGACATAGAATTGAATGCAGTTATACTTACATAAAAACTAATATGTATTATCATATTTAGGCTAGGATCCTCACATGAAAATCATCCAAATTGATTAAAACTTACCGATGAGAAGAAACGGCCTCGTCCGAATTTTCTTTCTTTCCTGTATGGGATTAACAATCTTCAAACGCACAAGACATTTTACACAAATAATATTTTGTTCGTTAAATCTTTTCTTGAATTGCTTTTTCACAATTGTATTGCGTATTAACCACAGAATTTTAAAATTTGTATGATAAATCGTGAAAGTCGCCACTGACGAACTGTCGCCAGCGGTGTTTCCGGACCGATACGACCTTCAAACCTTCAAGAAAAGAGCGTACTCCCACCTTAAAGGCCGGCAAGGCACTTGCGACACCTCTGGTGTTGCGGGTGTCCATGGACGACGTTAATTGCTTACCATCAGGCGATTCGTTTGCTCGTTTGCCACCTATAGCATAAAAAAAAAGTCGTTTAAAGATTTTCACGTGACTACTATGCCACCAAGTTAAGTTGTAATGCGTTAACATCGACGAATATAATTATGTATGTATTTAATTTGGTTGCATTATGAAATTTATGAATTGCATCAATTTGACATTTCGGAGTTCAACCTGTTGTCAACCTACGAAATAGAAGAAATAACAGGCATACATACATCTCTTTTTGCTCAGAGGGGCACCGTCGCACTGTACTACATGTATCTCAAAAACTAATGCAGATCTCATGCTCAAACTTTTTATATATTTTTTTATAAAATACAAGCTGCAATTTAAAAAAAAACCTTTTTTTTTTCAAAAATACCGAACTTTATCAAAAATTGAATTGCAATATTCACTTCCGGATTACTGTATGAAAAAAAATTATTTTTTCAAAATTGTTTAACTAAAAAAAACATCGTCTTATAACGTAATATAAACGCCACGTAACTTATTTTTTTTAGTATTATAATAACGGCAACAGCTTTTCAAAAATACAGTTCTCCAAATTCGTCCAATTTTCAAATGCTTCTAAACCGGAAATGGTGTCGAATTAAAAATAAATAAAAATGTACTTATTTTTTTTACATCAAGCAGTATAACTATCCCAAATTTCATCGAATTCGGTAACCTGACCCCATTTTCGCTGTCCACTTGGCGTGAAATGCCCCAAATTTTGACAATTTGATTTGACCTCTATCCTAATATCTGTCGAAATGTCGAAGTTTGAAACGAATTGTCAATGAGGACTACCGTGAGTAGATTTCCCGCTAGGGGCGCTAGTGGAACGTGGGTCCTGCGGGAAAACATTTCAAACGTCACTTTGACATTTCTTTCATACTGACACAGGACCCACGCATGAGTGGCGCCGCCTGGTGAGCGATAATACGGTAGCTCCCATTGCATATAATGACGCACGCAAATCGCACGTTATTTTGATATCGAACGATATGAAAATTATGGCCAACTCCAGTTTGTCTCCGAATTTAAAAAATATTTGTAAATGTCAAAACTTGAATGTCAGAAAATTTTTCATTCCTGAAAGTCGTAATGGCGGTCGATATACATGCATTGAATCATGGAGAGCTCGTGATATGTGTGTATATAAAGCAGTGTATGTAATTGTTAAAAAAATTAGGCATTAAAAAACTCGTGTGATGTTATTATGAAACTCGGCTGCCGCCTCGTTTCATAAACCCACACTCGAGTTTTATTGCCTTTATTATATACAATCACATAAACTACTATTATGCAACAGTGATATAATAGGGGTTGTCGAGGATGAATACGTTTTAGGTTTTTTATATGTTCATTTGTCTATGGTTTTGATACTATTTTGATTTATATTCTTTTGTTACATCAGTTGTCAATAAATCTTTCACACGAATGGTCAGCTATTTTGTATTTAGGTATCATAATTAAAACCCAGCTATCGAATTCCCGTACAGGGGTTCTTAAAAATTGTTACAAATTCTATTGTTACTAATCTATACTATGTCTCGTTTTGTAACAGCGACCCTTGAATTTTAAGAACCAATTATGAGGCTGTTGCATACACTAGTTTTACTATGACAGCAAAAATACCCAAAAAGCGAAATCTTGAATGGTGGCAGAATGTGGACGATATCGTATGCCGACTAAAGATATAAATAAAGAATCAACAATGTCAATATATTGTATGAAAATCCATAGGAGCATCGCTTAGCGATGTTCTTATGGAATACCATAGACAAAGTCATAATGTACACTTTTTAAATATCGCTGTCAGTCATCTAATTGACACATAGAAATGCTGGAGGAGAAAAAAATGTAAACGCGCGCAAGTATTTTTTAAATCCTATTGCTAAGAATACGTATTATTCTTATAGGCTAGCCCGTTTTAATACAACAGCTTATCTAACAGCCGAGGCAAATTAAGCGTCAATTTCCTTGATGCATTGAGATGCTGTTCCGAATAAAGTGAACACGTTGCAGAATCGATTTTTGATGAAAGGAAATATTTTTGCTCCGAGCTCCTACTTGCTGACTACTTTTTTAATGATGAGCTTATCGAGACAATTCTAACAAATTCAAACACAATGAGGTTTGTATTGTTTTATTACAGAATTCCTATGTCTACCTTCCAGCTCCATCTTGAGATCAGCGGGGCTAAGATGCCAAGCTGATATCCTGATAATTGCTGGATAAGACGATAGTTTGTCGGCACGTTCTGACAATTTCTGATAATTTTAAACAGTTCTGTCAAATATCTTTGCATTTGGCAGCTGTCACCGTCGCGCTATCCGCAGTTTATCAACTTATAGCATTATCCCATGACATTCGTGGATAACCATCTTAGGCTCGCTGCTTGTAAAAATAAGATTGACAAGTGTCAATCTCCTTTTCCCTGTTTGTGTACTGTCATGTAATGTAACTACGCGGCGGCGTTGCCCATGTCCCATGGCTACAAAGCTGTACAGAATGCTTCTATGCTTTTAAAAGCAAAACTACTTTCTTTATACGATCATCAAGAGACCCAAATTTTATTAAATAAGGTCAGGGCCAAAAGAACTTATTGACATTTCAAGTGCAATAATTTATTCCCTCTAGTCTAGCAAATAAATGGATCCCTTATTCTATTTTTACTTTAGAACTTGTACGGAATACAAGTACCATTTAGAACACTTGTGAGATGTGCATTTCTGGGGCGCGGTAAGCTCAGATACTACCGCGTAGATCGAACATTCGAACATGTTGTATCTCCATCTCTATCGCACTTGCACATTCGAGTGAAAAAGATGCAGATACGTAATTTCGAAATTTCGATGTTCGCGGTAGGTTTAGGTATAACCCAGGCAGGGGCGCAGTGACGCGACTGCTAAGACCGTAAAACTCCTTACTACTTCAGCGGGTTAATTATTTATGGATATAGTAATTGTTTGGATAACGTGATAAACACTTGTATAAGTCCAGTTCGTCTACATGTGTGTTTCTTTTAACTATTAACTTGAACGCTTGGCACGCTCGCTTCGCTCGCTCGGCTCACGCGCTGTAAGGTCACGGTTCAATCTTACACTCCTCCTTGCTTCACTCGTCGTCGTACCTAAACTGACCTGCCTTAGAGTAGAATAGGTAGAAATTCATGGAATTGAGTTTGTTTGAAATATATTTCATTTTGCACTTTAAAGTTCGGATTATATAATTTTATTCGATTTTATATACTGCCAAGCAATGTTATACGTATAACATGTTAGGAAAAATGGTTATTATGCAAAAACTAGCATTATTATAATGACATTTATGCCAAATAACGTTATGCCATTCGTGTTATGCCAAGTGAAAATATGACAACCGATTTTATGCGAAAGAGAGGGTTCCCAAATTGAAACTACCAATTTAGTCGACATGACAGTTTATTGTATTTGTGATAATGGCATAACCATCTTAAGCCCACGGAATCTACGGATGGAGAATACAATACGCAGTAGACAATGAAATGAACTAATCCTAACTCGAAGTTTTGTTAATTTACCTGACATGACTTCTGATCAGACGATGCTACGAAGCCACGTAGTTTTACGTCGCCTAAATTATAAGTAGTGTTAAGTTTTATATGTTATGGTTTTCTTTTGTGTTTTTTGTATGTATTATATGTTTTTCTTTTTTATTTGATGGTTCCAGTGCTTTGGTTTTTACTGTTATGCTGTAAACTGTTTTTTGAAATAAATAAATAAATATGTTGACCTACTTCATCTCTACCTAAACGTGATTTGCCTTAGTTTAAATAAGACTCTTTCTAATAAAACCTGTATAATACCTTCCTAATACTACTCCCTATTGCTCATCATCATCATAATATCATTAACCAAAGCTAACACCGCTTAATAAAATTGAAATCACATTGTTATTCCGACAACTTACTATTTACAAAAGCTGCAATACGTTAGTGGTCTGATAAGTTCCTGGCTTAACGCATAAAATGTTTTAATTTTAAACAGAAGCCTTCCTAAGCAAAATGCACTAGATATATCCAGCATACCAGACAAGTCTGAAAACAGACATTTGGATGCCACCTTGGTAATTATTCTCAGTTTTTTTGGACACCATATTTTACATGGTAAGATCTGCGGTAGAAACGGTTTATCTCACAATAACTTGTGTAATTTTATGCCACAAGCACAGGTGGGCGTTTTTATTTTTTGTTATAGAAGAATAATTTTTGCTAAATTAGAAATATTCCTGGAAAGTTAGAAAAATGTAAAACGAATAAATGTTACTTATTATGCATTGTTCTCTAAAATACGGGAAAAGAGGGCTGTTGTACGTATGATTTTTTTATACATGTGTATAATAAACGTGAGTTCAGAGAATGCTAAAATACTTAGGTTCGGAAATATCAATTAGTACCAATATGATTTAAAAAAAATATAAATTGGAAGAGATGGAATATACCTATTATATTATTATTATTTAACGACCTCCTAGCCTTGTCTATTAGTGACCCTGCCTACAAAGCAGGAGGTCCCGGGTTTGAATCCTGGTCAGGGCATTTATTTGTGTGTTTATCACGAATATTTGTTCCTGAGTTATTGAAAAATGTTTATTTGCTTTCACAATAATCATCGTAAAATTAGTGATTGGCACCTCCTTTTAAGCTTTAATATAGCCTGTGCCAGGAGATGCCGCTCTTCCTTAGCTAAAGTATTCTTAACAAAATTGTACTAATAATTACAGAAATATTGTTTTTTTTTTTAAACATGATAAAAAAAAACAAAAGCGTAATACAGTACATGCAAAAGGTATTATCAATCATAAAATCCCGTGAGTGTGTGAATTCATGTGTGTGTGTGGGGGGGGGGGGTTGGGTGTGTGTATGTGGATACCCACATACGTGTGTATGTACACACAACGTATACGTATGAATAAGTAAAAGTGTGTGTATTTTATATTAAAAGCTTTGTCGCGTGAGCAAATCTTCAGTTTCCTCGTATGATTTCATTTTAAGCCAGGCCGGTATTATATTTTTACATTCATGAAACTGCTTAAGTACTCGTACTATGTATATCTAATTGTTTGTTTAATAGTACATTACTGCAGACGCCGGGAATGAAAGGCTTGACGGGCGAGTAAGTATATAGACGAGCCGAGCGTTAGCGAGGCCGGATAACCATACGAAGCCGTTAAAGCCCTTTTCACGGCAAGGCATGTATAGTGCTTTTCTCAAACATGAAATGAAATAAATAAAAAAAATCTCCAAAAATATGATAGTTTTATTTCTACAAAAACTAAAAGTATCCTTGACGAATTAATATATCTAACACAAATATTGCTATTTAGTTCGTGGTGATTCCAAATTTTACTTTCGCATTTCGTGTTGCACACATGTTGCTGTGTCACACATTTATGTGCAATAAATTAAAAAAATATTACTTCCCGGCCTAGGCCTTCAATTTTGTATGAAATTCCATTACGTGTCTCTCCAGTTGCCCCGCCTGAAACGTGGTACTTTGAAGCCTATTATAGCGAACGTTATAACAACATTTCATTGCATGTTTGAGAAACATGTTATATAAACGTGCAGATAGTGCTTCGTAATGCCGTTTTGAAAATTTAGTTTTCGGTTGAGGTTCAGTAGCAACTTATTTATTCTTCTTTTATGAGTACAACTGGCATCATATGGTATCCTCCTCCTTAGTCGTTCACTCTTGACAGAGTGGTCGTGGTTTTATGATGGCGGGGCGACTGTGGATAGTGTAGCCCTCGCAATGCTCCTCCACTTGTGGCATATGGTATTCCTCCTCCTTAGTCGTTCACTCTTGGCAGAGTGGTCGTGGTTTTATGATGGCGGGGCGACTGTGGATAGTGTAGCCCTCGCAATGCTCCTCCACTTGTGGCATATGGTATAGCCTTACCTTTTTTTAGAACTGCGTGTAGAATAAACAATCTTCTTATTGAAAGAAGTTATGGATGTTTTCTATGAATTTAAGTATTTACATGTATCTATCTATTATATATATCGTCGTCTAATGGTACCGTGGGACTAGGACGTTTCGTGTAAGATTGTCCCACAATGTTTATTGATTATTTATTATTACAGAAAAAGTGTCTAATTCCGTCAGTGCCCAGGGCTGGGATTGAACCAGCGACCTCCTTAGTTCGCGGCAGACGCCCTAGAGCCCTATTCGAGCCAGCGGGTGCTACGCGCTACGAGCGTAGCTGATACTATGGGGAAATTTGTAGGTTGGAGATTTTCGTTCAGCTGTTCTATACAAAGCGAAATTATTCTTTTCGTATTTCGATGTTTTTCCACTTGCATCGCACTCAGGGTCATTGACCTTATCAACTGATTAAGTATCGTTCGGGACTTTTGAAACATTCTGTATATAGAGAAGAGCGCCTACGAACAGAGATCCCGCCGATATTGCTTCATTGACACTGAATCTGTTAAATATTAAGTTTTAATGTAAAACATTCAACTAATACTTCGTTAAGGTTGTTATTTTGTATTTGGTTACTAATAAGTTACTAACAACTTAAAGGACCTTTTTCTTTATTAAAATAATACTTACTTGTTAAAAAATTAAATTAAAAATTTTAAAGACCCCCGACCCAAAAAAGTACGCAATTATTATGAGAAAAGGTTAAATGCTTATACCCTATAAAAAGCAAAAAATAACTTTTAAGACTACGTAAGTACCAACTAAAGCATGTCAGACTATCTTCTCGGGACGTGGTGCCACCTTTGTGTCGGAGGCATAACCGCTAATTTTGAACTGCAAATTATTATCTTCGTCTGATGTTGACCGTACGTAAAAAATATAGGTCAAAGCGTTATGTAAATTATGTACATATTTGCATGTTGCTTTCAAAAACTACCTATAATATCCCCCCCCCCCCCTCCTTGCGTCGGTTTCCTCAATGCTGAGGGTCGTGGTCATTTCCATTGACCTGGAACATCCTTTCCCGGATGATGCGCCGCCATCTGTTCCTGTCAGTAGCCGAGTGCAGAGCATCGTGCATAGTAGTGCCGAGGGTTGTGCGAATCTGGTCCGTCCATCGTATCGGGCTCCTGCCTCTCGGTCGCTTGCCTTCAACTTTACCAGTGACCATTAGTTTTTCTAGGTTATCACTGTCTTTCCTGGCAATGTGACCAAAGAATTCCAGAACTCTGCGAAGACAAGTCGTGAACAGTCTAGTTCGGATCTTAAGTTCGGCTAAGATTGACACGTTGGTGCGGTGTGCCGTCCATGGTATACGCAGCAGTCTTCTCCAGCACCACATTTCGAAAGCATCGATCCGATTGCGGTCAGCCTTCTTCAGGGTCCATGTCTCCGAACCGTATGTGAAAATGGAGAACACCAGAGTTCGGACCAAGGCAACCTTGGTGTTGGTGGAGATGTTTCTGTCCTTCCATATATTGTCAAGCTGCGACATGGCACCTTTAGCCATTCCAATCCTCCTGCGAATTTCCATCTCACAAGAACCATTGTCGCTGATGTTAGAGCCCAGGTATACAAAGTAGTTAGCGATTTCCACCTATAATATAATACCTACCCAAATAGTACCCAAACAGTTAGACTAATATGCCGTTTTAATATTTAGCGGCAAAATTAACGAGTTAGTATGCTTATAACGATAGCATTGTGTATAATGAAACAAGGAAAGAAATTATTAATATTTATTTACATATATGTAGATACATGTATATAAGTACGTATAACTAGGTACATATGTGGTGCTAACAAATTAAGTACCGATATTTTAACAGATGACAGTACTCGGTTCCTGGAGTATATTTAAGAATGAAACATTATAGGTTTTATGTTGTATTTTGGAACAAAAACAGATTTTTCCCCCAGGAAAAATCCGTTTTGGATCCCACTCTGCCCGGAAGAAACCATGTACGACTCGCACGGACTAAAATCCCTGAGGTGTTTCACCGCTTCGCTTTGGGGTGGGGTCTCGGGAACGCGATTGCACAGCTTCCGCTACCCCGCCAGCGTTGCCTATAAGGTTCGTTCAAAAATCATGTGATCATAAATCTTAAATATTAATAAGTATTAAATTTTTGAACTGATTTTGATCGTTCCTGACGTTTTCCGTACCTCCCCCCATCCTACAATGTACCACATGATTTTCTCGTTAGGGTGCTGCATCCTGCCTGTGAAGGCTCTTCCTCGCGTGCACGCTCAGCTTTTTCTTTCAGCGTCATAACTGAGACGCTGAATGTAGCTACTGCCGCCCAGGCCTCCTCACTGTCGATCATACGGCGAACTAGCAGCGGTAGCGTGGGATCTTCTCCTACAACCGCGGATAGGACAGCGCGAGGCTCCGCCCAAGCAGGGCACTCTTCGCGCGTGTGCTGAGCCATGTCCGTGACTCTCCCTCCACAATGATGGCATGCTGCCCTCGGTTCCTTTCTCACCCTCTTACACAGCCAAAGCAGCCATATCAATCATGTCAGCGGCTGTGTGAGGTGGAAAGAGGGTACTCTGTGTTTGCGTTCGACCCAGTCTTTCAGAACGGGCTGAACAGCGGCCACCAGGTTGCTGAGATATAGGGGTCGCGAGTTTACACAATCTACTTATTATATTTAAACCGAAGCCAATTTTCAAAATCAAATCAAATCAAATCAAATTATTTATTTCAGATTTACATCCATATATGGTTAGTTACATTATATACTTATATCTATGTTAGTGAGGTTATATAATAAATTAATTAAATATTATAAATTACCTAATTAAATTAATTAAATACTAAAAAGAACAGAGCTCGGTGTGACACAGATCAAGGCTATTTAATATATTTAACAAGTGTCCTGATCTGTGCCACCCAGTGACAAAGAATAGGACAATTGTACCTATCTGCTAACACCTTCAAAACTTACTTTAAACCTTTACCTTTTACTTTCCTTAAATGTATAATCTATATTATAAAAAGTATTCAACTATCCAGACCATGCAAACCACTGAACATCGAGTTACTACATACTACAGACGCCCACTACTACAATGGGAATTACATTTCAGTTCATCCGGTTTCCAATGCAATCATCGATATAACCCGTTATTCTGCTGTTAAGCCCACGTTCGCTGAGATCGATAAGAGATTTAGGGGATAAAAACCTAATTGGGGGCAATCAGGACGTGACGATCGGCAGGGACGAGAGCGGCCACAGCCTGTTCAATTAAATTGATTAAGTACCTATCATATTCTCGATCAATCACTGATTTAGCAAAGGGCCTTATATTGGCTTTTTAAATTTTCCCGCATGCGGGAGGGGTGACGATCACGCATGCTACGGCCCGTTTTCATTTCAATTCTTATGACTTGGCAACCGCCCTGGTGGTCCATGGGCGACGGTAATTACTTCTGGACGGCTATATCACATAAGTGTTATATAGCATTATAAAACATTATTAAACGTTATAACACAAGTAAACGTACAAAGATGAAAATTCTACAGAATGCTATTACCTATATTTTATAATATTAAATAACATAATGATGTTAGATAAGACTAAAAAAGAATAAATATAATCAAAAATAGTTACATTTCAATAAAAAAAATAAAGTAACATAACTTTCAAATCGGAAGCCCCAATAATAATAGAGCCCCAACCCATACAAGTCACTGCCCTCAGACATGAGGTATCGACCAGGAAGAAGAAGAACTTTCAAATACAGTCCATTGGAAATTTAAAGCTATTGGGTTAGGAATTCGGTTACAGAATAATATAGGTTTTTTGGGGTCTAGTGCTAGCGCTTTTTATATCTACTGGGTATATCTATATATTTTCTGGTTTTATACACCCGTAAATTCATGCACCTTATAGGAAAAACGCCGCAGGCAAGATACACGCTTCTACTTTTGTAACAAATTACTACTGACGCCTGGTAATGTGATGAGTAAGGAGTCGGTTTCTAAAAGTGCGGAGGAGTTAATTAGTAGGTATGTTACTACAAAACATTTGAGGTACTCCGATTTCTCGATAATCAACATCCTGAAATTTGTTTTTTACTATTTGTAGTGATATTTTCTTAGGCTTTATACTTCATTGTTGCCGACTTCAATACGAGGTAAATGTTATTTACCGAGGACATTGGCACTGAATTTGATATTTCCTGCGACAATGCAGCCGGCAGTAATGCGGCGCAGCAATGCTCCCTTAATGTGGACTACCACGGGTGAAATTGCCGCTAGGAGCGCTAGTGAACAGTGGGTCCTACGAAAAGAGGTTATATGTCATTTTCAGTACATTTCTCATTAGTTTTTAATTTAAGTCATTTTTTTTATTTTGGTGCGCTACATGCGTCAGCACCTTCTCCGCATGTCACATCGGTCGAACCTCTCGTGCAGCCGGAGCGGCAGCCGAAACACAAGCCGCGCTAAAGCGAAAGAAATATGCTCTTCTCGGCTCTAGCTACTATTTCGTCCCTTTTGCGGGTGAAACGGCGGGCTGCTGGGGTGCTGATGCAAAACGTTTTATCCGCGACATGGGCCGCCGACTCAGGCAGAAGGACGAAGACCCGCGCTCAGAGTCGTTCCTAGTGCAAAGGCTGTCCATAATTATACAAAGCAGCAATGCCGCTAGCATTATGGGCACTTTTGCACTTGGAACGGCGGGGAGCGAGATGTAAATATATTTTTAAGTAATTTATATATATTTTTTTTTTATATTAAATATTTATTTAAGTCGTGTTTATTTCACTTTTAGAGGAATAATTACATAGAAATATATTAAATACTGAAAAAATATTAATTTGGCTATAAAAACGCGCCATAAAAACTCATACTAATGGCGCTTGACAGGGACCCACGCATGAGGGGCGCCGCCTGGTGAGCAAAAATACGGTAGTCCTCATTGGAATTCAACCTTCATAATAAACCTTCAACCTACAATCAATGACCGAGTCAGAGCTTTTAATGCAGCACTTATACATGTTGGTAAATTAATATGCCCAACGTTTTCATGGGCTCACTGTACCTTAACCCATCCAGGGCCCTTGCCATGACGTCTTAACGTGATTCAGCTTAGGTTCTAAACTGAATCGCGTTAAGACGTCATGGTAAGGGGCCTGAACTAATCGCTATACATTGTCGTTATGCCTCTACAAGGCATTTTCGTTACACACCGGGAGGCCCATATCATCGCTACGGCTACGGCGTAGCGCTACAAGAATTCCACATAGGTGAATAAATTGATGTACTTATAATACTCTCCGAGGAATATCTGGTACATTATCAAAATCTCACACTTGAGTTGTTATCAGTGGAAGTACTTACTTAAAGTAAAGATTTGTGTTCAATCATCCAAGATTTTAAGTGGCAGTTATATCGACATCTCGTTCCTGTGTGTTTTTGTTCTGATGTATGAAGATGTTTCCTGTTTTCCTGTTTTTCTGTTTCGTTTCAGATATTTTGACAGAAGGATTTTTTTATATAACATAAAAACTAACAAAAAATGTTTTTTATCCAAAAATGACAAAAGTCTATAACATTTCTTGCTTCTTTTAACGTCCAGAATATATTAGTTAAAATCTTTCGGGCTATTATCGCCCTCAGTGTATTAACCACAAGTTCAGCACAATTAAGATGGCAAATATAAAAATAAAAAGACAAAATGATTCCGTAAAAGATTCCCTGCATTTTTTTAATTGAATGCCTATTTCAACTAATACTAACCCAAGGGGATTAAGATTTAATTTTGTTAACCTTAAAATGAATCACTTTAAAATGGATGAGACATGTATAGGCCATGACCATGCGTTTCGAACCCTCTACAGCACTCGTTATCACAAGGTTAAATGATAACTGAGAGGATGAAATTCTCACACAAGTAGTTTGCACAAGTAACATTTTTTTGTTGTCAGGGAGAATTCTCACTCTCTCAAACATCAATGCCTATGAAACGGCGGGAAAGTGTCGAAACTATATTTAATAAGTAAGGTCAACAAAATCTGTCTTCTGTTATCGAGATTAGTATTCATTGAAATTATACATTTAAAAAAAGTTTGATGCCGTCAGTCTGGGAGTCAAGTGCATAAAGGCCCATTTAGACGGTACGAGTTTCTCGCCCATTTTGGAGCGAGAAATAGTATGATATTATCGTACGCAATATTTAAATAAGTAAAGCGAAACTCCAATGTTGCATCGACTTAGGATTCGTTACCGTGATAGTGGGTTCTCCTTAACTATATATTTATAGTTTAAGCATTATAAGGTGAAGTGGGTTCAGATGTGTAATCGAAAAACAGACCAGCAAATACTGTACTTAAATATAATATCTACAGCTGTACGTTCTATTTACAATTTAATTAATTTGGCAGACAGAATAAAACGCAAAAGCTTTAATTTGGTAATTGTTGGCTTAACCACTTTTACCTAAACATTATTTTAGTTCCTCTACTCCTCATTTTCAACCGACTTAAAATCCAAATTTCGGATTATGCGATGTTTATGCCCTTATTGTTTCTTCCTATTCGCGATTCTGTACAATATGGATTCACACAGCTGTTTTTCGCCACAGGCGTTATTCTACACGGTCAGTATTTCTTCACAATCATGTTTCTTCCTAGTCGTGATTCTACACAATATGATTTCCGCGCAGGTAATTTTCATCACAGGCATCACAGTTATTGTTTCTGCAAATTATATTGTGTAGAATCGCCACTAGGAAGAAACAAGATTGTGCAGAAACCATGACTGTGTAGAATAACGCCTGTGATAAAAATCAGCTGTGTGGAATTCAAATTGTGTAGAATCACGACTAGGAAGAAACAAGATTGTGAAAAAATAATGAGGGTGTAGAATAACTCCTGTGGCGAAAATCAGCCATGTGGAATCCATATTGTGCAGAATCGCGAATAGAAAAAAACAATATTGGCATAAACATCGCATAATCCAAAATTTCAACAAACTTCAGAGAAGGTTCTCAAGGCGTGTGAATTTCATTTTATTTATTTTATTGTTTGATGTTTGTTAGTCTGTCAATACTGAACCGATAAAAAAAAATTATAGTAGATGGTTCCAGAATGGGACAATTAACCCATCTGATTCTTATTCTGATGATGGTATCCATGAGTAATTGAGGGAAGTTCTTCTCCTCAAATTTTAAAGACACATGCATTATGATTTGGGTGTTTTCTTAAGACACTCTAGCATTTTTTACGAAAACCATCAATTTGGTGGAGTGGACGTGATGATGAAGATCAGGGATGGAATATTGAAACTGCTCGATAATTCCATTTGATTTTACTTGATATCTAATGAAGCCATTTTCAAAGGTACTCGTATGGTGAATTGGATATTTATGAAGGAAACTTGAACCAATTGTTGGTCAGTTTTTTTCTTAAAAGAATTCTATGAATAGTTTTGTTATTTCCAAATATTTCCAATTTTCAAACGTGCATATGTTTATACATACGAGTATGCACGTTTGGAGCGAGCGTGTTTTCGTAATTATGTATTTCACTCAAACAGGTTATCCTGTTTGAGTGAAATACATAATTACGAAAACACGCTCGCTCCCGCGTGGAAACTCCGAACTGGAAAATAAATAGGTACCATTTTCAATCCGAGCTAACAACTTTTCGGCGAATTGAAGACGGTAATAATAAAAAGGGCCAATCTGTTTTACGAACCTTAAGTCTCTTTCGAGTCGATGGGAATGAATTGATCACTCCGACAGTAATCGAAAGCTCGTAAAGTAAGAGGATTTAGTAATAGCGTAGGGATCGGATTTGCAGTTTACATGCAGAGTTGATATCTTCACTACACAAAGCACGGCTCCAGGCGAGATATGATTTTATATACCTAATTTGGTTTTACTTCGTAGCCACGCGACGCAGTGCGATGCGCCAACATTTCAACGCGGCACCGCGCGGTATGAAGGCGCACCGCTTCAAATGTCATAAACGTTAAGAAACATACCGTTGATACATCGCAGTGGTCTAAGATCTATCCAAGGAAATAGGTGTACAATTTATAGAGCCACGAAACCTGGTCAATGAGTGCTCAAAAGGGTCTAGGTGGAACGGTGGAAAGCAGAATGTTTGAAATATTGAGACAAACATACTAAAAATCCTTGTCCCTCAGACCTGAGCCCGAGGAAGGGGATAAAGAAGGTCCCGTTTTTTTAGAACATCTCGAAAACGATCCGTCAAACAAAATTTCAATTTCGTGTGCCATACTATAATTATTAATTGATCCGCTTAGCAGCTGTTCAGCGGTGGATGTAGCAGTAGTTGGGAAACAAAGGGGTTTTAATCAATTGAAGGTGTGCAATTTATAGAGCTCTGAGTTTGGTGTGATATAATAGCTAATTATGTACCTAATTAATTCGAATATAACATTGCCAGGCGTTTTAATGGGGGAAAAGTAGTACCAGGTGACGTTAGAGGTGCGGTCAAAAGTGCCAAAGTCGCCTTATATATAAATGTCTATACTTTTTCAGAATCAGAATAGCCCTACAAAATCGTGTGTGCAAAAATACAGGTGCAAATATTCAGTCGTTTACTTCGCCAGGCGACGACAAAGAGCAACTATCACACCCACCGCTGAACAGCTGCCAGGCGTCCGGATTAATTAATAATGATAGTATGGCACACTAAATAGTGAGGTTTCGTGGCTCTATCAATTGTACACCTATTCCGTGGCTAGCTCTCAGGTTTTATTTCACTAAAAATATTAGGTTTTATTTCACTTAAACTCGCTGAAAAGCATCCATGCTTGTCATGCTTGAGCGGTTCTCACCCGCCGCTCGCCCCTCGCAGGCAGCCGGGGGCCTCGGCGAGCGCCGGCCGCCTGCGGTTTTACTTGATGATCTAGAGCACAAAAGCGATTTTATGTCGCCTAGCCTCGACTTTAAGTCGAACTTTTCGAGCAAGAGAAGTGAAAAATAGATTCGGTATGAGTTAGGATGTGTAACATATTGAATTGAAGTACATACTCAAACAAAAAGTCTGACCGAAAGAGTAGTCAGGCTCAGGCGGAATAGAGAAGGCATTAGGTATTTTAGAAAAGGGGCTGACTATATTTACTTCAGGCTCGCAAAGCTGGTTTATAGGCCGATGTATGGACAGCTTAAAGTGGCGGTTTAAGCTTTAGTGCATACAGAAAAAGCATATATTCAGACCCTGGACTTAGCTATAGAGTGCAAAACCTGCCAATAAACCAGCGTGGACCTAGCTCGCGCGCTGCATACTTTGTGTACAGGTGGTGCAGACCACAGATGCCACACTCCACAATGCTAATAAATAAATCAGCTTAATATTCACACTCTGCGATTTCAAAGGAACTTTAAAGGAGGCTGTAGGCTTCCTACAGAGGAATATGTTTGAAAACAAATGGGAGTGAGCGCCGGGAATCCGCTAGGGGAGTTCTCTGTGGGTGGTCGCTTTCCGCTACAAAGCGGGAAAACCACGGGATCGGCTACGAGCGTAGCGCGTAGCACTCACTGGCACTGGCACTCAATGTGTTAAAGCTGATTGTACGTTCTAGCTCGTTCATCGGCTATGCAAAGGCAGCCCTTTGTGTCGTTTGAAACGCTTCCATCATATACCTTTAACATTGCAAATAAATAAGTATAATTACCACGACTTTAAATTAACTGTAGTATTCTATACTCGCTAGCGTCTGCGTCAACTTACTGTCGTTCATCTTGCTCGTACTTATATGCTGCTGGGGGCGAGATATTCACATTTGTAGTAAACGTAAACTAATTTATATAAACGTAAAATAATTTATTTTATTTTAATTTTGATTTTTAATTTTGAAATTAGGTACTAATTTGACAGAAGGGTAAATATTCAAATCCGTTTGACAGAAGGGTAAATATTTAAATATTCTCTACGTTTGACAAACGGGAAATGACGATTTCGTGGAAATTTACATCCACGTGTCTGTTTTGTTACGTCGAATCGCACTCCGGTCACACTCACTGTTTGCCTAGAGACGAGTGTGCAGTAAGCGATTGTAATAACGGCCGTAATGGCCTTTTTACTGCCTTTTGAAAGGCGTGTAATTTTATATAATTACGTCGTCGATATGAAAAAAGTTTCCATATTAAACTAATGTAAAAATTGAACTTATACTCATACTCATACTCATACTCATTATTTATTGATAATTATAAATTACATGTCAACTTAACTTAAATACTTGCTAATACTAGTTGTATTGTTAGTAGGTACATAATTTACACTATTTTAAACTTTTATTATTTATTTATTAGGAATTCGTCGAAACTATAGAACGACCGCTCGATAAGCCAAGACTTGAGTTTGTATTTAAATATCGCTAGACTAGGAGCGTCTGTTATTGAGGTGGGCAAGTTGTTATATACCGTCGGACCCATCACGTGTATACTTTTTGCCGTTTTAGCAAGGCTGCGAGGCACGGCGGCTAACTTGTGCCCATAGCGCGTGACACGATCGCTTCGCTTATACAGAAAAAGATACTGATATAGAAAGATATGAATCGAAGTTCATATCTTTCTAGAGAGCTTTAATACAGTTGTTCATCTTACTGAACTTTAGTTCTTACCGAATAGTAGAAGCGTAGAAAATAAAGAAAAAAATAAAAGAGCTTTTAGTTCGGGTTTTTTTTTCGTTTCTAAACACTGTGGTAAGGTTTCTGCTTATTTAGTAATAGTGGCGTATTTGTTACAGTTCATATTATACAGAAAGTTTTGTGAACTTTATTAAACCTTGTTTAAACGGCGATCAGTCCTGTCATTGGTGATAAAAATGGGCAAGCACTTTTTAAATTATAATAATGTTTGGAAAATCGTATTTGTTGGCAGTTGTGTGGAGATAGAAATGTCCCTAATTAGCAGATCACCACTGTAGATAGGAGGCTATGTACAGTCGCGAACAGGGATTGTTGAGCCATTTGCAATTTGTCATAATTTAGGCGTGTAATGACCGATGATATCAATATATGACAGTTGTCAACTGCATTACACGGCAAAGTCAGTGGCGAACCGGGGTAGTTAAAGCTCAACAATCCCTTATAGAAATAAAACACTTTGGACTAATTGCGTTAACCCTACGTTTCGAATCCTTTACAGCACTCGTTTAACAGAGTTAAGAAAATGATGGTGTTAATAAACGCGATTAACCCGTTCTAAAGTGATTAATTTCAATGAACAACAATCGCGAAAAATTATATTTTCTTTCAGGTTTCAGGTTTCAAAATATTATTAGTATTGCATGTATCAATGCTTAAAATAGGTTTTTTATAGGTACATATAAAATAACTTTTTCCAAGCAAGAACTAAATAAAAACAGATTAAACATACGTAAAAATACGTTAAAAATGACACCTATTAGGATTGTATCGGACCGTGTCGCTATCGATTTTGTGACACACGCAGCACGCACGCACCTGCCTTTAGCAGGTAATTAAAGTAAACTATTCATTACAGTTGCTCAAAAAGCAATGCAATGCTAATTTTTTGGCTGTTTGGCGTGCGCAAGGTTCATTCAAAGTTTTGCGAACTAGTGCTCTTCTACATTTTTAACCGACTTCTAGAATTCGACGGAGGCGGATATAGTCTGACAAGCCAAGGCTGCAGTAGATTTCGTTTTTAAATTATAGGCGTCCCTTTTTTTCGGTATGAAAAAAATAGGGAGGCGTATAAATTAAAAAAAAAGTTCTAATGCAGTCTTCGCTTGTCAGACTATATATATTCTTCTGTTTGTATTTTTTTAATGTACGAGTATGTTCACCGATTACTCCGAGGTTCGTCGTCCAATTTGGGTGATATATTTTTATTTGAAAGGAGTTACCTCCAATTTGGTTCCATAGAAATATAGTGCTGATTTGATGATGGGATCCATGAGGAATTAAGGGAACTCCTCAATTTTCAAAGGCACATGTATGGTGATTTTTGTATTTTATTAAGAAAATTAAACAATTTCTTAGGAAAACCATAACTTTCGGAAGGTAGACCGGATGATGGAGACCAGGGATGGCGTGTGGAACTTCAGATACATAAGTCGATAATTCCGAGCTCCGATCTCCAATTTGAGCAATTTTATTTTTAAAGAAAGCACGAATTAAATCATTTATTAAATGTAATAAATGTTTTGATTCATGTATTTTTTTTATTTTTTTTTTATTATGAAACAAACAGTCTTACAAAAATATTTTCACATATTATTTTCTTATTTCTAGACCTATAGTTTCCAGAATTTTCAAATTTCCTTAATTAAAACTAACACGATTTTGCACGACAAGTACATATTCTACTTTACTCTATGTTCTAATTAGGGACATTTCTATCTCCACACAACTGCCAACAAATACGATTTTCCAAACATGATTATAATTTAAAAAGTGCTTGCCCATTTTTATCACCAATGACAGGACTGATCGCCGTTTAAACAAGGTTTGATAAAGTTCACAAAACTTTCTGTATAATATTAACTGTAACAAATACGCCACTATTACTAAATAAGTGTTTAGAAACGAAAAAAAAACCCGAACTAAAAGCTCTTTTATTTTTTCTTTATTTTGTACGCTTCTACTATTCGGTAAGAACTAAAGTTCAGTAAGATGAACAACTGTATTAAAGCTCTCTAGAAAGATATGAACTTCGATTCATATCTTTCTATATCAGTATCTTTTTCTGTATCAGTTCAATTTTTACATTAGTTTAATATGGAAACTTTTTTCATATCGACGACGTAATTATATAAAATTACACGCCTTTCAAAAGGCAGTAAAAAGGCCATTACGGCCGTTATTACAATCGCTTACTGCACACTCGTCTCTAGGCAAACAGTGAGTGTGACCGGAGTGCGATTCGACGTAACAAAACGGACACGTGGATGTAAATTTCCACGAAATCGTCATTTCCCGTTTGTCAAACGTAGAGAATATTTAAATATTTACCTTTCTGTCAAACGGATATCAATGTTTACCCTTCTGTCAAGTACATAATTTCAAAATTAAAAATCAAAATTAAAATAAAATAAATTATTTTACGTTTATATAAATTAGTTTACGTTTACTACAAATGTACATATCTCGCCCCCAGCAGCATATAAGTACGAGCAAGATGAACGACAGTAAGTTGACGCAGACGCTAGCGAGTATAGAATACTACAGTTAATTTAAAGTCTTGGTAATTATACTTATTTATTTGCAATGTTAAAGGTATATGATGGAAGCGTTTCAAACGACACAAAGGGCTGCCTTTGCATAGCCGATGAACGAGCTAGAACGTACAATCAGCTTTAACACATTGAGTGCCAGTTGCCAGTGAGTGCTACGCGCTACGCTCGTAGCCGATCCCGTGGTTTTCCCGCTTTGTAGCGGAAAGCGACCACCCACAGAGAACTCCCCTAGCGGATTCCCGGCGCTCACTCCCATTTGTTTTCAAACATATTCCTCTGTAGGAAGCCTACAGCCTCCTTTAAAGTTCCTTTGAAATCGCAGAGTGTGAATATTAAGCTGATTTATTTATTAGCATTGTGGAGTGTGGCATCTGTGGTCTGCACCACCTGTACACAAAGTATGCAGCGCGCGAGCTAGGTCCACGCTGGTTTTTTGGCAGGTTTTGCACTCTATAGCTAAGTCCAGGGTCTGAATATATGCTTTTTCTGTATGCACTAAAGCTTAAACCGCCACTTTAAGCTGTCTATACATCGGCCTATAAACCAGCTTTGCAAACCTGAAGTAAATATAGTCAGCCCCTTTTCTAAAATACCTAATGCCTTCCCTATTCCGCCTGAGCCTGACTACTCTTTCGGTCAGACTTTTTGTTTGAGTATGTACTTCAATTCAATATGTTACACATCCTAACTCATAACAAATAACAAATCTATTTTTCACTTCTCTTGCTCGAAAAGTTCGACTTTAAGTCGAGGCTAGCCGACATAAAATCGCTTTTGTGCTCTAGATCATAAAGTAAAATCGCAGGCGGCCGGCGCTCGCCGAGGCCCCAGGCTGCCTGCGAGGGGCGAGCGGCGGGTGAGAACCGCTCAAGCATGACAAGCATAGATGCTTTTCAACGAGTTTAAGTGAAATAAAACCTAATATTTTTAGTGAAATAAAACCTGAGAGCTAGCCACGGAATAGGTGTACAATTGATAGAGCCACGAAACCTCACTATTTAGTGTGCCATACTATCGTTATTAATTAATCCGGACGCCTGGCAGCTGTTCAGCGGTGGGTGTGATAGTTGCTCTTTGTCGTCGCCTGGCGAAGTAAACGACTGAATATTTGCACCTGTATTTTTGCACACACGATTTTGAAGGGCTATTCTGATGAAAAAGTATAGACATTTATATATAAGGCGACTTTGGCACTTCACCTCTAACGTCACCTGGTACTACTTTTACCCCATTAAAACGCCTGGCAATGTTATATTCGAATTAAGTAGGTACATAATTAGCTATTATATCACACCAAACTCAGAGCTCTATAAATTGCACACCTTCAATTGATTAAAACCCCTTCGTTTCCCAACTACTGCTACATCCACCGCTGAACAGCTGCTAAGCGCCCGGATCAATTAATAATTATAGTATGGCACACGAAATTGAAATTTTGTATGACGCATCGTTTTCGAGATGTTCTAAAAAAAATGGGACCTTCTTTATCCCCTTCCTCGGGCTCAGGTCTGAGGGACAAGGATTTTTAGTATGTTTGTCTCCTAACTATTATTAGGACCGCCTACCGCGGTAGCGTTTTCGTTGCGCCAAATATAGCAGAAATAATGCTTCCAAGCTTTATCTGCGTTTACTGTATATTTAGCATGAATGAAAAAACAATCTGTCTTGTTTTATTTTTTTCAATCAACTTGTTAATGCTCATAAAGAGGAATTAGCAACTTATCTTATTGATATTGATTGCGCATGACACTTGAGCCTGGTATCTCGCGACAAGTATCAATGAGCCTTATCAATCGATAACGTTTAATTCACAGCAATCACTGTCTCAGTTTGTCACTAATGTAGGTACTTACACACTGATAAGACGACAAATGTTGATACGAGGCCTGTTTTCGCATGGTAATCATAATCACCATTTTTATGGCATGATATGGAACGCATAACCTACATACTGAGGACTTAGGCCTGTCAGGATATACTATAAGTTGTAGATATTTATAAATGTATTCTCACGCTAAAAAGACAGAAATAATTCTATGGATCGCTTTAGTTAGTTATTATGTCAAAAAGTTAATAAAAAATGAATTGAAAAGTACAGCATAAAAAAATACAAATGACATGTGTATTTTATTATATAGACATAGACATAGAAAAGTTTAATATAACATAAGATTACTTAAAAAACACACTTATCAAGCAAAAAAAGTAAGTACTTTTTTATGCATATAAAGTTTAGTGATTTTCTATAGGTAGCGTCCTACTTTGTCGATTTACTAAACTTTAGTGCTTGTTCAGTGAAATGTATGTGTTTGGTATATTTATCCCATTTTATGTATGAGATAAAGATTTGTTATTGTTAATCTAATAGTCATTGATACTAATGTCGTTTGTTTGATCTTTTTTACGGAATTTGAACGGAATTTATTTCCGACTCAAGTTTAGTATCCCATTTTAACGGTTTGGTGGTCCATAGACAAAAAAATTACTACAAGTATAAATGTAATTATTATGGTCGTTAAAGTTATAAAAATTCTTATTGTATGAGCACGAGTTCCTAAAAGACATTGTTTGTGATAATAATATATTTTTAATTTAAAAGAGTTTTCAGTTAAACAATATTATAAATCTTATGTCGTTTTGAAATTATATTTTTTTTAATTAAAACTGTTTTTTATTTAGCGGAATCATCGATAAAAAAGTCCATTATCGATAGTTATCCAACCCTACCATTCATATTTAATTAATTATATTTTTTACTACAGGGATCCATATAACTATTTCTGTCTTTTTAGCTTGAGAATACATTTATATTCAAACTACTAAGGTTCCACAAGTATACATATATTATATGATTTTGACTGGGTACCTAATTAAAAATCCATAAAGTATGGCAAATAATTTTACACCAACCCCTCCATAACTTCAAAGTACAAGTGTGTTTTTTGCGGTCCCAAACTTTATCCAACGTTTTCTCAATTGTCGCTTTTTCACTTTTGCAAGTTTGAAGAATTAACAAAAAAAACTATACCTAACACTTAGAGACATAATTTTTTTACCGAAAGATAACTTATGCTTTGTTATATTACAAACGACTCATAACTCCATATCGACAAAGTAGAAATTTTTCCCTAAAACAGGCACAAATATGATATCGACGATTTTTTTAGGTATTCGACAAAGTGGGACGCTGGGCACTAAACTTTGAGGCCTTAAAAAGGTGCTTAAATTGGACATTTATGCGTCGACATCAAAATCATAAAACTTAAGTGGCAGTGGGCGGGGCACATTGCACGTAGCCTCATCGCACCGCATTGCACATCGCACCGATGGCCGTTGGGGCGGAAAGGTTCTCGAGTGGCGACCGCGAACCAGAAGGCGCAGCGTGGGTAGGCCCCCCACAAGGTGGACTGATGACCTGGTGAAGGCCGCAGGAGCCCGCTGGATGCGGGTGGCGCAGGGCCGGTCATTGTGGAAATCTTTGGGGGAGGCCTATGTGCAGCAGTGGACGTCTTTCGGCTGAAATGATGATGATGATGATGATCAAAATCATAGGTTTATTACAGTATGTTCTATCAGTTTTCATTGAAAGTCGATTTTGGGTAGGTTTTGCCATATTTCACTGCCCGTAACTCCGTAACTAGAATGGACAGAGTGGGACGCTTTACTAAACTCACTCACATATGAAAAAGTGCTGCAACTGCAGCACTTTTATGGCGTATTTTTTTTCGGGCGATTGGGTATTCAGTTCTTTTATTCTATATCTATGCGTTGCTACGAGTAACTGCCTCCTTTAGAGTCGGTTCTCGGAGTCTCTGTGTATTAGTTCCTGTTTACAGTCTACGAGAATATGTTTTGCTGTTTACTCTTTTTCCATGCATACCCTGCGCATGGAACTATCCGTTATTGTGCATTTCCATTTTTAGTTGTGCCAAATTAAGAAATTGTTAACAGACAGTTACTTTAGTCTGTTTGGTTACACACTTTTCCAATGCCTAATGTAAAATAAGAAATCGTAACAATGGATATTTTTTAGGGTTCCGTACCTCAAAAGGAAAACACGGAACCCTTATAGGATCACTTTGTTGTCCGTCCGTCTGTCCGTCAAGACCCGTTATTTCGGGAGTGCGTGAAGGTATCGAGTTGAAATTCAAACTATATAGGCCTGGTAAGAGTACTAATGAACATCAGCCACGTGCCACGGAGCTGCGTTCGAGCGTCTGAAATTCACGACCGAATGACCCGCGTTAAACGTAGTCTAGAGGAAAATTAATAATCAAGATGAACGCCACTGGCAAGTGACTTTATCTTAAATAATAAACTCTCGTTTCTTTAAATTAGGCCTTGACGTTTTTACGTAATTCGTTTTAAAGCCAGCATTTTTAGGGTTCCGTATTTCAAAAGGAAAAAAACGGAACACTTATAGGATCACTTTGTTGTCCGTCCGTCCGTCCGTCTTTCCGCCAAGACCCTTTATCTCGGGAGTGCGTGGAGGTATCGAGTTTAAATTTAAACTATATACTAAGGTCTACGGTCCCTTGAAACCGTATTCCGCGTTTTCCGAAATTCATCCCCTAAGGGATCAAAAAAGGGGATTAAAAATCCGTCAAAACCCTCCCGTCCGTCAAGACCCTTTATCTCGGGAGTGCCTAGAGGTATCGAGTTGAAATTTAAACAATATACTAAGGTCTACGGTCCCTTGAAACTGTATTCCACGTTTTTCGAAATTCATCCCCTTAGGGATAAGAAAGGGGGTTGAAAGTTTGTATAAGGTGTGAATCATTATTCAAGTTGCAGACTTAAAACTTCGTTTATAGACTCTTTGATACTACACAAGAAAAGTGTATTTAGCGTTTTTCGAAATTCATCCCCTAAGGGATAAAAAAGGAATTGAAAGTTAGTATGAGATGTGAATATTTTTTTAAGTTACAGACTGAAAACTCCGTTTATAGACTCTTTGACAATATACAAGAAAAGTATATTTAGCGTTTTTCGAAATTCATCCCCTAAGGGATAAAAAGGGGGTTAAAAGTTTGCATGAGGTGTGAATCATTATTAAGGTTGCAGACTTAAAACTTCGTTGTCTTTGATACTACACAGAAAAAGTATATTTAGCGTTTTTCGAAATTATGATTTGGTGTCATGTAATAAAACCACTGTTCACTTTATCACGAGAATACTCATACTTTTTATCAAATTGTAAAAATAAAATTCAGGTTGTAATCTTTTACGTGATACAAAATTATATTTCTAGTTCCACTCATGGATTGACCACGGATGGATTGATGGTTGGCGTAGTTGGTAGTTACCCTGCCTGCTAAGCCGATGGTCAGGGTTCGAATCCCGGTAAGGGCATTTATTTGTGTGATGAACACAGATATTTGTTCCTGAGTCATGGATGTTTTCTATGTATTTATGTATTTGTATATTATATAAATCGTTGTCTGAGTACCCGTAACACAAGCCTTATTGAGCTTACTGCGGGACTTAGTCAATTTGTGTAAGAATGTCCTGCAATATTTATTATTATCATGATTGCGTTGCGATCAACTTTTACAGTGGAACTTTATATCGAATTCAGAAAAAAAAAAAATAATTGTAATCATCCGTCACACCAGAAATGATCAGGCACCAAGGCATGGGGACACTAGGCAAGGCTCGAAATTGTAGGAAAATGGGGGTAGGGGTTCGAGAAATCTTATGCATCTTAACATGTGGGGGAGAGAGGTCCAAATTCACCAAAATCATCCGTATCCTTACGTAATTAATGAATAACCCCCTATTCATTAATTACGTAAGGATACGCAATTACACAAGCTTAAACAGATTTTTAATCATTTTTATGATCTATGGAACCCTCGGTGGACGAGTCTGACTCGCACATGGCCGGTTATTTTATACTTGTTGATACTGTTAGAATATCCGGCTTGTAAAACATTGAAAAAGTGCGTAACCAAACGGACTAAATTAACTTTCTGCAACTTTCGGTTAACAATTTCTTCACGATCACGCTAATCCGTACTCTAACACTTATACCTACTTACTCGCAATGCGTCTCAAATGTACTGTCGGGTTCAAGATTGCATGGGCAGTTTATGAATGAATAAATTCATAAATTGCCCATGCACTATTGAACGCGTGTGTACAGTCGCCATCAGATATATCTGACCTGCCGAGGCGCATTTATATTGTCAAAACGTTAGTCAGATATTTGTGAGCACCTCGGCAGTTCCAATGTTTCTGATGGCGACTGTACTTTCGTACGTGAGTTACATGATGTAGTGCAAGGAAGATGTCCTGCGCGTGATGTCAAACCAATGTCAACTCAAGATCAGATTTTATAATTCAAACTCCGTGTGAAGTTAATATTTAACCAAATGGAAACATTGTTCTAATCCCAGACGGCGTGAATTAATTAAACCACCAATAGCGCAGGCAATGTTTCCAAATTGAATAAGTAATTGTGTTATAACTGTTATGCTTCGCGGTGGCGAAGTAGGCAGTTTGTAGTTTGCCGAGCTTTAGGCGCTGAAAGCGAACACGGGAAAGCTTTTGGCCCCCGCTTAACTCTAAGATACAAACTTGGTTTGATTTTAAGCACCGCTTGCCGTGAGGACGACCAGAAATTTCGTAATCTGTTTGTCGCTCGAATATGCAAAAGCTTGTAGTTTCAGATTCGATTTAGAGTAGGATTAAATTTAAAAACCGGCCAAGTGCGATTCGGACGCGCGCACGAAGGGTTCCGTACCGTTATCTATAAAAACGGCAATAATTCACGTTTGTTGTATGGGAGCATCCTTAAATGTTTTTCTTATTATTTTAATTTTACTATTTGTTTTTAAGTGAATATATAAATCAATATTGTGTAAATATTTCAAGCGTCTACCTGTTATCGTTATCAATAATATCAATATCGAGAAAAACGAGCAGAAAAATCACGTTTGTTGTATAGGAGCCCCCTAAAATATTTATTCTATTTGCTGGCCATATACGTGCGGGCAATTCGTCAGATCTCCATAGTGGGTATGTCCGCCGGGCATCCGCCAGACAAATTTCCCATATATTTATTGAAAGATCTGGCGGATATGCCCCGCCGGCAATTCTGTTTTATAGTATTTGTTATTATAGCGGCAACAAATGCATCATCTGTGAACATTTCAAGTGTTTAACTATCACGGTTCATGAGATACGGCCTGGAGACAGACGGACGGTCGGGCGGACGGACAGCGGCCAGCGGAGTCTTAGAAATAGGGTTCCTTTGGGTATGGCACCCTAAAAAAACCGGCTAAGTGCGAGTCGGACTCGCGCACCGAGGGTTCCGTAAAAACTTTATGTTACAACTTCACCTAGAAGTAGAAATTTGAAGTCAGCCACATGTATCGAGAGATTGGGTCACTCGTTTGCACGGCATGCAGTTAGATGCGAGTTTGTTCGTAAACAATTTTTTTTACTTAGTTTGTAAGACGTTAGTCTTAGTTTATAAATTTGAAGAAAAAAAAAACAATCTAAGTCGCTTAAATTACAAATTTAGTTTTAAAAAGTTTTAGCAATATGTATTATGTGAATATAATATGTATGTAGATGCGTATATGTATTTGTGTATGTATATTAATAATTAGTTGTATTTATTCAAGAATGTGACATTTTATCTCTCTGTTTTACTCTTCCGCACCAATTTTGTAAGTTTCTGTTTGACCCAATGGTTGACTGGTAGAGAATGCCTTAAGGCATTAAGTCCGCCATTTGTACTTTCTTGTATTGTGCAATAAAGGTTAAATAAATAAAATAATGAAGTTATATTTTCCCTATATTTAAGATAATATCAAAGTTGTGTAAAAAAATCATATATTTTCCTTCATAAACTACGGAGATAAAAGGAGGGGGGGGGGATGGTATTTTTTTCAACATTTTCGTTTATAAATATTTGTTTTTAATAATAATAATAAATTGTTTAGGAATATGCAAATCTAGCCCTTTGAAATAATATCACACATCTCCCCTTCCCCCTCTTTTATCGGACATTTTTTATTGAAAATAAATAAAAATATATAAAAAATCTTCTCTCAATGTATCTGGATTAACTTTGTTTATAACTATTCCAAATTTCAAATCGGTACCTTAAGTAGTAAATCATAAGAATTAAACACATTTTTTATATAATTTATTATACTTAAGGTGTGTACTTATTTCTATGTTAAAAACTTCTGACTGTTTTCATTTGGTATTTATATTATTTATTAGTTACTTTTCAGAAGTTTCTAGTTTGTTAACAATAATGTTTTTGACAAATAGTAACGTTTTTGTATAATCTAACCTCTAAATTTACGGTAATTTACGGCCGTGTTAAAATAATATTTTTAGTATTTAATATATTTCTATGTAGGTAATAATCAAACATCGGGGTTTTCGGAACGGGAATGATTTGAGAAAGAGTAGACATAAACAGATGAGTTAGTCTAAAAAAATATCATATTATGCCTAATGAATAACAACCTCTCTGCGAATTGTATAGGTACACTCTATGACACTATTTTATTTTAATTAATGTAGTAGGTACTTACTTTAGCTTTACTAAAAAGCCTTATATGGACCAAGAGTTTGATAATGACTAACAATCATATTAAATACCTATATGTATAATTATAATTATTAATTAATTTTGCAATTGATTATTCATTATTCATTAGGCAGAAATCTGCTAGAGTGCATTCTGTTTTTTAAGTCAATATCTACTCTTGGGCAAATGTCAAACGTTCCCGCTCCGAAAACCCCGATGTTTGGTAATAATCCCTCTAAAATTGCATATTTTTCGAAATAAGCACGATTTAAAACTAATGAGATATGTACTGAAAATGACATATAACCTCTTTTCGTAGGACCCACGGTCCACTAGCGCCCGTAGCGGCGAATTCACTCGCGGTAATCTTCATTCAACGTAAGATCGCTGCCGATGGAACTTCCTAACAATGTAAACAAACCGCCATATTGATCGTAATAACCTAACTTCTAAGTTCTTAATGAAATCTACAAGATTAACTTATTTATCTTATGTTTTATATGTTACGATAATACGACCGTTTCAGTAGTGAATGGTTTCAGTGCTGTTTGAAAAAAAGGAGGAACAGTGGCAAAACATGTGACACCTTGTGTTTACATTATTAGGAAGTTCCGGTGATTTTAGGTAAGAGGGTACAACCAGCATCCGGTTTCAGCACGCCGAAATTGCGACAATTGTCACAACGTGTCTATGAAATTTAGTATGCAGCCGACATATTTCACCGACAGTGTCAGCGTGGATTGAACATTTTAACAAATTCTACGTAACGTAACGCGTATTCTTGGACGGATGCCTACATAATTAAACCAGCTAGTCTAATATGGTCGTGTCATCACCGTGGCTGTCATCATGTTTTAACAACTTCTTCTTTTAATAATGGTCTTCCGTTTGATATTCAAAATGGCGGTTGCGTTTCTTGAATAGTTCTTTGTTTTTGTGTGCTAAATGTTGTTTAATGTGTAATATTTATAGCTTATTGTGCAGTAAACTAACGAAGAAGTGTGCAGCTAATGAAGAATTAATCCTGAAACGCGTGTAACCGCGTTATTGAGTTATTAATCGGTTGCCCTGGGATTTTGGCCTCCTGAAAAATTTATTACGTATAAGCTGTAAACGGAATAAATAGCAAGGCCAATTACCGAACAACGTCGCCCAAGAGGCAATATACTATTTATATAAGATACACCAATATATTAATACGGGACACTGGCAAAATTGTCCAATTCTCGGACAGAGGCCATATTATAAAAGAAGAAGAAGATTCTTTTATAATATGGCCTCTGTCCGAGAATTGGACAATTTTGCCAGTTTCCCGTATTAATATAATCAGTGTATCTTATATAAATAGTATATTGCCTCTTGGGCGACGTTGTTCGGTAATTGGCCTTGCTATTTATTCCGTTTACAGCTATTATACGTAACTAGCTTTTACCCGCGGCTTCGCCCGCGTACTAAACGTAATTTTCAACCGTCTACAAATAAGGAGGTTCTTAGTTGGGCCCGTATATTTGTATGTACGTACATATGTATGTTTGTCCGCTATTATCTTGCGGTTGGCTGAACGGATTTAAATGGAAAGGATGGTTGTCGCAAAAGTGATCAAACTGAAAAATTCAAGTTGGCGGCTGTTTCTCAATTCTGACGTCTGATTTGTTATAAAGAACCTCTCGAACCCTTTATATGTGCCTACCGAGCTTTATCACGAACTTAACTCTTTAAATTCAAGATGGTGGCCGTTGATGGTGGCGTTGGTGGTTCGTTAGAAAGAACCTTTCGGATCCTCGGATATCGATTTTCATCACGATCAGATCATAACTGAAGAAATTCTAGACGATGGCCGTTTTTCTCAGTTTTAACTTCAGATTATTTATAAAGAGAACCTCTCGGAAATCGATTTTAACACGATCGGATCAAAATCGAAATAATTCAATATGGCGGCCGGATCTCGCAGTTTTTACTACAGATTCGTTACTGAGGAATCTCTCGGATCCCCAAATACCGATTATTATCAAGGTCGGATTAAAACTCAATAAATTCAAGATGGAGCCCCTTTTCGCAATTCTGATCAAGGACCTATTTTAGATTTAAGGTAGGCAGAGGTAGGTCGTTAGGTAAGTTACACTTACTGTATATATTTCCCATGTTGACTTTTTCACCCCATTTCGTACTCCTATTTACTCATTTTTCGTTAGGAATACTCCTGTGAATAAAATAGTCTAATAAATCTTGTTTCCCGATATACAATCAAATCCCACTTCACCCCTTTAGGAGGAGAATTACCCGTACAAAATAAATGTTCAACCGTAACGTAATTTCAAAATCAAGTTGGCGGCTTTGATTCGTTATAAAGAACCTCTTGAACCCTTTGATATGTACCAACCGAGTACCTACATATTACGATCAATGTTGACTTCTGATTCCTTAGAAAGAACCTTTCGGATTCTCAGATATTGATTTCCATCACGATCAGATCATAACTGACGAAATTTCTGAAGGCGGCCTTTTCTCGCAGTTTTGACTCCAGATTCATTGTAAAGAACCTCTCGGATCTTCTTTCTTATCTCAATTAGAAGGTGAATTCTGAAAAATCCTTTCTTAATGCACCCCTACACCTTAATAGGAAACCCACGTGCCAAATTTGAAATTCTAGAAACAGAAATAAACAACAAAACGACACTCATATTGATATTTTGAGATTTCAACCCCATCGCACCCCAACAGGGAAGATGGTGTATCATACGTCCACCTCATTGGATTTTAAAATGGTTGTTGTTTTTGATTTCAGCGACCCGATAAACCATAAAAACGATAATCATGATGTTTTTTGACTTTGTTACCCCTTTTTGCCCTCTTAGGGGTTTAATTCTCAAAAAATCAAATACACGTCTTTACTCATTTATCTTTAGTAATACTCTTGTGTAGTTTTGAATAAAATAGTTTAACTAATCATGTTTCCCCATACATAATTTGTACCGTCATTTCTCCCCCTTTGGAGGTGAATTTTGAAAACTTTTTTGTTTGTGCACCCCTACGCCTTATAAGGAACCTAAGTGTTAAGTTTGGAATCTATAGAACCAGAAATTAACAACAAAACGACACCCATATTTATATTTTTAGAGTTCGACCCCCTCGCGCCCCAACAGGGAAGATGGAATTTCAGAATCGCCACGTTAGATTTTAAAATCGTTGTTGTTTTTGTAATCAGCGACCCGATAAACCAGAAAACGATACCCATGTTGTTTTTTTTTACTTTTTCACCCCTTTTCCCCCTTATATGGGTTGAATTCTCAAAAAACCTGAAACACGTGCTACCTCCTTTATCTTTATAAATACTCCTGTAAAGTTTCAAATGGAATAGGCCAACTAATCTTGTTTCCCCATAAAAACTTTGGACTTCCAAATCACCCCCTTAGGGGGTTGAATTTTGAAAAATCCTTTCTTAGTGCACCTCTAGACTTTATAAGGAACCTACGTTCCAAATTTGGTATCTCTAGGACCAGCGGTTTGAGCTGTGCGTTGATATGCCAGTCAGTCAGTCAGTCAGTTAGTCATTCAGTCAGTCAGTTTCTTTTTTATATATTATATAGATAAAAACACCTTTTTGTATTTTGATGAGAAACCTTTACACATAAAATAAAGTCTCTAGCTAAACAGAAAACCTTCCGCCATACAAACTTTCAACACCCTTTTCACCCTTATAAGGGTCGAATTTTCGAAATCGCTGAAATTACTTTTTGTAAACTCTAATGAGGATTCTTTTCACAAAGTTTGTAGTCTATAACTAAAAGGGAAACGCTTCCGCCATACAAACTTTTAACACACTTTTCACCCCTTTTGGGGTTGATTTTTCCAAAACGCTAAAATTACTTTTTTTGTATTTTAATAACACACCTCTACACCAACTTTTGAGTCTCTATCTAAAAAAAAAAACTTTCTTCCATACAAACTTTCAACCCCGATTTAACCCCCTTAGAAGATGATTTTTTCAAAACCCTTTCTTATTCGTTACCTTCGTTAAACACCTAACGTAATGTGAAAATTTCAGGATCATACGTTTAGTGGTTTCGGCTGTGCGTTGATCAGTGAGTCAGTCAGTCAGGACTTTTCCTTTTATATGTATAGATAAATATGTCGGGAGGCCAAGATCCCGTGACAACCGAGTAATGACTCAATAACGCGATTACACGCGTTTCAGGATTAATTCTTCATTAGCTGCACACTTCTTCGTTAGTTTACTGCACAATAAGCTATAAATATTACACATTAAACAACATTTAGCACACAAAAACAAATAACTATTCAAGAAACGCAACCGCCATTTTGAATATCAAACGGCAGACCATGTTCTAACAAGTAGTGACGCGTTGCTTGACAGTTGATAAAATGACAACTTGAATGACAATTGAATGTTGAATTTTGAATCATGCTAGCCCGTCTGTAGCGAATAGGTAGGTACAATGCCTTTATTATTGCTCGAATACGAGTGATGCTTATCACTCGTATTGGAGTATATTATGATACCATCTGATTGTGGCCAATAGAACATTAAAAAAATAATTGTAGTGGTTATGTAAGTTCCTATCTCTCGTTATGAAAGTAAATTAACGTACAAAAACATCGACCTGGAATCAATTGAAACGTGAAACATCGTTGTGATGTATGATGAATTGTAAACATACACAAAATAGAAACAGCGCAATGTAGGTACGTTAAATATAAATAAGCACGTTGGTTCGAGAAACAGTTTTAGAACTCTTCTACGTTGAGTGAATGAGATGGCGATAAGAATTGAGTCGCTTAACTTCAAACTCGGGTAAATCCATCTGTCAGATTATGCAATTTTGGTATTAAGAAAGGTAATAAGGTAGATTTCATTATTTGCTGAGAAGGTCGAATGTATTTACCCCGAATTTGAAGTTCATTATGACTCTTTCCCCACCAATTCACTTAAGTGGTCGTAACTGTCAATCAATATTTTCTTTATAAATTTACCATGTCATGCTATTTCAGAATTTATCGCAACTGGTGGAACATCTCTGGCTACTATATATTTAAGTACACGGAGAAAAATCTGTAACAACTATATTTTTTACTAGTGATAGGCAACTAAATTTTTACTCATTACTAAAAAATTGTGCACGATATTCTAGTAATGTATGTAGCAATATCATATTGCTTGCTACAATACAATAAATCAGTTGAAGGAAACTAGACTTTGTCACAGCTAGTGTGTTGAGCACTTTTGCGCCCGGAATGGTGCGGGATGGGTTATTCGACTAGGTTTGTAGGTAATTGACAACGATTCATACTTTTAAAAGGATGCTCCTTTGTATTTAATTTAAATTTTTATATTTACCTATCATTGTGAATTAATCATTTGATGTAGTAGTTAAGTAGTTATGTGAATTATTTGCATGCATATAACTTTGTTTTATTAATTTGATAATATAAAATGAAGCCCCTCTTTATATACTATATGCACATAAAACAATATTCAAACTAGAGTTTTCTCTCCGTGTAATTATTAATTTGATACTACCAACTCTTAGAAGTAATGAAATCAAAGAAATCTTCACAGAAAGGTTAACGGCGGCGGCGTGGTAATAACTTACTTTGCGAATAAATAATGTTCTTAAATAGCAGCTAGGTTCTCGCTTTTACGTAATGAGTGTAATGATCAACATTGCTTATCTTATTATATGTTACAAGCACTTTCACTAACGTGTTTTTGCTACTCCACGAAACTGGATTACTGACGTCAATGTTGCTTTATGTTATGACTCAATCCGACGTTGGGTAGTGAGCTCTCTTCCAGCTGAGTGCAGACCGCGCTAAAAATATACATAAATTTACATACATTTTTAATGGGCCACCTAAGGCGCCATCTCTCGTGTCCTGCACCGACTTTCTCAACCTTTACCCTAACTGTGACATCGGAAACTTGGAAACAATTCCATTGTAAAGGTGGGCACGAATGCGGAGTGTTCGATACAGCGATCCCATACAGATTGTTGCACGTATCAATTGTGTAAAGTTTACGGTGTGTTTCGTAAAGTTAGTAAGCCGAGACGTGAGGGTTGAACGCGTGTGCTTGAAGACGGAACACATCTGCTAACGTTAAAGTAACGAGGCATCAAGAAACACGAGACGTGCCGTGAAGCGCCTAGCGCACTGCCGGTTCCCGGTTGCCGGATGTGTGCCTTCGAAAATTCATATCTACACGAATAGGAACAATGGGACCATACTAGAGTTTAGCTAATTTCTATTTATTATTTCATGTATTGTCAAGTGGATATTCGAATAAATAAAATCAGTGTAAATTAACAATATAAGATTTTAAGCTAACATGGTCATTTACACTATAATTACTATTTAAAACGAGATATTTACCATGTACATTTGTTTTAATGAGCTCCCGATATTTCGGCACTGTTACAAGTGCCATGTTCACGGTGTAACTGATTTGCTGCGAGTTTTTATTTTATTTGTGGTCTACCCACACCCCGTAGCGATCTACCCGCTTACGGGTTCGTTTAATTTGCGCGGTGTCACTACCGCTACTAGCGTCTACTTTCTCACTTCGAACTCGATCACGTTCACGACACACGACACTTACAGTATCGACTGGTGCATTTCTTACCGAACCCATAACTTTTGGATTTTTTGAATTTCCGAATCACTGGATGCCAGACCCTCGACAGTTGAAACCCGTCCTCTCGGTTGAAATTTTTGTATTTTAGGATTTCTATAGCTTCTTTAACCATCCTAGGTATGTAATGCTTTTCTGTCGAGAGTATCTGAGGGTTATGCAACTCAATCCAGTGATTTGTTCCTGCCTCCAAAAGATGTTCAGCGACTGCCGATTTTCTAGGTTCGTTGTTTTTAACCGCTCGTATGTGCTCCTTTATACAGTTACACCGTGAACATGGCACTTGTAACAGTGCCGAAATATCGGGAGCTCATTAAAACAAATGTACATGGTAAATATCTCGTTTTAAATAGTAATTATAGTGTAAATTAACAATACCATAAATACCCCGAATATAGTGGAATAGAAAATGCTACTAGACCCAAACGAGACAATTTGTGGGTTTAGAGGTCGGGGTTTCAGTTCAAGGGTCGTGGATGGAATTTAGAGGTGAGGGTTTTGTACGTTTACTTAAATAACCCCATTTGTGTACCTTTAATATTATTATGTTCTCACGATAGAGGTGAAAAGCTGTTTATGTGACAAAGAGTTTTTTGCAAAAACTCTATTCTTAGCGCCACTTACACCACCCAGGGTTAGCCGTAGGGACTGCAAGAATAACCGAAACCGGGTCCAAATTTTGGCGATTATTCAAAACTGCCGAATTTGATTTGATTTCATAGAAATCGCGAAACGTCTGGTTGATGTTACTGGTGACCGAAGAGCTGGTGGCTTCCTCGCAAAACGTATCAGCATTGCGATACAACGAGGAAATGCCGCCAGCATCCTAGGTACAATGCCTCAAGGACCTATTTTAGATTTAAGGTAGGTAGAGGTAGGTAGCCAGGTAAGTTAAACTTACTGTATATATTTTGAAAATAAATGTTCGTTAATTTAAATAAGTTTAGCACATCGTTGTCAGTTTATCTCTCAATCTACTTGGACAATCTACTTATTTGTATGTATGTCTGTATACAGAGTTGGGTATGTGTCGATTCGAAATTAGGAGATTTTAGTTAGAACTAGAACTCCTATCACTTATGCGGGTTCAATATCACGAGTATAGTTGGGATTGAAAGTTTGGATTGAACTTACAGGTTTAAATATAAAGTTTATCTACCACTTACTCGCGCACTGCCGCATGAAGAGGGCTATTTCCGAAATGGTCTGAATTGGTATGTGTAATTTCATTTCATTTCATTCATTTCATTTCATTTATTTTCTTAAACAATTTACATTGTGTTAGAAATAATACATACACGAGCATACCTAACAGTAAAAATAATAACACTAAAAACATTCAATCAGAATTAATACTAATATACCTACAATAATGTAACTAAATTAAAATAATATTATTACCGTCTGTGTGCACTGTACTGTGCGGTTTCTGAGGAATTTTCTCCCACGGACGCTCCGGCTGTGGAATGAGCTCTCTGCCGAGGTTCGCCCGTAAAATTACAGTATAGGGTTCTTCAAAAAAGGAGTGTACAAGATTTTAATGGGTCGGCACCGCGCATGTGACCCCCCTGGAGTTGCAGGCGTCCATAGGCTACGGTGAACGTGACTTTCCATCAGGCGGGCCGTATGCTGGTTTGCCACCAACGTGGTTGGCACTCTGTTGTTTGGACTTGGATCTGATTTTATGCGAGTTATAAGTTGTATGAGAGTACATAATAAAACTCGTCACTGAAAGTTTCGCGTCACCTCAATATTCCCAGCTTTGTTCATGGGATGCACTTGGTTATTGACCTCGTAAAACCAACTTAATCCAACATTTACAGTCCAACTTCAGGCTGTGAAAAGCATAGCAGGTACTTAGGGCCCCTTGCATCGGGGTTAGCCAATTTGGGTCAAACACTAAACGATGTTTGGAATTTTTCCGGTGGACTTTAAAAAAAATAAAGGCTATGAAGGTTGATTGTCTTATTGAATCCTTTTCCACATTAAAAAATACTCCTTTTCTATTGAATTGTATGATATAAATCATGACCACCTGCATGTATATCTAAGCTATTAACTATTAGCCACAGAACAGATTCACTTTACAGTTTAGATGAACACGCACTTTTTCTTTCCTGTGGTTAATAGTTAACAGCTTGTGGACATGTAAATAAGACTTAAATAAGGAAATTTTGCCCTTTAGGCAATGTATTACTAGCTTTAAGCCCCTCTGGGCATTGTAGACCAACCTTTGTTTTTAATTATTTGTATATTTTTGTATGTAGGTAGTTTGCACAAGTAACTTTTTTGATTGATGGGGAAAATTCCCATTCTCTCAGTTATCATCTTAACCCTGTGGAAACGAGTGCTGTAAAGGGCTCGAAACGTTGGGTCATGGTGTTAATAAACGCGATTAATCCTTTCTAAAGTGTTTAATTTCAATGAATAACAATCGCGGTAACAGAAGACAATATTAGTATAGTAAAAATTTAAAAAATACAGGGGTAAAATAGGGTTTGTTTGAACAGACTGGAAGTTCAAATTTTGATAAAAAATATGACGCCCGTCGATTTATACATATAATTAAAAAGTCTTTCAATGATAATCTGGCATTTCATTTTATGGAATTTACAATAAATAGAAAATAGTAAGAAATGCCAGGTTCATTTTTAAGTCTGTGAATAATATCTAATTTCGATGTCGACATTCGTCGTGGGACGTGTCAAGTTCGAGTCCCACCCGAGGTCATGGTGTTTTCCACATTTCCTTTCTTTCTAAGAAATCCCAGCTTACTCCGTAGTTGAGGTTAGGAGGCATAGGCTAGCTGGTCTAGGATGAGTCGTCCTGTTTATCTGGTGCGGTATTTTCACGGGTCCGTGCAAAAACTGACTATTAGAGGGTCATTCTCCTTTTTTACCGACAACAAAACGCGATTTTATATATTATTCGGATTTTTGATTATATGTTAAATGATAACGCTAAAAGTTATCATGTGTAAAAGAACACTGAATACTTCTATAAAAAAATTAAATAATTATAACTTATCAGATATTTTTCATCGCGGAGACAGGCCATTGTCGCTAAAAAAGAACAACGGCTCCCTAAATAAATCAAGCATGACTTTCAGCCACCATTCTATCTGGGCAAGTATTTAAAAATGTAACAATAATTTAGTTTAAGGCTGGGAGCGGTCCCCGTTTGCTCCAAGTGGGGTAGACTGCTGCGGTCACTAGAGTCAAACCATGTCATCTCTTCTAAGCAAATGAACTGTCAAACTTTAAAGTATTATATTAAACGTCAAGCTTCTATGAAATTATTATGTTTACTTAATACCTTCACATTCTATATGCTATCAAAATCTAGGAAACTTAGCATAGTCAGACTCTATCTACGTTGAGAGGGGTGTCACGACTGATATTACCCTTTATGAAGCCTTTTCCTTTCCCTTAGCCTTTCCCGTCCATAAGGAGGTCCTAAAATTATTGTATTCAATACTTTCTTACTGCAGCTTTACGATTGTTTGATGAATACAAATCGGTTTGCGAAATCTTCGAAGTCATTGCGGGTAGCTGGCGTAATAGTACATACAATGTTTTTCATCACATTTGCGAGGAAATAAGTAAACTTTCTAGGCAGATAAAGAAATAATAATTATTAGCGGTAGTGTAGTAGCACAGTCCACAGTACTCCGGAGTGAGCGGCGACTACGTGCGGCAAACGCGTGGGGGCAGGTCCTCGGGGAACTCCGGGCGGGCGGCAAAGTAGTATGACAATCCTTTAAGACCATGGGCTTAATACAGCTCATTAAGTCTAAGTATGCTTGCATATAATATCACCATTTACGAGCAGGTGTGATGAAAAAATATATAACTGCCTGAGCCCGTCAATCACGGAGGACCCTTTTATGAGCTGTTTGTTAAGAGACTCAAGGACTTCTTAATTAAGAAAGCGTATTACGATGTTGATGATTTATTTAATATTTAATTTACTATGTTCTAATTAATTGTGTGTGCTCATTTTATTTATCGTAACATGGATCGTAATATGTTTTCCTTTATTATTTCTTATTTTTCTTTATTATTTGACATGTTTTTATCGACATTAAAAAATAACTATTAGCTTGAACTTGGTGTGGAAAAACAAAAATTGTACATTCAATTAACTGATCAAGCGTCTGTACGACTTAGTGACAATTGTGTGCGTTCCCGGAACGAGCCCGACTCGCACTTGGCCGGTTTATTACACATACTCCGTAGAATGTACAAAAGCTTAGTGAAATGGAAGACTCACCACATTGCCGTCAACACCGCTTGCGCACGCAGCTCTTTACGATCTTTTGGTGTTTCCAAGGCACTAACAATACACATTTTATTAATAGGCGCATTTAATAGCCGCGCCCATGGCTACCTATTTCTGTTCTGAGATTTGGTACCATTGTTGTGTAATTGTTTACCGCGCAAAGGTAGTAACGAATGCTTACAAAATAACACGGTCGAAATAGTTCACAGTAGCTAAAATGTACAGTCAAGGTAATCGATATACATACACGTTGGTAAAAGGACGTTACCTATATTACGTATCTGCACGTCCTTTTTTGGACATATCTATAAATTTGGTTTTCACGTATAGGTAGACGCGGGCTAGTTTTCCGCAACTCGACGTCAAAGGTGTTTACGTAATATGTGTTCAAACATACTCATTTTATTTACACAAAAGAAATATATCAGAGATGCACCTTCCCTCCATAATAAAAAACAATGGCTACTAAAATCATCGTTCTGTGACTTAAATGAATTTTTATTAAGCAATGAAAATGTTGATTGACCTACATCATGATGTGCCTGAATTAATATTGTTAATAAATAATAACAATAAATGAAATATTTATTACTCAAAAATATTGTTACATAACTTTATATAAAATTCTCATAGCGGGTTACTCACGTCAATAAAGTCGAAAATAGCTCGACATGTTCGAGATGATGATGATGATGCGTGTGTGTGTGGTCGAGAGCTGACCGCGCTGGGGCTCGCAGTGTGCGTAGAGCAGTCGCCGCGGCTAAACGCATGACTCATGATTCATGAATAAGGGACACGGACTGTTCCGAAACATGTCGAGCTATTTTCGACTTTATTGACGTGAGTAACCCGCTATGAGAATTTTAATATGTCTGATACTCACGGGAGTTTTCTAATTAAAACTGTAAATAAAGTTTCAAACAAGGGTAAGTTAATTTAACAATGAATACCACTGCACACTGATTTTTAAATTATAAGTGTGACTTGTAACCTAATGTTATTAAATAAATTTTATTTTCATTTTCATTCATTCACATTTGAACCGTTAGGCTTGAACTCTACCTAACTGACTGGATATAGACGTAATATTCCCTGTCGAACTTACTCATTTTCAAAGTCAATTCACGTGCTGTGAATAATACTGTAATGGAGTGGTCGCGTGCGAACCCTGCGTCCCAGTTAGGCAATAGGAGCGTTATGCACGGAGTGACGCGAGCATGTATCACGGCGGATTTTCTAGTGACGACAAAGACGAATGGCATTCATACATCGGACTTTGATTTTTCGTTCCAATAGTCGGCTTCAATAGTAGTAGAAACAAACTGACTGCCAATAACTGCCACCCTGTTTTATTTTTACTGAACGAAGCGTATCCTTTTCACAGTTCGCGTTTAAGTGTTTGCCATGTTTTTTGTCTTGCGTATGGATTGTCCTTTCTAAGAGCTATTGGAAAATGGTTGATACTTGGCGCTTCTTATCCACTACTATTGATGTTGTCAGTGGATACTTTTGGATAATCGCAAGCTGTTTATGAAGGCACGAACACTTAGATCTTTTGTATAACCTAAGTTCCAAAAGTTTAAAAATAATTGCAAACTTTAATATCGTATCGTTAATTAAGTTTACTTTAAATTGTTATAAAGTAAACTGATGCAAATTATTACTCGGAAAAGGCGAATAATAAATAATAAGTTTGAGCTCGAATGAAAACGAATTTCAAAGACGAGCTCGGCATTAAATATTCTATAATTCGACGACGAACATTTTCTCCAAGTTGTCGTAGGATTACCCTTTACTCATCATAAATATAAATTTATATTAGATTAATTGGTAGATAATGCCTCTTGACTTTAATTTCTCCTTTAGTCCGTTAAGGTTTTCTTCTGTAAAATAGGTTATATAAATAAATACAGTAGGTACTTAATTGTAAAATTTGTTTTGGTGGCCCAGCGAAAAGAGCGTGTGACTACCAATCTGAACGTCACGGGTTCAAACTCCGGCTCGTACCAATGAGTTATTCGGAACTTATGTACGAAATATCATTTGATACATATTTACCAATCGCTTTCCGGTGAAAGAAAACATCAAGAGGGAACCGGACTAATACCGATAAGGCCTAATTTACCCTCTAGGTTGGAAGGTCAGATAGCAGTCGCTTTCATAAAACTAGCGCCTACGCCAAATCTTGGGATTAGTTGCCAAAGTGGACCCCAGGCCCCCTGAGCCGTGGCATAAGCTGGGAAAACGCTAGGAAGAAGCAATGGAATGTCTATAAAATTAATGACACTTTCATACATTTTCCGCACCAGTTTTCGTGAATCGTAATGTAATACAAGTCGCTTAGACTAAAATATACTAGAAAAATATAGGACGGTATTTTTAAATCTCTATACAAAATTCAACTACTACCCCTATAAGAATTAATGTGGATATAATAGAAACAATTAAGTCGCTAAGTCCTACTGTTATGTTATAAGCTGCTTGACCTAAAAGCCGAAATAGAATTGTGCACCGTTAAATAAATAAATATATATATATATATAAAATCCCGTCCATCCTCCAATCGTCCGACTTTGAAAGTCAATCGACTGAGCTTTCAAATGCAGAATTGTACTTTACGGAGAAGTTTTAGTTTACTCCTGTACCCTATAATTGCTTGAACTAGTTTGCCGCTAATCCCTGAAATTTTCCCTCGCCGCCGTAAGACTTGGCTCGTTACAACTTTTACAGTCACTGAACAAAGTTATTGTCACGGATGCCCTTAAATTATGGTTCTTGGGCAAAGTGTATCAGCTGCTGTTAATGGTTAACATGGACAAGAACATGTCAAGACGGTTCTGGATATAGATATCCTTCGAATCTTAATTAAATACCAAACAGCTAACCTCACTCACTTACACCCCTCTTCTATTTATGTAAATAAGTTAAATTAATATAGAATTAAAAATAAATACCACTAAATTAATTTCTTACCGTGGGTTCTCTTTAAGAACAAATACATGAGGCCAGGTCAGGTAGGTGAGGGACTGGTTAGCTTTTTTAACTTGATTCAAATTGCTCAAAAAGTTTCCATGGTCTTTCCTGTGGACTACCTAGTAAAGGCCTATAAATGTTGATTTTCTTATTCGACCCTTACACATGAATGGGTACTCCTTTCATTCAGTTTCTACAGCTACCTAATGCCTGCCTCCTGCCTGTTCCATATTGCCCTATCGTTGTAAGTGTACCTTACTGATACATTTGAGAACTAATTTACATCCTCTTTTTAATTGAAGAGCAACATGTACCTATGCTATACATACAAAAATTCTCGGCCCGCATACCTTACAACTGCACAGGCGCAGTGTCTGTGCAAAACCTACCCATGTTATACTTATAAGGTTATTGTGGCTAATTCTGTCATTGGGACTACGAGTATAATTATTCAATCTAATGCTCGCCTCCATTGAGTATAAGCACAGTATGCAGCTGTCGACTCAGTTGATGAACTCCGGATAGCCTGCTGCTTATTGACTCGTCTGTAGCGATGCATACTGTGTTTATTCATATTCAATGCAGGCGAGCATTAGATAGAATAGGCCTTACGATGGAATTAGCTACATTAACCTTACCCTACTCATGTAGACAAAAACTGAACTATGATTAACTGGAGTAGGTATGGAAGTTTGGTTGATGCAAGTAATTTGCTTGGGCGTACAAGGAATTTAAAACAATTTAAGTATAAGAGATATTCATAACATGCTTTATTGTGCACTATAATAACAAAACATGAACAAAAACTTCAGCAAGTGACAAAATAGGCCGACTACCTACTCGCTAGGTGGCTTAATCTTCCAAATAATAATATCGCACTATAAATGCTCGTAGAGCTTGCCTTACCAACAAATCAGGTACAGACTACAGGCCAAAATCCAAAACATCTTCTTCATTGTCATGACCAAGCTCGACATTGTTTTGAATGCAGATGTAGACCACCATGCAGCTGTTTATTATTTTCGACGCCTTCTCCAGTGCATAGTGCAGTACTCTATGCTTTAATAAACAGCGGAATCCCTTTTAATATGCCATTACACCTTTCTATCGCAGCACGCGCTTTTTCAAAGGCCTCGTTTCGTTCTATTGCTGCTATGCCATATTCGCTATCCGTTATCGTCATCTTAATGTAATCTTCCAGGCTTGCCATTTCTTATTCTTTTCACAAATACGCGAAATTCACGAAATTACAGCGAGCCCCGCTGCTAATTCAGTTAAATCTCCAACATTACTGTTTTCCAATTCCAACACACTTTGGCAGGTTTCACGTTAAAAACCTCAGTCAACTACTCAACTGTCAAAAATACTCACCGATGATTTCAAATACGACTGGGTAGGGGCATTCGGATTGAACTCACAGGCGTGAGAATCAAAAGTCACCGATGAGTTTCAAAAATCTCATTTTGGTGAGAATTAGTCACTCGGTGAGATTCAAAAATCGCACCCCTGTATGATGAAAATAATTACTAAATGCCCACAAGCTGCTAACTATTGTCCACAGGAAAGAAAACTGGAGTGTTCAACTGAGCTGTATATTTTTTTTTCCTATGGAAACTGGAAAGATTTTGACACAAGTATCGAAGTTTAATTTGGGCTGGAAAACTATAGTGAGGTCGATATACCTAGTCGTAGACCATACTTACTCGTAGGTACATACAGAGTAAATATTGACTGATATAAGTTCAAACAGAAAAATTCACTTCAGGTGAACGTTAAATCGATATAGTTTGTATACCAGATATCTAATTATATTTCTAAGTAACCTCAATATCGTTTTTGGAGATAAGAACACCTACATTAAAAAGAATTTTAAATTAACCTTACACCCGCTGGGAATTGTCAGACATGAACAAGGGTATGACCTTTAAAGCTTGTACACCTACAAACAGGAAACCACAAAGTACCTGCATATAATTATATATTGTTTTCTTTTCACTTTTTGTTGATTAGGTACAGCTGGAGGTACGGACTGATCGTCCGGCAAACCTAGCCTAACCTGTACAATTTTGAAGCACGCATCAAATAATTTATTGTTTATGATAAATGTTTTGAATCATGTTTTTTAATAGTCAACACTACCTACTATATATAAATTTTAAATTTAAAGAAATGTCATATACTACAGAAAAATGCACCCCTGGGCACTGGGGGCCTTGGTCACTTTTTCTGTAGTATATGACATCTCTGTCAATTTAGAACTAGGCTAACCTGACCAACAAATATCTTCATAAATTGGACATCGTATCGGACATGACCTGTAATCAAAGTATGTTATAACATAAGTTAGATGAACAAAGTTACCTACTTAGAGTTAGTTACTCCACTGAATCAAATTAATACAGGTAGGTAGTGAAAATCAAGCTGAATTAAAGGCTGATAAATATAGCCACCGTCATATGCGCCAACGTGGCCACCGGAAAGTGATAATCCTAAGCCATTTTTATGGTGGGTATATTGGCATTTACAGGTCTCAAACACAGTGTGTTACAAACTTACAATGCCCATCGTTATATGACTAGATATTTCGCTATTTAGAGATTCTTAAAATGGCACTGACCGCATATGTAGGTTAAGCCTGAGCTGCGGTGGGATCAAATCGCAGCCGGCAAACTTTACCTGAAAACAAGCAAAAAGCGAGGTAATTTCGTTCTAGATAGGGGTACGAGTACGTACTCGTATACCTACTATACTCGAAGCCGCGCGCAGCTTGAGCACAGTTTTTACTCAGTAACGAACTTTTTAATTTAAAGCAGTGCAATGACTATATGATTATAAGATTATGACAATTTCGACATATGAATCTACACCTAGTTTCAGGCATTTTTTTTCTCTTTTGACATTAAATGTATAACGGTTAACGTATTCTGCTTCCGCTCGTGACCATAAGCAATGTACGAGTACCTATTAGGTATATCCAATTTTGACATGCCCTATTTTTTTACATGTTTTTATTTATTGTTTTTGTATTAACGAAGGTAGATGAATGTTTTGACATTTTATTTATTTTATTTTATTTATTTTGCTTTTGGTTGCCTTTGGCCGAACACACTGAAACTTCTGTAGCTTTAGGATCTATTATGTACTTACGTGTATTCAGCAAATGAAAAGTTTGAAGTTTGAAGCGCAGGGAAAGTTCGCAGTAGTTATAGTTAGTTTAAGGGGAGATTCTTCAGGTTAGATCGAGTTAATTTATTTGAGAAACTAGTGTCTTAACTGTCATAGTTTTTGTGATATTCAATAAATCAATTTATTTGCTGAACCAGTGTAAAAGTTTACTAAATTATCTACTACTAATTAGTGTTTTGGCATGTGCTGTCATGGCTAAAGTTAAGCTTCGTTGTAATTGACATTTACTTTGATGTAACTCTAAAGAACATTTTACAGTGTAATATTCATTTATTTTGTATGAGAAACAATTAAAAAAAAAACAATTCGAAAAAAAGCGATATACCACGCAGCTTCTATTAACGTACAAAGCAATCGAATTCTCAAGATCTTAATTTTAGGTCATGTATAGATAAATTAACGAGAGCATGGAATTGCATATGTAGTAGTATTGTATGTTTACAGGCATTCTATATTTGAATTTTCTATTTTCTCGTACTATCAGCATAAAAAGAGTTTTGTTATATATTGAAGAAGTAAATACCAAAATATATGGCAGTAAGTAATTTTGGTCCGATTGAGAGTCAAAGTAAGCAAATTATTTTTAACTGTTATAAATATTTTGAACTTGAACTGACGAAAAATTTAAATTCCCCTTACACCGCTGCCCAGTTAGTTGAAAAAGCTACAGGTGTTTGTCTCTCTACTGTTTGAAACATTGTGTCTGAGAGCAATAGTGAGAAATTCGCAACAATAAAAAGATACGTACTTGTCCGTCATCAGCAGTAGACGATTTTGATCAGGAAGTCATCCGGAGAACTATATACAATTTTCATCTGTCCCATAAGCAATTTCCAACCTTAAAGGCACTCCACTCTGTGTTAAAATCCGATATAGATTACAAATTTGGCATTTCCACCTTACGAAAACAAATACAAAAATTAGGATTTAAATGGAATCCTAATGGAATGGATTGGAATGGATCCAATTGTAGACAAGGTCAAAGAAAAACGCCTCATGTGGTATGGCCATATTCAAAGACGCCCTGACGACCATATGGTGAAGCTTGCCCTCGCCTTACCGACCACAACACGTTCTCGTGGCAGACCTCCCGCCACCTGGTGGACGACGGTCGAAAAAGACCTAAAAGAGGCCTGCCTAGATAAAGACGCAGCACAAAACCGTGCTAAATGGAAATTGCGGACAAGGAAGGCCGACCCCAAGTAAATGGGATATGGTCTAGAAGGAAGAAGAAGAGGATTTAAATGGAAAGAGACCGAGGACTACCGAAAAATATTAATGGAAAGACACAACATACGACTGTTAAGAATAAATTGCCTTGCCAAAATTGCGGAATATCGGTCTAAAGATAGACCACTAGTTTATACTGATGAATCCTACATCCACACTTCACATGTGTCCGGAGAGGCTTGGACCGATGGAACAGAATTTGGTGTAAAAAAACAAATCAGTACAGGCCAGCGGCTAATAATAGTGCTCGCAGAATGAAAAGATGGTTTTATTCCCAACGCTTTGTTAATGTTTAAGGCAAACCAAAAAACGGGAGATTACCATGGCCAGATGAACTTTGTCGACTACGAAAAATGGTTAAAAGAAAAATTAATACCGAACCTTAAACCAAATAGCGTACTTATCGTAGATAATGCGTCCTATCACAACAAACTTTTGAATGTTGCTCCAACGTCAAATTCTCATAAACAAGAAAATAAATGATGGATTGGTTGACAGAACACCACCATTTCATATAGCCCGTTGATGTACAAAACCAGTTTGTATGATTTAATTAAACAAAATAAAGAGCGGTTTCGTGAGTACCACATAGATGCAATTTTAAAAGAACATGGCCACTCCGTTTTATGATTGCCACCGTATTACCCGACATTCAATCCGATCGAAAATATTTGGTCCATGGTAAAAGGATATGTAGCAAAAAGAAAAGTTTCATTAAACATGCAAGGCATTACGAGTTTAGCAACTGAACGAATGAATACTATTACTGCTGAGGACTGGGAAAATATTTGTCGCCATGTCGAAAGTGAAGAAAATAAATATCGATGTCAGGAAGGGGAAGTTGATCGAATTTCAGACAATCTTATTATCAATACTTGTGACAGCTCAGATGAAGAACATGATAGCGACTAAAAGCAAAAAACAGAGGACTACTACTTATTCCACTTCTTAAGGGTATGTAATTTTATTAAATTAAGAGAAAATTATTCTTTTGTTGCAAACGGTACAACCACTACAAATGCAATTCCATGTTCTCGATAATTCATCTAAGATAATAACATTTCATTCAGAAATAGTTTTTTTTTTTATTAAATAAAAAAATCATTGCTATTGGTACAAGCGTGCAAGTAAGTAAGTGTATATTCTGGCTCATTTCGGATCGAGATTTCCCAATAAAATGTACTAAAATGTGTACAAACAGTATGTGATTAGACCACAGAAACTCTTATTAAGATAGTAAAAGCAGAAATTATTTTTATTTGCGTTAAATCACACCGAAAAAGTACTAAATTCATTAGCGTTTTTTAAGGAATAAGGACTCTTAACCTTTTTATATTATCTTATTCAGTTACAATACAATTAAAATCAGTTAACCATTCGGCTTTTCCCGGGTATCATCTGACATGAAATGACACGAAATACATTACCGCGTATTCAATTTGAAGTATCATTAACGCAATGTATAGCACCTGCCAAGATGACATTACTAAACGGTAGACCTAAGAAATTTATTATGCAGAAGTGACATGAATTTGAACATTCATTTATTGAAGCTATACTTGTATACAATATATTAAAAAAATACATATATACTATACCTATGTCAAAATTTTACTGTTTGATGTAAGTAACAATACGATATTACGTCGGATTAATAATTGATAATAATCACCAAATTAAGAATTTTGGTGATCATTATCAATTTAATTTAATTATTTTCCGGTACGATACGGAACGGTACGATCTGAGAGCTTGTCGTTTTCCTTCAAAATTTTTAACACACTGCTTTTCGAAACTCCGGTTGCTTCACAAACCCTATCCAATAATTTTTTATGATATTTACTTTCTTCTTTTTTAAATAAATTAGCTTCTTTAAAATAGTTATATACATTATTTTTGACCTCCTGAAAATTGAGACCTCCCTAAAAGAAGTCTCAGATTGGGGTCGACTTAATTTGGTCCATTTTAACCCTACAAAGACACAGGTTTGCGCGTTCACCGCAAAAAAACTTCCGTTCGTCGCGTCACCTCGTTTTGAGAGCACTCCCCTATCTGCCACAGCCAGTATTGGAATCCTTGGCGTTGACATCTCGAGTGAAGTCCAGTTCCGCGGCCACCTAGAGGGTAAGGCCAAATTGGCCTCGAAGAAGCTCGGTGTGCTCAATAGATCGAGGCAGTATTTCACGCCGGCCCATCGCCTACAGCTTTATAAGGCGCAGGTTCGCCCGCATATGGAATACTGCTCTCATCTTTGGGCAGGGGCACCTAAGTACCAGCTTCTTCCTCTAGACCGCATCCAACGGAGAGCAGCTCGAATTGTCAACTGCCAACGTATTTCTGATCGGCTTGATCCCTTGGCGCTGCGTAGAGATGTGGCCTCACTCTGTATTTTCTATCGCATGTATTATGGGGAGTGTTCCGAGGAATTGTTCGGATTAATCCCTGCCGCTTCTTTCCGCCATCGCCCTACGCGACAATATTTCCACTCTCACCATTTAGATGGTTGGCAGTCCTCAACTGTGCGCTTTTCCCGAAACTTCCTGCCTCGCACAGCTAAACTGTGGAACGAACTGTCGCCAGCGGTGTTTCCGGACCGATACGACCTTCAAACCTTCAAGAAAAGAGCGTACTCCCACCTTAAAGGCCGGCAACGCACTTGCGACACCTCCGGTGTTGCGGGTGTCCATGGACGACGTTAATCGCTTACCATCAGGTGATTCGTTTGCTCGTTTGCCCCCTATAGCATAAAAAAAAAAAAAAAAAAAATATTTACAATTTCACGAGATTGAGCAACCATTTTTTAACCACGCTTTAAATTTGGGTTCGGAAATTATATTAAAATACTTTGAGTATTAAACAAGACAGAGTAGCAAAAATGGGCAGACTTTTTTGTATAGAAAATGGCAGATATTGCCAGTCCGGCTGATTAAATAGTCAAAGTTATAATATTATAGAATAGTCGAATGACCGCTTTTATGTAGCTTTCAATAGAACACGAACAAAACGGTCAATTCCATCTAAGCTCCTTCTAGGTATTGTCACGACCATAGCCGTCACATGATGCAGGTACGAAGATAAACGTTATCGATAAGTGTAAACCCATTAATGCCGTGCAATCGATTTGCTTGTTATGGCCGATAAAAGCAAATATTCACAGTGCTATTTAGGTAATAATCTCAATATGTTATCTTATCGTGATAAATATTCTAATTCACATTTAAAAATTACTTTGGGCGTAGGTAGCTTACGCCCATATACAAAATTTGTTTCGATTTAAAAATTTACTTAGTTGTGAGTACGTGATGCTTTGTTATATAAACATGAATCGGTCCGGAGAAAGAAGTAGCTGCGGAAAAAAACATCTTATCTATGGGTTATTTCAAGGGACTATAATTTTTAATCAACTTCTTGTCTGCCAGAAGGTTTTTTGTTGTTTAGCTACATTGTATCAAATTTAAATAAAATGCGAGATTTATTGTCGTTGAATAATTGTTTTTAGGGTTCCGTACCAAAATGGTAAAAAAGGAACCCTTATGGTGCGACTCTGTCTGTCGGTCTGTCACATCATTAAATATCTCGAGATCTACTTAAGCTACCGATTTGAAATTTGGAGTAGATAAACAAAGTTAATCCAGACACATTTATATAGAATTTATTATATATTTTAATATATTTTCAATGAAAAATGGCCGATAAAAGTAGGGGCAAAAATTTAAAGTTTAGTTACTAGGTGATGTGGGGTATCATTTGAAAGGGCTTGATTTGCACGTTCTAAAATATTTTTATAAGTTTTTTACAATGTAAAATTTTTGAATTATAAACAAAAAAGTAGAAAAATAAATTATACTCCCCCTCCTTTATCTCCGAAGTGTATGAAGGTAAAATATGATTGTTTTACACAACATGAATATTATCCTAAATATTACAGGAAAAATATAAAATTGAACCCAAATGCATTATTATTTTTTTAATAAAAAAAACCTTTCTGAACTAAATTTGTAATTTAACCAATTTAGGTTGATATTTTTCTTAAAATTTATATGTTATTATGCTGTAAGTACCGTTTTATAAAAAAGTATAAAAAATTGGTTTACGTGGTAAAAAAATATCAAGAAAAAACAAACTCTCATACTAACTCCGTGCAAACTAGTGACCCAATTTGTCGATACCTACATGTGGCTGACGTCAAACTTCTACTTCTAGGTGAAGTTGCAACATGAATTTTGTATGGAACCCTGGGTGCGCGAGTCCGAATCGCACTTGGCCGGTTTTTCAATCTTTTTATTTGATTAATAGTATACGTATACACCGACATACGTATATACCGAGGCCTGTAAAGTATGAATTCTCAGACCTCGTGTAATTCTCGTCCGAAGCGAAGCTGAGGTCGACAAACATGTGATCTGAGGCTTTCTTATTTACAGGCCAAGGTCTATATATTACTTTTTTGCTCGACGCAGTCGGCAAGCGGCGAGTTTGGTTACTGTAGTGGCTTGCAATAGGCTACACGACTAAAAAATATATGGAGATTTGGAGCAGCACTACTACTATAAAAAAGTCACCAACCTCCTGCTTATAGCCTTCAAAACAGAATTTGCAATTAAAATTTTCCTTCGCTTCCATCGCTTTAGCAGGTCTCACGCAACTTAACTTAAAAGTTATAGAAGTTGCAGAAATAGAACCAACCAAACGTACGGAGTTTGTAAACTCCTGCTGTCAGATATTACTTTAGATACGAAAATAGCCCCCGAAAATACTTCACCCCTCCCAAAGAATAGCTATAAAAATCAACAAAGTGAACAACTCAGTGGACCTTGAAGTTTATGATACAACAGATATGCACCACGTCTATACCAACGCAAGTAAACACGACGGCGGAGTTGGCGCAGCCTTCTTTATTTACCACCCAAACGCCAAGCGCACTATTAAGCGGAAAAAACTGCATAAATGCTGCACCGTCTTCCAGGCAGAATGTGTCGCCATAGATGGCAGCATGTGAAACCTGTCTACTACTTAGATTCCCAAATATATCTATCTACTCCGACTCCATGGCAGTTCTTCAAGAAATTGCTAACAGAAGCAGCACTAACCGCACCATCAACAACATCCACGACAAAATCAAACAGATACACCAGACTGGCTCCATATGCTGGATCAAATCACACGTGTGAATCGCAGGAAACGAGGAAGCTGATAAAGAAGCGAAAATCACTGCCACCCTTTACAAAGCTCCTGACTTCGACCTCATTCCCGTCTCCTACATTAAACGTTTATGCCGTACAGAGACCGAAGAAACACTGAAACACATAGCAACCTCAGCTTAATCACTAAATTTCATTTTAAACACTGGCTGCCTACCCTTAACGATATTCATCACTTCAAAAATAAGACCACCTTAACATTCCACCTTACCCAAATTCTCACCGGTCGTAGTTATCATAAAGATAAAACATACCTCCATCGCTTGAAAATCACTCCCGACCCCCGCCCGCCTGGTATTATTTATTTATTTATTTAACCTTTATTGCACAATACAAGAAAGTACAAATGGCGGACTTAATGCCTTAAGGCATTCTCTACCAGTCAACCATTGGGTCAAACAGAAACTTACAAAATTGGTGCGGAAGAGAAACAGAGAGATAAAATGTCACATTCTAGAATAAATACAACTAATGATTAATATACATACACAAATACATATACACATCTACATAAATATTATATTCACATAACAAAATACATATTGTTGTACCCATGCATAACCGTTATACAGATTATGAACGTTGAACTAAATTAGAAAGGTGTTTTCGTAACTTGCGTTTGGAGGAAAATTTGCTCTGTGCTTGTCTTATTGATAGAGGGAGATCATTCCAAAGACGAATTGCCCGAAGAGCGAATGAGTTCGTCATGAAACCGATGCGGTATAGGGGAAAGGTGAGTTGAAGATTATGCCCGTATTATGCCCGTGAGACGTGACCACCCCGCAATCCATAGATCACCTCCTCAGACGGTTTCCAAAATTCACGAACCCACGACTGTCGACGACGAAATCATCTGTAATAACTTCAGAATTAACCCATACAAGCTTCAAGACGTCATGACAAAAGAATCTACACTGACATCATTTTCAACCGACTTCAATATTTCTAAAGGATCTTTTTTTATTATTATTTTTTTAATGTATGTTACCTCAGAACTCCGTCATTACTGAACCGATTTGAATTTTTTTTTTTGGTTTCTTAAAGTAGATGGTTCTAGGTTGGTCCCGTTTTTTTCAAAATCCATTTCTGAAGATGGGATCCATGAGGAACTGAGGAAATTCCTCAAATTTGAAAGGCACATGCATAGTAATTTGGGTATTTTCTTGAGAAACTCGAGCATTTCTTTACAAAACCTACCAGTTTGGTGGAGCAGACCTGATGATGATGATCAGGGATGTCAAAGAGGAACTGCTCTATAATTCGCGGGCCCCAGCTGTATCTTATGATTTGAGACATTCATCTTTTGTTTGTTACGAAATGCCTTCGAGGTAGTCCTATTTGATTTTAATTATATTTTGATGATGGATATCATGAGGAATTAATGGAGCTGATGCTGAACCCTGACAGTACCTTATGGAACTCAGGTTTGGTAAGACTTACGAGAGTTCTGTTTTCGTCATTCAACTCGTGTTAACGAGCAATTAGAGGAACAGTTCTCAAGATGGAGCTGATGCTGAACCCTGGCAGTAACTAGTGAAACTCAAGTTTGGTCCAACATACGCGACTTCTGTTTACGTCATTCGACTCGTGTTAACGAGCAATTAGGAGAGAAATTCACAAGATCGAGCTGGTGCTGAACCCTGGCAGTAACTAATGGAACTCAGGTTTGGTGCACCACAGGCGAGTGCTGTTTTCATGATTCGATTCATGTTAACGAGCAATTAGGAGAGCAGTTCACAAGATGGAGCTGATGCTAAACCCAGGTAGTACCTAATGGAACTCAGGTTTGGTGCACCACAGGCGAGTGCTGTTTTCATGATTCGATTCATGTTAACGAGCAATTAGGAGAGCAGTTCACAAGATGGAGCTGATGCTGAACCCTGGCAGTAGGTACCTAGTGGAACTCAGGTTTGGTGCAACATAGGCGAGTGCTGTTTTCATGATTCGATTCGTGTTAACGAGCAATTAGGAGAGCAGTTCACAAGATGGAGCTGATGCTGAACCTTGGTAGTAATATGTATGTAAGTTTTAAATACTTTGTAAGGAAAATTAACAAAATAAAAACATAAATTAGCAATAATTCGCTTACTTTAACTTATACCGTTTAAGTCCAATTGAAGTCGGTTTTTTTTTCTTTAAAATTATTATTATGCAAATTCACCTCACTCATTATCAATAGCCTCGAAAAGCTCAAGGGCACATAGTCATTCATCAATTCATACTAACATTACCCTTTCAGCTCATCAAATTTTCATTCTTCTGTATCTTATTTTTTTTTCACAGAGTTATCGAAGCCAACCGGCCGTACCACTCGCAGGGTCGCAGGGACTGGCTTCGAATACAAAAGTATTAATTAAAAAAAAACCCGGCCAAGTGCGAGTTGGATTCGCGCACGGAGGGTTCCGTATAACCTTTATGTTGCAACTACACCTACGTGTAGAAGTAGAAATTTGACGTCAGCCACATGTATCGACAGATTGGGTCAGTCGTTTGTACGGCATGGAGTTAGTATGCGAGTTTTTCCTTGATATTTTTTTATGACGTTAACCATTTTTTTTTTATTTTAGTTATAAAAAACAGTACTTTCAGCATGATATGACATACATTTAAAGAAAAAAAACACCGGCCGAGTGCAAGTCGGACTCGCCTACCGAGGGACAAAGGATGCTCTCCCATCCCCCATTTATGACCTTAGGTACTTAAAAATACTGGGTGGCATTAAACTCTCAGTGTGCGGCAAATATATGGGATTCGGATTTTTTCCTGTACTTGTGCTACAAGCTTTATCTTGCATTTTGCCAAATTTGTGATTCTAGGTCAACGGGATGTACCCTATACATTTTGATTCCCATTGCAAATGTATGGGAAATGCGACCAAAACGGCCGTATCTTTTGATTGCGTTGACGTAGAGGTTTGTTTTTTTCAGCTTCATAAACTTCGGACTTCGGAGATTATAAATTGAGAGGTTATATATAAAAAAAAACATATTGAAAGAGATGTCATATACTATAGAAAAAGTGACCAAGGTCCCCGGTGAGCAGGGCTGGGATCGAACCAGCGACCTCCTGCTTTAACGGCAGACGCCCTAACCACTGGGCTACCCGATCATGGCAACCAGAGTCCGAAATTTCCTAAGTATATGCAATCTTTTCTTATTTTAAACGTTTAAGATGCGTTCCGCCTATCCTACAGCTCAAACTTACGTCCAGTGCTGCCTTCTAGATAATCTTTACAGATTATTTTCACCATACTGTACAATTGTAAAGCATGAATTAAATCATTATTAATTTATAATAAATGTTTAGATTCATGTTTTAAAGTAGGCACCCTACTATATATAAATTATAAATTGAAAGAGATGTCATATACTACAGAAAATATGTCATATACTACAACTCGTCGGAAATATCTGCGAACCTCGCTGGACTGCGCTTCCGTATACAGTATACATATACGTCATCAAGCCAGGTTCGCACATATTTCCGACGAGTGTACTTGTACGTACAACTCCCTTTCAAATGATACCCCACATGACCCAGAAACTAAACTTTTAATTTTTGCCTCCTCTTTTATCAAGCATTTTTTTTATGAAAATAAATTAAAGTATGTGATAAATCTTCTCTAAATGTGTCTGCGTTAACTTTGTTAATAACCATTCCAAATTTCAAATCGGTAGCTTAAGTAGTTCTCGAGATATTTAACGATGTGACAGACAGACAGACAGACAGACACTAAAAAGACGACAACAAAATCTATTTAGTTCGTCTGTTAGATTATGAAAAAATGTTGTAGGTACACGTATTTTTTCTTTTGCGCGACAAATAAGAAAATACAGTGTATGTAAGTTTCGTGTGACGTCACAATTACGTAAAAATCTTACCTAATAGTGATGTCACAAGCTCCCACCCCAGAACTTTGATGCTATATATCTTCGTCCATTGTTGTTATCTTGAAATAGGAAAAATTATGTTTAATAATTATGGATAATCTCTAACTGACGGACTAATAAGAATGATATTTTTTTTAACCTAGTCGTCATCCCTAATGGCTACTTGCCGGCCGGAGGGCAGAAATAATGAATTATATATCTACTTTCATCCTGTGTTAAACAAATTTGCTTTTTAAACATGCAATATTTGTATGTTCCATTCCATTGAAATGTGCCTAAATTAAAAAATAAAGATATTTGTATTGTTTAATTTTGAGCACCTAGAATATATTGAACCACGTACGTAAAACAGAAGACCCGCTGAGGGTGAAGTTTTGTCTCTATCGCATTGTAATTTCGTCCGCCAGTGCGATAGAGAGGTAAAACATCATTTGCGGTCCACCAGGCCCTCAGGGACGTATACGTGAGACCGGTGAAAATTGTATTGATAAATGGTTAGCATTAAGTACTATTGGATGATCTTAACGAATCGACATAATCCTACAATAGTTCTACAGTAAGCTCAGTAGGTATGACTTGAGTCGTCGATGCTAGACGACGAATACAAAAAAAAATACTAAAATGTATGGAAAACATCCTATGATTTGAACTCTTCTGCATTATAGTCATTATCGGCTAGGCGAGGAAACCATATACGAGTAGATAGATAAACTGTTGAAAGATATGAACGTGGAGGGAACCACTCGCCTACAAATTGAGTCGTTTACAGCGACGCCGCCGATACCTTAGGGCCGCGCACCACGAATAAAGTTTTTCCTTCTGCCGTACCAGTGATTTTATACGCAAGAGTGACGGAGAGGCAAGACTCCGGGTGCGCATGTCGTATACGATACCACGATACGATAGATCTTGTAAAGGGACGCAGCCGAAAGGCGGGTTTAATGAGAGAACAAACAGAACTGGAAACAAGCGAATGAATGACTTGTTTGCGTTCCCATTCTCTACCCTTGTTACTTCCGTAGCCCAGCTATTTTACGGACCGCTAGTAGTTATCGGAAATCATTTATTAATTATAATAAATGTTTTGTTTCATGTTTTTTCAAGTAGTGACACTACTATTATATATAAATTATAAATTGAAAAATCCCGTGGTCGGGTGGCCTAGTGGTTAGGGCATCTGCCGCGAAAGCAGGAGATCGCTGGTTTGATCCCAGCCCTGAGCACTGGGGGCCTTTGTCACTTTTTATATACTATGTATATGACATCTCTTTCAATTTATAATTTAAAAAATCTAATAAAATGTCAATGTATGGAAAGTACAGAACCTAACCGGAACAACATTACAAACATGTATGAACGTAACAAATTCAAATGTTTTTAATTATAAATTAACTTTATTAGTCGTTTAATGATCATCCAAAGCTATTAAATTACTAATAAATCAGTACAGTTTACCACTTCGTAGGAAATTATAGGGTGTTTAGTGGCTTGGGTTTCTATGTATTCTTTGCCTATCAATAAAAATTGATATTTTGTTATTAAACAAAGAAAAGCGTGCATCGTTTATGTAGAAGTTTTTACCTATTTTAATTATATCTGGACACAAACTTTTCCTAGGATTTGTGTAGCTAAACGAAAAACATGATGGTCTAGTATAATTTTATGTTTTTCACTATCTTACCTTTACTGGGCTACCACTGCAAATTTAGTTAAAAGTTCGAATCTGACGGATTGCCTAAAAGTTTTGATAGCAGCAATTGTTAATTACTTTTAGATGCAGATTAGATTTTAGATTACAAATGGTACAATAAAAAATACATAGAGTCTGGCTAAAACATCTTTGCCCCAGCAATTTTAATTATTTATCTGGAAATTGACATATGACAACACTGAAGATAGGGCATTAATTATGTTTATATTCGAATTTGTTGCTATACAGCATCAAAATTAAATATTATATAATAAATATTCTGCGGAATAAATAGTTCTCGCTTGCCACTTTTGTATGGGTTTCCCACAATTAACACTTTAATTATTAAAAAAAAAGAATATTTAATTATTACTACACATTAACAACTTGACACCTGTGTCAAACACAAAACATTACCATACTTAATTGATAAATGATTGACCATTCATTTGCTTGGAAGAGATAACGTGATCTGACTCTATTACTATTCTAATTGTTGTAATATATTAAGTTATGTTATTTTAGATATTATATCTACGTACCTAAATTAATTGTTATTTAAAATTTGCCCTCATTACACAGTGCTGCATCGTCACTCAACAGCGCTCAATCTCTGGCGATACTGTAGCTGACTAATGCGGCCGCAACAATGTCGTTAGTTTCCGAATGTCACCTTATACATAAAAAAAAAACGAAAAGTGGAAAAACATGAGCTCAAGTGGGACTCGAACCCGCGACTCTAGGATACCAGCCCATCGCTTTTCCAACCAAGCTACCGAGACCACACCTGTGGGCCCGAATTTCTCCACCATATCCCTCGTATGCGCCGTAGGGGCGCCTTTCTTTCTGAGAAATTTGGTATCGTTTAGACGTTTCTGCTTAAAAATTATAGTTTATATACTGCGTGTTATAGTGTGTATAGGATAGCTACTTTTTATACATAACCCATACATAGAATACAATTTTTATATACAGTGTGTAAATCGAATACGGGCGAACCTCTTAACGGTGGCTAGTATAGGACATAAGAAATGTAAATAGGTAACTTTTAAATGGAATTGCAATTAAAATTTTATCAAAAAAAAAAAATTCGGCCCGCAATGTAATGCAAACACACTCGCGTTAAACATTCATTGACAACTGCCGGCGTCAATTTTTTTATCGTACATTGCTGCTCAAAAAATTAATTATGGGGTCATTATTAAGTGTAACTTAAAAATATGTTTTAATTATTGATAACACTAATGAACTCTATCTTTGGTGAAATTTATCGCCCGTATTAGACTTACACACTGTATATTACAAGTTACAACACTAAAGGAACAAATAAAACGACAGCGACAAACTAGACAGGCTTACTTGTCAAAGTGAAAACAAACGAGAACTTCGAAAGAGCTGTTAGTAAATTGATTTTCTCTTGATCTTAACTTAGAATAAGGAAACTAAAAAGGTTCCCTCTATTTCACGCTCTGCGAGTTTAACCGTGGAGAGCAGTTACCCGAAAAAGTTACACAGTTTGTTCAAATCGTTACATACATTCCATTACTTGTAGTTTGAATTCGACGAAAGTCGAGAAAATAAACAGATTCTTGAAAGTTTGAGGTCTAAGGCAGATATAAAGCACTGAATTATATCTTCTGTGTATTCCTTTAGGTATTCATAATTAGCCGGCCATATACGTTCGGGCAATCCGTCAGATCTCCATACATTTATCGGCAGATCCGGCAGATATGACCGAACGTATATGACCAGCATTTGTCATAACTAAGTTACAACAGAAGCAGAGCCGAAACTACTAATGTATAAGGTTATATTTTTACAGTAGGCTAAATACGTATGCAACGTAAGTTGAGTTCCAAGAAGGGATATTTAAAACGCCATAAGTAAGAAAAATCTGCCATAAGTATGAAACTTTACAATAATATAGCTTATACATCAGAATTACACATAGGCTACAATTTATAAAGATATTGCGCAGACGAAGTCGCGGGCACCAGCTAGTAGTAAATAAAAAAGGCGAAACAGCGTATAGGAATTTTAAATTCACGCGCATCCCTGAGCCATCCGTATTTAATGCCAGGACTTAACACGGACGCAAAAAATGTAAGCTAGGAAAATAACTCAAATAAATCAGGCTCTGAAATTATTTCCCAAAGTCAGACGAGGTTTAAAACACTGTTACATCTATACCTACAGTTAGCTGGCTGAACCTGTTAATTTAGAGGCACAGTGCTAAAAATTCTACTTATTCGCTTCTAGCAAATAAGAAGAGACAAATGGCGCCGCGTCTGAAGTTGATAAAATGGCTATACTATGCTCAAACTTTCGATCCCAGTATGTACAATTAATCTTCTTAGATAAAGTAGATGGAAGGTAGACAGTTGCCGTTTGTTGGGTAATTAATCCTTTAGACTTGATTGAAGTCGCCCGAGGATCTCTTAGCAAACGTATTTATTTATGATAGTAATTCACTTTAGATTACACGATTTTTCACGTCAACATAAAATAAGTATGTAGTTACACCCGTGGATGCAGTTTAATTGATTATACCTCATCGCTTGCTACACATATAGATTGTCACCACATAATTATGCACATGCGCTTGTTACTTGTTCGATGACGTACTATTCAAGTATTCATGTTATAGGTAGCGTTTATTCTAATAAACTACCGGTGCTTATGCTCTTGATTCTCGGTTGACAGGATAGAATATACGATAAACTCAGCTGCATCATATTATTGGCTGCAGCCATCCAATATAAACTTGCACATGTGCATCGATAATGTATTGCGCCAATATTATACCGTAGACGGTTATTAAGTTCTGCTACCGGATTTATAACTAAAAATAGGAATAGGTATAGGTTTGACAATTTATAATATGACTAACATGTTATTCATGTATGTCGTGTCATCCTTCACACGAAAATTGTTAGCTTTCATTTTACGAGTAGGTACTTAGGAAGATCTAATTAGGAATATGATCTAACTTACAAATTGTACACCACCCTAAACTAATGAATTAATTAATTTATAACGACGTTGGCAACAAGCACATGATACACATACACTGTGATCAGATGTTAAGGTTAATCATTAGGCGAGAAGTTCTCATGTTTAATTGTTAAAAATTAAAAACGGATAACAAGCAGTATCCGAGATATAGTCGTACTTTCTCGAGAACGTTCTCCATTTTGTATGGGGAATCTTGACCGAGGATTTTCTCCGTACAAATCGGGGAATGTTCTCGGGACCGGCACATCTCTAATCCAGAGGGCCTACGAACCACTTTGTTCTTTCGTTCGTCTATTTGCCTCTTTATCGCCCGAATATGCGGCAGCAATAGATAAACGACCAAACGAAGTGGTTCATCGTAGGCCCTTAGGACGCAGACAGCAAAACACGCGGAACATCTTAAACTCACTAGAGACTGTTTCCGATTTTGGTTCTAAGAGCAAGGAAGCGCCGCGCTCAAGTGGCCACTTGCCGCTTCAAAACACGTTTTACGCCCAAAGTTCGAAAAATAGCAAAACACGTGTCCATTATTTTTTCATGTTCTCCAACATAATTATATCAAAACTAGTAATAACAACGCAGTTTGCTTGAACAAAACTCTCGTTTCTCGGGTTTCGTCACTTTTCCGTATTTTGGAGGACCATTTCTCCCAACAGGTTGAAATTGGGCAGCTGAAAAAAATACGTGTCAGGTATTTTTGACTACTTACTCTATAACATGCATAAAAATCAATCCTTTCCTTGTTAGTTTTGCCAATAAATTACGAGCAATACAATAACTGAATGTTAAAAAAAAACGAATATCTACTTGTGGCACATCATCGGATAGGCCATTAAAAATAACTGAAAGGTTTCTTAAACAAAAATTTGATTGATCGAATATTTTCGGAAATAATCGTGTGTAATAAAAAGTGTCCCCTCCCTCCAACTTTTGAACGGGAGGTACAAAAAATGTGAAAAAATTCAGGAAGATAGGATATAAAACGAACTTACAACGAAAATTATATTTAACAAATTAGGTCAAGGCGTTTTTGAGTTTTTGCCAAAAAACATTTATTACAAAAGGACGTAAGTGCCTTGTTGCTTTAAAGACACTTATGCCTTTTTGCTTACACATTTTTTTCATCGTGTGCCGGTACGGACCCTCAATTATGCGTGGTCCGACACGCACTTGGCCGGTTTGTATAGTTATAGCTGGAAAAAATGCAGCAACCGCAGCAAAAATATTAATTTAAAGCATGCTGCTTGATTAGTTTGTAGTTTGTCGCATTGTAAATAAAAAAAACCGGCCAATTGCGAGTCAGACTCGCCCACCGAGGGTTCCGTACATCATAAAAACCCACCCTACGCTACGGAAAACGCCGAAAATGGTTTCAAGGGACCGTAGACCTTAGTATAGGTATTGTTTAAATTTCAACTCGATACCTTCACGCACTCCCGAGATAAAGGGTCTTGAATATTCACATCTCATTCTAACTTTCAATTCCTTTTTTATCCCTTAGGGGATGAATTTCTAAAAACGCTAAATATGTTTTTTTGTGTAGTATCAAAGAGTCTATAAACGAAGTTTTAAGTCTGCAACCTGAATAATTATTCAAACCTCATACAAACTTTCAACCCCCTTTCTTATCCCTTTGAGGATGAATTTCGTAAAACGCCGAAAATGGTTTCAAGGGATCGTATACCTTAGTATATTGTTTAAATTTCAACTCGACACCTTCACGCACTCCCAAGATAAAGGGTCTTGACGGACAGGAGGGTCTTGACGGACTTTCAACCCCCTTTTTTATCTTTTAGGGGATGAATTTCGGAAAACGCGGATAACGGTTTCTAGGGACCGTAAACCTTAGTATATAGTTTAAATTTCAACTCGATACCTCCACGCACTCCCGAGATAAACGGTCTTGACGGACAGACGGACGGACGGACGGACAACAAAGTGATCCTATAAAGGTTCCGTTTTTTCCTTTTGAGGTACGGAACCCTAAAAATGCTGGCTTTAAAACGAATTACGTAAAAACGTCAAGGCCTAATTTAAAGAAACGAGAGTTTATTATTTAAGATAAAGTCACTTGCCAGTGGCGTTCATCTTGATTGTTAATTTTCCTCTAGACTACGTTTAACGCGGGTCATTCGGTCGTAAATTTCAGACGCTCGAACGCAGCTCCGTGGCACGTGGCTGATGTTCATTAGTACCCTTACCAAGCCTATGGAGCTCTCTGCGCGAACTCGAATCAGTCGACTTTTGTCTTGTGTCGGTACCGACTCACGGTCTGCCCAAACATCCCGCGCCCGCCGGTGCGCACCACCGCCAGTATTATATAATATTTCTAATCGTAGGCAACCCTAGCGTTGTGCGGGGGTGAGGGGGGCCGATCATCAATTGTTTTTGCATAGTGTTCAGAACGGATTGTATTCGCTTTTTCTATGAAAGATAAATATCTGTTCTTAAGAACTATTATATTATCTATGCCCTTACAATGAGTTTGACGCGCTTACATTACCTATTTACCTAGGCCTTAACTTACTGTCAGTGCCTCACGCGTCGCGACTCACGAGCATACGAGTAAGAGCGGGATGCACTGCACTCACTACCGAATACGGGCGTGATAGTTAAGTCATGGTAAGCGTATAACTAGGTATAATAATCTTCCCATTCGCGCACTAGTTAATAGTATCAAAGTTGAACCATTACATTCAAACCAGTACGATAGTTCCTTCCATGTTTTGCTAATTTGATCTTCAAGGACATTCATAGCTTTACTTTCAACGATTATACTTGTATCATCTGCACAGAGATAAGCTGTACCATGAGTTATATTGTATTGTAGATCATTAATCAAAATAATAAACAATAAGGGCCCCAGGACTGATCCTTGGGGGACACCACAATCAATTACTTTCTTACTAGAGTTAACATATTCTACACAACCTACGTCATCTACATTAACCAGTTGAACAAATTGAGTTCTATCCGTGAGATAAGATTTAAGCAGTTTCAAAGTGAGTCCACGTATTCCATAATAATCTAACTTATCAATTAACATTTTATGGTTTACACAGTCGAAAGCCTTGCTTAGATCGCAAAATATACCTGCACATTTGAGGTTTTGGTTAAGGTTGTTCATAACTTGTAGGGCTAATTCTGTAACAGCTGCTACTGTGTTCCGATTTTGTCTAAAGCCGAATTGTTGAGAACAAAAGTAATTATTTCTTTCAAAATGATTAATAATTCTATTTGCAATTGCCTTTTCGAAAATTTTGGAAATTACGGATAACAAAGAAATTGGACGATAATTCGATGTCTCCGCTTTACTGTCCTTTTTATGCAATAGAATTACTTTTGCTGTTTTAAATTGAACGGGAAAGATTCCCTCAATAATGCATGTATTAAAAATGTCACACAGTGGTGCGCATAGAGTTTCAATGCTATATTTCATTTCATATATTTATTGCGATCATGTTCATATAATTATAAGATGAAATAATGTTACAAGGTAGGTACATGATACCCTGTCAGGGCATTGCAATTATCTTACATAGCTATATTTGATCAAGGCATATATTTGATCAAGGTACGTACATATATCATCCGGACCACAAGAATTCGTGTTTTTTAAAGAGTTGACTATTTTAATTATTTCAAATTCGTCAATCGGTGACATGAAAATTTACTTATCATTGTTTATGTGATTATTTTTTAAGAGGTTCATATGTTTACTATTATGATCTGGATTAATATACGTATCGGAAACATTACCTGCGCTAATAAAGTATTCATTAAACGTTTCGCTTACTTTTTTAGGATCATCTATTATCTCATTATGAACCCGAAGTTTGATCATATTTCTGTCGTAAACTATCTTCTTGCTCGTATTTTCATTCACGATTCTCCATATTGCTTTACTTTTATACTTTGCCCTTTGAATTGTTTTTTTAATGTGTATGTTTTTGGCAGTAAACACCAGTTTCTTTAGTACGGCGTTATACTTTTTGTAAAAAGTCCTAAGGTTTTTATCGTGTTTAAATCTGCGTGTTCTTAACAGTAATGTTTTTTTTTGTTGTGCATGATACTTTTATTCCTCGAGTTATCCAAGGCTTATGGTGGTGCTGCAATTTAACTTTTTTTAAAGGAAAGTGTTTATCAATACAGCTATTAATTATATTATAGAACAATTGTACTTTTCCTTCACATGAATTTTCTTCATAGAAATCGCTCAAGGATACTTTTTCTAAGTCTGTTTTGAAATTATTTAAACCAATTTTGGAGTATATTCGTTTCATCTGAACTTGAATTTGCTGAACTGGCTGTACTAATCGGTCAAAGAAAATTACGGTTTGAGCATCGTGATCCGAAAAGCTACAAGGAACAACTTTGGCACTATAATTATCATCCATATCTGTAAATATATTGTCTACCAGGGTTTGTGACGTCTCTGTTACCCGAGTATAGTTTTGTATTGTAGGTCTCAAATTATGTTCTAGAAGGACTTGCAAGAAATTCTTAGATACGTTTGTGTTGCTTTTTAAATCAATATTAAAATCTCCACATAGGATTGAGCAATTATTCTTATTTTTACATAGAAATCGATCTAATTGGTTAAAAAACGCGTTGATATCACTGTTTGGACTTCTGTAAATAGTACTAAGGTATAATTTGGGCATGTTTAAAAGTTGGATTGAGAGGGAACATACCTCAACTTTCTCTTTATAATAATGGTCTATCTTATAAGTTTGACAGCTCGACGTTGATGATACAAACTTTAATTTTAGAATGGAATTTGAGATGTCGTGAAGCTAAATGTGAGCAGCTGCAGTTGAATGCTGGGTTGAAAGTTATAACTTACTCTAGATTCGTTAGGTACGGCTATATGTATTTGAAATGTCGTGAAGCTAAATGTGAGCAGCTGCAGTTGAAAGCTGGGTTGAAAGTTTTAACTTACTCAAGATTCGTTAGGTACGTCTATACGTATTTGGATCATTTTATTTTCACGGCACCTTTAATTAGAGTTAAGTACATTAATTAGAGCCAAGTTGAACTAGTTACAGTAGGGCGGAGGGGCTGGTATCCTGCAGTCGCGAGGTCCTGTTTTGAACTGACTATAGCATATTTGAGCAGATGGCCTACCGCCAACCGAGAACGTGGTTATGCCTCTCTGTCATACTTAAAATATGGTACACACGTGCGTAACAAGCAAAACTTGGTTGCGTTTTTCTTTAAATTAGGTCTTGAAGTTTTTCCTTAATTCGTTTTAAAGCCAGCAATTAATTTTATTTACAACACGGCAAACTACAAACTAATCAAACAACATGGTTTAAATTGATATTTTTCTTCAAGGATTGCAGAATTTTTCCTTTGTATAACTATAAAAATAATAGAAGCTTCCTTGAACCACTTAGTAAGAAATAACAAAGTACTTTGTTTGTAATAGGCAATCCTAAAGTATTCGCTCGTTGTTAGCTTTCACTTTGTCAAATTGTCAAAATTGTTATTATTATTTCGCTGACACTAGAATTGTCGAAGTGTGACACATAAAGAGCCAGTAAAAATTACAATAATTTCCTGTGCTTGTATTTTCATTACTTATTATGCAATCATTTATTTGCATTATAACTAAATAAATATATAAATATTACAGGACATTCTTACACAAATTGACTAAGTCCCGCAGTAAGCTCAAGAAGGCTTGTGTTACGGGTACTCAGACAAAGATAATATATAATATACAAACACATAGAAAACATCCATGACTCAGGAACAAATATCTGTGTTCATCACACAAATAAATGCCCATACCGGGATTCGAACCCAGGACCTTCGGCTTAGCAGGCAGGGTCACTACCAACCACGCCAACCGGTCGTCAATTGTATTGAGCACCCGATATTTCGACACTGTTGCGAGCGCCATGTTCACGGAGTAAACTGACGAGTTGCGAGTTTTTAGTTGTGATCTACCCACACGCCATAGCGATCTACCCTCTTAAAACAAACATACATGGTAATTATCCCGTTTTAAATATTAGTTACAATCATTTATTGCGACTTCAAAGCATTACTTGAACTTCCAAATACTGTTTAACTGAGTAATTCCATCTTTGTTTCGTTATTGAGCCGGGTCACGTGATGGCAGGGTTTGCAAGTCAGTAAATGGGTCAACGTATTCCGTTCGCTTTGACACTGGATATGGATGGATTTGGGCGTAGTTTCAGCTTAAAATGACACTGATAAAAATCCAGCAGGCAATTTATTGGATGCTTGATAAAAAAGAAAAAAAAAAACTTGAATAAGTAAATTTACATAATAACTATAGCGTCGCTGAAAAGGTTTTCATTCTGTGTGTTGTCAAGGTAACTTTTCCCGCTTGCTTGTCTTTCGTGGAAACTCTTCCGATAGCGAGCCACATACATTCCGGCAATCCGTTGGGTCTCCATAGTGTGTCCACCGGGCATCCGCCAGACAAATTTACTATACATTCATTGACAGATCCGGCGGATATGTCCGAACGTATATGGACGGCAAATGAGCGCGACCACAATTTACGCAAACTGCAGTATCGTCCATTTGGACATCTCCACAGTCTTGCGGACGGCGGCGTCCTCGCCCAGAGAGCCTAACACGAACCACTTTGTTCGTTTGTCTATTTCTCTCTCTATTGCTCTCGCATATTCGAGTGAGAAAGAGGCAAATAGATGAACGAACGAACGAAGTGGTTCGTGGTAGGCACTAGGCCCTTAGACTATAAGGAATTGACATGTACCAGTACCAGTTGTACGTTTCTTGCTGCTATTACAACGTCGTATCACACGGAGTATTATCTGTATTTGTGTATAATTAGAGATAAATATAATAAACTTTTTGCGTAAAACGTTTTGAAGCGGCAAGTGGCCACTCGAGCGCAGCGCTTTCCTGCGAAGTCGAACGACGGGAACAGTCTCTAGTGAGTTTAAGATGTTCCACGTGCTTCGTTGTCTGCGTCCCGGATTAGAGATGTGCTGTACCCGAGAACATTCTCCGATATGTACGGAGAAAGTCCTCGCTCAAGATCAATCATACAAAATGGAGACCCTGAGTGCGATGCAAGGAGAAAATTTTCGAAATTTGAAAAAAAAAAAAAAAATTGTACGGAACAGCTGATCGAAAATGCACCAATCTACTTGCATCGGACTGAGGGTCATTGACCTTATCAGCTATTAAAGTATCGTTCGGGAAACGTCCATAACTCAGGAACAAATTTTTTAATATAATGCCCTTATCAGGATTCGAACCCGGTACCTCCAGCTTCGTAGGAAGGGTCACTACTAACTAGTATTTCTGCATCCATTTATCTTTATTTTTATTTTTGATATTGCGGCTAGAATTACCTCCATTTCACAAGACACTCATCAATAGTGTTAACAGATTTATCCTAGATTCATAAGCTCGATATATTCAGCCTATTCAACTAAATCCAGTATATATATATATATATATATATATATCGATGGATTACAGTTAGCGATCATCCTCAAATCTGCCCTTTCACAAATTCGAGACATTTTGAAAGCTATACTTGCTTGTAATACGACAAATATTAATGTTAGATTACGGCAAATTGTTAATGTTTTTTACAAACATAAATGCGTCCGTGCTTTAAAGCCAAACGCGGACAGTTTAAAGACGATTCGGTTTATTCAGTCAACAATTATTGCAGTTTTGAATGTTAATAATATATAATGCGTGTACTGCTAGAGAAATAATGATAATAACCCTTGTCAACGAATTTCAGGGCCACCCTGTTTATTAAATGCCATTATCCAATATAGGATTCAGTGTTCGTAGAGGTTTTTTGCTACATACGCATTTCCCTATGTTATCGGCTACGCTCGTAGCCCGTAGCATGTTCTAGAAAAACTTATGGGCGATATTACAAGACACAGCGAAAGTCAAACTTTCCTCATATTTGTTTACCCTTATCATAATTATTAGGGGCTCATTTCTCGGACGGTATTTGACTAATATTATTAGCGTGTTGCCATGGAAATCCATACGATTTGACATTTCGTACACTAATAATATCCCTGCGTGCGTAGCCAAAATGCCAATCGCTCACGCTTAGAAGAGAATCGTAGTTATCCCTCTCTCTATCACTCTTCCTTATTAGTGCAATAATGACAGTTGCGCTTCGTTCGCGAGTTCGCGACTGAGCGCTAGCGATTGGCATCTTGGCTACGCACACTGGTGTCTTATTTTTCTACTAGGTATTTCTACATTAACTCAGCAATAACGTAACATGAATACGAGAATGTTATGCTTTGACAGCGTTAAAATAACATGAATGTTAGTTCTAATATTGATGTAGAATACATGCCGAAATAACATTGTGTGGATATACCTAACGATATTATTTTTCTTTATTTCCTTAAGAGGCTGACAACAGCCGAGTTAACCCACACTGTCTGTTTGTGTCAGAGTAAACAAGATAGAAATATCACCGATCAATATAAACAAAACCGTAGATTATTTATGAAATGTAACTCGTTGGCGATTTAGATATGAGTATAAGTAGTGAATTAGTAAATAATTTAAAAAATAAAGACAAAACCGTTTAATGATTAAATTTATGACAAGGGGGCAATAAAAAGGAAACAACAGAGTTTGTTTAAATAATTAGGGCGTTGGTGGCACAGCGGTAAGAGCGTGCGACTTTCAATCCGAAGGTCGCGGGCTCTAACCCCAAACTCGTACCAATGAGTTTTTCGGAGCTTACGTACGATATAATATTTGATATGTAAAAACTCATACTCATACTCAATTTATTTATTCATTACACAAAAAAAATAACAAATAAAAAACAGATATAACAAACAGCACATGTGTCACGAAAATGGTCTCATCTCAGCGTATTGCTAGCGTATGCCAGCGCTGATCTTCCGATGAGACCATTCGGTGAGTAATCTCGAAAGGCAACAAACAATACCGAATAAAATACACAGACAAAAAAGTAGGGAAAGAATAAGATAAAACACACAAAGACAAAAAATATACAAGGAAAAAAAGAACATTCGCAGACACAATAAAAAGTCACACCCGACCACATCAGTCCAGACCTAACCATGGTCGGTCATGAAGTTTGACGTTACCCAACTAGCGCCGGCCACGCCGGCGCCGGGTAACGGATTAAATGGTATTAAGTGAATTAAGTCTGACAACATACTCAATGGCTTTAAAAAACCAAAAAAATCAATGCAAATTAATCTAATAGGACTACAAGTGTTACAATAAACAATGTGCACACAATTTATAACACGTGAACAAACATGCGAGCTCGTGGCAAAGATTAACAATAATAGATGTATATGTGCAAAAACATGGGGTGGCACTAGAAGATAACAGACAAAAACAAAGCAAATGTTTATGAAACAAATATGACAATACAGCAATAAAACAAACCAATAATACATCGTGAGGAAACGGTGACTAATCCTAATAAAGTCTAGTTTACCCTCTGTGTTGGAAGGTAGCAGTCGCTTTCGTAAAACTAGCGCCTAAGCCTAATTTTGGGATTAGTTGGCAAAGCGGACTCAAAGCTTCCTGAGCCGTGGCATATGCCGGGAAAACGCTACGAAGAAGAAGATTCATAAATTGTCAAAATGTTTATCTTAATTATGCGACAGTTAAGGTTACTACAGCAGAATTGCTGTTGCGACCCTGCGGGAAACCTTTACGACGCCACCCGTCAATTTACTTAATAAACTGATTGAAGAGACAGCGTAAATCGGGCTTGGAAATCTCACAAGGCGCCGTACAGCCTCGTCACTCAATTTTCAAGGAAATTGAAATTTCACGATTGATTGACCACGATAAGCTTTCGACTGTCACCTGTTTTTGCTTTACCAACGATTTTATAATCACAGTTTTTGAATGCCACCTTTTATCTTAGAAAGAAAGGAAAAGTGGAAAAATAAATGACTTCGAGCGGGACTCGAACCCGCGACTCCGGGATACACGCCCATCGCTCTGCCAACTGAGCTACGGAGATCACACCCATGGCCCTGAATTTCAGCACCATATTCTTCGTATGCGTCCTAGCCTTAGCAGCATCTTCTGTAAGAATGTACTTCTTAATCGGCAAGTGGAGTCTCAAGTTATATTGAGAATTCACCACTAACAATGCGCTAACAATACCAAACTATACCTACTTCTAAAACTAAACCTTTTATGTCATTTCGTGACACCGCGTACTTGGCCAATGCGCTTCTTAATAAGTATATGCTAAAAGATACCTTACTTTTGTGTTGATTAGCAGTATAGACCAAGATAAGGAGTGGACAACTGTTGGAAGTATAACGCTGGCCATCTATTCAGTTTGAATTTGTCAAGGCCCGTATTCTTTCTGTTGTCACTCTATGATTTTCCTTTTGTAAACATGTATGTCACATTGTACAATTTATTATAATATACTAAATATTTACATAATAATATCTCACTGTGTTATCACTCTACTCTGCCTACATTATAATAGGTTATGTGCTACATGTGATGTGTAAATATTTTGTGAAAATATTATAATTTTACTTGAAACATGGATGAGTATACTATAATTACTATTTAAAACGAGATATTTACCATGTACATTTGTTTTCATGAGCTCCCGATATTTCGGCACTGTTACAAGTGCCATGTTCACGGTGTAACTGATTTGCTGCGAGTTTTTATTTTATTTGTGGTCTACCCACACCCCGTAGCGATCTACCCGCTTACGGGTTCGTTTAATTTGCGCGGTGTCACTACCGCTACTAGCGTCTACTTTCTCACTTAGAACTCGATCACGTTCACGACACACGACACTTACAGTACCGACTGGTGCATTTCTTACCGAACCAATAACTTTTGGATTTTTGAATTTCCGAATCACTGGATGCCAGACCCTCGACAGTTGAAACCCGTCCTCTCGGTTGAAATTTTTGTATTTTAGGATTTCTATAGCCACAAATAAAATAAAAACTCGCAGCAAATCAGTTACACCGTGAACATGGCACTTGTAACAGTGCCGAAATATCGGGAGCTCATGAAAACAAATGTACATGGTAAATATCTCGTTTTAAATAGTAATTATAGTGTAAATGACCATGTTAGCTTAAAATCTTATATGGATGAGTATACCAACTCGAAAGTTACGATGGAAAAGCTTAAAGGTACCATTAATTATAGAGATTGGGCATTTCAAATGCAAAATATACTTGTGTTCGAGGATTTGTGGCAGTGTGTTACTGGAAAAACAGAAACCGCAGGTGAGAACGCTGACAAATTAGCTCGTAAAGAGGAGAAGGCTCGTGCGAGACTATGTTTGAGTGTAGACAAATCGTGCTATCCCCACATTGTGCAGGCGAAGACTGCGAAGGATGTTTGGGATGCCTTGAGGAAGGCGTACGATGACACCGGGTTGCATAGAAGATTGTCGTGTCTGCGAACTTTATGCTCGATTAAACTAGAACAGTTCGATAGTATGGAGATTTATGTCAACGAGATCTTGTCACTTGCTGAACAATTGAGTAGCATGAAGAAACCTCTTGACGATGAATTTCTGGCTGCTATTATGCTTCAAGGGTTGCCTCAAGAATATGAGCCTATGATAATGGCTTTGGAGCACTCAAGCATGGACATAACGACAGATATGGTAAAAACTAAGCTTCTTCAAGATAAGCGATGGAAAGGGAGCGCTGGTAGCAGCGATGACTGCTTGTTTACACGGAATCGTGGCAATGACAAGACCAGTTTCCGAGGCGAGAAGAATGCCTCAAGTACATCAAAACACGCTGGTACCTCATCGAATGCGAACAAATTGTCGTGTTGGAAGTGTCATTCAAAAGGCCACTTCAAGAAAGATTGTCCTCAGTTGAAGCGCAATGGAGCGACGTCGACTTCTATGGTCTTATCTGCACTTAACATTGACAGTTCCTGGATAATCGATTCTGGTGCGACGGACAATATGTCAGGATGTCAAGAGTGGTTCGAATCTCTTGATGGATCGTCTACAAGAGAGGTGTGTGTTGCTAACGGCAAGAAGTTACCAGTCAGTGGTAAAGGTGATGTACATTTTATAGTTAACTCTCGTGGAAATACGATAGATACAACTTTAAAAGATGTAATGCTTGTACCTGATCTTACTGTAAATTTGATATCTGTATCAACTCTAGCTGAAAAGGGATTTAAGTTTTTTTTTGATAATACTGGATGTGACATAATAAAAGCTGGAAAAGTAGTTTTACGTGCTAGGAAAGTCGGGAGAGTTTACAGGCTTGATTCTGTCGGTCGAGTAAATCTGTCAACGTCATCAACGTCTAGGGACATGATGTTATGGCATCAAAGGTTAGGTCATATTAATTTTGATAGCTTGGCATCACTTAGGAAGGTTGCTAATGACATTGATTTTCAGGTTACGACTCAGAAGAAAGTTTGTGATGTATGTCTTAAGGGTAAGCAATCCCGCGCTCCCTTTGAGACTAATCATAATAAACAGGTGGCCAACGCGCGGCTGGCGCTCATTCATAGTGACGTCATGGGCCCGATGCCGACCACTTCTCTCGGAGGCAAGCGCTACGTCCTCACGTTCCTAGATGACTACTCCAGGAAGGTGTTCGTCTATCCCATAGCAAAGAAGAGTGATGTGTGTAAGTACACTACTGATTTTATTAGATTAGTAGAGAATCAGTGTAATGCTAAAGTCAAGGTACTGAGAACAGATAACGGTTCTGAGTACGTTATTGCTGAGTTGACGAACTTTCTTAGGAAGAAAGGGATTGTTCACCAGCTAACGGTTCCGTACAGCCCGCAGCAGAACGGGTCCGCGGAGAGATTGAACCGGTCTCTACTTGACAAGGTCAGATGTCTACTGTATAACGCAAATCTCGATGACAAGATGTGGGCAGAAGCTGTAAACACAGCGGCATTTCTTATCAACAGGTCACCTAGCTCGAGAATTTCTGGTCGATTACCAGAAGAGGTATGGAGTGGTAAAAAAGTGAGCCTTAAGAATCTGCGTATCTTTGGTTGCGAGGCATTTGCACATGTAGATGACTGTAAACGTAAAAAGTTAGACCCCAAAAGTAAGAGATTGATCTTTTTAGGATACTGTGATAACGTGAAGGGATATCGTTTGTTCAACCCTGATGACAACAAGATCGTTATATCACGTGATGTGGTGTTCAACGAATCTGTGTTTCCAGGGAGACATTCTAAAATAGGGCAAAAACCAGTGTTTGAACCTATTTATCTTACAGGAGGAGATGTTGAGGAGGAGACGTCGGAGACTACGCCGGTTGAGGCGGAGCCAGAGCACAATTTGGCTGAGTCTTCAGATTACCCCCTTAAGGCGGAGCCAGATACAGTTCCAAATTCACCAAATGATCCTGTCGAGTTGGAGTGTGAACGCGAGCCAAGTGAAGATTCGGTAGTGTTGCCTGAATTGGCGCCAGAGTCTACTGGTCACCGATATAACCTACGTCCACGTATGCCTGATACAACTTGTACTATTACTAACGTTTGTAATGTGACAGAACCCATTGAGCCACGTACTGTCAAAGAAGCTTTGAGTTGTGAAGATAAAGAGCTATGGCAGAAGGCCATGAAGGAAGAAATTGATTCCTTTATCTTACACGGTGCTTGGGAGCTTACTGAGAAACCAGTTGACAAGAACGTCGTTAAAAACAAGTGGATTTTTACCCTTAAACGAGACTCGGACGGGAATATTACACGTTATAAGGCAAGGTTGGTAGCGAAAGGCTTTACCCAAAGATATGGAGAAGATTTCCATGAAACTTTTTCGCCGGTGGTTCGTCACTGTTCTATCAGATTGTTGCTATCTCTGGCTGTGGAAATGAACCTTAAGATTGATCATTTAGACGTGCAGACAGCGTTCCTAAATGGAGATTTGCAGGAGGAGATCTTTATGCAACAACCGGAGGGTTTCATATGTCCTGGGAGTGAGAACAAAGTCTATAGATTGCGAAAAGCCGTTTATGGGTTGAAGCAAGCATCGCGATCTTGGTACCAAAAGGTAAAAGAAGTATTATTTACTTTAGGATACCGACAGTGTAAACAAGAGGACTGCATCTTTATTAAGAGGTCAGGTGAGTCGATTGTTTATATCGCTCTGTATGTTGACGATTTTTTCGTTTTCTATAATGATAAATGTCTGGCTGAGACGTTAAAAAGTTCTTTGTTAAAGGTTTTTAAACTCAAAGACTTAGGCCCGGTACGAAATATGTTAGGGATAAAAGTAGAACGTGATGCAACTTCCATTAAACTTAGTCAGGAAAAGCGGATTGACAATTTGTTAGATCGTTTCGGCATGACAGACTGTAAGCCTGTAAAGTCTCCCATGATAACTAACATTAGTTCTGTCAGTGAGAGTTATAATAATGCTACGAATAATATTGTACCGAAGTTTCCGTACCAAGAGTTGATTGGTTGTCTTATGTATTTATGTGTTACTACGCGACCTGATATTTCGTTTGCCGTGTCATATCTTAGCAAATTTAACAGTTGTTATACGGAATTCCACTGGAATCAAGCTAAGCGTATACTGCGATATCTTAAAGGTACTAAGAAAAATGCTTTAGTATTTAAGAAGTCAAATGTAAAACCTTTTCTTGAGGGTTACTCAGATGCGGATTGGGCGGCGGACCCTGATCGAAAGTCGTACACAGGGTATGTGTTTAAATACGGCGGTAATGCGATATCTTGGGGTAGCTATAAACAGTCTTGCATATCGCTTTCGTCGACCGAGGCGGAGTATTGCAGCTTGAGCGAAGCGAGCAGAGAAGCGGTCTTCCTGCAAGCTTTAATTAGGGAATTGTTAATGAAGACTAGTTGTAAAATAGTGAATTGTGACAATCAATCTGCTATTCAGCTTGCTACCAATCATACTCTTCACAGACGGAGCAAGCACATAGAAATAAGATTTCATTACGTTAGAGATATGTTTGATAGATTTAATGTAGAAATTGTATACATCCCAACGGATGCTATGATAGCAGATGTGTTTACTAAGCCCCTGGGCTGTGTCAAGCACGAGGCGTTCACTCGGCAGCTAGGCGTGGCATGAAGCCATGATGATGCCCACGTTATGGGGGGGTGTTGGAAGTATAACGCTGGCCATCTATTCAGTTTGAATTTGTCAAGGCCCGTATTCTTTCTGTTGTCACTCTATGATTTTCCTTTTGTAAACATGTATGTCACATTGTACAATGTATTATAATATACTAAATATTTACATAATAATATCTCACTGTGTTATCACTCTACTCTGCCTACATTATAATAACAACGCCTTTGCATTGGGGCCATCGATTATATTGTGTCAACCGGTGAAAGTGAAAAGCAGATGATAAAAAGCAAAGAAAGTGAGAATCATAATGTACTTTTCAGCCGACTTCAAAAATAGGAGTGAGATCTGGTGGTTTTCTTAATATAAATCGGTCATCGAAATGAATAATCGAAGACTAGATAGTAAAATGTAAATTTCAGAAAAATTACGAATTTCATTTTTGTCTGACACTGTCATTTGACCACAACCCTCTTAAAAATGTGTAAAGACTGATAAATAAGAAGGTATATCCAACGTAAAGCAGACACCGGGCTCCCTTTGAGTACGCAACCTACATATTGTTACCATTTAGAAGTGGTGGGTAGCCGTCTTCTTTTTCTCGTGTCGATGGCTTCATATTGTCCGGGACCAAAAGAAGGTAGCGACGCTTACCGCCCTGTCTGCTGCATCACGGAGATCCTGCTTAGAACATGCGTGGGGGCATGCTGTACAGGATAGTATCTGCTCCATCGTCTGTAGAGTTGACCAACATGGGGACAACATAGAGAGTCTGAACCGCTTAGAATGCCCCACTTAAGCATATTTTTTTACTACAACCAACCTGGAAATGCAGTCTGTTTAGGGCTTTACAAATTGGCCGTGGTTGCTTATGCCCAGCGAGGAGCCCTACCGAGGGTATGCATAATCGTCAGCGGGTTTTTTCCCAATGATTTAGTCGGTTCAGGGACTGCGGAATCCGGATGCAAGCAGAACACCTCATGTAGCTTATACGGCTTTTTAGGCGGGACGGTGGTAGTTTGTGACCGTGGAGAGGGTGCCTTGTAGAGGGTGTCTTTCTCCTGCTTTCATTTTCCTAATCACTACTAGCTTCCCAAATTGGTAATTTTTAAGTTAAATGTGGTGACTATTTCAACGCTGTCTTCATTTAACTTGAAAGGTACTTAATTAAAAAATTCTTAGCCGAATGGCGGTAAAGCAGCGCTGGCATTCAGACGTGTCTTGGCATTTGGATATTGGATAGTCAAATAAATAGATCGCAAAGCCGGGCAGTCTAATTAAAAGTTTGCCTACTTTCGGCATCAATTTATTCCATCCACCTGCCCCTTGCTGGCACACTGAACCCCTGAAGGTATATATTCAACAACGGCAAATTAATTAGGAATACTATGAAATCAATTTCTTATTAAGTCACCGTGAAGTTTCTATGAAACAAACAAACATGTCATTGTAATCTCACTTTCGAATAACAATATTCTTTGAAGTTCTTTCGGATTTGTTGGATAGAATTTTTAATCTTAAATTTTTTTTTTGTATAGTTATTTATTTTTAGAAAGATAGGAAAAGTGGAAAAATTCACGACATCTGGCGGGAGTCGAACCTGCCCCGCTGTGATACATGCTTATTCCCATCGCCACTTTACACTTTTCCTTTCTTTAGTAAGCGGTCATGTTAAATAATAATAAGTAAATGGTGTAGGCAGCAAGTGTTGGTGGCCCAGCGGTAAGAGCGTGCGACTTTCAATCCGATGGTCGCGGGTTTAAACCCCGGCTCGCAGGACGTACTAATCAGCTTTTCGGAACTTGCGTACGAAATATCATTTGATATTTACCAATCGCTTTTTGGCGAAGGAAAACATCCCGAGAAAACCGGACTAATCCTAATAAGGCCTAGTTCACCCTCCGGTTAGGAAGGTCCGAAGGCAGTCGCTTTCGTAAAACTAGCGCCCACGCCAAATTTTGGGATTAGTTCACGAAGCGGGCCCTAGGCTCCCAGAGCCATGGTATAGGCCGGGAAAATACCAGGAAGAAAAAAAGTGTATGTACTAAAATATCTAATATAGTAGGTATATAAGGCTTTTAGCCATTATAACAGTTTCATTACTATGATTCATGATGACATTCTACCAGTACGCCTAATTAAAAAATAAAAATAAATTATATTTTGCAGTTTTATTAATATAAGTCGATACTTAATCGATATCATTAACATTAGCGGTAAAAGTATCTACTCAAACCGTACCGTATTGTTTCATGATAACATTCTGCCACTACGCCTATTAAAAATAAAAATAAGAAATGATATTTTGAAGTTTTATTTATATAAAATGGACATCGACATGAACATAAGTAACAACACGTTATTGCAAATTAACTTACACAAATATAGGTACATTTCAAATATTAAATTTAAACGTAAAAGCGTCTACTCAAACCGCGTGTGAAAAAACGCCTACGTAGTTTTTTAATAATTTCGGAGGTTAAGTTAAATAATTTTGATTCTTTTATTCTATTTCAATGGTTTTATTGTTCATTGTTATTTTATAATAATTATGTTGTCGTCGAGTTTTGACAAAGAAATGACTATTCATTGAACCCCACCAGAATTAAGTACGAAGTGCGAAAGTAAAATTGAATTGGCTCTAAATAATTTTTAAGAAAAAAAAACCGACTTCATTTGGTTCCCTGTAAAAGTGAAATTAAGAATTTGTTTGAGTTAGCCAGTTTACTTCACAAATATCCAATACACCGCACGTGTACGATTGAAAATTGAGGAGCTTTCTTAATGTCCTAGGGCTTCCATCATTACATTTGAAGTATAATCAAACGGAACTCCCTTGTAGACCTTTAAACAAACAAAATAACAATGTGTTAAATTGGATGACAGACTGTAAATTAACGAGCATATTCATTATGCCATCCCTGATTATCAACATCAGGTCCACTCCAGCTAAATTATGGCCACAGTAAGAAAATGCCTAAGCTAATTATGAACACCCTCTAATCACAATTAACCTGCCGTTCAAATTTGAAGAGTTCTCTGAATTCTTCTAGAACTCCATCATCAGAATATAAATCAAATCAAAAAGATGAATGTCACAACTAGGATAATAAGTAGAGCTAGGTTTATTAACCAGTTCCACTTTGCGATCCCTGGTCTTCATCATCAGATCAAGTTCATCAAAATTTTGGCTCCGCCAAAACACTGTTTTAGTTACTTAAGGAAACCCTCAAATCAGAATGCATGTGCCGTTAAAATTTGAGGAGTTCTCTCAATCCCTCATGAAGCCCATCATCAAAATAGAACTATAATCAAATAGGACTATCTTGATGGTATTTCTTTACAAAGAAAAGATGAATGTCTCAAATCGGATGATAGAGCAGATTAACAAGCAGTTCCACTTTGCCATCCCTGGTCTTCATCATCAGGTCCACTCCACCAAATTGAGGATGTTCGTAAAGAAATGCTCGAGTGTCTTAAGAAACTACCCAAATCATCATGCATGTGCCTTTCAAATTTGAGGAGTTCCCTCAGTTCCTCATGGATCCCATCATCAGAAATTGATTTTGAAAAAAACGGAACAAATCTGGAACCATCTATTTTCAGAAAAAAAAATATTTTTTAAAATCGGACGATAGTCCTGGGAATTACCAAGCAGTTCCACTTTGACATCCCTGGTCTTCATCATCAGGTCCACTCCACCAAATTGATGATGTTCGTAAAGAAATGCTCGAGTGTCTTAAGAAACTACCCAAATCATCATGCATGTGCCTTTCAAATTTGAGGAGTTCCCTCAGTTCCTCATGGATCCCATCATCAAAAATTGATTTTGAAAAAAACGGGACAATCCTGAAACCATCTATATACAGACAAAAAAATATTTTTTAAAATCGGATCATAGTCCTGAGAATTACGAAGCAGTTCCACTTTGCCATCCCTGGTCTTCATCATCAGGTCCACTCCACCAAATTGATGATTTTCGTAAAGAAATGCTCGAGTTTCTTAAGAAATCACCCAAATCAGCATGCATGTGCCTTTCAAATTTGAGGAGTTCCCTCAGTTCCTCATGGATCCCATCATCAGAAATGGATTTTGAAAAAAACGGGACCAACCAGGAACCGTCTACTTTCAGAAAACAAAAAAAAAATTCAAATCGGTTCAGTAATGACGGAGTTATGAGTGAACATCCATTAAAAAAAAAAAAATAAAAAAAAATTCAGTCGAATTGAGAACCTCCTCCTTTTGAAATATTGAAGTCGGTTGATTAATTGATGGCGCAAATGACAAACGAGCCACGAGATTGCAGAAGGCATATGGCTACCCAAAATGCATGCGTGTTTAGTTAATATAACGATAACTATTTAGACTAAAATGGTTTCTTGTTTAAGTGAGGACTGTGTCTGTCTATCTAAGGATAAGTAGGAATTACAAAAAATTGTAAAGAGGTTATAATTTTCATTGTCACAGAATAACAAGTGCTCTTCGTGTTTGGTACATTTTACATTGCGACATATTTATACATCATGAAATATTTATGGATGATCTGTTTTATCGTTTTAGACTAAATTCGTGTTGGAATCACCACGAACTAAATAGCAATATTTGTGTAAGATATATTAATTCGTCAAGTTAACTTTTAGTTTCTCTAGAAATAAAACCATCATATTTTTGGAGGTTTTTTTTATTTATTTCATTGCATGTTTGAGAAAAGCACTATACATGCCTTGCCGTGAAAAGGACTTTAACGGCTTCGTATTGATATCTGACCTCGCTAACGCTCGGCTCGTCTATATACATACTTACCCGTTAAGCCCTTCTTTCCCGGCGTCTGCAGTAATGTACTATAACCAAAATTTGACCACGTGTGCAATTTAGTAGTCTGTTCAAAAAGTTTATTAAATTTAGACCTTCTCTCTCTTGTCGTTCCCTCATGACTGAGGATCGTGGTTATCATTGGATGGCTGCACTTGGAGTGAATTATTTGCCTCCATCGAGTCCTGTCCATTGCTTTACTTACAACCAAACAAAACTTAGAGGACTATGTCTTTTACTTGATCAGTCCATCTGGTTGGGGACGGCCACTAGCTCGTTTACCATCTACGTACCCAACTATGATCAGCTTTCCTCATCCTCCTCCTCATCATTATTTCATGTAGACCTTAATAGGACAGAAATACGGAGAGCGAATGTAAATAATCTACAGCCTCTACAACATTTACACCCTGTTTACAGGCAGTAAGTGAATAAAGGAAGATGTTACCGTACTAAAAAAATGTAACTAGATCTACCAATTCAAGAATAAGAGAGGTCACCGTAATATAAAAACCTACATACAAGTATATAAAGGTGCGTTTATGTAGTCGTATTCGCTTGTCGTAAAATACGCGAGTGAGGTGGGTCCCACGATGTTGACCGTCTCGCTTGTACCCATGCTCATTCATAATTCAGCGTTGCAGCAATAACGGACAACCGCAAATTTCACTTAGCCTTACGCCGTAAAATAGAGTCCCACGTGGAGAGATAAAAAATACTCATTTCACCAACATACGTTGCCTTTTTGTATGGCCGGGCTTAGTGGCTGATCTCTGGTTATCAGACATATCGACAAGCCGCGTCGAAATCTCTTTAAAAACATTGGTTATTATGGTACTGGGACCTCAAAATGCCAGGAGACAGTGGCTCAATCTCAATTGTACACTAAATATGTATCAATCAGGTGTCTATGTGTGATTATGCCTTTGATAAGGCCAATGTGGCCACGAGAGTCCAACTTAATGACGAGAGCGCGGAGGAATTTTACTTAATTTAAATTTTTAATTTATTGCTTATTTTAAGCCAACCTAACGATTATAATCAATATATATTTACTTGACTGATTCGTTTTATTCATTAAACAGAATTTTACATCAATCGATCAAGTTTTTTCGGTGAACAGTCAAGAAACTCTCTATTCAGGGGGATCCATTATCTTTGCAGCGGGCTGTAGGTATAATTGGGTGTGTGTGACCGACAGAAACACAGTCCACACACATTAGTCCTTTAAGGGTTCCGTTTTTTTTCAAGGTACGGAACCCGTAGCACATCTAGGCAAAGACCTATTTGAGATCATTTGGTGTCGACCTACTAGTGTAATCGCAAAGCCAAGTCTCATCGGAATTAAAATGCACTATCCGGAAAGCGAAAATGAGTTAAGTCTCGTCTCGTCTACTAAATAAATAATAGGTTTTAGGTGGTACAAAATTAGTCAAGAGAATTAACCTACATATATTGCCTAACCTTACCTTTTAGATGGCGATATTTATTACGTGTGCGTATTCGTTTGAGCGTGGGAATTTATCAGGTTGAATTTCATGAGTAATATACTAATATATCTTATATGTAGGTATGAATTTAGGTTTCATGGATTGAGACATAAGAAAGTTAACAACAAAAGAAACCCATCCTATTTCTGAAATAACGTTCAAAATTAAATCAAAAGACTCAATGTCTGTATTGAAAACAGCTTTAAGCTATTTTGGTCAATTTTGACGAGTTTTTATTGTATCTTTGGTTTTTCGCTTCAAAGCTATGATGTATGCTTATTGGCAGCTTCGCCGTCGTAATGCGATGTAAATTAGAGCTGGCTCACAGCGTGTTTTAGGCTAAACGAAACGTAAGTTAAAAACTGTTTTTAAAACAGTTTTAAAAATAACAATTTTCTCAGTGCGCTAGTGAACTAAACGAAACGATACGATATCTATATCATCCAAAACTAATAAAACAGTAATACTTAGGTTGCGGTTTTTGCTTTGAGTGTAGTGTCCGGCCGTTACATCGTCCGTCCGATATGAATATCGGTTTTATAAAATATGTTTGTTATTCTCATAACGGTTTTTCCGTTGCCTTATGCGAACATGTTTTTTGAAACACTTATTGGGAAAAAAATAATACGCTCGAATGTGAATCAAACGGTCTTTTCAGCCGTGTTTCTGTTGACGGGAATTCCGCAAAGTTTATGGGCGTTATGATGCTTGACAAATCATTTTTCACGCCTAACGCATTATATCCATATCATCCCATATTTCTTTGCGAAGTTTTTTCGGTTTGTTCAGATCACTTAATTCTCTGTTTGGCGCGGTAATAGCAATGATTTGCCCATGTCCTTAAATACAAAAATATAATGTATGTAAATGTATGTGAGTCGTCAATAAAAATAACGTACCTATTTATGGCAATTTGCTCTTCAGTTTGGTATTTGTAGTAGTATTTTTCGCGTTAATATCGGAAATAATTATTCATAATTAATATCGGAAAAAGGTCTTGGGTTATTTTTGCTCAGAATAACGAGTCCAATTAATATAACATAAGTGCCATTGATTACACACACTACACAGGTATATAAGTACCAGATACCTTTTAAAACAGTAGACTTATTTTCTGTTAATCTCTTTATACCTTTGGGTACGACTTTAGTGGAAAGAAGAAAAAAAGGGAGAAAAGTGTGTATAAGCTGCGCAATCAAAAGGTATAAAAACCTACTCTCGTAATATTGTCTTCTGTTACCGCGATTGTTATTCATTGAAATTAAACACTTTAGAACGGATTAATCGCGTTAGTTTGCACAAGTAACTTTTTTGATTGACGGGGAGAATTCGCATTCTCTCAGTCATCATCTTAACCCTACTCTCGTAGTTAAAATATTTATGATTCAAAATTAATTATGCCTGAAGTATACACTCTGCTTTTCACTTCGATTGTCAAGAAAATATATTTTAAATCGTTGAAAATGAAACATCCATGCTCGCGCGCTTGGGTTGTCTGTGATGTTAACTTATGCAATAGAGTAGAAAAAGCGATTTTATGTCGCCTAGCCTCGACTTAAAGTGGAATTTTTCGAGGAAGAGAAGTGAAAACTTTATTTTGCTACTCATTATTTTTAACAAACAATACTAATTTAGATACAATTTTGGTTTTAATTTGAAACAGCTTTGTAATAAAGTTCATACGCACGGCATTCTAATTATAAAACCGCAGCAAGTCGGAAGTCGGCCATTTTTAACCGGATGTGAAAGCCAGATATCAGGTTTATCCGGGATAAAATACGGCGGGTCACTGCGGTATGTAAATAGCAAAGGTATATTTACAGAAGAAATTTGCACGGCTTTAGTAAAAACGTGGTAACTAAAATGTTTTGCTAGGTGTACGTCTATAGTTTGGCGACTAGCAGGAGACCTATTCGAACGTATAAATTTAAGTGATATTTCAATGCGAACTCCCGTAGAAATTATCAACATGATATGCTAATGACGTACGGAATATGAAGTAGATATGTCAATTGTCTGTTTAGCACGTTCAAATATTTAGGTTCTCCTGTACCTAATTGTGTACTCAAGAAAACGTATAGTAGGTATGTTGAGAACAAACAAAGCGATGCGTACCATCATATTGAGAACTCTGTACATAATCACTGTGTGTATATGTATACAGTGTACCATTTGATACCATTTGGGGTCGAAACTCTAGGTCGTTTGTAGAAATCGTGAAACGTCTGGTTTTCTTTCTTGGTTCTGGCTTCCTTGCACAACGTATCAGAATTGCGATACATCCTATAATAGGCACAATCCAGAAAGGCCTATTTTAGATTTAAGCTAGCTTATATGAGTAACTTACTGTATACATATATTTCGTTAGTTAAATTTTTAAAGAAAAGTGGGAACACTCATAGCCTCGGGCGAGATTCGCAAAAATAGAAGATAGTGGAAGAATTTGCAGCCAATACGAAGAAAAAGGAAAAGACTCATTGTATTGCTTTAACGTCGGCTTGTAGCCAGAAGAAAAAACCAGAGAGGCATATAAGTAGTTCGATCTCTCAAATTCATAATTTTTTACGAAGTTGAGAATATTTCTTTTTCATTACTAAATAATGTTTCATCAACCGCTAATATAAAACGGACATAACAATTAACTCTACTAAATGACAACTATGTTGAATACCTACTCATACTTCGTCTACACGCATGCATAGGTCTTATTATCATCAAATAAAATAAAATTAGTAATCATCTCCAAAATGGAGCTAATTAGAATAAAAGTGTCTTTGAGGAATGCACCTTTTAAATTATACCAATTCAATAAAAACACGGTGTATATGACAACCAGGTTTTTTACTCATTAATAGAAAATTGTGCTGTTTATAATATTCTAGTAGCTATTAACAGCAATTAATTATATTCAGACGGCAAGTCATATTGTTGTTGAATATTGTAAAGAGCATCAATTTTCTATTAATGAGTTTAAAAAATCCAGCTGTCACATTATAATACAATAAATCTGTTAAAGGAAACTAGATTTTTTTCTCCGTGAACGGGTAAGTACCTATCGGTAGCTCAGTTGTTTAGAGCGATGGGCCAAGTTTCCCAGAGCCGTAGCTAAGCTTTGTGGTGTTGTTCGCAGAAGTTTCTGCTTAGGTACGAAATTAATCCGGTAGGTACATAATATACTCTCTGGTTGTATTTATACGTGCAACATATTTGAACACACACTCTTAATCACAATAGGCGGGCGTGGCGTGCTCAGATCTTTGTGAGTACCTTGGCCGCTCCGATATATCTGATGGCTTATAGTATAAACAGCGTACCATAATGATTAATGGCTACGTTGGACTAAATTATTACCACAGACCCACAAAGGATTTATAATGGCTTTCTACTGGGCTCTAATGGATGTATCAGGTATCAGATAATTTACCTCATCGCTAGCGCTATAACAATAGTTTGACATTTTGCAGTATCATAATTTTAAAGTACCTACCTAATCCTTTAATCGGGAAAATATAAATATAAAAATTACGAGATAGGTCAGTGTACTGTTACTAAGGTAAATTGACTGTTCGTCACGAATTTATACTACCTACGTGAGGTGTTTTGAATGAAGATTTTGTCTTTCTAATTCATTTAGGAATTAGGCCCTTATATAGGTCAGTCTATGCTAAGTTTCCTAGATTTTGATAGCACACACTCTGAAAGTGTTAAGTAAACGTCATAATTTCATAGCAGATTGACGTTTATAATTTTTAAGAAAAAAAAAACCGACTTCACCGTTTCACTTTTACCGGGAACCAAAGTTCCCGGTAAAAGTGAAACTTTATTTTGAATTTGTTTGAGTTAGCCAGTTTACTTCACAAATATCCAAATCCAATCCAAAATATCCACGTGTACGATTGAAAATTGAGGAGCTTTTTTAATGTCCCAGGGCTTCCATCATTACATGTGAAGTATAATCAAACGGAACTCCCTTGTAGACCTTTAAAACCAACAAAATAACAATGTGTTAAATTGGATGACAGACTGTAAATTATCGAGCAGTTTCATTATGCCATCCCTGATTATCAACATCAGGTCCACTCCAGCAAAATGATGGCCACAGTAAGAAAATGCCTAAGCTAATTATGAACACCCTCTCTAATCACAATGAATGTGCCGTTCAAATTTGAGGAGTTCTCTGAATTCTTCAAGAACTCCATCATCAGTATAGAAATCAAATCAAAAAGATGAATGTCACAACTAGGATAATAAGTAGAGCTAGGTTTATCGACCAGTTACCAGTTCCACTTTGCCATCCCTGGCCTTCATCATCAGGTCCACTTCATCAAAATGTTGGCTCCCCCAAAACAACGTTTTAGTTACTTAAGGAAACCCTCAAATCACAATGCATGTGCCATTAAAATTTGAGAGGTTCTCTCAATCCCTCATGAATTCCATCTTCAAAATAGAACTATAATCAAATAGGACTATCTTGAAGGTATTTCTTTACAAAGAAAAGATGAATGTCTCAAATCGGATGATAGAGCTGGGAATTACCAAGCAGTTCCACTTTGTCATCCCTGGTCTTCATCATCAGGTCCACTCCACCAAATTGATGATGTTCGTAAAGAAATGCTCGAGTGTCTTAAGAAACTACCCAAATCATCATGCATGTGCCTTTCAAATTTGAGGAGTTCCCTCAGTTCCTCATGGATCCCATCATCACAAATTTATTTTGAAAAAAACGGGACAAACCTGAAACCATCTATTTTCAGACAAAAAAATATTTGTGTAAATCGGATGATAGTCCTGGGAATTACCAAGCAGTTCCACTTTGCCATCCCTGGTCTTCATTATCAGATCCACTCCCCCAAATTGATGATTTTCGTAAAGAAATGCTCGAGTTTCTTAAGAAATCACCCAAATCTGTATGCATGTGCCTTTCAAATTTGAGGAGTTCCCTCAGTTCCTCATGGAATCCACCATCAGAAATAGATTTTGAAAGAAACGGGACCAACCTGGAACCATCTACTTTAAGAAACCAAAAAAAAAAATCAAATCGGTTCAGTAATGACGGAGTTCTGAGGTAACATACATTAAAAAAAAAATTAAAAAAAAAAAAACAGACGAATTGAGAACCTCCTCCTTTAGAAATATTGAAGTCGGTTGAAAATAACACTTTCAAGTCTGACAGTTCATTTGCTGAGAAAAGGTAACGTGGTTTGACTCTGTGACATATAGGTACAATATGTCATAGAGTCAAACCACGTTATCTGTGCCAAGCAAATGAACTGTCAAACTTGAAAGTGTTATTTTAAACGTCAAACTTCTAAGAAATTATGACGTTTACTTAACAATTTCACATTCTGTGCTATAAAAATCTAGGAAACTTAGACTAGACTGACTCTAGCAGCGCCATCTAACGAGTTAAAAACCATTTAGCGCAGACCGCATCGAAATCAAACAAGCCGTTTTGTAGTTAAAGCCGGGTTGGAGATAAATGAACATTTGTTTGTATGCACAGTATATGAACAGGAAGCAAGCAAACCAAATAGTTTCGAAAAGATAACTTAATAACCTTAAAATTATTACGAGTATCTTATTTTACACGAACCTCCACCCACGGCTGTTACTACTATACTTGCAACCCAGTATATAAGAAGGACTCCTGAACTATTATTTTTAATATTTCAAATCTCATAGTTCTGCCTTCAACAGTTTAGGCTAAGGGTTTGTTAGTTTCAAAAAAACCCGCAAATATTATATAAGTGACAAGAATTTACAATAATAAGAGCTTTATTTTCTCCCCTCTCCTGTTTGTAAACTTCGTTTATAATATTAGTCAGTTTTCCACTAAGAAAACCCCAAGTAAAACTAGTAAAACGTCTACAGGTAAATCTATTTACGGAGCATGCTGTCACGAACATGCGCCGTCTTCTAGGGATTTGCTCATGTGGCTAGGTAACCGATAACAAATCGCGCGAACGCGCTCATGTAACGAATGCCGGGGAATCTGAACACAAAACTTTTTGCAACTTGCCTTCACTATTATAAGCCGGACGAGTCGAAAATCATCTTTACGCACGTGTTTCATAATAGTACATTACCTAACTAGTGCGGTAAAACAAAGAAAGGCTGAGATCGCAGATGTTTGCGACCCGAGTTGCAAGCGAGGGACGTAAATATGCGATCAAGGGCTTTATTTATTGCCTCACGTGATAGGTACATCATTTTATGCCTACAATTGGGCAAAAATCGGCTTTTTCCGTACGCGTAGCGTGCGGAAAAGGGCACTTTATGGCCAGATGTGGCATAAAATGTTTTACTATGCATTGGGCGAGGACACAGACAATAACCATTGTTGGCAGTAGTATTTTTCACAAAAGTGTACATATCCCTATTGTTTTGCCTTTCTAACATATAGGTACTGTATCTATCCCGTCGGGGAAAATGATTAATTATAGACCTTGAAATTATTTTATAACGTATATTTTACTTAATTATAACTTTCTTCTACGATTTCGTCTGAATAAAAGCTGTTATATCATTTTCAACCCCGTTTTTAGCCCTAGGGGGTAGAATTACGGGTCACCAATGTTGTAAACGTACTCAACTGTTTCCTCTTTGGTTTTTGAAGCAAGACTAATGATTATTTTAAACCAGAATTATATTGTTATTATCAGCGTCAGACTGTTATGATTTTCATATTGTTTGTTTTTCTAGTTTTGAAAAATCATGGCTCTAGCTTGAAAACCCAAGGAGGACACAGTCCAGTACATTGTATGCAGATGTGACCTGTAATGTTGGCTCTTAAGAAATCCTTTTTAGGGTTCCGTACCAAAATGAAGGAACCCTTATGGTGTGACTCAGTCTGTCTGCTTGTCTGTCACATCGTTAAATATCTCGAGAACTACTTAAGCTACCGATTTGATATTTGGAATAGTTATAAAACTTATAAACAAAGATAATCCAGACACATTGAGAGAGAATTTATTATATATTTTAATTCGTTTTCAATGAAAATTCCCGATAAAAGAGAGGGCGCAAATTTAAAGTGTGGGGTATTTTATAAAAGGGGTAAATTTGCACATTCAAAAATTGTTGATTTATAAACGAAAATGTAATAAAAAAATATGAACGAAAAAAAACTAGCTAAGTCAAAATTATCCATTCGTGCAGTCTCCATGAGGGTGAGAGGCACCAGAAGACGCATCAAAGCCTTTGATTGCGAAGATGGAGCAGGAATTCATTTTTAAGCAAGATTTTACACACAACCTCGCCGTCGTCTAAATATCTATTTTTGTTATTTATTATTATTGTTCCTCTTTATTTATTTTCATTCTTAGGCTAGATTAATTTTCTTGTGTTTTTTATGTATGTTATTCAAATAAAGATATAAATAAAATAAAAAAACCTAAGTCAAATCTTCAACTTCACATTCTGTAACTTCTACGGAACTTGGCACCCATTTAGATATCAGATCTTTTGTCGGCGGAGTCGACGATAACGATATTCTCATATGGAACTTGGCTTCCATTTTCACATTTATGTTTTTGGTGGGATATCACTACTTTTTGTCAATAAATAATTATTGTTCATCATTAAAATTGTAATGCTCTACTTCTATTAAAAAAAGATTCTAATCAAAATCTAGAACCAACTATTATCACTCCTCGGACACCACCTACGGTCCAAGTGCTCGTTAAAACCAAACTAACAAGTCCAAACACGAGGGCATTACATCAAGGAATTAATGAGTTCCGTTGGTCAGCTTTCTGCTTCATCGTTAGACCTTGGACATCATCTACGGTTCAAGTCAATTATTGAGTGCCAGTTGCCACCTTTCTGGTCCATTATCAGACCTTGGACATCATCTAGGGTCAAAGTGCTCATCGAAAGAAAACTAACGAGTACAAACACGAGGGTATTATATCAACTAACTTTTGAGTTCCGGTGCTCACCTTTTTGTTCATCTATCTAATGGATTATATTTCCTGCCTTTAGCATTATTTAGACGTAAACTCGAGTGACTTTATTTTTTTTAACAATAACGGCTTTTTAGAACAAGTTTGTCAAAATCTTAATATATCACAAATTCATTAAATATACATTTTCTGACGACTTGATGACAATCAAATTATAATTTTTGACTATATATTTTTTTGTTTTTACAACAATTAAGTTATATTAAATACAAGTGGACGTAAATAACACAAACTGTGTTTGCAAACTAAATATATAGCCATTCTTTATGCATCCCAGTAAAATGTTTTCACGTAAATATTTCTTTCTTCAAGTTATTTCAAAATAAAAATATTAACTACAAATTATCAAATTACTAAAATAGCAACGGATGAATATATGACACAAAACGAAATATAGGATTCACAAGTAAATACAGTATTCATAAGTGAAACGAAAGGTGACACTAATATTTTTTAAGGTTAGGGCTCCAAATAACGCCAGCGCCGCTGGACTATTATTATTGGTGCCGCCACCCCTAGCACCGTATAGTCTTGACATGTAAGCCGTCCCATTACGCATAAAAGCCGTAACTGCCATGGGAAACCACTTTGAAAGTGGAATTTATTACGCGAAAATATGGTAAAACATTTTATGCTTTCCCCAATGGCGAAGTTACGATTGTGGGGCAGTTTGGTATACTACGTATGTCATTCAGGATAGTTTGTCACTGTCATACCTCCACACACCTACGATAAGTATTTTAAGTAGGCATGTGACTCGTAAAGTAGTCGTAAAAATATTAATTGCGTATTAACACGCACGAGCCCGCCCAGCTAATGTGGTAATATGTTTTACGTGTACGTTGCTATTTATTTAAGCTGGATGAATATTCATAAGTTGCCTAAGTAAAGCTAGCTAAATATTAAAATTTTCAAGACTCTGCACTATGCTTGGAATGTAAGTCGCTACTATGCAAAATATTGCATAGTAAAATTCCTTCTAGCGTACGTCGCAAATACTAGGTTTATTTCATGATACTAATATGATTTACATTTAAATCTAAAAGTATAATTAAACTAAAACTATACAGGGTGTCCCATAAATGACACGTCACAATGACACTGGAGGTAGACCAGGTCAAGAGGTACCAAACCAACTTAACATGACCCCAGTAAAAGTGACACGGTTTTTGAGTTATTGTCGAATTAAAGTTTTTCATATATTTTGACCGTTTTTAACATTATTAGTGCCAGTGTGCACTCGGAAAGGTATCAAGGTTAGGTTTTTTATGTGTACGGTACCATGAATTGTTAATAAAGGTTACAGAAATGGTATTTTATCCAAAACCTAACAAAAATTAAAAAAAATACTTGGTTTGGTACCTCTTGACCTGTAGGGTTAGCATGGTTGCCATTTTATCGCTTATCACGCTATGCATCACTTTCGCACATACATACTTGTTAGAACGTGACAGCAACGTCGGTAAACGATAAAAACCCGACCATCATAGACTAGCTGGTCTACCACCAGTGTCACTGTGACGTGTCATTTATGGGACACCCTGTATAAAACTAGATAAAAACAAAAGAATAGTATTTATATTAAGCATAATAAGATACAAAAAGTGTATAAAAAAGCACTTACCTACAAAAGCCCAATTAAGGGGCTACCCGGCTGTTTCACTGATATTTCACTGTTTTTAAAGTGAATAGGCTTTGTTCAGCTCCAAGCACAACGCTTGAAAAAAATATATAATGTAGCTAGGTATTTGGTCTACATTTGGTTTTACTAAATTGTCGAAAAACATAATACATCAAGAGAAAAAAAAATAACCGTAAACCCTTTTTTCTACCTTAAATCTGTATCTACTCCCTTATTATGCGTTGTAAGTACAAGAAACTAAGACAAGCAGTATATATTTATGTTAACTTTAAACGCATCTACTGATTTTTGGCTAGGTTTTGTACTTTTCGAGAAAAAGCTATTACACGCATTTTTCCGAAAACGCCGGCTCGAGATGCCTGCGCGGGCGACGGGGGCCAATCGTGTAAGATGGCACTAGTAGTTTATAGGGTTGCGTCCTAGTACAAGGAGCTCTTCCTAGGTGGGAACTTATGCTTATTGACGTATTGTATAACCGGTGAGGAATGTAAGCGGGAGGGGAAGAAAGCTCAAATCGCCGAGGTCATTGGCATAGGGGACGGCCTTAAAGAAAGAATACCCCGTCTAAAAGGTCCGCCTGCGGCATGGTCCCCATGACACTGGCGGCGTTACCTCTCTGCACAACTATGGCGATACGTTGGGAGAGGTAAGGGCCAGCCCTACGGTCCCCCGTAGTCTCAAAAAGCCGCGCCGACAGAGCCCTTACAAAAGACTTTGTGTCAGCTGACCAGGGACCCAATGTCTCAACTGCGAGCGCCACAAACTCGTTACTCGTTACTTAAAGTAAGGATGAGCATTTGCGGCGCTTGAGAATCTGGGCCTGATCAGCTGCAGCGCCAGCCTTAGCCCGGGTCACCTGAATGTGGGACTTTGCGAATGTGTCAACACATGTTGCGTCCCACACCAGGGCCTTACCTAGTTTCCACGGCACCAATGTGGCACCGTCCGGACGCTTGCCATCGTCTCTTGCCATACCAGTGGGTTCGTTCCAGAATTGATGGGACAGAGACGGTGACAAGCGAGCGACGGACCAAATCGTTTAAGGTGCCGTGGCGGTATATGCGGCCGGCGCTCCTAACACACGAAAGGCCATGTCGGCCCAGCTCGTCCACACTTTTGCCGCAGACACACACATGAGGGACACAGATTCTGGACCCAACCCTTAAGCAAATTGCTATTCTCAAGGTACTTGGAACCGAACCCGAGTCAAGTTTAGGACGGAATCTTCTGAGAAGAATCATCGCCATTACATTCGGTTGCGTAACCACTGTAACAAATCTTGTAGGGACGCTAGGCGCCGCTACATTCATAAATCTATTGAGGATTGTCCTCCATCAAAGCTTTGGAGTTTCTTGAAGTCGCTTGGGGTGGGCAAAGCCCCACAATGCTCCACAGGTGCACTAGACTTAGACTCTATAAATCAGCATTTTAGCACTTCTCCCGTGGCCTTGGATCCAGCCGTTAAAACTGCAACTTTATCAACGCTGGACAAATTTCGTTTCCCCGTCTCTTCTTCCTTTGAGCTTGGTAATATCACGCCGCAAGAGACGCTTACTATTTAAAAAAATGTTAAGACGAAGGCTGTCGGTGAGGATAGCTTGGGACTGGACATGCTTTTGCTCGTGGCGGATAACATCGCCCCTATCTTATCCGATATTATAAATGTTTCCTTTACAACCGGTAAGTTCCCTTCTGCGTGGAAATTTGCTCATGTTATCCCACTTCCTAAAACCTCAAATCCTACAACCTTTTCACAATATCGTCCTATCTCTATTCTCCCAGTTTTATCCAAAATTATTGAACATTTCGTGAACCGTCGCCTTCTCTCGCATCTTAATAAGTATAATTTATTTAATCCGCTACAATCTGGTTTTCGTCCTGGGCATAGCACTGTTACAGCCTTGGTTAAGGTCACCGATGACATTCGTCTTAATATTGAGAATAAAAAGCTCACAGTGTTAGTTCTTTTAGATTTCAGTAGTGCTTTTAATACTGTAGATTTTGATATCCTTCTTGAAAACCTGAGGTCGCTTAATTTTTCAAATACTGCTCTGTCTTGGTTCCGTGACTACCTCTTTGGGAGGCGCCAGCGTGTCAGGGTGGATGACCGGGTTTCGGATTGGTGTAACCTCTCCGCTGGTGTTCCCCAGGGAGGAATTCTCTCTTCCCTTCTTTTCTCAATATTTATTAATGGCATTACTGAGTCTTTAACTTCAAGTTATCATCTTTACGCGGACGACTTACAGATTTACGCGGCGAGTGACTTCGATGATTTTCCTTCACTGATTAGCAAAATCAACTGCGACCTCGAGTCGATACGTAGCTGGGCGTATAATTTTGGGTTAAAGGTGAATGCTCGGAAATCGCAGGCTATTGTTATTGGTAGTCCTTATTTTATGTCCAAATTGTCGGAGCTGGTGGTACCCGACTTACGCTTTGACGGAGTAACTATCTCTTTCTCCTGTACAGTCAAGAACTTGGGTATCACCATGGACCAAACCTTAAGTTGGACTCCCCATGTTGCCGAGATCAGTAAAAAGCTTTTCGCATCAATGCACTCACTAAGACGTCTCCAAAATTTCCTTCCTCTTCATACTAAAATCACTCTTACTCGGTCCCTTCTGCTTCCTTTATTAGACTACGGTGATATTGTTTTTGTAGATCTTAGAGAGGAGCTACTTGACAAACTCGAACGCTTGCAAAATGTATGTATCAGATATATCTTTGGTCTGCGTAAGTATGATCATATATCCCAGTTCCGAAAACAACTTGGCTGGCTTCCGATTCGTCGTCGTAGAGATGTGCATGTCCTGTCATTGCTTTTCAGTGTGTTATTCAATCCTGCTTCTCCTTCTTATCTATCTGAGAAATTCAGTTTCATGGCTTCCGGTAGTGGTCACCGTTTACGTTCTAGCACCAACCTTTCTCTCACTTTTCCGTCCAACAAGACGCGTATTTACAAAAGATCTTTCACTGTCCATGCCGTAAAGTTGTGGAATGAGTTGCCGGTGTCTGTGAGGCAATCGCAATCTGCAGCATCGCTCAAGGAGAGGCTAAAGAAGTTGTGGCTTTCCGACCCTTGATTGGAGTTTGTCCTTTATGCTCTGTTTAATAGTTTATATATATATATTTATTATTTAATATATGTATATATGTATTGATGTTTAGTGTATATTTATACAGGGTGGAAAGACACGACGATCCTTCTCGCAAAGGGGGGTTAGTTTAAGTGAAGGAGAATCGATTAGTAATGTTTATATTTTTGTTACGAACAATCAGTAAAAATATTAAAATTAATTAATGTTCTTCTTAGTGACAACCCTGCTATTACTATGTACTATACCTACATGTAACTGTAATGTGACACTTTATGTTTACAAAAATTTGCTCGACATACCGCAGCACTCGCACTTCAAACCTTGGTGCAATGTGAACTACACCTCCTCCCCGTTGGTCGTTTTGGCCCGTTTGTGGTACTATGGGCTGATTATTTGCCACGCGATCAAAGGCCCGTAAAATTGACATACGGCTAGTTGGGTGTGGTGGAGGATATCTTTGTCGATAGCGTCGTAACGTCTCGGCGGCATTATAATTACACTCCCCGTATAACATAAGCAAATTTAGGTAATCGCGGGCTCCCAAGGGCATTTTGAAAATTGGTTTTATCACGTAATTTGCAATTTATTTGCGTCACTGTTTTATCACGGGTAAGACTGAGTAAAAATTAATATTTTTCCCAAACAAAATAATACAATTGTGCAAACTACCCACTTACAAAAATCTAACTTAACCATAGAGAAATTGAGACTAAGGGCAGTTACAATAAATAGGTTCATAAAGCCCATAATACACCGCCAGAAGAGCATACTAGGCGGGGTGCGTGGAAGCTAGAAAATGCTGTTGGTTAACCGATTTGTATGGAAATAAATGCAAAAGTAACATGTTTATTTGAATTATAAAAATAAAGGCTTCAGAAGATATTATTTTCAATTCTACGATTCTGCATGTATAACTGCCCTTAGTCTTAATTTATCTATGGTTAGTTAGATTATTGTAAGTGGGTAGTTCACACAATTGTAATATTGACTGGGAAATATTATGGGGTAGAAATGTTGTTTTGGTAAATGTCACTGACCTTTGTGTTATTGTTAAATGTTATTGAACCTAATGAGGGTTGTCACTTGCAGTATTTTGCATCAAAAGTTAACTGGCTATAACTTAAAAACGCTTACGAATATGAGCCTAGTTTCTTTAGAGGAAATACAGTACTAAATCTAAACAATCCCCCTTTTGCGGAAAGGATCGTCGAGCCGTTCCACCCGGTATATGTAAATATTATATATATATTTTTATTGCGTATTTATTTATAGTGTAGTTACAATGTGTATTCAAAATTTACTTTTTATTTGAAGTTTTGTTACTGTACAATTTTTGCTCTTAGTTTGTCTTTCATCGTTGCCTGTTTTTATCTAATTTCCTCAAAGGTTAACTGGAAGAGATCCCTCATAGGGATAAGTTCGCCTTTGTTGTATCAAATTGTCTATGTTACTGTGTTTCTTGTATTTCTTGTGTTATTGTACAATAAAGCTTATACATACATACATACATACTTGGGTCCAGAGTGGTACCTAATGGACGTGAAGGTAGTGCACGCAGCCAGTGACCTGATTCGGGGGCTGACACCGCCAGGATGCGGGCACGTTCACTATCGCCCAGACTACCTTCCAAAAGGCATGTATGCGTTGCATTCAGGCGAGCCCAAGCCCGCTGAACGTATCGAGCGCCGGGAATATCCACACCTGGGCACGACTCGCACCAGGCTTCCCTGGCCTGGGATGATAATATTGAGGGAAATTTCCATATTTGGCAACTGCGGATTAAATACATTAATTTAGGTGTAAAAAGGCAGAAACGGATGATGAATAGGGCCATATGGGGATTTATTTTAAAAAGTAAATCTGATGTATTATTATATTGACTTAATTTGCTCTTAATAACAGGAGCGATTGAATCGTCGAAAATAGGAGAGCCTAAAAGGGTGAGTGATGAATTTGAATGCACCGAAATATTTGGTAGAACTGCGTTAAACTCAGATAAAATATCAATTTTCTTATCCGGTGGAAGATGGTCTGGTAGAAAAATTTCGCAAAAGCCGATTTCGGAGAACTTGTCTATAATGGATTTAACATCTTGTAATACCGTTAAGGCATCTCCGCCAAGGGAACCATCATCTAAACACCACAGGTTAAATTTTGAATTTAGGCTTGTGATTATGGGATGAATCACTAAACTGAACATTGCGGGCCCAAGCGGGTCTCCCTGTTGGCAACCCATACATGATAAAATAATTTCATTACCAAAAAATAATTTTGACTGTGCTCCGTAGCATTGCCAAATATACTTGTAAACATCAGGCAATTCTTCTTTGACTGCTGCTAACAGAGCACCGCGGTCGACCGAATTAAAAGCATTTTTGACATCGATTTTAATAAAAACTTCATAGTCCGGACTATTCAAAAACGTGCGCGCAAAATGTATCGCAGCCTCACATCCATCCTTTACGCTAAAACCTAGCTGGCGGGGTTTAAAAGTTTTGGTTAACTTCTCGTGAAAAGTTCTGCAACATAGTTTTGATGCTAGGCGTCTATACGTGGACCCCACAGAAATCGGCCTAATACCACCATCTTTTTTTGCCAGTGCCACTAGGTTAGCACCATATAAAAGTGTTATTTCATTGTGCACCAGTCCCGCTAACAAAAGGTTTATAAGAGCAGTTATCTCGTGTAGCAATGTGGATCCAGAATCGCCTAAAGTCATGGATGTTAGGTGTTAGGTCTTTTAAGTGATGTGGGGATAGACCGTCCACACCGCCAGCTGAGCCGTTAGGGAACGAAAAAATAGCAAATTTGACTGCATCTTCCGACACGATGACTGTTGAATCAGCAGGGGCGGGGGGAAAAAAAGCGTATTTTTATCTCAAGAATATATTTTATTTTAAACAAGTCTGGAGTGCTCGACTTTTGTAAAACGTGGAACATGAATGCATATTTAGAACCACGATTCAACGTTTTTAAAAGTAAAGTAAAGTAAAAGTCAGATATTTCCATTTCCAGTATCTTGATAATTTAATTTCAACAATAGGCACGCGGTAGCGTGTTCAGTCAATTTCAATTTCAAGAATCTTTTGAATTTAATTGCAACAATCTGCCGTGTATAGCATTCTTATATAGTTAATGCCGTATTCGGGCGTATTAATATTCTTTCAAAATTAGAGAAGTTTTGTTTACATTCTCCTACAGAGTCCGTAGGTGCTGCGTAGGTATAGCTAGGTACTTTTGACCTACTTCGGGTTTTATCTTTCCTTTGTTTTTACCTCGCCATTTCTCTCGGACGGTTTAATTAAGTACCTCATGTTGTTTATTATTTAAAAAGGTAACTTTATTAAATACTAAATAAATATTACGGTGAGAAATTATGTTTTCAAGGTAACAGTAACTCAACGATGACAGTCATTTCCTAATAATATAAAACTGAATAATTGTCGTGTCTAGAGCCAGCAGAGTCAAAATACCAATCGAGAACTCAATCTGACAAATGTAAATTTAGTTGGTTTAGCCAAATCAGATTAATAAATAAATTCAAAATAATATATTTTCTGTAAATTGTCGTGATCATAAATGCTCGTGTAACAATAAACTAGCCTAAGATTTAAGGATGACCTATACCAATACGATCCGGATCCGATCCGTCAGTTTCTATAGAAAACGTCACGTGACCTCCGAGGGCTCCGAGCTATCACATGATTCTTTCTATAGAAACTGACAGATCGTCCCGGATCGGATTGTTGTAAGTCATCCTTTATTTCAATGTACGAAATAGCTGTCGTTGACAATGAATCAACGTAGATAATAGTAAATAATGTCAGTGTTTAATAATGTTATTATTATATTATGAATACATATACTTGTAAAAATTACGGTTCATGCCACCTATAACGGCATATTAGGGCTTGCGGTAGAGAGTAGGTATGATGTTATCTTAGAGCCATTTTAGATGCCGCTTTTTGTGGTAACCTATCTTGATCAAGGCGAGTCCCCGTCTGTTTCAAGTAAAATTCGAAGCCGCTTTCTTAGGAAGGAATCCAATTTTTCATCCAATAGCTTACCCGTTAGTAGTTAGACCAGTCTTAATCCAATATATATCTCCGCTCTTTATTGAGTTGTTTGTTGCTTTAGTAGATATTCCATTCAGCCATTCAGAGATGTAGTTTATTACCCCTGAATTGTGTTCGTGATAACAAAAAAAGTAAAGCAAAAATCAGGTTAGTATAATATAAGAAAGCTTGCTCCATATTGTATGTAATTTAACTCACATACTCGTAGGTACCTACCAACACCGAAATTTTGAATAGTGGCAGAATGTGGAAAATGTCGTATGCCCGACTATGGAAAAAAAAGTGTTAATATATTACATGAAAATGTATAGAAGCATCGGTTAGCGATGTAAATTATAATATTTACGAGTATAATGTACCTATACCTACTTTTTAATATCGCTGTCAGTCATCTAATTGACAAATAAAAGTACTTTAGTACCCACTTACTATTACTTACTATTTTGGCTCAGTGATCCAAAAAGAATCTTGGCCTCCGAAACGAGAGCATGCCACCTGACCCGATCCAGCGCGGTTTCCCGCCACGAATTGGCATAGAGCTGGCGCAGATCCGCCTCCACGACATCACCCCAGCGGTACCGGGGGCGCCCAACCGGTCGACGCCCGGTTGGTCGCCCCACGTACGCTCCTCTAACTGCCCGATCCTCCCCCATTCTAAGTAAGTGACCGAGCCAGCGAAGTCTGTGAGATTTCGTTTCGCCGATGATATTGGGCTCAGCCACTAACTCTTCAATCTCGGCGTTCTTCCGGATCCTCCAGGTGCCATCGTCTCTTCTAACAGGTCCCAGGATCTTTCTAAACACTTTCCTTTCCGCTATCAGGAGTTGGTTTTCTTCTTTTATTGTTAGTGTCCAGGTTTCACAGCCGTACATAAGGATAGGCCTAATGACGGTTTTATATATCCTTAGTTTCGTACTTTTGCTGAGAAGCCTGGACACTAAAACTTTGTGGAGGGCTGCGCTGCATCGTAGTGCGTTTTGAATGTGTATCGCAATCTCCTCATCCCGAGTGTTTGTATCGGTGACTACCCGAGATACCGAAACTTGTCAACACCCTGATAGACGGTACCTTCCACACGGAGACTACCACGACGAACTCGCGTGTTTTTATACCGTTTCATGTTGAGGTATTCTGTTTTAGCCTGATTGATCTTTAGTATATAATATAATACTTTAGTACAAACACATTTTATTGCACAGTAAACATCTGACAAGAGACACTTTACATGCAATGAAAGAGCGACGAACTTTTTGGTGTAAAATTTTCCAATACTGAATTAGAGGTAATCGGGTTAAAACTCTCAGCGGTTTCCCTGAAAATTGGCTGTGACAGCCTGCACGATTTTGCTTTTTAACCTTTTTGGAGTGGATATACTTGACACAACAATTAGAAGCTTTAAAATTACATCTATGATAAAAAGTTATTATAGGTATAACATTAATTTCTAAAATGACAAGATAGAAAATTGAATTTTCCTTACAGTACGATGAAAGATAAACGAGCTAATAATGCGAATGGATTACTCGTCTCCGAGGGTTGGAGAAAAAAGACCCCGAGAAGTGTCGTCGGCAGCGGCGATCAGTACTGCTCCTCGAGGCTATCTTTTACACGTCATGGTATTTATCGCATTCGCTTAAAGTCTATTTTCGCTTGAAGTGGAAGACGGATATATTGGTTGACGGGTCAGTGCGGATTCCAGATGTTTTACGTCATTCGCTGACCGAGCTGCCGGGACGAATGGTCAACTGTACCAGTGTAAACTGGGATTTCCGTTCACACAGTTATTAACATAGTTCGCTGACAGTTATACTAGTTATTTTAAGAGGAAAGCTAGCTTAAAGTGAGAATATTAGTCATATCCCAGGCACGCGATCAGCGCGACAAAGCGGCAGGATTACACCAACAGCCTTTTAGCACTGCGAATTTATTTTAAAACAATCTGCGTTGTAGACTTTCTGGGACACTTTAAATCCTACTTAATGTGATTTTGTTTAAATTTAAAATAGAAAATCTTACTTTTAAATGATTCTTTCCACCAATGACCATTCTTTATGATTTGTAGTCACGTAAAAAGTAGCTTGTCGCCATCAGAAAATACCTTTTTTTATTTAACGTGGAGGAATGCATTTGGCAAGCCGCCTAGCCGGGGAACTGGGACGGGTATGTGGGATTCGCACCGTCCAGGAACCCTTCCCTTTTTCCGGGATCAACTCGCCCAAGAAGAATGTGAAGAGCCCTGGCACTCGAGGAGGTTTCCCGTTATAGCTCCCCCATCAGAAAATACCTGCATTAAGAATGACTCACACTAGGACGGGACGGGACAAGACGGCACGATATGTCAGTTTATCTCGGATGTCACGCGATATTTTCTATAGAAACTGATAAATCGTCATATTGATCAATTCTACGGAAGTTTCTAACATGTATTATGATTAGGTAAAAGAAAGAGCGAAATTGTATCATACAGCTTGACAAAATTGCAAATAGCTATGCGTATGCGCTCCAACAGTCTCATGGAAACGTTTCGTCCAGTTTCTCCTATATATGACTTGCTGCAGTCACACGGAATCATCATACACTTGGGTTCCCTGTCCTTCGGCGAGCGTAAAATTTGCTTCATTTTCATGTGAACACGGAAAATCCTCCTAATCTATATCTACCTGCGGCGTAAATGCGTCCTAATGCTTACCGTCGTCAACAAACTTCAAATAACTAAGCGGACATACATACATATACAAACACACATAATTAGATATATATGCAGCATAAATCTATTCTCTCTTAACTTAAGATACCGGTTATATTTAATAGCTATAAAAATTGTTATTAGAAACTTAAGAACTCTATTTATAATTAAGTTGAAATTCTCTTACCAGTTTTATATTGTTAATGAAACCTACTCATTTATAGACTAATTTTTGAAACCAACCACCTTCTTTTACATTTTGTTTTTAGTTTACTTAGGTTTACTATTCCTACTGTATGATTTTGTGGGTGCCTTGAAAACCAGTGTCGTGGTACACTTAGATGTGTCACGGCTCATGCTGAGTGGCATCCCTTTTGGTTTACTTAACCAAATAAATATTTTTTTCTTTCATTCTTTCTTTAAAGGGTATACCAAAAATATAACATTTGAACATAAACTTTGTAGGTCAGAATAAAAGTCGTAACGTGTGAATATTTAGCATACTCATAGGTCATAATAATGAAACGAATTAATTGGATGCGTTCAAAATTTGTCAGATCATAGAAAACCGTTACAGCCGCTTGGTGTCACTGTCTGTTTCGTGTTAAAGTCCGTCAAATTCAAAATAACCCGCCAGTGTCATTTTGTACATATTTGTCATTTTGTACGTATTTCCCGTATCTACTCGCGCGTAGCGTAACCCTAACCTAACAATGTCAATAACTTTACTCAGCCTGTGTAAATATTTTGGTACTCAAGTATAGTAGTGACCGAGTGGTGAACCGATCATCCCACATTATATGCTAACAAAAATGTAAGTAACTGAAATAAACATACATGGATTGAAGGAGAGAATTGTCTGTAACTCTGTTTATGTGATTTCAGGAGGGTTAGCATGGTTGCCATTTTATCGCTTATCACGCCATGCGTCACTTTCGCACATACATACTTGTTAGAACGTGACAGCAACGTCGGTAAACGATAAAACCCGACCATCATAGACTAGCAGAAAAGGTAATGGGCACCAACTATAGTTCTTATTTTTATATACTTTGTAGGTGTACCGTGACCGATTCACGTCCATAGACAAGAAACACAGATAATGACCGATTCACGTGCATCGACAAGAAACACAGATATTGACCGATCGATATGATGTGTGCGTTGCCACTTAAAAGGGCAGTTTTGATTGTCTGACAAGGACAGTGTTATGCTGCCGTTGTTGAAGACGAAGATCGCTGCGACGATGATGCTGCACTTCATATTGATAAATCTGTCCTTGTCAGGACAATCAAAACTGCCCTTTTAAGTGGCAACGCACACGTCATATCGATCGGTAAATATCTGTGTTTCTTGTCAATGCACGTGAATCGGTCAAAATCTGTGTTTCTTGTTTATGCACGTGAATCGGTCAATCAATAATAATAAATAATTATGATGTAAACTACGTACTTACAAGATGTCACAAATTTACCTGCAGATCATCCGTTTAAGTGCGGTATCAGCATCGTATAGTGATAAGAAATGTGTTCGGAAAACTTAAGAAGTTTTTTAGGGTTATATTAGAAGGTTTGATGGTCAAGGTTGAAGTTTAAGGTTCATTATTTATATATTTATTTATTTTGAAAGCAGAACAGAAATAAGAAAACAATAGATAAGTTTAGTAGTACATATTATAAACATTAACTTATTCCCTTAACATAATTAATTAGGAAGTTTTTTTTGTAAGGGGGGTTGGCTTACTAGGATTGTCGCGTCAGATTTTTTTTCTTTTAAGTAAGTGCTTTTCCTAATCATATCACGATACTGGTGATGCCCTTAAAAGAGCCATTCAAAATGTTTACCCTAGTATTTAGGTACCTAATTAAAAATGTTGCCTTGTACATTTTACCGTCTATTTTTGTAACTTAGCAAAAAACCCAGATATTCTAGGTGCCTATAAAGAAGTGTTAACATTCTATGCGGTGTCAACTTGCCGCAAGTTTTGGGTCAGGCGCCTGTAAATATTAATGCGGAGAGGAGCACAGCGCAGCGCGACGCGACGCGAATAGAATAGGGCGTTGTTATTTTCAAAACCGAATAATTAAGAAGCACGAGCTACTCTAGTTAGTTTGTACATTAAAATATTCACGACTTTTTCCTGAATTATACTTAAAACAACATGCTATGTATAGTGTAATCCCTAATCTATTCAAATAATGTAAACAAAGATATCCACGTGACATTCAGCTAAATGGAGGTTTAATGAAGTACTCGAGTCACGTTTTTTTTGAGAAATTGCGTTATTTAAGTCTGTTCTCGAAATACACTTTAAGGCCGTTTCAAGTAACTATTGATTAATACCAGTGAAAAGCTGGATAATAGTTTATGACAAATTCATTCCATTGCACCATTTAGTGATGCAAATATGCAGAAAAAATTTAATTTAAACACAATGCTATTTTAAAAACTAATTTAACTGTCAGATCTCGTAGTTAGCTCGCGGGTAAATTATGCTGTAATAAGGTGCCTTTCTAAAGGAATAAAGATAAAGGAACTTTCGAAGAGCCTTAGGGATCTTTCCTTTTCTAGAAACAAACAGTTTTAACCCGAGGAAGGTAAACACAAAACGGTGTTCCTTGGGTTTTACTTTGTTTATTGAGCGGGTAACAAATGAACTTTAATGTTACCATTAGAAAATTGTATAAAATATACCTATTTACCAATACCTACCGGAAGGCCTAGTATAAAAATTGTACGACATTAACTCCTCGACCGCGTTAGCGTATCGGGAGTTCAAATTATGTTTGCCGTTTATTTAAATCATCCGGCAACTTTCATATTTTGACCCCTCGATACGCTAACGCGGTCGAGGAGTTAATGTCGTACAACTTTTATACTAGGCCTTCGGGTGTGGCCTGTAATGAGAGCAATATATGTAATTCTAGATAGTACTCCCGAAACTGAACAACGTTGACTCAGCGACTTTTAAAAATAGCGTGTGTTTTGTTTTTCATTACACTTTAAAGTTTGTTAGAAGACGCAATGTCGTTACTGCAAAAATTTTAATTTTTGTACTGTGATAAAAAACGTCAATAAGGCTGATGTTACATGCGTACATTGAAAATACTATTTAGGTTGTATGAAAAAGTGAAAACCTACAGAGTACATAATTTTACCTACGATTAAATTTATTGCTCCTATTACAGAAAACACCCGGTAGGTATTGGTAAATAGGTATTCTTTTTTTTTATAGTGATAAATATTTATTCAAGTAACTTAAATAAATTTACAATTATAATTAATATTAGGTACCTATAAAAAAAACTAAAACTAACTATAAATAAAACTAACTACAAAATAAAATAAAACTTCACATAGTACCTAAAAATAAATCCCAATCTATAAAAAGAACACCCCGTCTAACAGGTCGGCCTGCGGCATGGACCCCATTACGCTGGCAGAATTACCTCTCTGCACCGCAATGGAGATGCGTTGGGAGAGGTAAACGCCACCAGCTCTAGGGTCCCCTGTCACGTCGATCAACCGGGCCGACACAGCCCTCATGAAGGACTTCATGTCCGCTGACCAGGGACCCAAAGTCTCTACTGCGAGCGCCGCAAACTCGTAGTCCTTAACTAATGACGAGTATTTATTTGCGGCGCTTAAGAATCTGGGCCTGGTCAGCTGCGGCGCCGGCTCGAGTGCGGGTGGCCCGGATGTGGGACTGGACTGTGCGAAGGTGTCGACGCACGTTGCGTCCCATACCAGGGTCCTGCCTAGTTTCCACGGAACTAATGTTGCCCCGTCGGGTCGCTTGCCATCATCTCTCACCATGCCTACGGGTTCAAGGACAGCGAGTACAGAGATGGTGGCAAGCGAGCGACGGACCAAGTCGTTAATGGCGCCGTGACGGTAAAAGCGGCCGGCACTTCTAACACAAGATAGGCCATGGCGGCCCAGCTGGTCCACACTTTTGCCACAGGCGCACTTGTGAGATATGCATATTCTGGATCCAAGCCTTAAGGATACAGCTATCCTCAAGGTACTTGGCTCCAAAACAGTCCCCAATTGTCGCGAGGGGAGGGCCTGCAACCAGTGGCCCGACTCGGGTGCCGAAACCGCCAGCATCCGCGCACGTTCCAAGTCATCCGGACTATCGCTAAGAAAGGAAAATAAATAGGTAAATTATGTTGACTCTCCTTATTTAGTAAGTAAAATTTACTTTAGAATCCCACCATCGCCAGACTGAACACGCGCCATACTTATTCAACTCTTTTACGTTACCTCAACGCGAAAAAAGTGCATTACAAATCAAATTCCTTTATCTACAGAATTGTAAAGCACAAATCAAATTATTTATTAAATGTTTTGAGTCATGTTTTTTGTTTTTAAGTAGTCACACTACTATATATATATAAATTGAAAGATCTTTCAATTTATCCTTTATCTATACTACAGCATTTATATGTCAATTAGATGACTGACAGCGATATTAAAAAAGTATATATTATAACGTTGTCTGTGGTATTCCATAAGACCACTGTAAAGCGATGCTCTAATGGATTTTCATACAATATATGAACACTGTTGTTTTTTTTCTTATTTTTGTAGTTGGCATACGTTTTGCACCTTCTGCCACCTTTCGAGATTTTGCTTTTTTTCGCTTTTTTAAAGAAACTTGTCCTAGGAAAACTAGCGATGTGCAAACTCTAGAATTATTGCATATGGCATGCCTGTAGAACTTCGATAAAAAAATGCTCTGCTAGGAAATGCTCTGCTACGAAATGCTCTGCTAACTTCACGGACATTAGCGATGTGCGAACTCTAGAACTACGACTATCTTGCATGCTTGTAGAACTTCGATAAAAAAATGCTCTGCTGGGAAATGCTCTGCTAACTTCACGGACATAAACTAGCGTACGTAGAAGCTCATAATTGGTTCTTAAAACTCTCGGGTAATATTATTTTCACCTCAGCAGCTCGAAAAGGCTTACTTTGATATGCGAAACCAGTGAGCAAAATGCGATTTTGCTGCGAGCGTGAGGAAAATAAACGTCAGATTGACAATGTTCAGTCAAGACATGCAACTTTTTTATTAAATGGCATCCTGGCCCATTCAGCCAGATGAGGCCAATTTTCTAACAATGAGAACTACCGCGAGTGAATTTGCCGCTAGGGGCGCTAGTGGAACGTGGGTCCTATGTAAAGAGGTTATATGTCATTTTCAGTACATTTCTCATTAGTTTTTAATTTAAGTCGTGCTTATTTCGAAAATATGCACTTTTAGAGGAATCATTACATAGAAATATATTAAATACTAAAAAAATATTACTTTGGCTATAAAATAAGCTTTAAATTGAAAGTGTAAAATAACACAGCCCTAATTTAACGTAAATTTAGAGGTTATATAAAATAGTTAGAATTGAATGTACCTCTTTTAACATGGACATTAATGAAAAATAATCAATTCTAATATTGGTTTCGCGCCATACTAACTCATACTAATGGCGCTTGACAAGGACCCACGCAGGAGTGGCGCCGCCTGGTGAGCAAAAATACGGTAGTCCTCATTAGATTATATCGTTCATACAATCACATCAAAGCCAATTTGATTGACCTGTCTGTACGGACATGTCTAGACGGTGCGTTTTGTCGGGCCCGTCCCGTCGTACCCTACTATGTAATACAGGAATAGGCAATGTGAGATGAAGGAAGTGCACGAAGGACGATGGCAGTGACGGCTTGCGATAAATCGCCCCGTGTAATATCATGTTTAAACAGAGCCAGAACCACGTTCAAAAACTCGTACGTTTTCATTTTTAAATATCTCTCACTTTAAAATTTTATGATTTTTATTTTATATTTATAAGTACAATATTAACCATTTGTTGATTCACGTTTCCTCACGTGTAAATCTGTAGTAAAATAATTTCTACAATTTACCATTTACGTTGTTGTGAACGATATCTAGTATCCGAACGCGATTAAAAATAATAAAGTGTTTCGGCTGTCATCCTCAATTTGAAAATTTCCTCAATAGCTTCTCTTTTGAATTACTTTAAAGATAAAAGTTATCTGAACTGAAAACATAAGTGATACTAGTAGTGATAGTGATGAAGCTACGGCAACACCCGAAGAATTGAAAGAAGCGGTCAAAAACGCCGAATTAAGTTTCGTCCCGGCCAAATCGCGGGTAAAGGTAATACTTTGTTGGTTGTTAATAAGGACGCAAATGCCATAAAGATTCATTTGAAATCTAACCTCATGTTCTTAAATTTAGTAAGAGGTAATATTTTGTATTCTTAAATTAGTAAAGTAGTATTCTAAAATTAATAAAGCCTTCCTGTCCGTTCATTTTGGTTTTAATCTATTTTTTTTCCTGCTGAGGTGAAAAGTTGTATGTTCAACTCGAGACCAAAGTTATTTGCATCTCGTGCCTTTGAGTCCTTCACTACGCTCAAGATTCTAAATTAGAATCACTCGCTACGCTCGTGATTCTATTATAGAATCTTTCGCTTGCTCAGGACTCAAAATTGGCACTCAGAACAAATACGAACTTTGCTCTCTTGTTGTACAAATAACTATACTTATTACAAGCGATGAGGGTCGCTGAGGTGGTCGATGAGGTGTAAGAACCCTTATTATAATATCACTGTTGCATAAACTACTATTGTAAGTAAAACACGCAGTGGAATAATGATCACTTATCCCACGTTGAAGTGTATAATGTCTCATTAGCTAAGTTTAAGCGCGATAAATAATGAATAATTGTTTAGAAATGTTAGATTATAGTGTAAAATATCTTTCGTTTGTAATATCTAGTTTATTTTTTTAACGTCGACAAATGTTTGTTTTGTGTAGGTACTTAGTGCATACTGCATAGTTGAAAGTTAGTGTGATGAAAAAAGATAGATTTGAGCAAAATATTATTTAAGCGATATAAAAACGCCTTTAAACGTGTGGGTACCTACTACCTAACAAGCTATCATCATTACATTTAAATTGGTTATGGTATAGTTTATATTTTAGAAAATGAAATATGCATACCTAAGTACAGAGTTACAAAGACAAACAATCATATATATATTCAAAGCGTTAAATGTCAATAATCAGCAAAAATATATTTACGTCTTACTAAGAAATGTATGGATAGGTATATCAGTTTATTAATACAAGTAAAATAATATCATGTGCACTGTAGTGTATTCATGCGCAAAGTACATTCACGTGAAATGCAAATTGAAAGCTATATTTGCAATGTATTTATATCCAGACCAATTAGTGAAACCAATTTTATGCTCAGAGTATCTGAGAGGTACTCGTTGAAGGTCGTACAGGTGTACGCGCCGACTTCGGCACACTCCGATAACGAAGTGGAGGCTATGTATGAAGATATTTTAAAAGCCATGCATAGCTCCAGAACCTACTTCACCATTGTTATGGGAGACTTCAACACAAAAATAGTTTCGTGTTGAACTAATCTCAGCTCGTCACCATAGATAGTGACGAGCTGAGATTAGGGCAATTTGGGGTTGGACGTCGGAACCACCGGGGGCATCTACTGGCTGGTTTTTTTGGAGAAGGAGGGTCTCTATATGATGAACTCTTTTTTTAAAGCGAGCACAGAGAATGGACCTGGACGAGTCCTGACGGTGCAACTAAAAACGCGATTGGCTTCATCATGTCGACGAAGAGACATATATTCAATGATGTTTCTGTGATCAATACCGTTAAAACCAGAATGCGATCACCGCCTGGTAAGAGGCACATTGAATATATATGTCCTAAGCTAGAACGCTCTCGACTGATGAAGTCTACGCAAACATATAAATAGGTACTTAAATACATAAAAAACATCCATAACTCAGTACCAAATATTCGTGACTAGCTTTTACCCGCGGCTTCGCCCGCGTACTAAACGTAATTTTCAACCATCTACAAATAAGGAGGTTCTTAGTTGGGCCCGTATATTTGTATGTACCTACATATGTATGTTTGTCCGCTATTATCTTGCGGTTGGCTGAACGGATTTAAATGGAATGGATGGTTGTCGCAAAAGTGATCAAACTGAAAAATTCAAGTTGGCGGCTGTTTCTCAATTTTGACCTCTGATTTGTTATAAAGAACCTCTCGAACCCTTTATATGTGCCTACCGAGCTTTATCACGAACTTAACTCTATAAATTCAAGATGGTGGCCGTTGATGGTGGCGTTGGTGGTTCGTTAGAAAGAACCTATCGGATCCTCGGATATCGATTTTCATCACGATAAGAACAGAACATAACTGAAGAAATTCTAGACGATGGCCTCAGTTTTAACTTCAGATTATTCATAAAGAGAACCTCTCGGAAATCGATTTTAACACGATTGGATCAAAATCGCAATAATTCAAGATGGCGGCCGGATCTCGCAGTTTTTACTACATATTCGTTACTGAGGAATCTCTCGGATCCCCAAATACCGATTATTATCAAGGTCGGATTAAAACCCAATAAATTCAAGATGGAGCCCCTTTTCGCAATTCTGATCAAGGACCTATTTTAGATTTAAGGTAGGCAGAGGTAGGTCGTTAGGTAAGTTACACTTACTGTATATATTTCCCATGTTGACTTTTTCACCCCATTTCGTACTCCTATTTACTCATTTCTCGTTAGGAATACTTCTGTGAATAAAATAGTCTAATAAATCTTGTTTCCCGATATACAATCAAATCCCACTTCACCCCTTTAGGAGGAGAATTCTAAAAAATCCTAGCTATTTCCCGCAGCTTCGCCCGCGTACAAAATAAATGTTCAACCGTAACGTAATTTCAAAGTCAAGTTGGCGGCTTTTATTTGTTATAAAGAACCTCTTGAACCCTTGATATGTACCAACCGAGTACATATTACGATCAATGTTGACTTCTGATTCCTTAGAAAGAACCTTTCGGATTCTCAGATATTGATTTCCATCACGATCAGATCATAACTTCTGACGAAATTTCAGATGGCGGCCTTTTCTCGCAGTTTTGGCTCCAGATTCATTGTAAAGAACCTCTCGGATCTTCTTTCTTATCTCAATTAGAAGGTGAATTCTGAAAAATCCTTTCTTAATGCACCCCTACACCTTAATAAGAAACCTACGTGCCAAATTTGAAATTCTAGAAACAGAAATAAACAACAAAACGACACTCATATTGATATTTTGAGATTTCAACCCAATCGCACCCCAACAGGGAAGATGGTGTATCATACGTCCACCTCATTGGATTTTAAAATGGTTGTTGTTTTTGATTTCAGCGACCCGATAAACCATAAAAACGATAATCTTGATGTTTTTTGACTTTGTTACCCCTTTTTGCCCTCTTAGGGGTTTAATTCTCAAAAAATCAAATACACGTCTTTACTCATTTATCTTTAGAAAAACTCTTGTGTAGTTTTGAATAAAATAGTTTAACTAATCATGTTTCCCCATACATAGTTTGTACCGTCATTTCTCCCCCTTTGGAGGTGAATTTTGAAAACTCCTTTGTTTGTGGACCCCTACGCCTTATAAGGAACCTAAGTGTTAAGTTTGGAATCTATAGAACCAGAAATAAACAACAAAACGACACCCATATTTATATTTTTAGAGTTCGACCCCCTCGCGCCCCAACAGGGAAGATGGTATTTCACAATCGCCACGTTAGATTTTAAAATCGTCGTTGTTTTTGTAATCAGCGACCCGATAAACCAGAAAACGATAATTTTTTTACTTTATCACCCCTTTTCCCCCTTATATGGGTTGAATTCTCAAAAATCCTGAAACACGTGCTACCTCATTTATCTTTATAAATACTCCTGTAAAGTCTCAAATGGAATAGGCCAACTAATCTTGTTTCCCCATAAAAACTTTGGACTTCTAAATCACCCCCTTAGGGGGTTGAATTTTGAAAAATCCTTTCTTAGTGCACCTCTAGACTTTATAAGGAACCTACGTTTCAAATTTGGTATCTCTAGGACCAGCGGTTTGGGCTGTGCGTTGATATGTCAGTCAGTCAGTCAGTCAGTTAGTCATTCAGTCAGTCAGTTTCTTTTTTATATATTATATAGATAAAAACACCTTTTTTTTATTTTGATGAGAAACCTTTACACATAAAATAAAGTCTCTAGCTAAACAGAAAACCTTCCGCCATACAAACTTTCAACACCCTTTTCACCCTTATAAGGGTCGAATTTTCGAAATCGCTGAAATTACTTTTTGTAAACTCTAATGAGGATCCTTTTCACAAAGTTTGTAGTCTATAACTAAAAGGGAAACGCTTCTGCCATACAAACTTTTAACACACTTTTCACCCCTTTTGGGGTTGATTTTTCCAAAACGCTAAAATTACTTTTTTTGTATTTTAATAACAAACCTCTACACCAACTTTTGAGTCTCTATCTAAAAAATAAAACTTTCTTCCATACAAACTTTCAACCCCGATCTAACCCCCTTAGAAGATGACTTTTTCAAAACCCTTTCTTATTCGTTACCTTCGTTAAACACCCAACGTAATGTGAAAATTTCAGGATCATACGTTTAGTAGTTTCGGCTGTGCGTTGATCAGTGAGTCAGTCAGTCAGGACTTTTCCTTTTATATGTATAGATAAACACGCAAATAAATGCCCTGACCAGGATTCGAACCCGGGACCTCCTGCTTCATAGGCAGGATCACTACCGACTAGGCTAGGGGGCCGTTGAAATAATGAACACGAAATGTTGTTACCTCATTGTCCAAAAGTACAGACTATAGTAAAAGACACTACTTTGTCGCTTGTTGATAAGCCTCATTTCTAATCAAATATTTATGACGTTAGCGCCTTATTGGCAACAGACAAAGTGGATCTTTTACTGAAAACAATCACATACTTTGTGTAACAATAATATTATTATAATCAATAAATTACTTACTCTATATATTAGCTTAAGATTTTGTTGACGATACGAAAGTGAAAGTTTTTGTTGGATAAATTATATTTGAATTGGAGTTGAATTGAATAAATAAGTGATCTTTATTAATACGAGTAGAGTGGATTTCACTTGAAAGGTCAGTTAAATGGACTTCCTTCCGATATTAAATTTATCGATAACTGAATACTTATTTCGTAACGACATTTCATATTCGCTATTAAGTTCACCGCATACAATAGAAATTGTCAAAGAATGCTGCTTACTATCCATCAATGTCATCTATATACTTTTTAGGAATTTTAAAATAAAAAAACTATTTAGACGCCATCAAATAAAACGGAGCGGCCACCGTGTTAAAAATATCTGGACTAGCACTGTACCGTCTTGATAATTCGGTAAAAAATATTATACCTACTCATATAAGCACCAGGGCGATTGAGCGAATCTCGGAAAACTCAAAAACTCGCGTTTTCACAGAGAAAAGAGCAAGCTACATATACAGCGATTTTTCGCCCTCAAAAACCGTTACCGAGATCGTCAATAAAGGATAACTCATTCAAAAGTATAAGATACGGAACAAAACCTTCTGTTTCTTTTAGTAAGTACCTACGTCTAGCTAAGTGAATACAATGGATCATAAGTTTAATTTTGAGCGTTATTCTTCTGAGATCTCATAATGTGACTGTTGATCCTTTACGATTTAGGTAAGTTGTGTAGCACGCAGTTATAACTTTTCCTTTCAATTTGAATAGTTTTGGGCAAAGATTCGGCGACCAAATTATTGAGCCTACAGTGACTTTGTTATACTCGTTGGTAGGGGCTGGCTCTTAAGGGTATCGTCTTGGGTTGTCGCATTTGTTTTTGTCAAGTTCTTAAATTTGTTCCATTCTGCTTTCGTCACCCATTCTTATGGCGCCATTTTCGTGGGTAGTCTTTTAAATATTTGGTAAATAAACTTTGTTTTATGTCTTCTTATTCGGTATTGGTCATTAACTCATTATCTTCTTTGGGCGCGTTCGATATTAGTCCGTGTTTTCTGTGGTGTAAATCGTTATTCGTCCTCTACTTTTTGATTTTATTCTACATATCATTTGATTTTTGGAACGAAACAACATGATGAATAAATTTGAAACGTGATGAATAAATAATGAGACTATGACTGATATCGAACATGCCCGTTCTTTGGGCATGTTGACGAATCAATACATATAATAAGAGAGTAGAAATAAAAAATCTGTACAATAAATATATTAAAAAAAAATACGTAGGGGCGTATCAGAAACGTTGATAAAATATCTTTCAATGGTTTTTAGAATTTTTGTCTGTCTGTCTGTCTGTGAATTTGTTCGCTAACTCCGCAAAAAGTACTGGACAGAATTTTATGAAATTTGGTATGGTAATAGTTTATGTACCGGAGTAAAATTTAGGATACTTTTTATCCGGTTTCGTAACTTTTTTTTTTACATATGTATAGTTTGCATTGCTCATAATAGATGGCGCTAGCGGTACGGCATTTATTGTACAAAACTTGAAAGCTGCTCCAATGTTCGAAATACCGTCGTATAGTATCAATACACACACACACTGTACACTGGCGCCATCTATTTGCTTAGATATGAAGTGAGTAACTTTGCCACGACAAATCCATGGTTTTATTACTACATTTTGCTCATCGGTGGACCTTATTTTAAATAAAATTGTGCACACATTTAATAAGTTTATCGAAAGAAATGGGCAGAGACATAAAAAGTACATTTTCCCGTTAATATTCTGTTTATTACACTGCCATCTATATATTACATGCAGAACTACTTAAGGCTCTTTAGAGCTGTATCTAACATTTTCATTCTTGGGAAACATACTACGTCGCAAAGTCTTCTAGATTTGGTAGATGGCGCTGTTATTAAATAATATCTAAGAAATGAAATGCGTAACCGAATGATATTAATTGAGTTTACTGAAAAAAATGTCACAACCAGTTACTCAAAAACTGAATTACACAGGAAAAAAACACAAATACAAGACTTATTATAATAACCCGTCCTTCGCCATTCTTGCTGCAAAAGTGCCTGCATTCCATGCTGGACAACCTTAGAATGTCTGAGTCGACATCTTATGTCATGTATCCAAGTCCTACATGCCTAAGTTGGTTATACACGAATGTTTTTGGATAATGACAAAATGCTATAAGTTCATAAAAAGACAAGTTGCACGGATAGCGTGACAGTAAACGCAGTCAAATGTGAGTACCTGTTTACAATTATCAGGAATTGTCATACAAAGGTGACACACTGTCGTCTTATAATATGAGTATCATGCTATCCTTTTGGAATCTTATCTTAGAAGGGAGCGCACACTTTTGCCGCTTCACCAAGTTTCGGCAGAGGGTCACGCGGGAAGTGCGAGTAATATGGGTGGTCGAAAGTGTGCTGACGGATGTACCAACCCAGCGGCTTCAAAATGGAAGTAACACCCGCTGACTGAAGAGACCTCTGGACAATATCATTAAGGTCTTAGTGACACGGAATCCTACCACTACAAAGACGGCAACTCAATATATGATGACTCTGCATGCATTATACAAGCGGATAATATATACATCATAGCGGGCCCAGGGGAAGAGCATTGGCCAAACGCAACGATTTTGGGCAACGAAAAAGTCACAAAGCCAGCACGGTTTTAGATTCAATTTTGGACAAGGATAGACAATACATTTTTCGTATTATTATTTTAGTTAAAAGGCAAAAAAATAACGGAAAATGCACAACTTGATGGATTAGGATGGCACTAATATTGTAGTAATATTAGGGTAGGACGCTAATATTGTAAATTTGAAAGTAACTGTTCTCTATCTGTTACCACTTCACACTAAAAACGCTGAACGGATTAAGGTGAAATTTGGCATGAGGATGGTTTGAATCCTAGAAAAGGACAGAATAGTTTTTGTTACGAAAATCATTCTCTATAGAAGCGCAAAGGGGGAAGGAAGCAAGTGAAATAATCAATTCAACCCTCTGGGTTAAGTCCTGGGTTAAGAAAGTATAATATGCATTACACTTTTTTTTACAGGTGTTTTGTTCTGACCTCATGTTGAGTTGGTAGATGCAAATAAAGGCGCGGCTATAGCCATATGCCTACCCTATCATGGGATTGTCCTTGGATAAAACAAATTTATATGCGCGAAGTAATAATGTTGGTATCCTCACAATGATTTTTCTTCACTAGGAAGTTAGTTGTAATTACTAATTAGGTATCGAATGACATTCCGTGGGTTACATTCAGTAAGCGTAAGGTAGTGTTCCAAATCGTGATCAGTAAACACTCGGCCTTGACCACTTATTTAATTAAAAGATAATTCATGTAAACGTTAACGTACCTAATTTTTACCATATCTACAGCGTATCCACCAACCACTGAAAGACTGTTATGAAGTAGACACAAAGATACCTACATACAGGAGTAACAAGAATGCTGGTGATCCGATTAAGGGTGCAATCAGTGTCGTATTGTGATTAGGAGAAAAAATAAACAAAAAATGTTAGACAAAAAACTTTCATTACTATTTTTTCCAAATCCGATTACAATATTTATCTCTAGCATTTTTTGTACATTCTGAATCATTAGCGAGATAAAAATACATTACCAAAAGTTGTAACGCTACGCAGACGAAGTCGCGGGTAAAAGCTAGTACCGAAATAAGCCGGAATAAGAAAAAGACGTACAACAAAGTTTAGCAAAGATAATATTGTCTTCTGTTACCGCGATTGTTATTCTTAGTGTGGACTTTGTTTCAAAAGATTAAAAACGGATAAAAGATGCAAAAAAGGGGGTAGTTTTATTGTCGCTTCATTCTGCCCTATAAGCCAGTAGGGAAGCGTTCGTAAGTTGTATGTAACAAACATACAACTTACGAACGCTTCCCTCCTCACAGGGATTTTTACAATTTATACATTTTTAATTAAATATACAATGCCCTTCAGGCAAAGTAGGTATTACTAGCTTTATAAGACCAACCTTTGTTTCTGTTTTTAACTATTTTTATATTTTTGTATGTAGGTAGTTTGCACAAGTAACTTTTTTGATTGACGGGGAGAATTCGCATTATTTCAGTCTTCATCTTAACCCTGTCAAAACAAGTGCTGTAAAGGGCTCGAAACATAGGGTCATGGTGTTAATAAATGCGATTAATCCGTTCTAAAGTGTTTAAATTCAAAGATGAAAAAGACTATCAACGAAAATGACGACAGAAAAATGGGTGGCGAAAGCAGAACGGGACGAATTTAAGAACTCGATGAAAAACAAATGGGAAGACCCAAGACGATTCTCACTTAAGAAAAAAAAATGCGTGAGTGCAGGCTTGAAATGTTATAAGTTAAAATTTTTAAACATTTAAAACTATCAAAGTATCAGTATTTGTTACAAGCTTTTAACTTCCTTATATTCTATGGGGTAAGCCATGAAAATGTCTCTTACGAATTGCGATTTGTGTGTGTTACATACAAGACAAAAGCATCTTGTATGGGACATTCTCGTGAAATGCACATGGCTTTGTTACACTTATTTAGTATATGCCGGCCATAATAATATACGTTCGGGTAGTCCGTCAGAACTCCATAGTGGGTATGTCCGCCGGGCATCCGCCAGACAAATTTCCCATACATTTATCGGCAGATCCGACAAATATGCCCGAACGTACTCATATATGGCCAGCAATAGATGCAAGGTTTCGGCACTAGAGTTGAGGTAAATGATTACATGTACACAGCTTAATTACAAAAAATAAAAAAACCGGCCAAGTGCGAGTCAGACTCGCCAGCCGAGGGTTCCGTACATCATAAAAACCGGCCAAGTGCGAGTCAGACTCGCCCACCGAGGGTTCCGAACATCATAAAAATGATTAAAAATCCCTCCCTTTTTAATCCCTTAGGGGATGAATTTCGGAAAACGTGGAATACGATTTTCTTATATATTATCAGTGAGTCTATAAACGAAGTTTCCAAGTCTGCAACCTGAAAAATTATTCACACCTCATACAAACTTTCAACCCATTTTTTATCCCTTAGGGGATGAATTTCGAAAAACGCTAAATATATAATTTCGGAAAACGCAGAATACGGTTTCAAGGGACCGTAGACCTAAGTATATAGTTTAAATTTCAACTCAATACCTACACGCACTCCCGAGACAAAGGGTCTTGAATATTCACATCTCATAGTAACTTTCAATTCCTTTTTTATCCCTTAGGGGATGAATTTCAAAAAACGCTAAACACACTTTTGTTGTATAGTATCAAAGAGTCTACAAACGAAGTTTTAAGTCTGTAACTTAAAAAAATATTTACATCTCATACAAACTTTCAACCCCCTTTTTTATCCCTTAGGGGATGAATTTCGGGAAACACGGCATACGGTTTCAAGGGACCGTAGATCTTAGTATATAGTTCAAATTTCAACTCGATACCTTCACGCACTCCCGAGATAAAAGGTCTTGAATATTCACATCTCATACTAACTTTCAATTCCTTTTTTATTTCGTAGCGTAGGGGATGAATTTCAAAAAACGCTTAATATACTTTTGTTGTATAGTATCAAAGAGTCTATAAATGAAGTTTGAAGTCTGTAACTAAAAAAAATATTCACATCTCATACAAACTTTCAAACCCCTTTTTTATCCCTTTGGGGATAAATTTCGGAAAACGCGGAATACGGTTTCAAGAAACCGTAGATCTTAGTATATAGTTTAAATTTCAACTCGATACCTTCACGCACTCCTGAGATAAAGGGTCTTGAATATTCACATCTCATACTAACTTTCAATTCCTTTTTTATCCCTTAGGGGATAAATTTCGAAAAACGCTAAATATACTTTTCTTGTGTAGTATCAAAGCATCTATAAACGAAGTTTTAAGTTTGCAACCTGAATAATGATTCACACCTCATAAAAACTTTCAACCCCCTTTCTTATCACTTAGGGGATGAATTTCGGAAAACGCGGAATACGGTTTCGAGGGACCGTAAACTTTAGTATATTGTTTAAATTTCAACTCGATACCTCTACGCACTCCCGAGATAAAGGGTCTTGACGGATGGGAGAGTCTTTACGGACTTGCAACCCCCATTTTTTATCCCTTAGGGGATGAATTTCGGAAAACGCAGAATAAATTTTCAAGGGACCATAGACCTTAGTATATAGTTTAAATTTCAACTCGATACCTCCACGCACTCCCGAGATAAAGGGTCTTGACGGACAGACGGACGGACGGACAACAAAGTGATCCTATAAGGGTTCCGTTTTTTCCTTTTGAGGTACGAAACCCTAAAAATGCGAAATGCTAAGGAGTGAATGTGATTTTGGTGAAAACCTTGATAACTTTTGGTCGATATTCGATTCAGTTTGGTACCTATATTAATTTGATTTTATAGAGTGAGTAATAACGGACAGAATCTTGAACGGTTCTTGTAAAAATTAGGCCCATGACTTTCTAAACCGTGTATACTTATTTTATAACACTTAATTTACGTAAGTACATTATGTAATCAAAATTTTTTTCTTTACTTTTAAGTACTTATTTGTAAAATTGTACACTTTTCATGTGTTAACTTTAGTTATTGTGAATTAAACGGTGTGAGTTGTTATAGTGGTGAGCGCGTGCGGCAGGGGTGCGGCGGGCGGGCGGGCGCGGGGCGGGCGCGCGACATGAGCCGCGCGCGCGCACCCCGCCCCGCGCGCCATGCAACGACTGCGCTCCACCTTCAAACGGTCCAAGACGCCCACGCCCGCCGACATGAAGACACAGAGCAGCCTCGAAGTGCCGAAGCAGGTGGGTCAATTACTGAAACCTACCATAGAATACGTATCTGTTAAATGGTGACTGAAATTCCAAATGTAGGTAGATAAATAAGACAGATACTGTTAACATCCTACCATTGCTAGTATTGTTATCATTATATTCATTAAGTACTACACTTAATTTGCTGTCCGAATAAAAATATTAAGTATTTAATACAAGGAGATCCAAAAAACTTTAATGCTCTAAATGTGCTCAGGAATAGGTAAGTACGCTACCTATTCCTGAGCATATTTAGAAAATGAAATGTAATCTAACCTATAAAATTTTCTGAATGCGGCCTAATTTTAGAGATACTTAACACAATTTTTTTTTTGTTTTGCAATTTGGCTAGTACAAAGTAGTTGGGTAGTACAAAATATTCGTAACTATATGGTCAGAGATAAGTTACAAGGGAAACTTTGCAAAAAAGGTCCCTGAAAACTTTACCGGTTCTTTTCATATAGGTGGTGTACGAATGTAATTTACTACTTAAGTATATAAATCGACGTTAAGTGACATACTTATTTATAATTGCTTCTCTTAACCCCGAGAATGTGTGGGTAAAATGATTAAGATTCCTCCCGAGCGCGTTGTATGCCGTAGTAAGTAATTTAGCTAATCGAAATATCGTAGTATCGGTGCCCGAAATTCATTATCTAGGCTAAACCTTCGTCGGCCATTCATTAATAGTACATTACTGCAGACGCCGGGAAAGAAGGGCTTAACGGGTGAGTATGTATATACACGAGCCGAGCGTTAGCGAGGCCGGGTAACCATACGAAGCCGTTAAAGCCCTTTTCACGGCAAGGCATGTATAGTGCTTTTCTCAAACATGCAATGAAATAAATAAAAAAATCTCCAAAAATATGATAGTTTTATTTCTATAAAAACTAAAAGTTGACTTGACGAATTAATATATGTAACACAAATATTGCTATTTAGTTCCTGGTGATTCCAACATGAATTTAGTCTATAACGATAAAACAGATGATCCATAAATATTTCATGATGTATAAATATGTTGCAATGTAAAATATACCAAACACGAACAGCACTTGTTATTCTGTGACAATGAAAACTATAACCTCTTTACAAATTTTTGTAATTCCTACTTATCCTTAGATAGACAGACACAGTTCTCACTTAAACAACAAACCCATTGAGTCTAAACTGTTATCGTAATATTAACTAAACACGCATGCATTTTGGGTAGCCATATGCCTTCCGACATCTCATTTGTCATTTGCGCCATTAATTAATTTAGAGCCCATTCAATTTTACTTTCGCATTTCGCACTTAATTCTGGTGGGGCTCAATGAATAGTCATTTCTGGTTCAAAACTCGACGACAACATTATTATAATAAATAACAATGAACAATAAAACCATTGAAATAGAATAAAATAATCAAAGTTATTTAACTTAACCTCCAAAATTATTAAAAAAACTACATAGGCGTTTTTTCACACGCGGTTTGAGTAGACGCTTTTACGTTTAAATTTATTTTAATATTTGGAATGTACCTATATTTGTGTGAGTAAATTTGCAATAACGTGTTGTTACTTATGTTCATGTCGATGTCCATTTTATATAAATAAAACTTCAAAATATCATTACTTATTTTTATTTTTAATAGGCACTGTGGCAGAATGTTATCATGAAACAAAACGGCACGGTTTGAGTAGACACTTTTACCGCTAATGTTTAAATTTATAATGTGTTATTTGTTATGTTCATGTCCATATTGATTAAGTATTGACTTAATATATTCGAATATATAATTTATTGTTTTTTTTAATAGGCGTACTGGCATAACTGGCAGAATGTCAACATGAAACTGTCGTAATTAAACTGTTATAATGGCTAAAAACCATGTTGCTGTGTCACACATTTATGTGGAATAAAATTAAAAAAAATTTACTTCCCGGCCTAGGCCTTCAATTTTGTATGAAATTTCATTACGTGTCTCTCCAGTTGCCCCGCCTGAAACGTGGTACTTTGAAGCCTATTATAACGAACGTTATAACAACATTTCATTGCATGTTTGAGAAATAGTACATTACTGCAGACGCCGGGAAAGAAGGGCTTAACGGGTGAGTATGTATATACACGAGCCGAGCGTTAGCGAGGCCGGGTAACCATACGAAGCCGTTAAAGCCCTTTTCACGGCAAGGCATGTATAGTGCTTTTCTCAAACATGTAATGAAATAAATAAATAAATTTCCAAAAATATGATAGTTTTATTTCTAGAAAAACTAAAAGTGACGAATTAATATATTAATATATGTAACACAAATACTGCTATTTAGTTCGTGGTAATTCCAACATGAATTTAGTCTATAACGATAAAACAGATGATCCATAAATATTTCATGATGTATAAATATGTCGCAATGTAAAATGTACCAAACACGAACAGAACTTGTTATTCTGTGACAATGAAAATTATAACCTCTATACTTACAAATTTTTGTAATTCCTTAGATAGACCGACACAGTTCTCACTTAAACAAGAAACCAATTTAGTCTAAACAGTTATCGTAATATTAACTAAACACGCATGCATTTTGGGTAGCCATATGCCTTCCGACATCTCGTTTGTCATTTGCGCCATCAATTAATTTAGAGCCCATTCAATTTTACTTTCGCATTTCGCACTTAATTCTGGTGGGGCTCAATGAATAGTCATTTTTTCTTCAAAACTCGACGACAACATTATTATAATAAATAACAATGAACAATAAAACCATTGAAATAGAATAAAAGAATCAAAGTTATTTAACTTAACCTCCAAAATTATTAAAAAACTACCTAGGCGTTTTTTCACACGCGGTTTGAGTAGACGCTTTTACTTTTAAATTTAATATTTGAAATGTACCTATATTTGTGTGAGTAAATTTGCAATAACGTGTTGTTACTTATGTTCATGTCGATGTTCATTTTATATAAATAAAACTTCAAAATATCATGACTTATTTTTATTTTTAATAGGCACTGTGGCAGAATGTTATCATGAAACAAAACGGCACGGTTTGAGTAGAAACTTTTACCGCTAATGTTTAAATTTATAATGTGTTATTTGTTATGTTCATGTCCATATCGATTAAGTATCGACTTAATATATTCGAATATATAATTTATTGTTTTTTTTTTTAATAGGCGTACTGGCAGAATGTCATCATGAACCATACTAATGAAACTGTTATAATGGCTAAAAACCATGTTGCTGTGTCACACATTTGTATGGAATAAAATTAAAAAAATATTACTTCCCGGCCTAGGCCTTCAATTTTGTATGAAATTCCATTACGTGTCTCTCCAGTTGCCCCGCCTGAAACGTGGTACTTTGAAGCCTATTATAACGAACGTTATAACAACATTTCATTGCATGTTTGAGAAAAAACAATTTCACGGCTGTGCCCAGTTTTAATGCCCCAATAGGTGGTTCGTTCTACGATTCGGGTAAGCGCCTAAATGGAGATCCTTGTATAGCATTCAAACAGCTTATCACGCCACGCTGCGCCCAATGGCTTTTGGTCGCTCGGCGATTTAAACCTCACATCGATACCTACTTGAACGAGCTACCTATGTCCCGGTGGCCTACCACTAATCACCTCGTTTGCTCAATGCTCTATTCACCTCTCTAACGCTCTTGCGCTCTGCTCCTGCGGACCACTAATGCACAAAAGAAGTATCCACCTTGGTAGGCACGAACTGCAACCTCATGAGATACACACCATTACAGCCCAAAGAATCTGGAACTTTCTGGACTCAACGGGAATCAGTAATGAATTATAAAGGGCTGCCACAATAGATCACAACTGGTCGACGCGGCATCTTTATTAGCCCAAAAGTACAATAATAATAAATAAAAACGCTCTTGCATATTCGAGCGACAAAGGGGCAAATAGACGAACGAATGGACGAACGAAGTGATTCGTGGTAGGCCCCCTATTTGGGTGAAAAGAAGGGTAAGGAAATACCTTTTTCCGTTCTAAAATTATCGCATATAAGGGTAGCGTAAGGTAGGATAATATTAATAATAAGCATGCTAGGGAAGGTTATATTAGAAAATTTGTCGGGGTTAAAATGAGTTCATAATCAACTTTTGAATTATGACTTCGAGTGGGGTGTACCAAAGATATAAAACCGGACAAGAGCATGTCGCGTCATGCTCAGTGTAGGGTTCCGGGATTGGCCACACACTTGCGGCTCCTACCAATGAGTTTTTCCGAACTTATGTACGAAATATCAATTGATATTTACGTATACCAGTCGCTTTTCGGTGAAGGAAAACATCGTGAGGAAACCGGACTAATCCCAATAAGGTCCAGTTTAGACTCTGGATTGGAATGTCAGATGGCAGTTGCTATTGTAAAACTGGCGCCTACGCTAAATCTTGGGATTAGTTGCCAAAGCGGACCCAGGCTCCCCGAGCCGTGTCATAAGCCGGGAAAATGCAAGGAACGAGAAAATCTTATAGTTTCTTTGAAAAAAATTGACAACTCCTTACTCATTATTTTACTAAGTATCTATATTAATATTAGTGTCCGAATATTCGTTTTTTTTCTGATTTCGGCCGAAACCGAAACCGAAATTTTTGAAGACGTATCAAAATATTCAAAATTACTGTACAAATCGTAAGGAAAAGGTTATTGCAAGGATTTCTTATATGAGAACACTTACTTTTTTTGTTAAACAAAATAAAAAAAACGTTTATTTTTAATGAAAATAGATATAACTAGAGGTAAATTATGAAATTTTAAACCAAATAAAATAAAATCTTTAATTTTTTATACAAAGTTACCTAATTTATATAATACCCGGACAAAGTCAATTGCAAGATAAATCACAGCTTAAACGTAAATCAACTTTTACATAAATTATAGTATTATCACTGTAATCAGAGATCTTTCAACAAAACATACTGTTTACTTCTTAATACTGTTTTTAGTACCCGACCCGACTCCAGCTTTGAATTGAATATAACTATTTAAAATGTTTATTCATAGATGTTAACGAAATCACACATCAGAACAATTTTATCGAATTAAAACTTAACAAGTTATTATTTTTTTACGAACAGAAAAAAAACTTACTCAAATTCGATCTAATTATTGTTTTTAGAGTATAAATTTTTCTTTTCTGTTTACCAACCCTAGAATAACTATGACTAACGTACAAATTTAATTTTTCTGTCAGTAGGTAAGTATTACTTGGTAAGAGTAGGTCTTCATTCATTGCGGCAAATAAATACCTAAGTTATATATCTGCTATTTATAACTTTATAAGTTAAGTTATTAATTTGTTATTTAAAATAACATACCTAACTACCTACATATTTAAGGCATAGTAATAACTAAATTCACAATCTTAATATCAAACGTATTGTTCATTAATCACAGCATAAAATGCAGTAACAGTAATTTTCAGTCCTCCGGCCGGTAAGCGCCACTTTACGCAAAACTAAATTGCCGCCTGCCGGCTCCGTCGGGCTGAAAAATAGTATACAAACCTCGGCCGGTAAATGGGAAAGCCTCGGATCACATGTTAGTCGACCTCGGCTTCGCCTCGGCCGACAATTACATGGAATCCGAGGCATATCCCACTTAAACGGCCTTGGTATGTAATGTACTATTAATAAATAAACAACACTTACCATATTTTGTCGCGCGCCACGTGGTTCACAAACAAACGTCACAAACTGCATGCATACTACTGTCGCTGGTCCCAGCTGGGCCGGCCGCCGATGCATTACACCTATACCTACCCGGCCGAGCGCGCCCGAATTAAGCCGAGCGAGCGCTCCCGATGCGAGAGCCGCGAGAGGCCGCGAAGGAATTTCGGCCCGGCCGAAGGTTTCGGCCGGATTCTGGCCGAAACCGTAACTTCGGTCGGACATTAATATTATTAATTAACATTATTACAATAAAAGTTATATAGATCGGTACGCACCCTGGGGTTGAAGAAAAAAAAATCAGGGTAGATTTGTTCCAACACATAAATAATGTGTTGGAACAAATCTACCCTGATTTTTTTTATCGGCATACGAATTATGTAGATATTCTAATAATTTCAACAGTTTCATACATTTTCCGCGCCAGCTTTCGTGAATCGATCAGTAGCTTCCTACTTACTACAAACATCACAAAGTGACAAACAAATAGACTTGACGAAACTATAAGGGGAACTAATTGACCACGAAACCCTAAAAGCAATATCTAGAAAATTGTTTTACGAGTTTTAAGACAGTTTAAAGTTTTACGACGCTGAAACGGCTCTTTTTTCCTCGACTTGAATCTTACGTAGAAATAAAGAGTTTGCTAAACTGAGAATATTTTAAGCGTAGCTTATTTATTATTCATGTTCTTGGGTTCTTATTTTTTATCATTCGTTAAAATAATATTCATCTCTTTACTTAGTATAAAATACAAAAGAGCTTTTATACCTGACGTTCTTTATTAAGAGCTTTTTTGTCCATTTTTTATTGTTATTGTTTATAAGACTTTTATGTTATTTCTACTCAAACATCTCAAAATCACGAGATCTTCCAACCACAACAGGAGTAATTTAGGTATGAAAACAATGCGTGAGGCGAATTGTTAGCACCTTATATATCATGTTAGCAATATATTATAAACAAGCGACGAGAGAAATTAACGAGTTTTCAAACAATATTGTTGAAGTGTTCGCAGTATCTGGGCTTAGGCTATACCAGCGCATTCATAGGCCTCCAACCGGAATTTCTCCCCTAAATCCTAATTTACTTCTAATTAGTCTGGGAAGTTATTTAGCTTTAACAGGCACACCATTCTGTTAGTAAATTTTGATCTAAAAAACTAGGGTTCTCTTCAAGTTCGTACATATATTCATTATATCATCATCATGATGATCATCATGATCATGATGAGAATTTGTATACTTTGACATTAAGGGGCTACCCGGCATATTTCACTGTTTTTAAAGTGAATAGGCTTTGTTCAGCTCCAAGCACAACGCTTGAAAAAAATATATAATGTAGCTAGGTATTTGGTCTACATTTTGTTCCACTAAATTGTCGAAAAACATAATACATCAAGAGAAAAAAAAATAACCGTAAACCCTTTTTTCTACCTTAAATCTGTATCTACTCCCTTATTATGCGTCGTAAGTACAAGAAACTAAGACAAGCATTTTATATTTATGTTTACTTTAAACGCATCCACTGATTTTTGGATAGGTTTTGTACTTTTCGAGAAAAAAGCTATTACACGCATTTTTCCGAAAACGCCGGCTCGAGATGCCTGCGCGGGCGACGGGGGCCAGTCGTGTAAGATGGCACTAGTAGTTTATAGGGTTGCGTCCTAGTACAAGCAGCTCTTCCTAGGTAACGACTTATGCTTATAACCGGTATTGTATAACCGGTGAGGAAAGGAAGCGGTAGGGGAAGAAAGCTCAAATCGCCGAGGTCATTGGGATAGGGGACGGCCTTAACACTAAATTGTATATGTAATTTTCTTCGTGAAATAAATGAACTAAACTAAACTAAACTATATACTTACTGACTTTTTCCTTCGTTAGGCGACCAAACCAGATGTAGACTATACATTATATATACACACACCTATATATAGTTTATTTTTCTTCTGTAGGTGACAATCTGGTCAAAAAGCTAGTCTATTTCGCGAGAAATGTTACTTTAATTGAGAGTCGAGGACAAACGTAAAACCATTTTGATACTGAGTTTCTGTCACTCTTTTTTAGTCACACTAGGTATTTTTAGGTGCCATCGGCTACAAAAAGGCTTCGGTAGCGAGAAATGTGCGATGGCTTTATCAACCAATGTAACCCCAAAAATCAAAGTAACTCTAGTTTGCGGTACTTGCTCGTTTCTCTTATCAGCTGCAACTTAGAACTTGTTTAAATGTTATTGTGAGTCTGTGGATATTATAAATAGTACACATTGCTAGGAAAAGGCCACTTTCAACTTCTCCATTCCACCTGATCCACTTCAAATTGTCCAATTTATTCAAACTTGTGTCCGCTGCTAAGTAGGTTTAGGGGATGCTCCCAGTATTGAGTTTGAATGGCGAGAAATACAAATAAGGATTACGACAAGGTGGAAAAACTATTACTCTACTTATTCCGTCAGTTACATTATTTGCAATTATTAGACTAGTATTATTTCCTTTTTTAAGATAACTCAAATTGACGAAGATGAACGAACAACATCTAAGTTTCGGGTGGGGGATGGTGATGTCACTATCAGGTAAGAATGGGAGCTACCGTATTGTCGCTCACCAGGCGGCGCCACTCATGCGTGGGTCCTTGTCAAGCGCCATTAGTATGAGTTTGTATGGCGCGAAACCAATATTAGAATTGATTATTTTTCATTAATTACCATGTTAAACGATGTATATTAGTTTCTAACTATTTTCAGTGATGTGTAGATTCCGTGTTTTCGAAAATAAAGGGTTAAAACGTTTTTGTGTGATAATATTTGATAAAACAGTTAATTACTATTAGCGCAACTTTTACAAAGAAATATACTTCTTTAATAGTTTAACCTGATATTGTCTTCTGTTACCGCGATTGTAATTCATTGAAATTAAACACTTTAGAACGGATTAATCGCGTTTATTAACACCATGATCTTACGTTTCGAGCCCTTTACAGCACTCGTTTTCACAGGGTTAAGATGATGACTGAGAGAATGCGAATTCTCCCCGTCAATCAAAAAAGTTACTTGCGCAAACTACCTACATACAAAAATATAAAAAAAAAACAAAGGTTGGTCTACAATGCCCAGAGGGGCTTATAAAGCTAGTAATACATAGCCTGAAGGGCATTCTATAATTAAAAAAAAAAGGGCTCGAAACGTAGGATCATGGTGTTAATAAACGCGATTAATCCGTTCTAAAGTGTTTAATTTCAATAGTTTAACCTGGTTAAAATCAACATTTGCGTAATTATGTGTTAATACCGGCACTATAGATGCGTATGGAATACGGATACTAACGGAAAATCATAAGAATTAAACACATTTTTAAAATATTTATTATATTTTGTTTGTATTTATTTCTACATTAAAAACTTCTGATTGTTTTCTTATTGCATTTTTATTATTTATTAGTTACTTTTTAGTAGTTTCTAGTTTGATAACAATAATATTTTTGACAAATAAAAACGTTTTTGTATAAAATAACCTCTAAATTACGGTAATTTACGCCAGTGTTATTTTACACTTTCAATTCAATGGTTTTTTGATAGCCAAAATAATATTGTTTCAGTATTTAATATATTTGTATGTAATAGTTCCTATAAAAGGGCATATTTTTCGAAATAAGCAAGCCCTACATTAAAAACTAATGAGAAATGTACTGAAAATGACATATAACCTCTTTTCGTAGGACCCACGATCCACTAGCGCCCCTAGCGGCGAATTCACTCGCGGTAGTCCTCATTGTAGCTAATTGTGACGTCACGCACAACTTTAATGCACTGTATTTCCGTCATTTTTCATTTAGAGAAGAAAATAAAAAATACTTGTTGAATATTTTTTAATAATCTTACAGACGGACTAATTAGATTTTTTCGTTGTCTAGTCTATTCCAGCTTCCGGTAGGTAGGAGGGTACTATATTATGTAGGTACTATAATTGTATAGAAAACCAGTATCGGGAGCACGCCCTAAGTAGGTTAGAGTGTGCGAATAGCTGCAGACACATTATTGTTCTGCATTATTTGAATACCTTTCTGTATGCAGGTGCGGTCGGCGTCGTTTGATGAGATCCAGTTGGAGGCAGCGCGCGGCGCTAGCGCCGGCGCGCTGCTGGCCGTGCCGCAGCCTGGCGCGCGCAGCCGGTCCTTTGACTCCGCCGGCTCTGATGACTCGGGGACTTATCTAGAGGTAAATATAACATTTCATTATCTTTCATAGGTTATAGGGCTGTATGACCCTCCCTCTGCTGACGTCCTCCTAGCCTAGTTGGTAGTGACCCTGCCTACGAAGCAGGAGGTCCCGGGTTAGAATCGTGGTCAGGGCGTTTATTTGTAAACTATCACGATTACTTGTTCCTGCGCCTTGGATGTTTCTATGTATATAAGTATTTATAATATTCATTATATAATATATCGTCGTCTAGTACCCACAACACAAGCCTTATTGAGCTTACTGTGGAACTAGGTTGATTTGTGTAAGATTGTCCCATAATATTTATTATTTTTTAATTTATTTATATTTTTTAAATGTATTGTATAGTCTGACAAAACATGAAATTCCAATGTACCTAATACACTGCCGGGCATATCGTGATGTACCTTAAGCATATCGATGTGAGCCACTTATTTAACGATACTCCTAGGTATATTTCTGGCAGATCATGACATTTCTAAGAAATAGTAGCCTTTCGTGAAACGTATAATATTTGGCCAGACAAATCACGATGTGCCGGATCGTATAATTAGCCATCGTATTTATGACTATATTTTACACAAAACCGATGACGTAGGACGTATTAAAATGCCAATACATGTCGTCAACGGTGTGTGTATTAAAATGGAACAAAAATACCATCTTATTAATGGTCCGTCGTCAAAGACCCGTATTGGGATTATTCCGGTTTTCTCAATATATTTTTTATCTTTATGCAGTTATTTGTAAAGGAATACGGCAAAACCGCCATCAATAGCGCTCTCCATTTCAAAGAGAGATTGTACGTAAACCGAGTCTACCTGTACTCAAAGGGGGGGTACATAAAGCTGAAATACCTTGAACTCAAAGGATCATGTTTGCTTTTCATTGTTACTAGGTACGTGGTAACTTGGTTCGAGGAAAAAAATAATTATGTTAAGGTTTAAGTAGATAAAAATACAAATTATAAATTTACCTAATGCCAGTCAACCAAATAGGTATATATACCTATTTAACTGGTTGACTGACAAAGGTAAATTTATATTTTATATATTTATATTCAAATATTACTTTTGAACCGTAAGCCAGATAACGCGATTTTTGAATATTCATGGCAGGCTAGAAAATCAGAAATTTTCATCGAGCGCTGAAAATGCTTCTTAGAAAGTACGCGTAGGTACCCTAGGCACGTGCATCCCTTTAATAGGTACTATAATTAAAATATATTTGTGAGGTTTAAGAACCACCTTTTGACATTTGTCTATTGAAGCTTATAGCGATGAGGCTAAGAAGTATTGCTTGTCAAATCTAGCGATTATTGACAATTTGGTCCTATCGATTAAACAGACCTTTTTGCATATATGTACAAGTAGGGATATAATGGTTTGTTGGTTTATATTAATAAATTGACCTTTTTTGCATATCGGGTTTTGTTTTATTTTCATTTTGTTTTGCTTTAAAATTTATCTTTTATTATTTTATAATCGATTTACATCAATTTACGGAAATGTCACAATCGACACAATCGTCACAATACAATAACTCTTTATTGCACCTCAAAACAACAAAAATAACACAAACTGGTATAGATTACACATGAAAAAGAGGCAAACAACAGGCGGTCTTATCGCTAAAGAGCGATCTCTTCCAGACAACCTTTGGGTAGAGGAGACACTACACTAAGAAAAGTATACATACAGTAGGTGGTGCAAAACAGGATTCGACCCTACGCGAAATCTAAGTTAGGATTTCCTTCAATCCTGTCACAAAAAAATGAAGAGTTCCCTCATTTTTCATGGAATCCATCATCAGATCAGAATGAAATCTATGCTATGTGCTATACATATTTACATATACCTTTAAAAAAGACGGAATTCGTTCTTGAATTGAAGTTTGATAAAAAATCGTGACCGGCTGCGCCTTCTGCATTCACATTCACAAAGGGTGGGCAGAAAACATTATACTGCTCCGTTTCAGTGCCAACATAGCAATTGAGGGTTTTAAAGATAATGAATTCGTGATATTGCAGTGCAGTTAAAAGACTAAAATCACCATAAATGGGCAGTTGTGCATTTGAGAAGTTCCATCTAATTCTTATGGATCTCATCATCAGATAATCCCTTATACGTGCCTCACCTGGCCGACCCCCGTGTTATGTGAGTGCGTGGGCGAATGTGATGTGTTTAGCATTAAGCCGTAGACCCGGCAGTTCGAACCTAACTTCGGTCGCTCTCGCTCCATTGTCGGGCTAATTATGTAACCTTAGTAATTAAACAACGTGTAACCTTCAACTCAACTTTTATTAAAAAATCAACATAAAACCCAAGAACTATAAGTGGCGCAGTCTTAAAGGATAACTAGTGCTTTTCAACTTCAAAAGCATAGTCACCGGACCTCCGGAGCCGAAAATGCTGTTTGCCGTCGCCATACTGTGAGTCCTTTCCATTTTCCATAGTGTTTTGTACATTACAGAAACTCATCAAATCTGAATTTCTGTATTTTAAATCGCTTAATTGTACCTACAAGTTTTGTCTAGTTCTTCGCGCTCTATTTATTTTAATTGTTTATAATGGCAGAAGATAATAATAATATTAATCAATTTAAGATAGCTCTTAATGTTATACCAGAGTACAATGGAAGTCCAAATCAGTTGCACAGATTTATAACTACGTGCGAAACCGTTTTGACCCAATATTACGACGAAAAGCACCAGTACATGGAAGAAGAATGCAAACGTTTCCAAGAAACATACTACTGCGAAGAAACTTTTTTCACTTTGACATCAAACCCTGACGATTGCATCTACTCTTTGATCCTAAAACAAGAAATTTCTGCTACCTGCCAATATACAGCATTTACGAGTGACTTCGAGTTGCTTCAAAGATTGGATGACTACCACTACACAATAACATGTCCGCAACGAACAAAAGCACAACTCTTATGCGACAACGAAGAAATTAGATTTATTCAAGGAACATACCTGATTGAAGTCCCCGAAGGCTGTACATTCACCACCGCGAGCTCATCTGTTAAAAACTACAAAAACGAAATTAAAGGTCAGACAGTCAAGCTTATATCCTTCCAAATGTCAAATATAAGTATTAGAAATACCGCACAACCGTTGAAACTGGAATGAATTCCATTAGAACCATTATATAAACTCGAAGCCCTACTAGAAAAGGAGAAACCTCTTCAACAACTGCAAACAATTGACACCAAGGACAATAGTCACCTGTTCTGGACCGTACCTTTATACGCGCTGGCTGTTGTAACCGCCGGTATACTGCTATGGAAGAAACTGAAAATACGTCGGTCAACCACGATCCCGAATGCCCAGGACGTCGAGTTGGCCCCTGCTGGCCAGCCCTTCTTTACGGGAAGGTCTTCTCAGTGATAAGGGGGGTGTTATGTGAGTGCGTGGGCGAATGTGATGTGTTTAGCATTAAGCCGTAGACCCGGCAGTTCGAACCTAACTTCGGTCGCTCTCGCTCCATTGTCGGGCTAATTATGTAACCTTAGTAATTAAACAACGTGTAACCTTCAACTCAACTTTTATTAAAAAATCAACATAAAACCCAAGAACTATAAGTCCCGCTACCCGGCCACCTGGGCGACCTAGTGAAGATCCAAAAACTGCTAAAGGCTCAAATGTCTGTATTATCTCAAAGATAGAACCAAGCTAGTATATTTTCTCTTCGTATATATATTATATCATACATGAGAATTCATTAAGGTTGATGGCTGCAAACGCCAATGGAACGGAAGCTGCTACAAATCGAAACCTGTGCCTATACACACCGCGCGCATAACACTGATTGTGAAAACAGCAGGAATGGAGGGACTGGTACGGGACCTTTTTTTCATGAGATGTTTTCTTATTTGTGTTCATGATGCTTTCGTAGAGAAATAGATCCCATGTATATACATTGTTTATTACGAACACCTTACCTTTATGTGACCATTAATCATCATGTTCTTCTTGTGAAAGTGCATAAGGTGATAATCTTTAGATCTTCAAAATGTGCAATATGTTAAGAGCGATTCAGCTTAAATTAGTATTTGATGGGTCTTTTATTGGCACGGACGACAACTAGCCTGAAACTAAAAAAATAACAAAGTAAATGGCAATGTAGTTATCAAAGCCCCAGAGTTATAGTTAAGGTGAATTTTGGAAAACGTACTTACATCGCTGCAAAAACGCTTAGGCACCTATTCAGGCGCCTTGGTGGGAAAGCTACACTCCAAAAACTTCTATTCAACCCGGAGCGGCATGTACCAATATTTTCGTACATATTTACCAATATTTTATGAAAAACAGACAGAAATATATTTTATTATCCGCCTTACAATTTATAAAACCATTTATTGTTTTGAAGAATGACAACTGTCAATTTTTTTTCAGTATATCATAGACTTGTCATGTGCAGGTAAATACGTTTTTATGACGGAGCTAGACCGATGTGACGAAACGCGCTAATATTAATGTTTGTCACTCCATCTAGCGACAAGTAGCAATTTGAAAGCCTAATTAATAACTACAATTAGTTAATTGTTAACTAAAAAAGTGGCTTTATGTTGGCTCCTGCAGGTGTTGAAGCACCGATATATGTCACGAAAAATAAGCAATAATAATATCTGTATCATGTTATATACGAGTAGTGTGTACAATGTAGTTTCGCTAAAATATTAATATATTCATTGCAAAAATATTTTGTAATTACTAATTCTAGCACTCTGCGTACTTTCGGAATGAAGTTGATACATTGACATGAATATTTCCTCATTTTCTTTTCAACCGACTTCAATATTTCAAAAGGAGGAGGTTCTCAATTCGTCTGAATTTTTTTTTTATTTTTTTTTTTTTTTTTTTTAATGGATGTTCACTCATAACTCCGTCATTACTGAACCGATTTGAATATTTTTTTTGTTTTCTGAAAGTAGACGGTTCCTGGTTGGTCCCGTTTTTTTCAAAATCCATTTCTGATGATGGGATCCATGAGGAACTGAGGGAACTCCTCAAATTTGAAAGGCACATGCATGCTGATTTGGGTGATTTCTTAAGAAACTCGAGCATTTCTTTACGAAAATCATCAATTTGGTGGAGTGGACCTGATGATGAAGACCAGGGATGGCAAAGTGGAACTGCTTCGTAATTCTCAGGACTATGATCCGATTTTAAAAAATATTTTTTTGTCTGTATATAGATGGTTTCAGGATTGTCCCGTTTTTTTCAAAATCAATTTCTGATGATGGGATCCATGAGGAACTGAGGGAACTCCTCAAATTTGAAAGGCACATGCATGATGATTTGGGTAGTTTCTTAAGACACTCGAGCATTTCTTTACGAACATCATCAATTTGGTGGAGTGGACCTGATGATGAAGACCAGGGATGTCAAAGTGGAACTGCTTGGTAATTCCCAGGACTATCGTCCGATTTTAAAAAATATTTTTTTTTTCTGAAAATAGATGGTTCCAGATTTGTTCCGTTTTTTTCAAAATCAATTTCTGATGATGGGATCCATGAGGAACTGAGGGAACTCCTCAAATTTGAAAGGCATGATGTTTTGGGTAGTTTCTTAAGACACTCGAGCATTTCTTTACGAACATCATCAATTTGGTGGAGTGGACCTGATGATGAAGACCAGGGATGGCAAAGTGGAACTGCTTGTTAATTCCCAGCTCTATCATCCGATTTGAGACATTCATCTTTTCTTTGTAAAGAAATACCTTCAAGATAGTCCTATTTGATTATAGTTCTATTTTGATGATGGGCTTCATGAGGGATTGAGAGAACTCTTCAAATTTTAACGGCACATGCATTCTGATTTGAGGGTTTCCTTAAGTAACTAAAACAGTGTTTTGGCGGAGCCAAAATTTTGATGAACTTGATCTGATGATGAAGACCAGGGATCGCAAAGTGGAACTGGTTAATAAACCTAGCTCTACTTATTATCCTAGTTGTGACATTCATCTTTTTGATTTGATTTATATTCTGATGATGGAGTTCTAGAAGAATTCAGAGAACTCTTCAAATTTGAACGGCAGGTTAATTGTGATTAGAGGGTGTTCATAATTAGCTTAGGCATTTTCTTACTGTGGCCATCATTTTGCTGGAGTGGACCTGATGTTGATAATCAGGGATGGCATAATGAATATGCTCGTTAATTTACAGTCTGTCATCCAATTTAACACATTGTTATTTTGTTTGTTTAAATCTCTACAAGGGAGTTCCGTTTGATTATACTTCAAATGTAATGATGGAAGCCCTAGGACATTAAGAAAGCTCCTCAATTTTCAATCGTACACGTGCGGTGTATTGGATATTTGTGAAGTAAACTGGCTAACTCAAACAAATTCTTAATTTCACTTTTACCGGGAACCAAATGAAGTCGGTTTTTTTTTCTTAAAAATTATAAATAATGTATATAAATACTGTTTCCGTAACGCGAATTTTGAAAAATTATAGGTAAATTCTCAGTCTATTTTTTGAATAACTTTTTTCCCCCGGCCGATAAATTGAAAATTTTAATATAATTTGAGAAGCGGGACTAAGCTCTTTAATTTAAAATTGGTTTGGTCTCTGTACGCGAACTTTCATAAAGCGGGTCAAAAACGCCCAATGACCTTTATTTGTCATCTTACTTAATATGGTTACTGGATCGAGAACGCTACAAAAGAAACTAAAATTTAAGTCACCTATGCCTACCTACCTATATTTTAATCAGAGTCCATATACTTACATATATCATACATATATTCAACTAGAAGCAGTGAATGCTTTTAGTCCACGTGTCTTTTAGTAGCCAAATGCACTTAGCGGCGGTTGCGTTCCGGTTTCGTGCCATTCCGACTGATTTCATTATCTATACATATATAATTTTTAAGAAAAAAAAACCGACTTCATTTGGTTCCCGGTAAAACTGAAATTAAGAATTTGTTTGAGTTAGCCAGTTTACTTCACAAATATCCAATACACCGCACGTGTACGATTGAAAATTGAGGAGCTTTCTTAATGTCCTAGGGCTTCCATCATTACATTTGAAGTATAATCAAACGGAACTCCCTTGTAGACCTTTAAACAAACAAAATAACAATGTGTTAAATTGGATGACAGACTGTAAATTAACGAGCATATTCATTATGCCATCCCTGATTACCAACATCAGGTCCACTCCAGCAAAATGATGGCCGCAGTAAGAAAATGCCTAAGCTAATTATGAACACCCTCTAATCACAATTAACCTGCCGTTCAAATTTGAGGAGTTCTCTGAATTCTTCTAGAACTCCATCATCAGAATATAAATCAAATCAAAAAGATGAATGTCACAACTAGGATAATAAGTAGAGCTAGGTTTATTAACCAGTTCCACTTTGCGATCCCTGGTCTTCATCATCAGATCCAGTTCATCAAAATGTTGGCTCCGCCAAAACACTGTTTTAGTTACTTAAGGAAACCCTCAAATCAGAATGCATGTGCCGTTAAAATTTGAGGAGTTCTCTCAATCCCTCATGAAGCCCATCATCAAAATAGAACTATAATCAAATAGGACTATCTTGAAGGTATTTCTTTACAAAGAAAAGATGAATGTCTCAAATCGGATGATAGAGCTGGGAATTAACAAGCAGTTCCACTTTGCCATCCCTGGTCTTCATCATCAGGTCCACTCCACCAAATTGATGATGTTCGTAAAGAAATGCTCGAGTGTCTAAAGAAACTACCCAAATCATCATGCATGTGCCTTTCAAATTTGAGGAGTTCCCTCAGTTCCTCATGGATCCCATAATCAGAAATTAATTTTTAAAAAAACGGGACAAACCTGGAACCATCTATTTTCAGAAAAAAAAATATTTTTTTTAAATCTGATGACAGTCCTGGGAATTACCAAGCAGTTCCACTTTGGCATCCCTGGTCTTCATCATCAGGTCCACTCCACCAAATTGATGATGTTCGTGAAGAAATGCTCGAGTGTCTTAAGATACTACCCAAATCATCATGCATGTGCCTTTCAAATTTGAAAAGTTCCCTCAGTTCCTCATGGATCCCATCATCAGAAATTGATTTTGAAAAAAACGGGACAATCCTGAAACCGTCTTCTTTCAGAAAACAAAAAAAAAATTCAAATCGGTTCAGTAATGACGGAGTTATGAGTGAACATCCATAAAAAAAAAATCAGACGAATTGAGAACCTCCTCCTTTAGAAATATTGAAGTCGGTTGAAAAGGAAAAGTCCTGACTGACTGACTGACTCACTGATCAACGTACAGCCGAAACTACTAAACGTATGATCCTGAAATTTTCACATTACGTTGAGTGTTTAACGAAGGTAACGAATAAGAAGGGGTTTTGAAAGAATCATCTTCTAAGGGGGTTAAATCGGGGTTGAAAGTTTGTATGGAAGAAAGTTTTTTTTTTAGATAAAGACTCAAAAGTTGGTGTAGAGGTTTGTTATTAAAATACAAAAAAAGTAATTTTAGCGTTTTGGAAAAATCAACTCCAAAAGGGGTGAAAAGTGTGTTAAAAGTTTGTATGGCGGAAGCGTTTCCCTTTTAGTTATAGACTACAAACTTTGTGAAAAGAATCCTCATTAGAGTTTACAAAAAGTGATTTCAGCGATTTCTAAAATTCGACCCTTATAAATAAGGGTGAAAAGGGTGTTGAAAGTTTGTATGGCGGAAGGTTTTCTGTTTAGCTAGAGACTTTATTTTATGTGTAAAGGTTTCTCATCAAAATACAAAAAAGGTGTTTTTATCTGAATGACTAACTGACTGACTGACTGACATATCAACGCACAGCCCAAACCGCTGGTCCTAGAGATTCCAAATTTAGAACGTAGGTTCCTTATAAAGTCTAGAGGTGCACTAAGAAAGGATTTTTCAAAATTCAACCCCTCTGGGGGTGATTTGGAAGTCCAAAGTTTTTATGGGGAAACAAGATTAGTTGGCCTATTCCATTTGAAACTTTACAGGAGTATTTATAAAGATAAATGAGGTCGCACGTGTTTCAGGTTTTTTGAGAATTCAACCCATATAAGGGGGAAAAGGGGTGAAAAAGAAAAAAAAACATCATGGGTATCGTTTTATGGTTTATCGGGTCGCTGATTACAAAAACAACGACGATTTTAAAATCAAACGTGGCGATTGCGAAATACCATCTTCCCTGTTGGGGCGCGAGGGGGTCGAACTCTAAAAATATAAATATGGGTGTCATTTTGTTGTTTAAATTCTGGTTTTATAGATTCCAAACATAGCACTTAGGTCCCTTATTAGGCACAGCTATAAGGCAGGCAGCAGGCTTAGGGTGCACAAAGAAAGGAGTTTTTAAAATTCACCTCCAAAGGGGGAGAAATGACGGGACAAACTATGTATGGGGAAACATGATTAGTTAAACTATTTTATTCAAAACTACACAAGAGTATTACTAAAGATAAATGAATAAAGACGTGTATTTGATTTTTTGAGAATTAAACTCCTAAGAGGGGAAAAAGGGGTAACAAAGTCAAAAAACAACATGATTATCGTTTTTATGGTTTATCGGGTCGCTGAAATCAAAAACAACAACCATTTTAAAATCCAATAAGGTGGACGTAAGACGGTAAGAAACACCATCTTCCCTGTTGGGGTGCGATGGGGTTGAAATCTCAAAATATCAATATATGAGTGTCGTTTTGTTGTTTATTTCTGTTTCTAGAATTTCAAATTTGGCACGTAGGTTTCTTATTAAGGTGTAGGTGTGCATTAAGAAAGGATTTTTCAGAATTCACCTTCTAATCGAGATAAGAAAGAAGATCCGATAGGTTCTTTACAATGAATCTGGAGCCAAAACTGCGAGAAAAGGTCGCCATCTGAAATTTCTTCAGTTATGATCTGATCGTGATGGAAATCAATATCCGAGCATCCGAAAGGTTCTTTCTAAGGAATCAGAAGTCAACATTGATCGTAATATGTATTCGGTTGGTACATATCAAAGGGTTCAAGAGGTTCTTTATAACGAATCAAAGCCGCCAACTTGATTTTGAAATTACGTTACGGTTGAACATATTTTGTACGCGCGCGAAGCTGCGGGAAATAGCTAAGATTTTTTAAGAATTCTCCTCCTAAAGGGGTGAAGTGGAATTTGATTGTATATCGGAAACAAGATTTATTAGACTATTTTATTCACAGGAGTATTCCTAACGAGAAATAAGTAAATAGGAGTACGAAATGGGGTGAAAAAGTCAACATGGGAAATATATGTATACAGTAAGTGTAACTTACCTAACGACCTACCTCTACCTACCTCTACCTACCTTAAATCTTAAATAGGTCCTTGATCAGAATTGCGAAAAGGGGCTCCATCTTGAATTTATTGAGTTTTAATCCGACCTTGATAATAATCGGTAGGTATTTGGGGATCCGAGAGATTCCTCAGTAACGAATCTGTAGTCAAAAACTGCGAGATCCGGCCGCCATCTTGAATTATTTCGATTTTGATCCGATCGTGTTAAAATCGATTTCCGAGGATCCGTGAGGTTCTCTTTATGAATAATCTGAAGTTATAACTGAGAAAAACGGCCATCGTCTAGAATTTCTTCAGTTATGATCTGATCGTGATGAAAATCGATATCCGAGGATCCGAAAGGTTCTTTCTAACGAACCACCAACGCCACCATCAACGGCCATTATCTTGAATTTATAGAGTTAAGTTCGTGATAAAGCTTGGTAGGCACATATAAAGGGTTCGAGAGGTTCTTTACAACAAATCAGAGGTCAAAATTGAGAAACAGCCGCCAACTTGAATTTGACAATTTGATCACATTTCCGACAACCATCCATTCCATTTAAATCCGTTCATCCAAACGCAAGATAATATGGGACAAACATACATATGTACATACAAATATACGGGCCCAACTAAGAACCTCTTTATTTGTACACGTTTGAAAATTATGTTTAGTACGCGGGCGAAGCCGCGGGTAAAAGCTAGTATTTAATATGCCTATATATTTACGTATTGTAAACTTAACCAACGCAACGGTTTAAACCAACTTTGTAAACCCATTTCTGCTTAAAATGGTAAAGGGTACGTCGGGATAAGATTAAAAGATTTTTTTCTCAGGGTCAAATAAAACCAATTGCCTTATGCTAGTAGCATTTCATAGCTTTTTGACCTAAAAATACTATGACATAAAAAAAACCTTTTCACCTCACTAGCTCTGAAAGTGCTCTATTATCCTTTAAAATTAGCGGGGACAACTGCATTTTATCCAATAGTGGGGAAAGTATTTTGACCTAGGATTTTGAATGGTTTCTTCAAGTTAACTGGTAGCATTTACTGTATCGGATAGTTTACATTTGGATGTGATTTGTACTCGTATGTAGTTTTTATTTTTCTCGCAATAGTGATGTGAAAAATGTTGCATATATTACACTCGGTGGCAAAGTTTGTTTAACTCTCGTGCCTTGAGACCCTCGTACTGCTCAAGATTCCAGTTTTTGAACCACTCGTTACGCTCGTGGCTCAGTTTTAGATTCTTTCGCTTGTTCTGGTCTCAATATAAGCACGACGGTTAAACAACAACTTTGCCCCCTTGTATAATGAATAACTATTTCGCTCTTGTCTTCATCATAAGTAGGTACAAACAATCGAGAAGAATTACTGCAGGAAGGAATTGGTGTAGGTTGGACGCCTAAATTTTACTAGGACTCGGTAGATCCTTATTTCTAGTGCCAAGATATAGTAATTAGCAATATTTCAAAGCTGTACAAATTTTGCCTCCAAAATATCATATTTTTCCTGCAGTAAATTATTGAGGGTGTTGGTTGTACCTACCTACGTCACTAGCACTAAGTAGTATAATATACGGTCTCTGGTTTTCACTCGGAGTATTCAGTTTCTCGCCGCAATTACCGCAGAAACTCGCTTGTTTTTGGATGAATTTTAATTGGTCGGAATTATTATAGAGTTATTATAACAATGAGCGGTATGATGTTGCAAAATTTAACGTCTCGCTACGTTTATGTCTCGCTATATACGCTCGAAGCGTATGTAGCGAGACATTATGAATAACTGGGCACCGTTAATCAAATAGTTAACTTCGTTAATCGCTAATCCGTTACTAAAACAGTAAACTTCGTTAATCGTTGAAGCGCTACATTTCGGAACATTTTACACAAATTAACGTTAATCGTTAATCCGTTATATCAAATTTTGAGAATAATACCAGAGGTCTAAAAAAACTAATAGTACCTACCTAATAGTAATTTTTAAGCACCGCATCTGTTCATAACCCGTCCAAAGCAAAAAAAAAACCTGTTTAAATGTATACCTACTTACCTATTTAAAATTATGCTGCATAATTCGCTCGTCAACCTGAATATTCAGGCATTTATTAATACATATTTACGAGCATTATGAATACCAAGCGCGTAATTTTAATAGACAGGTAAGTACCTACGTTTATACGTTTACGTCGATTTTCCATTTCCCGACGTGCCGTGGTCATTAACAAGATTTGATGTAGCTTGAAAAGCATTTGGAACATTACAACTTACTCAACTTACTACTACTACTTGCTGAAGAACGGGCAAATATGAACAAAAGGGCTGTTTTCTTTAATTTGTCGGCTAGCACTACTCGTAAAAAATATGTAATAGTGAACAGTGCCTACGGACTTACCAAAAAAGTTTAAGACATAATAGTCAGTGTCGAAGTCATACTTGTGTAGAGTCCGTCTAGGTTAAGTTTCATAGATTTTGATAGCACAGACTGTGAAAGTATTCAGTAAACGTCATAATACACACGGAAGAATAACTAAAGCAAGGAAGTAGTACAAAAACTGTCAAATGACAACAGTTTGGGGCGGCCTTGAAATTGGCAGTGGATTTCGCAAATGTCGTAAGTCTAACCTAATAACGTGCCTCTTACGACATTTGAAAAATCCAGTATCAAATTATGCGACTAAGTTAAGTTGTAATGCATTGATACCGACTACTAATTCTACCAAATTACAACGATTTATTTAATTTGGCTGCTTGGACGAATTGCATCAAAAGAGATCAGCAAAACTGTTGTCAACCTACAGAATCGGAGAAATATCAAACATATATACATCTCTTTTTGACACTTCCTTTACTTGGTAAGGAAGTGAGGGACGGGTTTATGACTTTGATGTTCTTAGTTTTGACGGGGGGTTTGATAATATACACTTTAAAGTTTGACAGTTCATAAGCTTGGAAGAGATAATGTGGTTTGACTTTAGTCTGCTATCGTAAATACCGCGAAAATTCAAGATTTTGTTAAGAAATTGAGTGATGATACACCGCCCTACACGTTACATTAGCTATTCCCAATTGAAAAATGCCATCCCAGTAACCAGCGGAATGTTAACTTTAATTTCACTGGCTGGCTGGCATAATAGTACCGACATAATGAAGGCAAAACTTATAGTTAATTAGTGTTTACATTAGACATTACATGGGCCCATTAGTTTGTGCTAATTTAATTAAGCCGATATAATTCGTTAAACAACAGCGATATTACATTACGATACAGGGCCGAATTACCTCTTCGGACGTGTATCGTACGACGTGTTACAGTACATTGACCCTTTGAATATTCGACGCAGGCACGTAAAGTGCTCACTATCGCCCCAGGGCGGTAAAGTAGCACCACGTGCACTGTAAGTCTGTAATAGTAGATTACGTACCGAATGCCTGTAAAGTAAGAAATGTCTCAGATCTCGTGAATTCGACAAACATGTGATGTGAGGCTTTCTTATTTACTGGCCAAGGTCTGTACACTATTTTTCTGCTTGACGCAGTCGGCAAGCGGCGAATTTGTTTAGCGTAGCGGCCTTCAATTGGCTGCTTGCCGGTCGGAGAGCAGTAATAAATGTTACTTTAGGTGGTAACTACACATATGCGTTCAAAAATGCATGGGCAATCTATGAATGAATGCCAAATGCAATTTTAAACGCGATAGTACATTTGAAGGGCAGAGGAAATTTAGTCGCAGAGCGGTTGTTTTTATTATTGCGTTGCTTCTCCGCTTCACTTTCATTTGGAATAACAAATAAAAAGATGCATATAGCGCCACTCGATACCAAACCATGACATAATTGGCTGTTATGAAAAGCTCTGTTAAATATTCAATTTAATTTAAATACTTCTTATAGTTTAAAAATATCAACCCATAAAAGGAAGAAAATAATAAATACCACTACCCTCGATCATATCGATCATACCAGAAAAAGTTCTGAATCAAATTTTGTGTTTCTGTGGCAGGTACCGCGCCTTTGGTCCCGGCGACGCTCTAGGAAGGGTACCCCGCCACCATGCGTGCACTGTCGGCACATGGAGACATGGCTGCGAGCCCGCAGCGAGGAGCGCACCACGCCAGACCGCCTGGCCGTCTCCTCTTCCGCGGAGGACGACGACGACGACGACGAGGAGAGCGAGGTCGAGTCGCCACGCATTCTGCTCGCGCCGCCGCCACCACCACGCACATTCCTACCGCCGCCTCCGCAGTCACCGCCGCCTTCAATCGGCGCCCCCTCGTTCGAACTCCAACCTCCCAGCGACGAGCCGCCGATACTTCCCCAAAGACGCCGCTCCATATCGAGACAAGAAGCTTTCTTCGTCGAACCGACTGGGAGCTCGCTTGAAAACGTCCGCGCTTCAGAAGAAAATGCCGCGAAAGACACCCTCGTACACGATATCTACTTGGCCGTGCCGGAGTTAAGGCGTGACCGCGCTGCATCCGTGGATTCTTGTTTTTCTAAAGTTTCTGGTGGTAGAGCTGAGGAGTTGGGTGGGGGTGGGGATTCGCTTACTGTGCCGGGAACCGGGCTGCGGTCGCGTTCGGTGGACATTGTGTTGCCGACCGCCGAGCAGTCGCGGTACAAGGCGTTAGCGTTGACGTCAGCTCAGGTGCCGCCGACGCCGGTTCTTCCGGTGCCAGACTTCGCTGTCCCTGAAGACAATAGAGATACGAGGTGAGTATTCTAAATAACTTGATGTTGCCATACAACTATTATTAAGCAAGCACACGGCTATGCAAAAAACTACATTTTAACGTAAAACTGAGGATTTTTGGGGGAAATCATTTTTGAGTTTTTTGAGACCAATATTGGATCGAATAAAAAAAAAAAGGATTGATGCTTCCAATATTCCCAGCAAAGCTAAGTTGACAGCCTTTGTCTGCAACGTTCCAATGTGCCCTGCAGGAACGGCGCTGACGTTATATTGACACGCTGCAGCGCTCGTTAACAACGCCACAGATTATGTTACAATGTAGCAGATACGTTACTAGCAGATAGCATTGGTGGCGGTAAGAGCGTGCAACTTTCAATTCGAAGGTCGTGGGTTCAAATCCTGGCGGCTCGTGCTAACGAGTTTTTCAGAATTTACATGTACCTACATAATATCATTTGATATTTACCAATCGCTTTTCGGTGAAGGAAAACATCTTGAGGAAACCGGACTAATCCCAATTAGGCCTAGTTTACTCTCTGGGTTGGAAGGTCTGATGACAGTCGCTTTCGTAATAGTTCGATGCCAAATCTTGGTTGACAAAGCGGACCCCGGGCTCCCTAAATGAGCCGTGGCATAGCCAGTGCCATCTCTCGGGCAATTGGGTTACTAATTTATACAAACTAGACGGGTTATGTATGTGGGGTTTTCGGGGGTAACTTTTGATCGCGTGAATCGATTTGAATCACTATTTTCTTATTAGAAGGAAGATACGTGCGGGATGATTAAGTATTCAAGATAAAAGAAGTGTTTGCATATACAGTTAAATTACAAACTTAATTCAGAAATTATTTTGTACAGTCAAGTGCAATAATATGGTTCGACATAATCGTCTCATAAATATGGTACTACGCTCTTATTACACCGTGATAAGGTGCTATGGGACATATTTTTGAGTAAGATGTGCACCACCATATTTTTACACTTGACTGTACCATTTTTCAAAAACCGTTCAACCAATCAAGTTCAAAATAATTTTCCAATAAAGTTCTTATTAAGTTCTACTATTGTAATTTTTTTCATATTTTTTAACTTATAGTTCAAAAGTTAGAGGGGGGACACTTTTTTTTAACTTCTGGAGCGATTATTTCCGAAAATATTAACTTTATCAAAATCTGTTTTTAGTAAACTCTCATTATTTTACAAATACCTATCTAATGATATGCCACAATCTAGGGTTGAAACGAAAAAAAAAATCACCCCCCACTTTACGTGTTTGAGGTACTCTAAAAAAGATATTATAACCACTTTTTATTTTACCACTTTGTTGGCGTGACCGATATACATATTCGTACACAATTACAGCTTTCTAGTACTTACAGCCACTGAGATTACCCGCGGACGGACGGACGGACAGACAGACAGACAGAGCGAAACTATAAGGGTTCCTAGTTGACTACGGAACCCTAAAATGGACACGTAGTCTATTAAATGTAGAACAACTGGTAACACTACCTCTATGTGATACTAGTTATGTTACTCTTTAAAACCATTACCTAGATGATTTGAAATATTTGTAGATGCGCGAATGGGTAAAACTTTGTGCCGAGTTTTGTGAAGTAATGTATGGCGTAAGTATGAACGAAACATTATTGTCCGCTGCTCTAACTTTTTAAATTTGCGTACTAACACTAACATTGAAAAAGGAATTACATACAGCTAACGACCACTAGATACTTGCGATATTAAAAAAAACAAATCCTATGATTCTACGTATATTTATGTGCGATTAAACATGGTGCTCGAATAGCTCATTCAAATCGCATCTTTAAAAAATAAAAAAGGTGGCCAATTAAACTATTTTTTCCTTATTAACTATTTACCTAGTAGTTATTTTAATTTTAATATTTCCTCACAATGTTTGAGCAAAGCACTAAACAAGCCTCGGCCGGAAGAGATGTTGCAGGACTTGTTTTATCCGGCCTCGCCTACGACTCGGTCGTCTACCACAAACTCGTCCTGCAATCCCTTACTGTTACTTACTGTTACTGTAATGTACTATTACTTAACACTTTCACAATTAGTGCTATCAAAATCTAGGAAACTTAGCACAGTCGGAATCTATACAGTAAATGTTACTGAATCTTTTCACATTGGATTTAAGTGACACAACCACAACTTACTATTTTTTATAACTTTTGTAAAGTAAAATTTTGATCCTTAACAACCAATGCCACCCACATTTAATGAATAATTATGAAATTTCTTTTTCTCAAACAAGATCGGAAATGTATGCATTTATGTCACGAAATGAAGACATGAAGTATCTTGTTTATGGCTCCTCCCCCCATTTACTTCTTGGCCGGAGGCCGTGAAGTAATGTATGGCGTAAGTATGAACGAAACATTACCGTCCGCTGCTCTAACTTTTTTTTATTTGCGTACTAACACTAAACTGACAAAGGAAAAATTACATACAGCCATCAACCACTAGATACTTGCGACATTAAAAAAAAAACAAATTCTATGGTTCTATGTATATTTATGTGCGGTTAAACCTGGTGCTCGAATAGCTAATTCAAATGGCATCTTTAAAAAATAAAAAGGTGGCAAATGAAACAATTTTTCCATATTAACTACTTACCTAGTAGTTGTTTTAATTTTAATATTTCCTCACAATGTTTGAGAAAAGCACTATACAAGCCTCGGCCGGAAGAGAGATTGCAGGACTTGTTTTATCCGGCCTCGCCTACGACTCGGTCGTCTACCACAAACTCGTCCTGCAATCCCTTACTTCACGGCCTCTGCAGTAATGTACTATAACTGGCATGACAGCATTTTGAATATAAATAATTACATTATAACATTTAAAACTTTCGCGATTTGAACACATACTCGTATTTAAACATAATTATTAAACGGGTCTAACGCGAATTTACTTATTAATTACATTAATAAATAATTACATTGTCACACTGTACTTACTTGCTAGGGATGCTTGGTTACAACTCATTGGAGGTCAGGCGCAACTTCAGCTTGTTGATCACGGCATGTCGTGTCCTGCGTGGTGAATCTGACTGTCCGGAGCTAATGTCGTGTAAACCTGTTTTATATTAAATAAAATAAAAATGTGAGAATATCAAGCGAGATACGATGTTTCCAAAGTCACCACCCTTGACGGAGGTATTTTGTTTGTAGAGTGACCATGCAATCCGTAAAAAAACTTTTTGTTTACTTTAACAACAAAACAGCAAACAAAAAAGTTTGAATTTTTTTACGGAATACTGGCATGAAACAAAAGCTTATAATTTACTAAATCCGTAGGGTTGATCCTGCTCACGAGTCATGAATCATCATGATTTTCAATTGCAACGATAATGCAGTTCCATCATTTATCCAGTAAATTGATTGATGTCATCACACATTTCCCGCTGCAGTCACGTTTTCACATCTGTCATGTCATGTCATGTATTATAATTACTATTTGAAACGAGATATTTACCATGTATCCATTTGTTATTGTCATATTAGTTAGAAATGATTTAAAAAATCAGAAGAATATTGTCTTCTGTTTCCGCGATTGTTATTCATTGAAATTAAACACTAGAATGGATTAATCACGTTTATTAACACCATGTCGACACGAAGGGTCATGGTGTTAATCAAACTGTGAAAGTATTAAGTAAACGTCATAATTTCATAGATGTTTGACGTTTGAAATAGCAGGCTCTATTATCAAAATCGATGCAAACTCAAATTGGTATTTTTTTTCTTTATTTAAAGAGTTGTGTCAACATGACAATGTCACTCTATTTTACAACTTACTAACTACTACAGATTAACCATATCGCTTAACACCCTAGCAGTCGGCTTGTTTCCGTCTGCTTAGTCCCACCAAAACCATACCATACAAAGCCTTGGCTTCCCTCGAACGAGGAAATGCCAAAACCCTGTTACAGATAGCCAGTTGCTTAAGGTCGATGCCTTGAGCCTGCAGTATCACTCTTCTATCCTCGTTCCGTACACATCCACCATAATGTGATATGCGTCTTCTAATTTTCCACATTCTGAGCATTCTGGCGATTGAACTTTTTTCATTAGAAATGCAAATTTATTGAGCGGGATGTGTCCGGAACGAAGTCTAAAGGTGTGTACGGCTCAAGCTCCCTTCATCGAACCATGGTATTTTCCATGGCTCCGACTGAATGGTTTTGTACCACACTCCTTTTTCTACAGACCTTTCGTCAAAGTATTCCTTCCAGAAGAGATAACAGTTCTTTTTCAACATATGTGTATACTCCGAGAAATTTGGGAAGATGGTGAGAGGCACTCCGTCAGAAGAAGCTAGTTTAGCCATATTGTCAACTATTTCGTTACCCGTAAGCCCAATGTGAGATGGTACCCACTGTAGAAACACAGATTTTGACCTCGAGAGTAAGAAAGATAAAGCATCTATAATATTGTATGCTGTTGGAGTACCTCTTTCACCACGTACACATCTAATCAAGTGTTGCAATGAGCTACGCGAGTCCGTAAATACAACAAACTGTTTTCCCTCTAAAGATTCTATATAAGCTAAGGATTCCAAGATGGCGATCAGTTCCGTGCTCATTATGCATATGTTGCAATCAATTCTAAATTTAACACCAACATTGCTCTGCGAATCGTAGAATGCAGCTCCACTATGGTCGCCATCCTTTGATCCGTCGGTATAAATTTTATAGTACTTATCATATTTCTTGTTCAAGTTTTGAGTACAAATACTCTTTAAATTATCTCTGTCATAGCTACGTTTACTGTTGTCGACTCCTTCTATGTTACATTTAATAACACTCTGTAGGTCAAAACCGCTTATCCACGAGTCCAAAGCGAACATGTCTAAATTGTGACTTGAATAAATTTTTAAGTGAATCACCAAAGTGAATCTTGTCGGACGCCAGTACGACAAGATCTCCTGTGTCTCCTGAAGATGCCTCGTAGAGAGGCGAAACACGTGTCGAGTTTTGTGTTATTGGTGGTGGTGTGTTGTATCTATTTGCGTATTTATTTTTTGCGGCGGGAGGGTGGGAACATTAATTGCATGCAAAAAATACGCAAGTAGGTATAACGGGTTGGCACTAATAGACTAGCACGTTTGGCGGAATAGCAAAGTAATATTATTTTCGTAGTTAATTTGCTTGGTAGAGATGACTTGGTTTGACTCTATGTAGGGTTGAATCTTCACGCTGGATTACGCTGTAAATCATGCTTATAAGCCAGGAGTTCCCAATCTTTTTCAGTCCGCGGCGCACTTGCATTTTTTTAATTTTGTCATGATGCCCCAACCTAGCTACGCTCGCGCCCTCGCGGCGCCCCTTTGTACTTGGCGGGGTGCCTCGCGGTGCCCCTCTGCATTTGCCATGGCATTTCAGGGCGCCGCGGCGCACATATTAGGAACCCCTGCTATAAGCAGCATGTCGGTAGTGTTTGAATGTCACCTTTAAAGGTGCACTCAAGTTACTCTCGGACGAATATTTGGACCCACAATTCAGTATAAACTCGGCATTACATAATAAATTCTTCCGGATACAAGACTAATTTCCGATTTTCCGGCTCGGCTGGTTTTAGGACGTAGTTCAAATAATATATGGACGGAATACGCAATAAAATACGTTTTACGGTACATTTTATGGTAACCTCTATTGTGTGCTTGGGTCCAGCAAGCTTCAATGAGGGTTTATATAAAAGCTGACGAAAACCCAAAACCGATTCTAATAAATGGCTGGTCATCAAGCGTTTAATTTAATTACGTCTATTTAAATCGCATAGTATTGTTCAGCTTCAATGAAGTTACAAACAGAATTGTAGGACTTCTATTGAGCGATGGCAGTATTATTACCTGCAGAGTTAAGTGACCCCCCTGCATACAAACTTTCTATGCAGGGGGGGTCAATTGATTCTGCATCTGACCGTACATACGTGGGTTCCAATGTTAATAAAATAAACTATTTAGTTGGATTTTATCAACTTACCGTAATGTAAACCAGTCGACACGGGCATGTAAATTAAAAATATTAAATAGCCCGACTGAGGTTTTTTTGGCGCCAAAATCTACCCTTTAATTTGGATAATTCTCCACCTTACGTCACTCCCACAATTGAGAGCAATCTAATGATATTTCGCACGTAGTAATCCGTCAAGCGAAGAAGGGTGTATGCCGTGACAATAATAAGAGCGCGTTCGATAAACTGATGAAAGTTTACGTATCTCTTCCCTATCGGTTTTCCTGTTGTTATATGCTGTGCTTTTGTACGTAAAATGCGCCAACATTGCCCGCTTTTTTCGTGAAATGTCGATGTTCTTCAAAAAATTATATGACATAAATAGGTAAGTATCTACTTTTTAGGGTTCCGTAGCCAAAATGGCAAAAACGGAACCCTTATAGTTTCGTCCAGTCCGTCTGTCCGTCCGTCCGTCCGTATGTCACAGCGGTTTTTCTCAGTAACTATAAAGGATATGGTAACGATACTTAAGTAAGAGGTGTATTTTGTGTGCCGCTACTTAGTTTTGCATAAAAATTGCGAAAAAGTATGTTCTGTGGGGCGCCCTACATGCAACTAAATGTCAAAAAATATTTTTTGCCTAATATCTACTCTAGGTACATCATTTGATAGGTCTTAACAAATAACTTTGAGGTTCCTTGAATAAAAATTTGATTAGTCCAATATTTTCAGAGATAATCGGTCTGAAAGTCTGAAAAAGTGTGTCCCCCCCCTCTAACTTTTGAACGGGAGGTGCGAAAAATGTGAAAAAATTCAGGAAGATAGGATATAAGGCGAACTTACCACGAAAATTATTTTGAAGGAATTTGGTCAAGCCGTTTTTGAGTTTTTGCCAAAAAACTTGTTATGTAGTTGTATCATGTCAATCTTTTATGTTATTATAATGTGTGACTTATTTCATCGGTATAAGGTGCACTTTGTTTTGCGCGTGACATGAAAATGACAATAGTGACGTGATGGTCGTTGCACACATAAGACTACTAAATTGGAGCATTTATCCAATAGCCTCAGCGGCTCCGTATTACAGCGCTTGACTTACGATCGGAATGACGAGGGTTCAAATCCTGGCGGTGTAGATCTATATATAGTGTGACAGCCCATTCAGCGCAGTAGCAATGTACATCAAACTGAAATATAGCAACACTCTCGGACGAATCGAAAAGCAAGCGTTGCTCTAAGAAAAACAGTAATGTACATCGAACTAAATATAGTTTTTTTTTACTGCCCATCGCACTTTTTTGTTTATCATCTCAAAATGAAAACAGGGAATGATGGCTGAATAAATACTTTAATATTTCTCATATGATTACGAAGTTATGTTATAGTAATGTTAATAAGAAGCGGTGTATGTAAAGAAACTGAATAATTTATAAACAAATACGACCAAGTACACTGTACAGTACAATTTGTCATAAATACCTACAATGTTCGGAACGCACAAGACCACAATTAATTTGATTACTATATCGAAAACTTTCAAAGTCAAGTAAAGTGAATGTATTGATACTAAATAGTGAAATGATAACTTTTTAGATGAAAATGGAACATTGTACAGGATTATTTGATTAGATCACCATGCATGAAGTCTCAAAAGTGAAAAAAGCGTGTAAATGTAAAAAATACTCAAATCCTACATGTTACCTATGTTTAACTTGTATTGAACTTCATTTTTACATAAAAGGGTATACTTAATAAATAAAAGTGACATGACATTTTGGTGTTCGTTTAATTTTAAACTTTGCTTTAAATACTATGAAGAAGTCTTTGCAGGATGTTGAAAGATTACCTACATAAGTGTAGAATATTTAACACAAGAACGACATAATCTATTTTGTTTAATTAAAATATCACAAACATAGTTAACTTTGTTTCATTTTTTACTATTATTTCTTCTTGTTTATCATTATTCATATATTTTTAGGTGCTTTCTATTGTACTTGAAAAGTACTGAGAATAAAATAAATTAAACAAAATTCGGCAGCAATTGGCTCGAGCGGGAGATAAACTCATAATCAGTTTTCTTGGACTCCATTTAGCATCGTTTTTAGAGTTTAGCATGTCATGTAACACTGAAATAAAGAAATAACTTCACTTGGTAATTTGCAATAGAAAACTTTGGAACCTAACCTCAAAATATCCCAAAACCAATCATCACATATCACGAAATAAAATTACATTTGCTATCGTATCATTATCATAAGTATCATAACTGATATTTGCCTTGAATTAAGTGCATTGTTCAATGTTGAAAGCAGATATTACTTAAGAAATCGTAAAATAAAATTTGTAAACAAACGCAGGAAAACTTTTTATAGAAGTTACATGCCACAGATAAATACATGGATTATGCACAATTTTCGAATTATTCAAAAACAGTGTTGCTAGCCAGGGATTTTTTAAATTTGCCGCGCTTTTCTACTGCGCTGAATGGGCTGTCACACTATATACAACTTCTTCATTATTTTTGAAATTTTTCTTAGTGTTTTTTTTTTCAAACCATTAAAACATTTATTTAAAAAAATTACACTTATTTTATATATTTGAGCATATTTTTATTTTGTTGTCGATTTCGTAACTCAGTGGAAAAAACTGTGGGACATACTGGGAAATTAGGTATATCTTGAAGAGAATAAGGAACTCTTCCTACCTATCAAACTTCATTTGAATCAGACGCGAAAAAAAAACGACAACATTCGTCTATGTCCTTGCTAAATTTATTAAGGCTAATAACTTGTTTTTGTAGTAGTTAGTTTAACTATACATGTTTGTTTTGTCCCTTGTTATAGATTCTCTTCTGAGTGAATGGCATTGTATGAAAACACCGGTCAATTGTCGTCAGAGATCTCGTGCCTTTTCAAACCTTGACGTTGGCGGAATCATCGGCATATCGATGGGGCCATAAAAATCAAAGATAGATAGACAACAAAATAAAAATCCGCCCATTTAGTTAAATTAATGCATCACATTCGACAAGCCATTCCAGCTAACACCTTCGGGCATTTGTTGTGCGAAATATGTAAATACGAAATTTGTTGTGTAAATAATTACGAAAGTAAGGTGACCTGCAAGTTCGAATCACCTTTTTAGGGTTTTAGGGTTCCGTAGCCAAAATGGCAAAAACGGACAATGGCAGGGACGAGGTAGTTTGGCGCTCGAACGAAGTGAGAGCACCAATAGTGCGAGCTGGAAATGGGTGCCTTTTACCCGAGTTAAACACTACTTTTCATTTCGAATGCGTGGATAGTAAAAAAAAACAACTATAAAGCTAAAACTACTCGTGTAACTTTTTAAAGAAAATCTTGAAGGAAGCATTACAAAAGTGTAGAATATTTAGCAAAACAACGGCATTATATAGGTATTTTGTTATATTGAAAACAAACAAAGGTAATTTTGATTTACTGTTCAGGTTAACTTTCTATTGTACCTACTTGAAAAGTGATCAGAATAAATTCTTAAAATTCTACAGCAATTGCCTTGAGCGGGTGGTAAACTCACAATCGGTTTTCTTGGACTCCATTTAGTACCCTTTCCCGAGTTTATCATGTAATTTAATACTGATATAAGGTAAGAATTTCATTCGATTTTCATATATATAAATTTGCAGTACAAAACTTTGAAAACCTAAAACCTAACCTCAAAATATTCCAAAACAAACATCACATATCATAAAATTATATTATACCAGGTATTGTATTGAGTATTGGCTGCTATATTCATTGAACTAATTACATTGTTGATATCAGATAATACTTTAGAAATCGAAAACTAAAATTTGTAAATAACAGCAACAAGCAATCTTTTAAACTTAAAAAAATCAAAGATTTATTTTTAGAGAAATTATAAGTAAACACATGACAAAAACTAAAACTAACGTGTGTGTATTAATATTTAGCTATATTTTAACTCAGTTTTAATAGAAAATACATTTTTTATACGCATTGGTATTGGCAGAATGTCATGATGCCTGTGCCACAAAATGTGGAATGGAAATTAAAAAAGAGGACTTTTCTGGCCTAGACCTTTAACATTTGTATGAAATTCCATTAAGAATCTCTTGCCCTAGCCGCACCTGAAACGCCATCCTTCACGGCCATATTATAAGGAACATAACATCAATATTTCATTGCATGTTTGAGAAAAATATCGTTACATGCTAATCGTCACAAATATGTACACATATGTTCCAAACGTTTTTCTTGTAATAATTTTACGTGTATATGTTTTTTTAGTCGTTTAAAATGGGTCAGGACCAATTTCTACCTATTACCGTTTGTTTCTAGTGAAATGTGTAACACATCTTTCACCCGTGGCGTGCATCTTGTAGATGTAACGGTTTTACGTCAAAAAGTTTTCTTTGGTTTCGCTTTTAGCAGAAAGTAGACACATATGTCCTCATTTTCACAAACAAGAAAAATGCGTATTACCGTAAATAAAAAAAATCGGTTAAGGTAAATTTTATATTTTTAGTATTTACCTACTTCCGGAAGGAAAGTTTGTAGGATTTTTTGCATATATTATCTATAAATATCCTATTCGAACGTAATTTGAGAAAATCAGGCTATTACAATTTAATAACTGTCAAAACCGTATCTTTCCTGGGTTAAATTGTTATTTGCCAAACGTTGTTTGTGAAATGAATATTTATGAAATGTTGTTTACGAAGTGATTGGACACCGATGCGATCGTAATCGTCACTCCATTTAATAAATAGGTACTCACTTTGATATTACCCAGGACAACGAATTTTTATTATTATTGTGGCCTGCTACAATGTGAAAACGGCAATTACGAGGATCCACCTGATACTTACAATATTAATAAACCACTTTTCGATCGACTAAGGTTTATTTTTGATAGTTTGTTCCACTGTTGCTTTAGGTTTGTTATAAGGATGTTATGGAAATTAGTTATAACCAGAGGTCGGCGGGGTGAGTGATTCTCTTTATAATATGACGCATGTCATGTCAAATTATAAGGTAAATAGCTTACCCCCGCCGACCTCTGGTTAAAACGTACAATGTACAATAACCACTTTCAGAGTACGAGATATTAAAAGGATATTTACTGAGTTCCGACATTAGCAATGAACTAAGTGTTTCTGGATTTATAAAGTGCATAAGTGTGAGATGTTGTATATTTGTCAACTCGTTTGTAAGAAAGTGCATAGCGCAGCAGAAGTGTGTTTACAGTGTAGGGGTATATATACAGTCGTCGTCTAATGGACGGAGATCCATGTGACAGAGCAAACGTCACGCACCGCGCGATTAAAGATATACCTACAGATATCATGAAGAGGATTGAAGACACCATCATTTACATTTTCGTGTTCCTGTATTTAAATAACTTATTCACCACAAAGGATTTTTCGTAGCTCTACGCTGTAACCGATAACATGCGTTTCCCGCTTGTTAGCGAAAACGGCGCGTAGAGGTGTAAAGACAACATCGTCGTGATTAGCGCTGGATCGGTAAATATCTAAGCAAATTTATATTTTTTCATTGTTATACATATATTAAGGAGACCATGTCATGTCATGTCAATGGCCTCATGTAACCGAAGTACTAGTGTAATTCTGTGTGCTTTCATTTGAAGCTTTTGATCTTGTTATACAATAAAGTTATCACGCTGTCACGTCGATAAACCCGACCCCATCCTGCCCGTACATGTCAATGTTAGGGGTTACGAGGGAAAATACGCGGGTAAAATTGCAAAATCGATTTTAGGAAAATTGATACTGAATAAAAATTTGCTTTTGTTCTAGTTTTTGCAACTGGTTAGGTTGACTGGAATTATATTTGAAGTTCCGAGACTTCTTTCTTCTTTCTATGTCTTTCTTATTCAGTCAAAAATATTTTTGTATTGGATCTATAGTAAAACTCAGGCAGAACCGGTAGCCATTTAGAATTTCTTTTGTTCTTTTTTTTTGCAACTGGTTAGGTTGAGTAGAAAAATTATATCTGAGGCTCCGAAACTTCTTTCAGTGTTAGTAATCAATCAAAGATATACTTGTATTTGTATGTATAAGACAAAATCGGACAGAGCCGGTGGCCATTTAGAATTTCTTAATTTTTTATAATAGTGGTGAAAAATTATTCGGGACCAAAGATATCTGATGTGAACAATGGTCAAAATTATAAAAATCGGTTATCACATTAAATTACTTTAAATCCGATCTGATTATAAAATAATTTACATATTTGACTGAAGACAGGTACAATCGTGCGGCTGGGCGTACTCTCGTACACTCTAAAAATTACTCTTTTCAACCGGATATTGGAACACACCTTAGTATAACCCGCTTTCTTTAATATGAAAATGCTTTCCTGCGTGAAAAATGCTCATCAAAAATCAAATTACTTTGTGAAGATAAGCGAAAACGAAGCGAAGCAGAATTCGTTACAGTAGCTCGTATTTAATGAGATACGTCAAGGTATATTTAAACGTTTAAGAGAAAAATTACTGGTGAGTCTGGTTTATTGAATAAGGTTTCCCGTAATTAAATTAGGTCTTTTTTAGGGTTCCGTAGTCAACTACCCTTATAGTTTCGCTTTGTCTGTCTGTCTGTCCGTCCGTCCGCGGATAATCTCAGTGACTATAAGTACTAGAAAGCTGTAATTTTGTACGAATATGTATATCGGTCACGCCAACAAAGTGGTAAAATAAAAAGTGGTTAAAAATATTTTTTTAGGGTACCTCCCATACAGTGTTTTTTTTTTCATTTCATCCCTAGTGTGTGACATTAGAATTAGATAGGTATTTCAAAAATAATTAGGGTTTTCTTAAAAACAGTTTTTGATAAAGTTAATATTTTCGGAAATAATCGCTCCAGAAGTTTAAAAAATGTTCCCCCCCTCTAACTTTTGAACTATAAGTTAAAAAATATGAAAAAAATTACAAAAGTACCTAGAACTTAATAAGAACTTTATTGGAAAATTATTTTGAACTTGATTGGTTGAACAGTTTTTGAAAAATTGTACAAAATAATTTCTGAATTAAGTTTGTAATTTAACGGAATATGCAATTTTTTTTTATCTTGAGTACTTAATTTATCATCCCGCACGTATCTTCCTTCTAATAAAAAAAGAATGATCCAAATAGATTCACGCGATCAAAAGTTACCCCCGAAAACCCAACATACATAACCCGTCTAGTTTGTATAAATTAGTAACTCAATTTCCCGAGAGATGGCGCTGTACCGTGTTCTACTTTGCGTTGTTAAGATTTTTCCGGAGTTGATGGGGTCGGGACGGGTGTGATCGAAAGTATCATCGAATTGTTAATTATTTTAAGCATATTGATCGTGGTATCTATTAAAACACTTTTTAAGGTTGCCTGTTGTGACGGACGGTAAACTACGGAACCCTACACTGAGCATGGCCCGTCATGCTCTTGGCCTGTTTTTAATAATATAAAGACACAGTCTTCTTCTTCTTCTTCTTCTTTTAAATAATGGCTTCTGTCGGAGAGTTGGATAATTTTGCGAATATAAAGTTTATAAAATATCAGTGGTATGCTACTTGGGCGACGTTGATCGGTGGCTAGCCTCGCTAAGTTGTAAAATTTACAGCTTAAAATGTTACACTAGCGTCCTGGGGCCTAGATCCCGGGACTACCGAGTAATGACTGAAAATGGTTTGATGCGTTTCAGGATTAGTTCTTCATTAGCTGCACGCTTCTTCGTTAGTTCACTGCACAATAAGCTATCAATATTACACATTTAACAACGTTTAGCAGACAAAAAACATAAAACTATCCCAGAGACGCCGACACAGTCTTCTATTAATAGGACATATAAAAATGTAAACAAACAAAACCACGTGACGTAGCAATTTGGCCAATGAGGCTAAAACGTTTCTTATCCGTCATCTCAGTGTCCTCATATGGAATTATGTCATTGGCCCAATACCCAACACCCAACACGTTTTGGTTCGTTTCCGGTTGTTTAATAACTAAAAGTACAGATTATATGTATAAACATTTGTGAAACTTAAGATAGGGTTGTTGAGCCGGGCCATAGATTGCCTCGCTAACAAATTCCGATTGACGCGATATAAATATTTCTATAATGTCCACCGCCTGGGTCAAACACAAAACGATGTTCGGAATCTTTCCGTTGGATTATTCAAAAGTGCTATAAAGGTTGATTCATTTATTAAACTCTTATCCACATTAAAAAGTACTTCTTTTCTATCGAACTATATGATAAAAATCATGACTACATGTACACAAACTGTTAATTATTGACCACAGGAAAGATTGGCTCTACAGTGCAGCTGAACATGCACTTTTTCTTTTCTGTGGTCAATAGTTAACAGCTTGTGGATATGTAGTAATGATTTTTTCTCAAACATGCAATGAAATGTTGTTATAACGTTCGTTATAATAGGCTTCAAAGTACCATGTTTCAGGCGGGGCAACTGGAGAGACCTGTAATGGAATTTCATACATAATTGAAGGCCTATGCCGGGAAGGATGGGTGACCTGAACGCTAAAGTTGGGACGGACAACGATGGCTATCAGAGGCATATGGGCAAGCACGGGCTGGGAGTTCGCAACGAGAATGGAGAAAGGTTCTTGGAGTTCTGCCTGGACAACGATCTCACCATCGGAGGGACACTATTCATACACGGAGAGCACCACAAATACACGTGGAATTCACCCGATGGAGTCACCAGGAATCAAATTGACCACCTTGCCATCAGCGCAAAATGGCGTTCCTCGCTGCTGGATGTCCGCAACCGCCGAGGGGCGGATATTGACAGCGATCACCACCTGGTGGTGGCTGAAGTAAGACTCAAAGTAGCTGTAGCCCAACGAGCCGACAAAACCACCAAATTAGGCAAACAATTTGATGTAAAGTAATTGCGAAACCCAGATACAGGAGACGCTTTTAAACTAGAGCTACGAAACCGTTTCTCTACTCTCGATGCGGACTTCACGTCAGTCAACACGGAGTGGAATCGCATTAAAGTGGCCTATACAGAAACCAGCTCCGTCGTTCTTGGACTTAAAACACGCAAACGAGAAGACTGGTGTTACAAAAGACCTGGGATGTCATTCAAGACAGAAGGGAACTTCACATAAGAATGCTGGCAGCATGCGACGCAGCAGTACTAGAAGACCTGAGGCCGCAGTACCGTCTGATCCGCAAACGGATCTACCGTAGCTCCAGGTCCGATAAGCGAGTTTGGACAGACGGGATTGCCGATACCGCCCAACGTGCTGCTAACTCCGGTAATCTCAGAGAGATGTACAAGGTAACCAGGACCTTGGCCGGCAACCAAAAGCGCAAGATGAAACCTCTGAAAGATAAGAAAGGTCAACTAATTGTGACATCAGAGGGACAGCTACAACGCTGGCGAGAGCACTTCGAGGATATTTTCCGCGTCCCCGACGACCCCAGTACTAACAGCCCACCCGCAACAGCTTGCCCTTGCTGAGCCTAAACATCGATGTATCTCCTCCTACTGGACAAGAAGTAGCGAACGCTGTCAAATCGCTCAAAAACGGCAAAGCCCCAGGAGTCGACCTTATCACAGCGGAGATGCTGAAATCTGACCTGCCGACCGCCGTGAACGTTCTGACACCACTCTTGAATAGCATTTGGCTTGCTGAAGAGTAACCGGACGGACCGGACCAGGGGATTCTCAGCACCGTGCCAAAAAAGGGAGACCTCAGTGAGTGTAGCAACTGGAGAGGCATTACTTTGCTTTCGACTCCTTCGAAGGTGCTCTGCAAGATCATCTTGGACAGGTTGTCGAAGGCCGTCGAACCTCTCATACGCAAAGAGCAAGCTGGATTCCGCCCTCACAGGTCATGCACGGATCAGGTCAACACGCTGCGTTAGTAATGATCTGATGATCTTATATATATATATATATTACCATGTATTTTTAAGATGTGTTGCTATATTTCATTTAATTAGAGTTTAATAGGTTAAGTTGTACAAAAACTGAGCGCATCTCGCCATGAAACGTAACAGTTTGGCGAGAATATAAATGTATAATACTTATGATGTAATATCAATAATTATCAAAGAGATTGGAAGTCGTAGGGCGACGCGGTTGTCACACTAAAGAGGTCCGTGCTCTGTGATAATTATATATTATTTAAAAAAAATACAGGCTTATATTGCCCACCGTCACAAATTATGTCTTTGACCCATTTCAGTTCCAATGATGTAATAGTTATTTGTACAACAAGAGAGCAAAGTTCGTATTTGTTCTGAGTGCCAATTTTGAGTCCTGTGCAAGTGAAAGATTCTAAAATAAATTTAGAATCTTGAGCGTAGTGAAGTACTCAAAGGCACGAGATGCAAATAACTTTGGTCTCGAGTTGAACATACAACTTTTCACCTCAGCAGGAAGAAACATAAATTAAAACCAAAATGAACGGACAGGAAGGCTTCATTAATTGGTCAGAGTATAGCAAAGGGGGCGCAACATTTTGGGACTAGCTTCGGCGCTTCGGGAAGTGCAGCCCTTCCGCCCTTGCGTGGCAAAGCACGGTCGCCCGTACTCCCCTCCGCAGCTTCGGCTTGTTGGCCTTCGGCGACCAGCCTTAGCCGCTCCGCTTCGCACGGCTCCCGAGCTTTGTCACGGCGGGCGAGGGCTGCTCTCCCTCCGCGCCTACGCTCCGGCTCTACAAAAACACTCTAGGGCGCGCAGTGTCGGCAAGTCGGCATGCGTCCTAACCGGCGAGAGCCCTAGATTCGGACTTTCGCAGCCTAATAAAATAAAATAAAAAAATAAAATAAAATTCGTTTATTTCAAGCTTCTTAAGGCTCATAGCATGTCAGATTCATACAGCGCAAATACAATAAAAACTTTTTTTTAATTTTTTTTTTAGAAAGTAACAACTTAATTTTAAAAAGTTAACCTATGCCGGTGCGCACATGCCTGTTACAGCAGTGGCCGATATAGCCGCAGTCAAAGCGGTCCGCGATCATGGCCAGGACGATGTTAGCACTGACTCGCACGCGCTGCACCATCGCCGCGGCGCGCACGCGCATTGTGCTGGCGAAGCACGCTGAGCGCGCCGCCGCGAACATGCCTGACGCGCTACAATGGCGAGGCAGCCCCATCACCGCCCTGAACGCGTTATTGTACTGAACGCGAATTGCATCGTAGGCCTTTCGAGTGTAGCTAGCCCACAGGCTGCAGGTATACAGCGACATGCAGTACGCTTTAAACAGTGTTAACCGTACACCGCTGGAACACCGCGCGAACCTGCGAGCCAACATGTTCGCTCTGACGCACAACGCTCTTCGCTCACGCTCCATATCGGCATCGTCCTTGAGGTCGGCTGTAACCACATGTCCTAAATACTTAAAGGTGTATACTCTTTCTACTACAGCTCCATTTAATTTAACTGGTGGCACATTGGATGTTCTCTTACTGCCGGCCTCAAAAACCATGTATTGACTTTTAGACACATTATAATTTAACCCATGGCTCAAGGCGTATTCCTCACATATTGTTAGAAGCCGCCGCAATCCGCAGACCGACGCGCTCAGCAACACCATGTCGTCAGCGTAGCTCAGATTGTTTACGCAAACTCCGTCCACTTGACAACCGACATGCTGTTTGCTGAGCGCCTCGATCAGCGCGTTCATGTACAGGTTGAAAAGTATAGGAGAGGTCAAACCCCCCTGCCTCACTCCACACTCCAACCCGTACTCTTCCGACATGGCTCCTGCCCACCTGACACTGTTGGTCTGGTGTCCGTACCAGTACTGGAAGATGCTAATTTGCTCCCTGGGTAGGTTCATTAATTTAAGCTTTTTCCACAGCACTTTTTTTTTTATAAATATTATGGGACAATCTTACACAGATCGACCTAGTCCCACGGTAAGCTCAATAAGGCTTGTGTTGTGGGTACTAGGTGACGATATATATAATAGACAGATACATATAAATACTTAAATACATAGAAAACATCCATAACTCAGGAACAAATATTCGTGATAAACACACAAATAAATGCCCTGACCAGGATTCGAACCCGGGACCTCCTGCTTCGTAGGCAGGGTCACTACCATCTAGGCTAGAAGGCCGTTAAACTTTGTAGGACACCAGATCAAAAGCCTTGGAAAGGTCCAAAAAAACATGCATACACTGGTGTTTTACGATCTGTATAATATCTGACGGTGTGCTTAAGACACAGTATAGCACTTTCCGTTAATAGCCCAGGCCTAAACCCGAACTGGTTATCGTGCAGTTTTAAGCATTTATCTAACTGTGTCTTAAGCACAGCGTCAAACACCTTAGCTATAATTGTGGCGAGTGAAATGGGCCTATAGTTACTTTTGTCTGCTAAATCGCCGGTTTTATTTTTCACTATAGGCACCACTATGGTTTTCAACATGTCAGCGGGCATATACGAGTGACTCATACACAAGTTAAAAAACATAGCTAAGATTCCAGATATGTGAGGGCCGGCTTGTTGGAGATGCTCGACGCTCAGACCTTCGTGACCTGGGGATTTGCCTTTTGAGATAGACTTAATCGCGCTTGCTACATCCTTAATTAGCTTTAAATCTTATCCCTACCTTCTCGTTGACAACCTGAGCCTCGGGCGTCCCCCTCCAAGGGCCTAGCGGAGATTGTACACGAAAATGCTCCTTAAAGATGTTCGCTACACTTGATGAATCACTCACACCCCCAATACTCACCGGAAGACCTGAACGAATGTTTAGTTTTTTGGTACTACGCCTAATATCGTACACATAATATTTCATCATTGAAAATTTTACATTTTACAATCCGTCATTTATCTTGATAATTATCAAGTTTAGAGAAAAGTTGCCCATACAAAACATGCTTATTTTAGCGTCCTCTGTACGATAGCATCATAAAAAATAGGTGTTATAATGACACCACCCCCATCAAAAGTCCCGCGATCCCTTTGCTATACCCGAACCCTTATTTAGTAATTACATATTATATTAACAAAATATTACCTTTTATTAAATTTAAGAACATGAGGTTACATTCCAAATGAATCTTTATGGCATTTGCGCCCTTATTAACAACCAACGAAGTAGTAAGTACCTTTACCCGCGATTTGGCCGGGAGGAAGGAAACTTAATTCGGCGTTTTTGACCGCTTCTTTCAATTCTTCGGGTGTTGCTGTAGCTTCATTACTATCACTACTAGTACCACTCATGTTTTCAATTCAGATAACTTTTATCTTTAAAGCAATTCAAAAGATAAGCTATTGAGAAAATTTTCAAATTGAGAATGAAAGCCGAAACACTTTATTATTTTTAATAGTGTTCGGATACTAGATATCGTTCACAACAACGTAAATGGTACATTGTAGAAATTATTTTACTACGGATTTATACATGAGGAAACGTGAATCAATAAATGGTAAATATAAATTGTAAATTAATATCTACTTAAAAAAATAAAATAAAAATCACATAATTTTAAAGTGAAGTGAAAAATGAAAATTCGTACTAGTTTTTTAACGTGGTCCGGCTCTGTTTAAACATGGTATTAGACGGGCCGATTTATCGCGAGCCGTCACTGCCATCGTCCTTCATGCACTCCCTCGATCTCACATTGCCTCGGAACGGGCCCGACAAAACGCACCGTCTAGACATGTCCGTACAGACAGAACAATCAAATTGGCTTTGATGTGATTGTATGAAACTTTGCAACGATATAATCTAATTACCAATTTGATCAAATTGTTAGAAAATTGGCCTTATCTGGCTGAATAGGCCAGGATGCCATTTACAAAAAAGTTGCATGTCTTGACTGAACATTGTCAATCTGACGTTTATTTTCCTCACGCTCGCAGCAAAATCGCATTTTGCTCACTGGTTTCGCATATCAAAGTAAGCCTTTTCGAGCTGCTGACGTGAAAAAAATATTCTACGCTTCATGTTTTATAACACACACCCGGAAAAACTCATCTAAGGGTCTCACTTTTTTATACTAGCATCTCATTTTTGTCAAATTTTGGCCCGCGGAATTCGAACTACACTGAAAATTCCTGAGTTGAGTTAAACACTAATGTGGTATTATTATAACAAATATAACCTATTTTCTGGTAAAAATAGTAGTGTTATCATAACTTGCACACATTGGGCTGTATAAACAAATTTATCTAAAAATTTGTTTTTGTGCAAAGATACCCCTGTGTGACAAAGTTGGCGTTGTAGGTAAATCAAAACTAAGTACCAATTAATAGTATATTACTGCAGAGGCCGTGAAGTAAGGGATTGCAGGACGAGTTTGTGGTAGACTCTTCCGGCCAAGGCTTGTATAGTGCTTTTCTCAAACATTGTGAGGAAATATTAAAATTAAAATAACTACTAGGTAAATAGTTAATAAACGTAAAGCTACTTAAATCAGATTAATCGGTAGCTTTATTAAAATTCACCTGAAAAAAGAAAACACCGATGCCAAGCAGACGGTTTAAGGATGCGCCTTATCATGCCAACAGCGTAAAAAATTGAAATTGAGGACCTTTTCAACTCCGAGTGAAGAGTGCTGACAGGCTTATACCCCCATGAACATCACGTTCCGAACAAGCATATAATAATAGGGGTTTCGATGTTAGGAGTCACTGTTTCCCTTTGGAACCGTGAGCACAATTTGTAAATACCCTCGTTTTTTATTCACTCTTCAATTCCTGCTTTCAAAATGTAATTTATCGACATGTAACGTAGATAAAGAACGATCGGTACAGAATTCTATTTATGAGGATCTCGGTAAAGGAAAAGAGCGATGTTGACAATTTGTTTGAAGCTTCGGTTTAATTTTCTAGGCCTCGTGATTTTTTTAAGACTTCCGTTAAAATAGCATTCGAAAATTAACGAAATTGTCATGGCTGTTAGTTGACTACATTATCTCGATTTTATTAAGAAATTGGGTGACAAAACCGCATTATCATTGGATTTGCAGGCCGTCACTCAATTTCTCAAACATTTCTACAGTTGTCACTATAATGTCTACTACATTACAATATGACTACGACAATTTCGTTAGAATTCGAATGACAACACTAGGTGATTATCACACGTCTTTCCGGTGTGAGCAAAGGCTGTATAATCATACTAGCGACCCGCCCCGGCTTTGCACGGGTTATTATTGTACATACAAACTTTCCTCTTGAATCACTATCAATTTAAAAAACTGCATTAAAATCCGTTGCCTAGTTATAAAGATCTAAGCACACAAAGGAACAGACAACGGGAAGTGACTTTGTTTTATATATGTAGCTACTTAGGTATATTAAAGAGTGTTTTATAACCCTTTTAGCTGTTGGATTAGGTAATACTAGAATGTCTCGCTTGCATTGAGGAGATCGCAATCGATGTGAAGAGCGCCTTTCACATAAATATACATTAATGTATAAGTACTTTAATGATAAATAGATTAAAAATACACACAGAAACAGATTTGGAAATAGGAAAATATGAAACAAATGTTAGTCGACGTGGGGAAGGGCGGCGCCATCGTCGAAGCCAAGCCATCTGGCAGCGGGCTTGAAGCGGTGGCGTGTGCCTCGAATGTACATGCTTTTAGCGCGTATTACTGCGACATTAATTCTCGCTCTAAGCCAACCTAGGATGGGACTCAAGGAGCGATTCCAACGTTCTGAAATGGTTTCTGCCATATGTTTAATAAAGGATGACATTTGAGGAGCAAAGACGCCGTCAACCGATGTTACAAGTGGGTTGAAAGTTGCATGTCGCAATTCACAGGGGTTATTATATTTTAAATAAATATACATTATATACAAATATACATCTATAGCTTTTCCAACCTCTCCGCTGTATTGCGTTCTTTTGATAAGTTTCTTTCAGAGATGACTTCAAACAATAGGCATTGTTGAGTTGCTAATGAAACCAACTTGAAATTGCTTGCGTTACCTTAATGAACCTTGTGTTACTTATTACATTCGACTTGGCACAATATTGATATATTTTATAATATAGGTATTTAATATATTTATAGTTCACGATATCACGGCTTATATGGTTCTTATCACAGCTAACCTCAGTGAAGGAAAACATCGTGAGAAAACTGGACTAATCCCAATAAGGCCTAGTTTACCCCTTGGGTTCAAAGGTCACATGACAGTCGCTTTCGTGAAACTAGCGCCTACGCCAAATCCTGGGATTAGTTGCTAAAGCGGACCCCAGGCTCTCCCTGAGTGTATAAACCGGGAAGACGCTAGGAAGAAAAAGAGTTGGTTATCGTTGGTTCTCAAACTTCAAATCATTAAAGCATACTTAGAATGAGTAGGTTTTATCACATACAATTTACTACGTACCGTACGAATAGCCTGAATATTTTGTAAGTGTAGAAAATATCAGGCATAAGCTTACTCAATTGGCCTATGCTCTAAGAACTGGTAACAACTCTAATATATCAATCTATTACAACGGTGATTACAAGGAAGTAAATACCAATCTAATTCTTACGGTTAAAAAATATTTTTTTTACATTAAATTAATTCCATTATAAAAATGACACAATAATCGTATTGAAGACCATTTGTATCGTGTAGTATCACAGAATTTTATATGCGCTTAATAGTTCCTATTATAGTGAATTGAATATAATTATATCAGAGGCGTATTTTTAATATACATTTAAAAGGACCATAACGTATTTACAGGACGTGAAAATATTTTACAGATAAAATAGTTCTGTTATACGTAGATAGCTTATAGTTAATTAATATGTTTTATTGCTAAACAGTTACGAGACCCTCAAAATTTAAATAGTATTTGCCATTTGCTAATCATTTTGAGGAAATATGTTTCCTATGGGAATCCTATCTTCTAATTAATTAACTTTGTGTGATTTTAACATGGCCATTGATGTTTTATCTTTGATCTTGTTTTGCATGTATCTGTAGTCAACCCACTTCGGTATCAAAATATTAATAAGAGTGTGTTTGTTTTTCATTTTGGCTCTTTATTGCTTTTTTTTGTGTGTTTGTTGTAAAAACAAAATATTTACTTTATAAGTACCTACCTACATCAAATAATAAATGTGTTGCAAAAGTTACTTGTTTTGTTCAGACCAAATTTACTATTAATAGTGAATATAGGGACGGATAATCACTTGGCTCACATGTAAAATACCGTTTATTTATTAAGGAATAAATGAGGCTATATTATTATTATTATAATCACTTGTCTCAATGTTTTAGTGCAAAATCCTAACCATTTTGAAACTTGTTGTATGTGACGTCATTTTGTGAAAAACTTATTGTGCAATATTAACACGATATTGTGAAAAACTAAACTCAAAGTAATAATAAAATAAATTCATTTTAAAGGCAAGGGATATTTTGAATTCGAAATATTCCCACTGGACCCATATGCCCTTTATTATCTTGTTAAACCTTTTACTGCGTTATGGTACGCCATACAATTTCAAAACGTACCTATAAAAATAAGAACCATAAAGGGCAAACTCATGTTAATGTGTCTAAATTTTAAATATTTAGGTTCTCTCTCAAATTTATGACGTAATTTAAACCTGGAGTGCCTTAAACAATAACCTAAATCATATTTTGTGTTGGTTAATTTTGCTTTCATGTTTCTTGTATGAAACACGACGGTTGCCGGAGTAACATTTTTATATGAACTAGACCGCAATTTCATCATTATTTTATTATTCATGATTAGCCATTTCTCAAGTCACATCACTGTAGATAGGTGTTTCAAATTTCCCGTGGGAAGTTTGTTATCCTTGAGAATAAAACATTAACTAGATACTTGTTTTTAGGTTTATTTTAGATGTTAAATCACATCTTAAGTTTAAAATACTACTAGGAATCTAATACCTACTCAGGGAGCGAAACTTTCGTATAGTTGACAGATGTAGAGTGAAATCGTTTTTATCGTTTACCGACGTTGCTGTCACGTTATAACAAGTATGTATGTGCGAAAGTGACGCATAGCGTGATAAGCGATAAAATGGCAACCATGCTAACCCTGCAGGTTATCTCTGCCGAGCAAATGAACTGTCAAACTTTAAAGTGTTAGTTCAAACGTCAAACTTCTATGAAATTATGACGTTTATTTACTTTCACAGTCTGTGCTATCAAAATCTCCTAGCCTAGTTGGTAGTGACCCTGCCTACGAAGCAGGAGGTCCCGGGTTCGAATCCTGGTCAGGGTATTTATTTGTGTGTTTATCACGAATATTTGTTCCTGAGTTATGGATGTTTTCTATGTATTTTAGTATTTATATGTATCTGTCTATTACATATATCGTCGCCTAGTACCCACAACACAAGCCTTATTGAGCTTACCGTGGGATTAGGTCGATTTGTGTAAGATTGTCCCATAATATTTATTATTATTATTTATTTATTATTAAAATCTATGAAACTCGGAAAAATCTAATAAACGGACTCTCTTACGTACGGCATATTTTTCTTACTAATGATAATATTCGAGAGATTAACAGGTGTACACAGAGATTTATTATTTTGATGAGAAATCATAATCAGATGGAGATTGCCTTTAACAGTATTTGCTCTAGGTGTGGTAGGCATAAGCGCTTAACTAGTTGGTCGTATAACCATCTATTTTAATCTTACTTTTACTCTTTCACGGTTAGAACCCATAACTACAACTCACGTAAAATTATGTACCTACATAATTTAGATATTTGTGGCAATTAATGAATATTTTTAAACACTATGTCAGTTAAATTAAATAGTTTTAATGAAGAATTAATATAATTTGGAGAATTTATTAGCATATTTTAAGTTTTTTTTATTACTTTAGGTTCATAAAATGTATTAATGTCAAGGTGTGTTCATTTAATTTCGCGTTGCGTTTAATATCGGGTTTACGAGAATGGAATTTGTGACGGTATTCATGGAATATGAGTGATTTTCGCTATTCGCTATTAGAAACTGGCAGATCATACCGGATCGGATTGGATCGGATCGGATGGAGTCATCCCTTGTACAATATTCAGGATTTTACCCGAAAATACTTCAGTATATCATAATTCAATGTAATTACACTGTTTTATTATGTAAACATGTGCAATAAAGTAAACTAACAAACATCACATCACCAAATTATTAGGTACCTACTTAAAATAGACACGTATCCCAAATCTGTTGGACACGCGCATACCTATGTTTTATAAATAGATTGATCACTTGGCAGTTGTCCTGCGGCGTCGAGTAAACTCAAACTCAAAAATATCTTTACATTTATGCGCCTTTTTACAATGGAGTAAGGTGCATGAATGTGGACATATTTTTGACGTTGATAGTACATAATACGCGCCATGCGAAATGTCGCGTGCGCGGGCGCTTCTGCTGTTTATTTTAGGACCCAAAACGAAGCGATTGACGCCTAACCTCCCGGTATCGATCAGAAGGAATTCAAGGAATATACCTACTGATTTAAAAAATATACCAAACCCACTCACACAAATTAACTGGAGTGATACTCACTGATAATATATAATGATTTAATGATGTATGATGTGCTTCATATGAATTAATTGTGTAGCTGTCACTGTGACAGGACAGGAGGCATCTCAGTAAAATTCTACTTTGTTATCTTTTGCAACTCACAAGTTATTGTTTTAAGTCGTGTCAAGGTTGCATCAGATAATTTGTTGCAAATCATCGTCATGGCACAAGCTTAGTGCCATTCAATTTTGTTGCGCCGCTGTATGCTGACATAATAATATAGGTAGGTACTTAGTACGTACCTACGAAAGCGCTGTCTGAGCAAATGACATAGATTGGTTTGAGACGGTTTTTAGAGGTCCATTCTTGGATATCTTACAAAGTCCAGCAGGTCTAAGATGGTTATCCACGAATGTCATCTGATAATGCTACATATAAATTCATAAAGTTGCACAGATAACGCGGCGATAATTACTGTCAAATCTGGATAACTGTTTAAAAATATCAGAAATTGTCATAAAATGCTGACTAACATTTGTCTTATCGAGCAAGTATCACGCTATCCACTGAGCATCATAATCATAACCCTGGCTGATACTGTGTACCATGTGAAGTGTAGTCAGCCTTAAATGCTAAACCACACTACCTGTAGCTCCTATCAAGACGCGAATTGCGTTGTTTTTGCAGGTCAGCAAGAAGTTTAACCGAGTCATTAACCTACTCTGAGCTATTTTATATTTTTCGACTTTAACTTTTAACTACAAGAGCAATTAAGGTTTGAAACATTCCTGAGTTTATAATTCGAATCCGACTATGTTTGCAAGTTTTTATAAGTTCTAAAACATAAGTTAACAAATTGGATATAACCCATTAAGATACACAAGATAGATAAGATTCTCAATTAACTAGGTTCGGAAGGGTACTTGCGTGTCCAGGCTGGCTTTAGTTATGACACAGAATAAGTAATATAATAGTACTAAAGTACAGAAGCTTCATTTCCCTACATCTGACGTTTAGCTTGTCAAATGTTGTGCAAATGTCAATAATGCATTGACATTAGGGTTTTCAACGTGCTGCGTGGTGGTACAGATTGATTTGATTAATGTTATAAATATTATGGGACAATATTACACAAATCGTCCTAGTCCCACGGTAAGCCCAATAAGACTTGTGATGTGGGCACTAGGCGACAATATATATAATAAATAGATACTTAAATACAAAGAAAACAGTCATAACTCAGGAACAATTCACGATAAACACACAAATAAATTCCCTGACCATGTTTCGAATCCGGGAGCTCCTGCTTCATAGGCGGAGTCACTACCGCCGGAAGAGGTCGTAATAATGTTATAACTCTTATAAAAATTGGAAAAACGTTAAAATAATAAATATAAATATTATAGGACAGTCTTACACAAATTGACTAAGTTCCGCAGTAAGCTCAAGAAGGCTTGTATAGAATAGAATAGAATAGAAATAATTTATTCGTGGACACACAAAATATACAGTACAATTACAATTAACAGAAAAATTGCCAAGATTAAAGAAGTGCCACGAAATGGACTCATCTCAGCATATTATAACTGAGTATTGCGTGTACTCAGACAACGATATATATACTATACAAATACATAAATATCAATCATCCATGACTCAGGAACAAATATCTGTGTTCATCACTCAAATAAATGCCCTTACCGGGATTCGAGCCCAGGACCATCCGCTTAGCAGGCAGGTTCACTACCAATTACACCAACCGGCCGTCTGAAATATTTTTAGAACACATTTTTTTACCTAAATTATACTCCTCTCCTTGTCCGAGATGGTTTTACATGTAGTAGCGTCTGTCGTACAGCGCCTTAGTCACTAATTCAAAGCTAAAAAAAATAAAACATCTTCTGTTTGTCAAGTCTGTGGTAACTTATACGTTTTTTAGTGCACGCGCCTGTCACTGTGTTTTATCTTTTATTTCTGAAAAACATAGTTTTTAATCCTTTTCCAGGTCAAATTTTCTGTGAAATTGATAGGTATCACGTATTTTGTAATAACTGTGTGTTTTTTCCTCTCAGGTTTTCCTTGTATCCGACAAACTCACTTTGATATTTTAGGAACAAGGTATTATGATATAACATTTAAAACTTTCGCGATTTAAACACATATTTAAACATAATTATTAAACGGGTCTAACGCGAATTAATTTGTTTACCTTATTTACCGACGTTTCGACGTTCAATCACTGGATTGAACTCCATAAACCAAAAATTGTCTCCACTGAACGCCATTATTATCCTCGAGTAGTTCGAGAGGCAATTGAAATCAAGAAACACCCTAGAAATTTTAATAGGGAGGATGGTTTTAACTTATCACCAACTTGGGGACCAGTGATCGAGAAGTTGCAGCCACGGGATATATCTTCGGATGTACGCGGGGATATTGTGAGTGTCGTGTGTCGGACTATTGACAATAATTAACATATGTTTTGTGGGTAGGTAGTTTAAAAATTGTGTGTTTACCCCAAATTTCTACATAGACTTTTCGTTGGGTAGTTACACAAATCTCTGTTTTGACATTTTGCTGGGACATCAGTCAGCCGCGACCATGACCAGTGAAACCTGTGTCGAAACGTCGGTAAATAAGGTAAACAAATTAATTCGCGTTAGACCCGTTTAATAATTATGTTTAAATAAGGTATTATGATATTTGGTTGTAATGAACCGTAATCTACCATTTCCCAAAATGTCTAAAACTCAAATTAACTAGCTACAAAAACGTCAAATTCTCAAAATACGACCTAAATGTCAATATCTATAGAAAACATGCTCTTAGCCGGTTTTCCTTTTTGAGATAAAAAATATTCATCATCATCATCATCATCATATCAGCCATAAGACTGATAAGCCACTGCTGAAAATAGGCCTCCCGTTTGGACCTCCATATGTACCGGTTGGATTGGAATGAAAGCGACCTGCATCCAGCGTCTTCCGGCGACCTTCATAAGGTCATCTGTCTATCTTGTGGGCGGACGTCCTACGCTGCGTTTGCCAAGCCGTGGTCTCCACTCAAGCACTTTTCGACCCCATCGGCCATCTGCTCTGCGTGCAATGTGGCCTGCCCATTGCCACTTCAGCTTGCTAATCCGAAAAATACTCGACCCGCTAATAAACACGGTTTTTGTGAGATCGCTTAACCATAGCAGTGATTCATTCTGATAAAGTAAACTAAAGCCTGTTTTTCATTCCGTACACTACAATGACAGCTGAAACTTCCTTAATCGTACAACTGTTAATTTAAACCAAAACCAGATGGAATATGTAAAAATTGTTTTATAAAGCTGTCATCTTTGTGTACGCAATAAAAAAACAGACTAATTAACATTAATACTAACAAACGGCGTGGTTAAAATTTTAGGCATTATGAGACAGTGTCATTTTGATCTTTGGGTCTGCCAACAAAAGGCATTTATGAATTTTGGTGATTATGAAACTAATACATTTTCACCTTCAGCCATAACAATAATTCGGTATTTGAAGTTGCTGTTCATTTTACCAAGTATACATTTTGGATATTGGATATAATGTGTAAATGTTATTATGACATTTTAATGTTTCGAGAATAAGTCAATTTGGGAATTTAGTCATTTTGAAACAAATTCAATTTGAGATTTAGTCAAATAGGTAAAAGGCTATTAAGATATTTGGTTGAAATGAACCGTAATCAATGGTATGGTTGAAACTTGTATCAAAACCCTATCATGTAAAGTTTTAGACATTTTGGGATATGGTAGAATTGAAAATTTATCAAAATGCGATTTGATCTAAATTAATTATAGTCATTTTAAGAATAAGGTAATTTGAGAAATAGCCGTAAGTCATTTCGAGCTTTAGACATTTTGAGAATAATGTGTTTTGGCATTTTGATATTTTAGGAACAAGGTATTATTATATTTGGTTGTAATGAACCGTAATCTATTATTATTATTATAATTATGTGCTATCACTTAGTGGATATACAACCTTTTTTAGTCTGAGACTATTACAAGAAAATCTGGCTTATTTTTCATCATACATTTCAGAAAAAGACATTCAACCTCCGGAAGATACAGAGCTACAAGGAGACAATGGCCTCACTGTCAATGATGTTTTGCCCGGGGATATTTCTTCTTGCCTTAGGCAATGACGGGAAAGAAAAGGAGAAGCGAGGCCCAGATATAAGGCCGGAACTGGCTAATCGCTGGAAAAAATTGATGAGTACGGGACGGGACTGAGTAAAGAAACATTAGAAGTTATTTTAAAGAAATACCCCATCCCATCTAATTTTTACAGTGCAGAAGCACCCAAAATAAACCCTGAGATTTTGGCATCTCTTTCAGAGATTACCTTCAAAAGAGACAAAAGAATTGTGCATCGCCAGAACTTGACTGGAAAAGTTATGTGCGCATTAGGAAATACCCTTAGCAGCGTCCTAAAAGGTGAAATAAACTCGAAGCTCATCATCGAGCAAGTGAACGACGCAGCCAAATTATGTGCTGAAATTTACTTCCAAGACTCTTCTTCTAGAAAATTATTTGCTCTTGCTGGAGCCAATCAAACTATCAAAGAGGCTGTACGGGACCCTAGACCGGACACACTTCTTTTCGGGGAGAACTGTGCTGAAAATATCAAAGTTGCCCAGGCTATAAAGAAAACCAGCAATCAGATAAAAGCCATAGAGTACGCGCTACAACACAATTCTGGACAAAATACACAAGCAAGACCTGCAAAACAACAACTTACCACCAAGAAGCAGGGAAACCGGCGGGGCCCGCCACAACAATACCACCAGCGGGCACGTGGCGGGCATCGTCGACCTCCATCGCGGAAGTACCACCCACAACAACAAGATCAGAAGAGGAACCATCGGTCGCGACACGCTTACCGTCGGTAGAACACCAGGTACACGCGGGTATGATAAAATTATTCCTCAATAATTGGCTTGAATTTACAGAAGACCCAGTTATAATAGATTGGGTTCAGGGCTATAAAATCCCATTTGATTACACACCACCATCATACCAATACAGACTGGTGCCTACATTGTGTATCGATATCATAAACAAGTGTGTGTATACCTACTGAAAAGTCTCGGAACCTATAAGTGTAAAAATATAGAAGGAGAGGGTAATATAATATGCCTTAGCGTCACTTGCACTATCAACAAGTTAAGCACTTTTCAACCGACTTCAATATTTCTAAAGGAGGAGGTTCTCAATTCGTCTGAATTTTTATTATTATTTGTATGTCTTTCCCATCACGGAACAATGGTGTTCCGGACCTTTGGGAGGCGTACGCGGAGCCGAAGCCAACACGAAGAGGCCCTTTCGACAATTTAATGAAATGTAAGGGGTACACCGAGCGGATGTTGCACCTGCCCGAGTCATGGGACGCACGCAGAGGCATCACCCACCAGGGTGTAAAGACTATTGAGATTTAATGGAATCTAAAATATACTGGACTATTAAGTGAAAGTGGTGGACTAAATACTGGGTTATGGAGAGAAGAAAAAAAAAAAAATCGGACGTCTGCCTAACAAAATGTTAATCAATCTTATTTCCGGCAGACGGTGACTCGCCCACATAAGATGGGCCCCCACAAAAAGCGACATCTAGGATGGCTCGAGGGCAACACCGGTATGAGGGCTGGGGGTAGAGAGGTGTCACTGGACTTTAAACATATAGCCAACTCGCCACTTAGGTTTCCACATCTACCCTCGAGAACACAGCTCTCGCGACCCCACTCTGGACGGCCGGTTAAGGCAAGCCAGAGGCGGAGGACTTGGTCGGACGACGGAGTCCCCCAGGAGCGCTCAGGTACGTGGGGTCGCTACTCCCCAACAGCTCGCCACAAGCTGCCCTGCGTTGACTGATTGCACCGGTCGAAACCAGTGGGCGATAATAATAGTGGGCGATCTAGCTTTCCGCCCGCGACTTCGTCCGCGTATAATAGGGTTCTTTCTACAGATTTTCATACCTTGTTTTATCTTTTTACAATGTGACTTGATATAACCTACACATATATAATACAAATATTTTCTATTGCGTTTACGTTTAAGTTTTTATTAGGTAGATGTTGGCAACAGGCGGTATTATCGCTAAAAGGCAACATTTGTCTCTTACAGACAACCATCCGGTTAAATAGCATAAATGATTACAACTCAAGTATGTAGACTTGAATAACAAAATTGAGTTGAAGTCTATGGATACAAAAGAAAACTTTCCGCCATAAAAACTTTCAACACTCTTTTCACCTCTTTATGGGTGGAATTTCCAAAAAAAACATGAAACCAGTTTTCTTTTATTTTAATAAGGAATCGATGATCGCTTCATCAATTTTCAACCCCGATTTTACCCCCTTAGGAGTACAATTTTCCAAAACTATGAAAACACTTTTCTTTTGTTCTAATAAAGAGTCTTTTCACAAAGTTTCAAGCCTCTAGCTCAAAAAGAATCTCATTTTCCATACAAACGTTTAACCCCTTAGAAAACAACTTTTTTATAATTTAATAATGAACAGTCTTTGCACAAAGTTTCAAGTCTCTAGCTCAAAAAAAATACCGTTTTCAAACAAACTTTCAACCCCCTTTCTAACCCTTTAGAAGTTGAATTTCCCAAAACTATAAAAACACTTTTCTTTAAATTGCAACGGTTAACACTCACGTATTTTTATCACAATAGGCGTCAGGACGTAAGGCATTCGGCGGTAGCGGAACATACTTTCGGTACGGACGCGACGCAATTCATTCGGTTTGATAAAGTGAAGTTGTTGGCACAGGAAAAATGTTACGTGCCACGCAAGATCCGTGAGGCCATTGAAATCGGACGTCGCCCTAATTTCAACCGCGACGGAGGTTGGACTCTGCCACCGGCTTGGAAACCAGTGCTTCCTAGAGGGAACGTGAATTTGTGTGGTGACGATTTGGTGGATACGGTTAGTTCGGTGTGCTTGTCATTGATCCCGTCAGACGATCCGACAATTCAGACTCCCGCAACGACGGCGCCGGATTGCGCGAATCACCCCGTTTCCGCTTCCTCCCGCGCGAACCGTTACCTACGCCGGGCTCGGGCAGCGAAGGTGATAACAACACTCTGTCTGTCTGACGATGCCTGCCCGACGCAGACTAATCATGTCACGCCTATTGTGATAAAAATACGTGAGTGTTAACCGTTGCAATTTAATATCAGTATGACTCACGAAAGTTTAAATTATACACTTTTCTTTAATTTAAATAAAATGTTTTTACCAAAAACATTCAAGCTCAAAAATAATCTCCATTTCCATACTAAGATTTTACCCCCTTTTCACCCCCTTAATTTACAAAAATCATGAAAACACGTTTCTTAAATTGTAATAAAGAGTCTTTACACAAAGTTTCAAGACTATAGCTCAAAAAAAATACCATTCTCAAACAAACTTTCAACCCCCTTTTTAGTTTTTACCCCTTTAGGAGTAGAATTTCCAAAAACCATTAAATCATTTTTCTTTAATTGTAATAAAGAGTCTTTAAACAAAGTTTCAAGTCTCTAGCTCAAAATAAATTCCATTCTCATAAAAACTTTCTACCCCTTTTTTACCCCCCCCCCCATAGGGGTTGAATTTTCCAAAACTATGAAAACACTTTTCTTTAATTCTAATAAGGAGTCTTTACGCAAAGTATCAAGTCTCTAGCTCAAAACAAAATTCCATTCCTATAAAAACTTTCAACCCCCTTTTTACCACTTTATAGGTGAATTTTTCAAAAACCATGAAATCACTTTTCTTCAATTGTAATACAGAGTTTTAAAACAAAGTTTCAAGTCTCTAGCTCAAAAATAAATCCCATTCTCATACAAACTTTCTACCCCTTTTTTTTCTACCCCCATAGGGGTTGAATTTTCCAAAACTATGAAAATACTTTTCTTTTATTCTAATAAGGAGCCTTTTACCAAGTTTCAAGTCTCTAGTTCAAAAATTAATTCCATTCTCATACAATTTTTCTACCCCTTTTTTACCCCCATTGGGGTTGAATTTCCAAAAACCATGAAAACACTTTTCTTTAATTATAATAAGGAGTCTTAACACAAAGTTTTAAGTCTCTAGCTCAAAACAAAATTACATTCCTATAAAAACTTTCAACCCCCTTTTTACCCCTTTATAGGTAGAATTTCCAAAAACCATCAAAACACTTTTCTTCAATTGTAATACAGAGTTTAAAAACAAAGTTATTATTTATTATTATTATTATTATTTTTATAATGGATGTTACCTCAGAACTCCGTCATTACTGAACCGATTTGATTTTTTTTTTGGTTTTTTAAAGTAGATGGTTTCAGGTTGGTCCCGTTTTTTTCAAAATCTATTTCTGATGATGGGATCCATGAGGAATTGAGGGAACTCCTCAAATTTGAAAGGCATATGCATGCTGATTTGGGTGATTTCTTAAGAAACTCGAGCATTTCTTTACGAAAATCAGGAATTTGGTGGAGTGGATCTGATAATGAAGACCAGGGATGGCAAAGTGGAACTGCTTGGTAATTCCCAGGACTATCATCCGATTTAAAAAAATACTTTTTTGTCTGAAAATAGATAGTTCCAGATTTGTTCCGTTTTTTTCCAAATCAATTTCTGATGATGGGATCCATGAGGAACTGAGGGAACTCCTCAAATTTGAAAGGCACATGCATGATGATTTGGGTAGTTTCTTAAGACACTCGAGCATTTCTTTACGAACATCATCAATTTGGAGGAGTGGACCTGATAATGAAGACCAGGGATGGCAAAGTGGAACTGCTTGGAAATTCCCAGGACTATCATCCGATTTAAAAAAATATTTTTTTTAAGAACATAGATGGTTCCAGATTAGTTCCGTTTCGTTCAAAATCAATTTCTGATGATGGGATCCATGAGGAACTGAGGGAACTCCTCAAATTTGAAAGGCACATGCATGATGATTTGGGTAGTTTCTTAAGACACTCGAGCATTTCTTTACGAACATCTTCAATTTGGTGGAGTGAACCTGATGATGAAGACCAGGGATGGCAAAGTGGAACTGCTTTGTAATTCCCAGCTCTATCATTTGAGACATTCATCTTTTCTTTGTAAGGAAATATCTTCAAGATAGTCCTATTTGATTATAGTTCTATTTTGATGATGGAATTCGTGAGGGATTGAGAGAACTCCTCAAATTTTAACGGCACATGCATTCTGATTTGAGGGTTTCCTTAAGTAACTAAAACATTGTTTTGGGGGAGCCAACATTTTGATGAAGTGGACCTGATGATGAAGACCAGGGATGGCAAAGTGGAACTGGTCGATAAACCTAGAACCTTATTATCCTAGTTGTGACATTCATGTTTTTGATTTGATTTCTATTCTGATGATGGGGTTCTTGAAGAATTCAGAGAACTCCTCAAATTTGAACGGCACATCATCATCATTATGATTAGAGGGTGTTCATAATTAGCTTACGCATTTTCTTACTGTGGCCATCATTTTGCTGGATGTTGATAATCAGGGATGGCATAATAAAACTGTTCGATAATTTACAGTCTGTCATGCAATTTAACACATTATTTTGTTTGTTTTAAAGGTCTACAAGGGAGTTCCGTCTGATTATACTTCACATGTAATGATGGAAGCCCTGGGACATTAAGAAAGCTCCTCAATTTTCGATCGTACACGTGCGGTGTATTGGATATTTGTGAAGTAAACTGGCTAACTCAAACAAATTCAAAATTTCACTTTTACCGGGAACCAAATGAAGTCGGTTTTTTTTTCTTAAAAACTATTGGTTTGAAAGTTGACAGCTAGTTCTGAGTTAGTTGGCTGACTCCGGTTGGCGTAGGTATGTAACTCTTAGACATAGTTTATAAACATGTTTGTTTTCAATAGTTTAAGTGTCATGGAAATTCATGATTCATCGATCATCAATACAGTGTGTAAGTCTAATACGGGCGATAAATTTAACCAAACATAGAATTCATTATTGTTATCAATAATTAAAACATATTTTTGAGTTACACTTAACTATGACCCCAAAATTATTATTTTTATAAAATTTTCAGCAGCAATGTACTATAAACTATTTGACGTTGACAGTTGTCAACGGATGTTTAAGGCGAGTGTGTTTGCATTATATTGCGGGCCGAATTATTTTGTTTGGATAAAATTTTAATTGCAATTCCATTTAAAAGTTACCTAATTACATTTCTTATGTCCTATACTAACCACCGTTAAGAGGTTCGCCCGTATTAGATTTACACACTGTATATCATATAAAAGTACTATAAGTACCCACCAATTTAATATTGTTATTACTGGCTTCATACTCATTGCTTTATCTAAACGTTTAAGGGAGAGGCTTAAATAAAAAAAATACCTAAGGCCTTAACTGAAAAGTTTTATTGTACAGAGACTCGTACCACTAACGTTCGCTGGTGATGGTAAACGATTTTTTATGCTTATATGGCCTAATTTGACACATTTGTCAAACGACATACCTACTTATTTGAGGAAAAATATTATTTAAATTCAAAATGCAGACCGATAAAATAATGCGGAGAGAAGTAGTTTTGTGCACATACTTATCATGAAAATCCTAATTAACTATTTACAGCAATCGTGAAAATAGTCAACATTGTTGTGCACATGACAAACTGCAAGGGATCTTGGTTTATAATATTTTATTTTATATTCATTTTTGAAGTTTCATTATTAGCTATAAGATGGTAAATTACTAGTAAACAGTTTTTCCCTTAATAGTAACATAGGATATAAAACGTATATAGGACACGGACCAACAACGGATATGTTTAATTAACATGCACTGTGTTAGCATTAATAATAAATGTACTTAATCTAATTGTAAAAATTAAAGGGTAGCTGTGATGATTATTGAAATATGAAGGTAGGATGTGCGGGAGCGGCCATTAGACGATCGGAATGGAACTCGTGTGCCAGCAAGTTTGTACTTAGTGGTTTAAAAATAGAATAAACGTGGATGTAATTGATAAGATCACGAAGAATACAAGTTACTATGTAAAAGGATTTGTCTCATTTATTCAAGGACCTCTCACAGTCAGAAGTGGTAAGAACGTTGGAGAAACTCACAGGTATGATGATTTCATATTATACACTTATACATAATTAACAGAGAAATCATTACAATGATAAAGCGCTGCATCACTATATATCATGCTTGAAATTGGTATGTTCAGTCAATGTGAAATGCAGCTATATGTACTTGTAACAAGAAAGACTTGAATAAACCGCCAATTTATACAACGGTGACAAAGCAACCCGATTACCAACATACTTCATACAAATTAAAATTCTCATAGCGGGTTACACTTCATACATTTGCCATTGGAAACCAAGTATAAATATTTGTTTTTTTGTTAATATTATGTATTGCTGAACTATTATAGCAATAGAAATTAAGTACTACAATAAACGCATAATGGTAAATATTAATATTTATGCATATAAAAATAACATTAATGTTCTTCAAATTGCGAATTGAATTTAAACAATGTCTGCAATTTAAGTGTAAGCACTGTTACTGAAATCTAAATTATCGTATTGTAGTAACAAGGTTGCTATTAGCTAATTATTTAGTCCTGCACGGTAAAGTAAATATACTTTTAAATTACTTTATCACCGAGTGACCGAACAACAGTAGACTGTTGCTGTAATTTGGATCTTTAAGACTTTGTAATAAAGTTACTATTCGATTAATCTTCGTGGTTTTGTGGCCGTCTTGTCAATACATATAGGTATTCCTCTCATACAAGTGTTAGGACGTAACCGCCACGACGACGGATGATACAAAGGTAAGATCACTTATCACAGTGTAGGTACAACAGGATTTCAAACGACGATATTTAAATACCTAGCCATAAACCATGACATATTTTGGTTCGATGCCTACTTCAATCATAAGATACTATAGAACTATGAATGATTGATCTACCTAATACATTTTTTAGGTAAGAAGAATGCAATTTGGGTTTATTTTTATTGATGTATGGGAATATGGCGGAATATGGTTTATGGGAACTTAATTATTAAAATAAAATAATATTACATATTTAATGGAATCAATCGCTATATTCCAAAGAATACACCTATTTTGCATATTCATGTATGTGTGGTTTATTATAATTTGTCTGTTTATCCCTGTTATTTTTAAACGACTGTCAAACATAAAGCGCCGGTGATGAGGCTGATAAGATTACATATATTGCCATATTAATTATTCAAAAATATATTACTTATATGCAATGATTTAAACATCCCCTAAAGTTTAGCAGTGCAATTATTATTAGGTTTGTTCATACCGTTACATTTGGTGTACTAAGACAGACAATATAAATGATAGGTACATTACAGTTGACATAATAATATAATTATGGATAACTCTCACCTATTTTTAGTCACGTGTCACGTCACGTCATAATATAAATATCTCTCATGCTAATGTTTAAATACGATGATGTCATTTGAAATTTAATTTAATATTGTAAATCTATATTTTTATAAGAAATCGATGCTCAGTTTCTTTGAGACTGGGGGTAACTGATCATAAATTCATACTTACTAAAGAAAGCAGTAAAATAAAAATGATTAAGTACGAAGATATTTAACTGCGTGATTAATGTTATGTTATTATGCCTATTAACTAATGAGTGTGTTATTTTCTTTTCCTTTTAATCTCTTCCTACTAATAACCCTTTATGCATATTTTAATTGTATCTAACTCTCACTACCGATTATTACATCAAATTGTAAAACTTAACTTACTTACGTTACGTAGTCTCTACTGAACCAATCTTGGCCATAATGTCCTCGGATAATGAGTCGCGATATACACCTCCTCCTACTGCTAGGATGCTAAACCGGACTTCGCGTAGTCCCAATCGCTACAAAAACCATAAGGGTCGACGGCGCTCAGTTACCAAAACGAATTATTATTATTATTATTATTATTATAATAAAATTAAAGACGAAAAGCGCGTACTACTTATCGGAGCCGCTCTCGTCGCCGTAAGTCGCCACGCAGGTATAGCGCCAGTAGTAGAAGCGTTTCAAGCGACAGTGGCGAAAGTTTGACGAGTAGTATGTGGATGCGGACGCGCCGAAGCCGCCACGCACGCAGTCGTCAAAATAGACGTCGTCGTAGACACCGAACACCATCAGATATACACAGTGATAGTACCCATTGCTCGGTATATCGTCAAAGAAAACGCCGCCATCATTCACGTTCGGTTGATTCTTCGTCGGACGCTTCAGTGATCGAGAGCAACCGAACTCGAGGTCGACATAAGTCTCGTGCACCTGGAAAACGAAGACGTTACCGCTCTGGATCTGAGGCTAGCCAAGATAATTATTTCCTGAACAGATTCGCGAAGATATTAACAGATAAAGGAAATCATTTTGAAGGCGCTCACAATGTTATACCACAATTCGATCCTGATGCGCATTCGCAAACTGCGGTAGACTGGGTTCGAAAAGTCAACGAGACGGCGAGGATATACGGCTGGACCGAGAGACAGATAATTTACTATGCCATACCTAAGTTAGCAGGAAATGCAAAACAGTGGTATCAGGGAAGACGTACGGTAGATTTAAGCTGGAAAGAATGGCAAAGGAAAATAATACGAACATTTCCTGATGACCGCAATTATGCAGACCGTCTGAATGAGATGCTTTTTAGAAAATCTAAACGGGACGAGTCGCTGGAAGAATATTTCCATGACAAAGCCAGACTAGTCAAAATGTGTGGTCTTAGGGGGCGGAATGCCGTCGACTGTATAATTAGTGGCATTTTCGATCACAGTATACGTCTCAATGCTCAAGGGTCTAACTTCAAAAGAACGGCACAGTTATTAAAATACTTACGCCGTATATCCAAAAGAAATAACAGCGACACTAGTAGAAGAGAGAACAAGCCTCTTAAAAATGAGTTACAACGTGATCATGGTTTTGGTACAAGCCGCAAAAATTACAATAATAGACTTATGTCAGGCACACGCGAACAAACCTCGAGTAATAACAATACTTTCACTTGTTTCAATTGTGGAGAGCCTGGACATACGGCACGTAAATGTACAAAACCTATTAAGCGCTGTGGGAAATGTTCGCGTCTTGGCCATGACACAAATCGGTGTACTGACGGTCAAAATCCTAGTAAAACTAAACCATATAATGAAAAACCAAGCAACGGTAATTCCGACACTACTCAAACCGTGCTACGAATAACTAGCACTGAGCACCCAAATAGTAAGTATTATAAGCAAATTACCATTAATGATGTACCTTGTTCTGCCTATATCGATTTCGGCAGTCAGTGCACGTTAGTTAAAGAATCGTTGGCCTTGCAGTTAGAATTAACAATAAATAAGACACAACTTCCGCTTATTAAGGGATTTGCACACGGTAGTATTACGCCACATGGCAGGGTGACAGTAAATGTAAAAGTAGACGCCATAGACGCTGATATCGAGGCTTACGTCGTTTCAGACTATTTGCTTCAGACCGATATACTCATTGGGCAAACGTTAACTGAATTACCAACCGTAGTAGCTTACAAAACTAGCGAAAAGTTAACTCTGTATTGCGATGATACAGATTTAGATCGGATAGGTGTAATCAATACAGAAGATATCGACATCGTAGGGCTTACCGATATCAACGTCCATACAGAGGACGAATACACTGGCCTTTTATTTATCCCGGGAAGTGTTTGTTTAAAACCAAATAACGAGTACATTCTACTGCAAGGAGTGTATCAATTTAAAAATGGCAAGAGTCGTCTAATGGTAATTAATCCATCTGTAATAACCGTTTCTTTGCCTAAGCTTAAATTACTTGGACGAGCTGTTAAATTAGATAATAATGAGTTATTGTTTCCCACGGTAGACCAGAAATTTGTTCAAAATATTGTTAATGAGACTGATAGTGAACCGCAACGCAACAAAAATGCTCAACTAAAGGAAACAATAACTCTGGGAATGTTAAATATCGGGCCAAATGTATCAGATAAAGATAAAAATCGCTTATTACAGTTGTTAAACAAGTTCAGAGACTGTTTTGCATTTAATATGCAAGAGTTAGGATTGACTAACATTGCAGAAATGACTCTTCGACTTAATGACAATACACCGGTTACATATAGGCCATATAGATTACCATATAGCGAACGTGCAAAGGTAAGGGAAATGGTAGGGGAGCTATTGGCTAGCAACGTCATACGTGAATCTCAATCTCCATACGCCAGTCCTATCGTGTTAGTCCGCAAAAAGAATAACGACTACAGACTGTGCGTCGATTATAGAGCGTTAAATAAAAAGACCATAAAAGACAGTTACCCCATGCCAGTCATAGATGACCAGCTAGACCGGCTTAGCGGAAAATCCTTCTTTACTAGCTTGGACTTGGCATCCGGATATTACCAGATACCAGTGGCAGAAGAGTCTCGCTATATCACGGCTTTCGTGACGCCTGACGGCCATTATGAGTATATGAGAATGCCTTTTGGTCTCGTAAATGCGCCGGCCGTGTTTCAGAGCATGATAAACAAGGCACTCGGAGCTAAACGATTTGATTTGGCTGTTCCCTACCTTGATGATTTATTATCAACAGGCAGTAGTATAGAAGAAGCGTTCAGTAAGCTAGAAACGATCTTAGAACTCTTGCGCGAAGCCAAGCTAACACTAAACCTCAAGAAGTGTTTCTTCTTCCAATCGGAGATAGACTATCTCGGTTACGAAATAACAGCAGCTGGTCTAAAACCTGGAACAAAGAAAATTCAGGCAGTCGCAGAGTTCCCCAAACCAGCCAACGTGCATCAAGTCCGGCAGTTTGTTGGCCTAGCTAGTTATTTTAGACGTTTTGTACATAATTTCGCTACGATAGCGCAACCTCTAACTAAACTGACGAAATCTGGCGTAATCTGGGAATGGGGCCAGGAACAGGAAAACGCGTTCAAAAATATAAAATCGAAGTTGATAGCTAGACCATCATTGGCATTGTATGACCCAAAACATATCACAGAAGTTCACTGTGACGCCAGTAAGTTGGGCGTGGGTGGGATATTGCTACAAAAGCAAGACTTGGAATCTCCGTTCAGACCGGTGGCCTATTTCAGTAGGCAAACAACTCGCGAGGAAAGTTTCTGGCATTCTTACGAGTTGGAGACAATGGCCGTTGTGTTATCCCTTAAAAAGTTCCGAATTTATTTAATCGGGTTGGAGTTCCAGGTGATTACCGACTGTAATGCCTTACGGTCTACGTTGACAAAGAGAGACTTGATCCCTAAGATCGCTAGGTGGTGGTTGTTGTTACAGGAATATAATTTTACGATTGAGTACAGGCCAGGTCACAAAATGCAACATGTTGATGCTTTAAGCCGAAATCCACTTTCGGAATCAGTGAATCAAGAACAAGACGAGGTAAACATTCTTAATATTACAACAAATGATTGGCTGCACACGGTGCAGATGACAGATCCACGTATTAAACATATAAAGAGTATCTTGGAAACCAGTGAGGACGATATCAAGGACATTACGACTAATTACGTCCTCCGTGATGCTAAGGTATATCGGCGTGTGGCTTCTAAGTTAAAATGGGTTGTACCAAGCTCTGCTCGGTGGAAAATTTGCCAACTAAATCATGACGAAGCGGGCCATTTTGCTTTCGACAAAACTCTAGAAAAAAATACAGGCAGATTATTGGTTCCCTAAAATGAACCGCTTTGTCAAGAAATATGTTAGCGCATGCATTAACTGTGCCTACAACAAAGAATTGGCCGGCAAGAAATCAGGGTACTTGCATCCAATTCCTAAAGTTAATGCCATATTCCACACAGTTCATATGGACCATTTAGGTCCCTTTATCAAAAGTAAAAGGGGAAATTGCTACATACTTGGTGTTATCGATGGATTTACTAAGTATATTTTTGTCAAGGCTGTAAAGAACACCAAATCAAAAACCACTATTAAAGTGCTCGATGACATATTTTCATCATTTTGTAGACCAAAAATAATTATATCAGACCAAGGCTCCAGCTTCACCTCGAAAGAGTTTAAAACGTTTGTTGAGTCTATTGGGGCTAAGCATATCCTAAATGCCGTTGCGACACCTCGTGCAAACGGACAAATCGAGAGGTACAATAGGACAATATTAAACTCTCTCTCGACCATGAACCACGGGTTGGACGAGAAGGACTGGGATACACACGTTAATAAATTACAATGGAGTTTGAATAACACTATCAATAAAAGTACAGGCAAATCGCCTGCTGAAATTATGTTTGGGCAAAGATCTACAAGCCAGAGTGAAGGTATCTTGAAAGGAGCGTTAGAGACGGAAGAACAGATATCAGATACAGAAAGGCAAGATATGAGAAAGACAGTACAAGAGAGAATAGAAAAGGGACAAGCTAAAATGAAAGAGAACTATGACAAAAGTAGGGCGATTCCAAAAGAATTTAAAGAAGGTGACTTAATAATGATCCCTAATCATAACCCTGAAAAAGGGAAAAGCAAAAAATTGGCACCTAAATTTCGAGGACCGTTTAAAGTAACATCTGTGCTAGAAAACGATAGATACGAAATATCAAGTATTCCGGGTCACTCTCAAAAACGGTATAAGAATATTTACGCAGCCGATCAATTGAAGCCATGGGTCTCAATTTGCACGTCGCCAATAGCTAGTGAGCTTAGTGACAATACTGATACAGATTCAAATGAAGAATAAGTTATAGTTAGTTAATGAGCTTTACTGTATTCTGAAAATTCAAACCTTAACGTCTGCGTTTATGGGTCTAGTGTCACATAATATAGTAACATAATACGTGCAAGTTATTAAATATTTCATCTAATTTATGTTTTTCTTTACTATCAAGTTATTAAGAGCTGATAAGGCACAGTAATTGACTGATGTAATAATCCTATTTACTGTAACGGTTACCCTTTCCTATCCTAACAGTTGCAGCATAGATACAAGAAACGATGACCGTCCCCGAGTAATCGGTCATTTCTCGGGACGCTCAAGAGACCGTGGGCGTCGCTGGGCAATCGGAAATTGCTCAGGATGCACCAGCAACACTTAGAGGTCATCGATGGGTAATCGGAAATTATCCAGGACTCAGACAAGGGATTGTGGAGATCACTGGGTAATCGGAAATCACCCAGGGCTCACAAGGAACCATGGACGTTACCGGGTAATCGGAAATTATCCAGGACGTCATTACGAAGCGGAGATGATTAATGAAGACTGGCTCTCGGGTGGCCTAAAATATAGTTTGGGCTATCTAATAGCCAATTGCAGTGAAGATTGACCTTTTGATTGCCAAATGCAATTGAAGTTCGGAGTACAAGTGTTCGAAATAATTCAGATGTGATGGTTATATAATGTATGTTTAAATGTTACTGAAACTGGTACTTAATATTAGATAATCTACGAGTATAATTAAATAAACGCAAGAGAAACTGTTATACTGTTACTTCGAGCAGATGAATGAGTTAGTAATTGTATGATTAATAAGTAATCGCATTTTTTTAAATACTTATATACGGTTAATCATGTCAACATGAGGATAATACTTTGATTTAATTAATTAAGGTATGGGGCCCATACCACATTTAGAATGGCCGAGTGAAATCGGAACGAGGACATTCCGACTGCAGAATGGCCGACTGTTAGCATTAATAATAAATGTACTTAATCTAATTGTAAAAATTAAAGGGTAGCTGTGATGATTATTGAAATATGAAGGTAGGATGTGCGGGAGCGGCCATTAGACGATCGGAATGGAACTCGTGTGCCAGCAAGTTTGTACTTAGTGGTTTAAAAATAGAATAAACGTGGATGTAATTGATAAGATCACGAAGAATACAAGTTACTATGTAAAAGGATTTGTCTCATTTATTCAAGGACCTCTCACAACTGGATATAAAGGGGGCTTATCCTGTGGTCTACTGCTATAGAATCACGCTGATAGGAGCTTAGCCAGCCAAAGCCGATATGTATTGCCTCATTAACACATTACGCAGCGTTTGCGACAAGGAAGTTGTGTTCAGTAGCTCGCCCATTCTAATTAACAAACATTTGTCCGTCTCACAGGACTGGTGATACTATCAAATTAAATTAGATTCTCGTGTTTGTTTTGCAGAAAATCAATATTGTTCTACCTGATATGTTCCACTGTGTTGTTTCAGTGTTAAAGGTTGGCTACTGTTAGAATGTATTGTGCTATATGATTCTATATTATGTAGTTACAATTTATGTAAACGGCGTTTCTAATGTGTTTACGTGTGAATAGTTGTTAATTATTCTTAAGTGCATTTTCATGGTTCTTGCAAATGTTTACTTTAGCCCTACATGATAACAAGCAATGCGACGCGTTAAAACAGTAAGTACCTACTTACATAACTAAATTATTCACATTAAGAGGAAACATAACTCTTGGCGTTCACTCCATACAAAAAAAAATTGCACTATGGGCTGTTGTAAATAGTCCTTTAATTCCTCTTCCAAAATTGAACCTGAATTTCATTTTCCTATGTTAAAAACGATAATATTTAGCTTTCAATTTGTTAATGTTATTTTATAATACAATTTCGAAAATCGGATTCTCGTATATATTATGCAAGTTCGATAGAGAGGTAGATACTTTAGGTAAACTTTTTTTCGCTTTGGCGGTCCAAGTCGCAATGTCTCCATATATTAGCCTCACCACTTATTTACCTATCTAAGGGCCGAAAAGGAATATAGAGGGCCATAATGCGGATTTCATTGAAACTGTATTACATTACACTATCTTATCTTACACTAGCAATAACTAATAATATACAAGAAAAGTATTTTTAGGCGTTTTTCAAAATTCATCCCTTAAGGGATAAAAAAGGGGTTGAAAGTTTTTATGAGGTGTGAATAATTTTTCAGGTTGCAGACTTGGAAACTTCATTTATAGACTTTCTGATAATATATAATAAAACCGTATTCCGCGTTTTTCGAAATTCATCCCCTAAGGGATAAAAAAGAGGGTTGAAAGTTTGTGTGAGGTGTGAATCATTATTCAGGTTGCAAACTTAAAACTTCGTTTATAGACTCTGTGATACTACACAAGAAAAGTATAATTAGCGTTTTTCGAAATTATGATTTGGTGTCATGTAACCACTGCAACAAGCTTAAACAGATTTTTTATCATTTTTATGATGTACGGAATCCTCGCCGGGCGAGTCTGACTCGCACTTGGCCGGTTTTTTTTTGCGGTAGCCGAATTTCACGGAACGTCAGAACAACCACATTCGTACGTCAGGGTTTAAATCAGATTGATTGTATACATCTTCTCATAAATAAAATAAAGCCAACATTTAAAACACGCAGCGTAACCTCATGTTGCTGGTAATTTTTAACTTTATGATAATTATGATTAATGTAACAAGATAAAAGCAAACAATATTTGTATTAGTATTAAATTTTCCGCCGATCACAAACAAAATGCAAACACTGTGTACAATTGTATCTAGATTGAGTTTACAATTTGTGAACAAACTCCCCGAGTAGGGAGTAGACACGTCTAGCGAATGCGAGCTCGAGGTCACAAGTGTTAAGTGTGTGTCTTTGTAGACGAGTGCTATTGGAAGCATTTCTATTTCGGAGCGACACGAATGTCGTGTACGCAGTGTGACCGCCGCGCCGGAGCACGCGCCGCCACCGCCGCCGGCGCATCTCTACTCTTTACTTTAGTGCGCGCGAGTGTTTATCGAAACAAACACGTACAAATACCTACCGGAAAGTTAGTTACCGTATGTGATGTGTGAATTCAGAGTAAGGATAATCATAAAGTGAGGTTATCTTCCAATGTGCACGATTCTTAGGATCTAGTGTTGTGTATGTAAACAACGATAATGCAATCAAGCGTTATCTTATCGGTTAATTTGTGTGCGCATACTTTATTCTAATTAACAACGGAGGCCAAAATAGCTGTTTCGGTTCCGCCTGACCTTGGGTTCAATTAGAACCCCACGCTAGTTATCTATAAATTGTACTAGTCCTGTCTGAACTTAGTGCCTATTTTAATTCATTTTTAATTTATGAATTCGTGGTGTTAGGGTAACGTTTTGCGTGATTGCGAGGTAGACCATTGTGAGGATGCCAATTTGATTTGAATTTGTTTGATTCCTAAGCTTTATTAGATACCTACCCAAGAAGATTAGTATCAATATTTAACAAGTAATAATGCGTAAGTACACCTAAATTACTAGCTTGTATTCCATTGCTATGTTGTAATATCAATTAATAGAATATCTAGGATACATTGCCATTATTATACTCGCAACCGTAACCTTCAGCCTGCCGTATAATTATTAAAAAAGCTAGATTCACATGACACACGAGCAGCTTGTAGAATGTAAATGGTATAATTTTACATGCTTTTGTTGTTATGCGTGAAGGCCATGACTCATACAATATGGAGTTCGCTTTATTTGAATTCCCCCTTTGTCGCCGCTGTAAAGCAAACGTTGCGTTGGTTCGTATTTTATTCCGACTGCAAATTATTCACTGAATATCTGATAAGTGCTGCAGATGGTATTTTATAAAAGCTTGTTATTTTATTTATGGATGGAATATTAAATACAGTAAATCTGCATCTACACGATTTAACTAACGTTTAACTGCATTGCCTTCATAACAGACTGTAGGTACCTAGTTCGATATTCATTTAGCTACTTACAATAATAACACGATTTCAATTTATACGACAAAACCAACCCCTAACTAAAGACATTTTAACTAATAATTAGCTAATTGTTTTTGGACACCATTGAGACTTAAGAATCTATTGTTGTGGAAATCATTTCGGTTGGTTTATTTATATGTATTACCTATAGGTATTACCTAATATCTTCATTCATACATAATAACGTGTAGTGTAGGTTATTTTTGGAAGAAAAAAAGGATTGATAATTGGTACCTATACATATACCTACCTATACCGTTTGTATACCTATGGTGTATTATATTTTCAGTACCTACCTAGTTACCCAAGGTTTAACTTTAAAACATCTTTTAAAATTTAAAGGAAGTAAAAACTAGAAAAGAATAAGTAGCACTAAATCTTACAGATCTTTGTATTCGCGTGTAGCGATAAAGAAACACTACCTGCCCGAATTGGTATTCGAAAATCATTATTTGACCTCGATTTGATCTGGAAACGAGATTAATTTGAACGGTTCAAATGCCTGCACTATTGCCACTGCCCCGAGTGCTTTGCCTTAAATCCCTTGTAGTCAAAGGAACGCAATTAGTGTGTTAGTTTAGATAGATACATTAGGCAGCAAGCAATTAGTGTATTGGTTTAGATAGATACATTAGGTGTTCAGAATTGCATGGGCAGTTTATGAATGAATTCATTCATACCTTACCAATATACCATTTATACCTTACTAATGTTGTGATTTTTGTATTGTGCATAGTAAATAAGTTATGAAAATAGTTACATTTAATAAGTTCAGTGCCCGGCAGCCGTCAGAACTTTATAAAAAAAAAAAAAAAAGCAACGCGTTGGCGAGAACGGCCAGCAGAAAAAAATTGACTTGTAACGGATTAGCGTTAGATCGTGGCCAATGGTCATAATTAAGTATTAACATTGCTTCGGTTAAATATTCTTTTAACATATCGTTGTATTCTAATTTCTAATTAATAGTTATTAAACAATTGTTGAAGAACACGGGAGTTTTCTTTATACTAATAATTAAACAAATTCGACTTGCGCTTTTTAATAGCATCGGTCAATCTTAGACAGATCGTTACTATACTTTGAACGACTTGACATTTGTTTATTGAAGTTTATAGAGATGAGGTTATGGAGTATTGTCGGTCAAATCTAGCGATTATTGACGATTTGGTACAATAGATTAAATATACTTTGTTCGTAAATATACAATGGTTTGTTGGTTTATTTTATTAACTGCCCTTTATTTTTACATCGAGTTTAATTTTATTTTCAATTTGTTTTGCTTTTATATCAACTGACATTAGTCATATACGTAATATGAATCGAAACGGCAGCAGACTCGGTCATAATCACAACACTACGATTTTAAGCTAACATGGTCATTTGCATTATAACTAATATTTAAAACAGGATAATTACCATGTATGATTGAGCACCCCTCAATAAAAAAACATACATGGTAATTATCCCGTTATAAATATTATTTATAATCACAACACTGTTTTAGAAAAAAAATAAGACATAATAAGCTGTAACTGTTTGTGTCATGAATTAATCTATTTATTTTCGTTAAAATGTATATAAAATACGATCTAATAAAATGTAAAGATGGTTAGATAAGTTTTGTTTTAAAAGTGTGAAATATTGTTATTATTGTACTTACATGAAAAGTTCTAATATTAAACAGGATTTTATTTATAATTTCAATGGGTCATGCGCGTTAACGTTCTATGGGCGTTGATATGTGTCAAAAGGTGGTACCTCACAAAGTATAGTTTACATTTCATTTGACTCATGAAGTTACCTAGGCATTATCGGAGAGCATGTGTTAATGCTAGCAGGTACGTATGCATACATATATCTCAGTAGGTACATTACCCGCATTACCGAGTGATCGAAGTTAATGTACGCCGCGCGATAGCGGTGTTTGCACAGTGATATGCCGCCCGGGGAACTCGCTGTGCGCGCTCATCCTCACATCCCTATCAATCAGCCACGGGCCTAGTACTTCCAGCATTTGTGAACCCATAGCATGTAACACTCTAGTGAAGTGAATGGTGATAAGTGCGCGTGATCCGTGTGCGTTACTAAATCGGTGCGCCGATATGTTGTTGAATGGTGCAGCGAGCGGGCCTGTAGTACAACGGAGACGCTCAGGGCTCTGCGGAGCTCGATGCTGTCGTGGGGCACGGGCAGGGCAGGGGGGGCCACCTCGAAGGGCCGGCCGCCGCTCCCGAGCCCGCTGCCTCACGCCAGCGAGGACGAACCCGACGACGCCGGTGCCGAAGGCGCGCTGCTCGCGGGCGCCGCCGCCTTGGCTCGAAGACGACACGCCATAAGGATCAAAAGGAAATCTAAAATTACTTTTCGTGTCTTAAGGTCTGTACCAACTTTTTTCGATTTCGTCACATTTTACTTAACAACGAGTGAATTTGGAATTTGTCTATTTTACAAGCTAATCACAAAATTGGAGGTATTTTAAGCGACACGTTTTTTTTTTCATGTTAACTATTTTTTCGCAAACATGATCGGAAATGTATGCATAATGTCACGAAATGAAGACATGAAGTTTCTTGTTTATGGCTCCCCACATTTACTCTTGGCCTTAGGCCGTCAAGTAATGTAACTACCTATGGCGTAAGTATGAATGAAACATTATTGTCCGCTGCTCTAACTTTTTAAATTTGCATACTAACACTAAACTGACAAAGGAAAAATGACATACAGCCAACGACCACTAGATATATTAATATACTTAGACCGGGTTACTCACGTCTATAAAGTCGAAAATAGCTCGAGCAATCGCGGCAAGCGCTTCTCACTCATGATTATGGGGCGCGGACCGTCCCGAAACATGTCGAGCTATTTTCGACTTTATAGACGTGAGTAACCCGGTCTAAGTATATTGATATGTCTAATACTCACGGGAATTTTCTATTTAAGACCACTAGATACTTGCGACATTAAAAAAAGAAATTCTATGGTTCTATGTATAGGTATTTATGTGCGGTTAAACATGGTGCTTGAATAGCTCATTCAAATTGCATGTTTTATAAATAGAAAAAGGCGGCAAATTAAACTAAATTTTCTAATTAACTTTTTACCTAGTAGTTGTTTTAATTTTAATATTTCCTGACATTGTTTGAGAAAAGCACTATACAAGCCTCGGCCGGAAGAGAAATTGCAGGACTCGTTTTATCCGAACTCGTCTACGACTCGGCCGTCTACTCCAAACTTGTCCAGCAATCCCTTACTTTACGGGCTTCACGGACTCAGCAGTAATGTACAATTTTTTATAGATAAATGATTTTTTAATAATTCATAATCCTATAAAACCCCGTAACCGTCATTTTAATTAAAAAAAAGTTCTTAAAAATGACATTTGATACTGACTTTGACAGTTGTTCAGTTGGGCGGATAGTGGCGGTTATTTATTTGATTAGAATTTAAATTTTTACTTTCGTTACTACTTACTTTCTCTTTGTAAATGTTAAGAACTATGCGTTTAAAAACTATGACATAAACTAGTAAAATCTATGAACGTTTGCTGTAACATAACAACAAACCAACAAAAGATAACATAACAACAACCCAACGTCAGAAATGACAAAAGGGGACCCTAACCTACCCTAACTTAAAAAAAAATTCAGTATAAATTATTTATACAAGTAAAGTGCCGCCATCATCTGGTTAACACAAATTAACGTTTTTTCCTTAAAATGAATTGACAAGAAAATCTGAATTTTTTTCATACATGTTTACCGAAATGGTTTTTGAATTAGCATCAACAAATTTAAATGTTGCCAATTGTAGATATGTTTTTTCCTATGGCTTTTTAACTTTAGATGAAATCTAGGTTTCGAAATCAAACCGTCAACTGGAAGTCTAAATTAAGTGCCAGTTGGCATAGAACCCGTAATGTTAGCGCTATTGTAAGACAATTTAGGTCAATCAATGAATGGCCCTCATCGAGTCCATTGTAATAAAGTGCGCCGACCACACACCTGAACCAGATTATTAAATATTAAAAGCCACATGACATGTGTGAGTGAGCATTGTGAGCAATAAAAAAATACGGTCGATTCATGAATTTTTAAACTAAAGCAATGTGCTTACCATGAGTTGCTGCACTAAGCGATGTCTCGTTTACGTTTCGTTATCTACAGTTGCATTTCCGCGCTCCTACCAGGTGGTGTAGGCTCTAGCGGGTATAGTATTGTACAATAAATTTCAAATTTATTGTAATCACACAATTAGCCGTTTGGTAGAGACACGGAGAGGGAACATGATTGTTTATGATAGCTGTAGTATAACAATATTTCAAGTAATTGTGAATTTGTGAAATGCCGTCTCTCTCAACTAAGAAACACGCGCTTAAAAGCCAGTACAATATTAATGCCTTATAGGTAATTAATATTGGCGAAAATCTTTATTTCAAGAACAAGAAAAACACATAAAACTGAAATAAATTAAATGTTAAAATAAATATACATAAATGAGTTATTTTCATTTATAAGGTATTTATAAAAGTCCTGTACGTCCCGCGTGGTTTAGTGTGGAGAAAATCTGTCAAGCGTGTGACGTCACCGCTCACCGCCATGCGGTACACAATGGCATCCGGTGCGGGCTAGTTAGAATTCCGCGCGCGTTGCGGGACGCGGCTCCACAGGTCTATTGTTCTATGTATATTCATTGAATCGCTCTGTGCGAAAGATAGTTATAAAAAGTAACCCCAACCTATTTAAAATGAATGAAATCTACGACCTAGGGACCCGATGGTTTACGTTAAGAAATATCAAACTGCATTAATGGGCCACAGCATCGATATCATGGCACCAAAGTAATTTAAAAAGTAATTTAGTAATTTAATAAAATAAAAATAAAATAAATAAGTTGCCTGTTGAAATTAAAACCGCAGACAAAAATATGTTTAAACACTTGTTAACAAAAATGGAATTAAGTGAAATATTGTGCTTGCCGTATATGGCAGATTTTAGAGATCAAAATTGTTATCTTAATATCTGTACTACCTAAAATCGTGCAAAATAAATATCATTTATCATCATTATATCATTTACGAGGGGCGTTCAAAAAATACTCGGTATGACTATGAAAACCCGAAATTACTTAAATCGCATATTTTTTACTATTAAACATACTCCTTTTCTATATTAAGTGCATTCATTTTACGTTAAAATCATGTCCCCAACTCCTTAAAAAAAACCTCATATACTTAGGTCGCAATCTGCCCTATTTTTTACTCTATCGTCGGTACACCAATTTCATTGCAGAATTTCTTTATTCAAAGAAAGAGATATTATTGCCATATAGAGTCATATTGCCATAGAGTTACTGCTTCGAGCTTAAAATCTTGAGCAGCTTCCTTGGTTATCTGTAAGGACTGAGGAGCGGAATCAACACTGAATCTATTTTTTTTTATTTAACACTGTTTTGATATCCACATTTGTCTGCTATAGGATTATCTTACATCGACCTTTTTTAGTTTTTTATCCATAAATTTGCGGTCTATGTCCACAAAATCTACCGATTTATAAAAACAAAATTGTTTCATGAATATACAGTAAAAAACTAGATTATGTGAATATCAATTTTTATTCTAAACAATCATAATGAACGTTAGTTTCAATTTTGCTACCAATTTAGACTGCCATACCAGGTTTTGGACTACATCGGTCCTAAGCTAAATATCATCAAAACATTCGCAATTTTTATTGAGATATCGATATCTTACCTTACGGTCTTTGTTTACCGATTACATCAAAACAAGGATATAAATTCCTGTATTTACTTTCATAATTTATTGATGGATAGTGACTTGATACGACCAATAATCAAAAATAATTAGGATATGGCTAGATCATGAAGTGGAGTAAAATAGTTTAGTGCAAGACGGTATCGCCCTCCCGGGTTCCCCAATATTACTTTCCTATTCACTTCTGGCGATGCACAATGGCATTCGGTGCGGGCTAGTTAGAATTCCGCGCGCGTTGCGGGCGCCGCAGCTTCACAGGATTAGATATGTATGTTTATTCAATGGTTTTATCCGGCTTGGTTTATATGACGATATAAATGGAGTTACAAAAGCTCTAACTTGAGTGAAGCTAACTCGCGCAGCAAGGGTTCCCTAGCATTATGTGTCTATACCTATACTCCTGGCTTGGCTGTGTTTCTACCATGAGTTACTATAGATTTCGAAGGATAGATTTCGACACGTCATCTACAGTTGCATCTCGCTTCCATCCGCAAGTGCGAGTACAGTGCGTTGACGTCGAAGCTAGCGACTATAGATTTCAGCACAGACTATAATTCCTTTATGATTTCAGCTGTAAATTTCTGCAAACGTTCGGGGATATTACATCCGTCCGTCCGTATTACGTCCGTCTCGCTCCTGACAAAGTAATGGTAGGAGCGACACTTTTGGGCCCCGCAGTCGCTATCGAATAGAGTTGCGTGCAACTCATGGTAAGCATACTAATTAGAATTCCGTGCGCGTTGCAGGCGCGGCGGCTCCACAGGTTTATAATTTTATGTCTATTTAATGGCAATATACGTAGCAATTGGCTTGCGGACTGATGGTTATAGGTATTATAGGTTAGACAACAGAAATGGAGTCAAAAACGGTCTAGTGCGAGACGAACTCGCATTGTGATGGCTCTATCAAATTTACATCTCTACTACAGATCTAAAATTTACATTTACATAACTACTACATTTATGTAGCCAAAATGCCAATCGCTAAGCCCAGCTGCGATTTGCGAACGGAACGCAACTGTCTGTGTCGCACTAATAAGGAAGAGCGATAGAGAGAGAAAACTACGCTACGCTACTGAGCACCCTGTCCTTGTACAGACTGATGGTTATGTTATAGGTTAGATTGGCAAAAAAAATAGTAAAATATGATCTAGCCGATCTTACTTTCCCAAAACTACCTCCACTGTCATTGTCAGTTATTCAAATTATTTCAAATAAACGAGTATGAAAGGTTCCACAAGATCATTTTTGTGTACCTAGCTGACTTGTTAGCTAACCTTAACTTACCAATTTAAAAAACTGGCTAATAGCACCGGTCAATGTGGAGTTTAATAACCCCCTTAAAATGACAACTCATAAGAGGTATTTTGAGGGTAGTAAGTTGTCTTGCAAAATGTCGGGTGAGTTTATGCGAAATTTGAAAAATGGCTTACATAAATGATTTCGTTGACAGTAGATAGCCCGCCGCTCACTGGGAACCTTGGTCACTTTTCTGTAGTATATGAACATCTCTATAAATTTATAGTATATAGCTATTAATTCACTTTCAAAGTTTTCCTCATATTTTTGGGACCTACGATTTAATAAAAGAGAGTGCTTTATTTAAAAAATCGCTCTAAAGACCTTATTCATTTCGAAAACGTCAATCGAACCCAATGACATCTTACATGACGGAGTTACGGCAAAATGAGAATTGATCCCCACATATGACGACATAATAAGCTGTTTTAATTTTAGTTTAGTTTGCTACGGAACCTAAAAACTAGTTCAATAGGTTAAAAATTAAAAATCAATGTTCGTGCTGGTCTGGTCAATAGCACTATATCGATATTTTGTACGCAAATATACAGCTTACAAACGCTGTGTGTTTTAACCGAAAACTAAAATAACTATAAAGAATCTTCTTGGCTGTCTTTATTAAAATTAGCACAAAACAATTTCAATGTTAAAGTTTTTGAGAATTTTCAGGTGTAACCTATATTTTTTAAAAGCCTGTTTGACATTGAAACTTGTACCAGCCATTCGTATATGTTTTACGTAGGTAAGTCATAGGAAAAGGCCGTTGTTGGAAGCTTGACACTAGAGGCCATATGCACATTTACGTATACGTATAATTAGCTGGTGAAATGTAAGCGCTACTAAGCGACAGTAATAAATGCGATATTTTAGTATTAAAACTGCATTTTTAACATGCTGCAACGCACGTTTTAAAAATAGTCAGTTATTTGGAAGCTTTTTTTTAGTAACCAGCTCGCTTCTTACTAATAAAAAATAAATACCTATAGGTAGCTATTCTTTTCAGCTACTTTATAATATATATTAGCTGTTTGACCTTAATTATTATTTGTAGGTACCTTACGTCAATTGTTGCTACACTTTTTTCATATTTCAGCTTCCCATGTCAAACGGTTTCCAAGAAAAACGCCCATCAGTATTGTCAGTGGGTTATACACTGACAACGCCCAGGTAATCCCATGAGTGCTCTGAGAACAAAGTGTTGCACGGAGCTCTGAAAAGAATACCGATTTGGCGCTCATGTTTACGTAATTACGGTTGTGATGTACGTGCCAAGTACGTGCGGGCAAGTACTTCGGTTACATTTTACGGTGTTGCCGACACGTGACCATAAACTCGTGACTATATTTTATTTTGGATTGAATTTGAATTGTGCCGTTCGACTCAATAGTGGAATGCCTGGCGCTCAATACTGTCCGTCTTCGTCTAAAATAACATAGTTACATTTTTGAACTGTAGTATATAAAAGTCAAAGCGTGTCTTGTCATTTAAATAAGCTAAAGTCGTTGGCGTTTACTGGGCTGAAAGAAATAAAATGCTCCTAATCGACTTCTATCGTACATGGTTGATGCTGTGCTACTGAGAACAATGTAGGTACGTAATAATAAGTAATTTTTATTATATTTAATTCGCACGAGCTTTATTGAACTACGATTTTAATCAGCTATGAACTGCTTTCTCATTTCGAAATAAAAATATAAGAGGGTTTCTGTTAGCTTTAATGCAATTAATAGAAGACTATTTCAATATAGATTGAATAAATGTAATAAGCAACCTTTCATTTCTAGTAAGTAATTAGGTACTTAACTACTTAATGTAATGCTTTTCTTCTTTTATTAATGTTTTAATACGCAAAAGCGATATTTAAACTATGAAGTCTTGCTTTGTGACATATTTGTTAATAATGTGCGTTTTCGTTGTCAAATGATATTAATTGTGATCCTGATCTGACAACGAATATTACAAAACATTGACATAATAATATCGTACTCACAATGAATTAGCCAATCTCATTTTGGTTTGGTAGACACGAAATTAATACCGAATTTATTCTTAAGCGTCTGGTATAAGCCAAACGTAGTGTAGTGGTAGGATTTATCTGGCAACCCATTCCATTATATATTTTCATGGCAGCACAGGTAGTTTCGAACTCGCTCAGTGTCAACGCTTTGAAAGCGACCACGTGTTTTTTCGGTGTGCTCAAAACTTTTGTTATAACTGCGAAAATACTTCTTATGTGGAGTACTCACACGGTAAGTAATAATGTTTCATGTAAATATGCTAATTGAAGGCCAGAATGATGAGGGTCAATGTTGGGTAAAGTTTCTTAGCATGTACATGCCCCAAAATTGCCTGTTCTAGGGTTGTCGCTATTTTTTTTTGTTGTCAACATTAAGCAGGTGCTCTCATAAGCAGATCTGTTAAGAAAATATTGGATTTGAGCATACCATATGTAGGTAAATTAATCTATACATATAAAAGGAAAAGTCCTGACTGACTGACTCACTGATCAACGCACAGCCGAAACTACTAAACGTATGATCCTGAAATTTTCACATTACGTTGGGTGTTTAACGAAGGTAACGAATAAGAAAGGGTTTTGAAAAAGTCATCTTCTAAGGGGGTTAAATCGGGGTTGAAAGTTTGTATGGAAGAAAGTTTTATTTTTTAGATAGAGACTCAAAAGTTGGTGTAGAGGTTTGTTATTAAAATACAAAAAAAGTAATTTTAGCGTTTTGGAAAAATCAACCCCAAAAGGGGTGAAAAGTGTGTTAAAAGTTTGTATGGCGGAAGCGTTTCCCTTTTAGTTATAGACTACAAACTTTGTGAAAAGGATCTTCATTAGAGTTTACAAAAAGTAATTTCAGCGATTTCGAAAATTCGACCCTTATAAGGGTGAAAAGGGTGTTGAAAGTTTGTATGGCGGAAGGTTTTCTGTTTAGCTAGAGACTTTATTTTATGTGTAAAGGTTTCTCATCAAAATAAAAAAAGGTTTTTTTATCTATATAATATATAAAAAAGAAACTGACTGACTGAATGACTAACTGACTGACTGACTGACTGACATATCAACGCACAGCCCAAACCGCTGGTCCTAGAGATACCAAATTTGAAACGTAGGTTCCTTATAAAGTCTAGAGGTGCACTAAGAAAGGATTTTTCAAAATTCAACCCCCTAAGGGGGTGATTTAGAAGTCCAAAGTTTTTATGGGGAAACAAGATTAGTTGGCCTATTCCATTTGAGACTTTACAGGAGTATTTATAAAGATAAATGAGGTAGCACGTGTTTCAGGATTTTTGAGAATTCAACCCATATAAGGGGGAAAAGGGGTGATAAAGTAAAAAAAATATCGTTTTCTGGTTTATCGGGTCGCTGATTACAAAAACAACGACGATTTTAAAATCTAACGTGGCGATTGTGAAATACCATCTTCCCTGTTGGGGCGCGAGGGGGTCGAACTCTAAAAATATAAATATGGGTGTCGTTTTGTTGTTTATTTCTGGTTCTATAGATTCCAAACTTAACACTTAGGTTCCTTATAAGGCGTAGGGGTCCACAAACAAAGGAGTTTTCAAAATTCACCTCCAAAGGGGGAGAAATGACGGTACAAACTATGTATGGGGAAACATGATTAGTTAAACTATTTTATTCAAAACTACACAAGAGTTTTTCTAAAGATAAATGAGTAAAGACGTGTATTTGATTTTTTGAGAATTAAACCCCTAAGAGGGCAAAAAGGGGTAACAAAGTCAAAAAACATCAAGATTATCGTTTTTATGGTTTATCGGGTCGCTGAAATCAAAAACAACAACCATTTTAAAATCCAATGAGGTGGACGTATGATACACCATCTTCCCTGTTGGGGTGCGATTGGGTTGAAATCTCAAAATATCAATATGAGTGTCGTTTTGTTGTTTATTTCTGTTTCTAGAATTTCAAATTTGGCACGTAGGTTTCTTATTAAGGTGTAGGGGTGCATTAAGAAAGGATTTTTCAGAATTCACCTTCTAATTGAGATAAGAAAGAAGATCCGAGAGGTTCTTTACAATGAATCTGGAGCCAAAACTGCGAGAAAAGGCCGCCATCTGAAATTTCGTCAGAAGTTATGATCTGATCGTGATGGAAATCAATATCTGAGAATCCGAAAGGTTCTTTCTAAGGAATCAGAAGTCAACATTGATCGTAATATGTACTCGGTTGGTACATATCAAGGGTTCAAGAGGTTCTTTATAACAAATAAAAGCCGCCAACTTGACTTTGAAATTACGTTACGGTTGAACATTTATTTTGTACGCGGGCGAAGCTGCGGGAAATAGCTAGGATTTTTTAGAATTCTCCTCCTAAAGGGGTGAAGTGGGATTTGATTGTATATCGGGAAACAAGATTTATTAGACTATTTTATTCACAGAAGTATTCCTAACGAGAAATGAGTAAATAGGAGTACGAAATGGGGTGAAAAAGTCAACATGGGAAATATATACAGTAAGTGTAACTTACCTAACGACCTACCTCTGCCTACCTTAAATCTAAAATAGGTCCTTGATCAGAATTGCGAAAAGGGGCTCCATCTTGAATTTATTGGGTTTTAATCCGACCTTGATAATAATCGGTATTTGGGGATCCGAGAGATTCCTCAGTAACGAATATGTAGTAAAAACTGCGAGATCCGGCCGCCATCTTGAATTATTGCGATTTTGATCCAATCGTGTTAAAATCGATTTCCGAGAGGTTCTCTTTATGAATAATCTGAAGTTAAAACTGAGGCCATCGTCTAGAATTTCTTCAGTTATGTTCTGTTCTTATCGTGATGAAAATCGATATCCGAGGATCCGATAGGTTCTTTCTAACGAACCACCAACGCCACCATCAACGGCCACCATCTTGAATTTATAGAGTTAAGTTCGTGATAAAGCTCGGTAGGCACATATAAAGGGTTCGAGATGTTCTTTATAACAAATCAGAGGTCAAAATTGAGAAACAGCCGCCAACTTGAATTTTTCAGTTTGATCACTTTTGCGACAACCATCCATTCCATTTAAATCCGTTCAGCCAACCGCAAGATAATAGCGGACAAACATACATATGTAGGTACATACAAATATACGGGCCCAACTAAGAACCTCCTTATTTGTAGATGGTTGAAAATTACGTTTAGTACGCGGGCGAAGCCGCGGGTAAAAGCTAGTAACTTTATACAGGATGTTTTGTTATTCCTATTTTTCGTTAATATGTTGATTAAATTTATAATATTAAAAATACCCACGTATAAAACAGAAACAGTTTTATTAATATCCACTTCTATACCTACTTGCTATTTGCAGTTATTTCAATACACAAGATTTAAAATTATGCAATTTTGTATAAAGTCGTCAAAATACTTTTGTCTATTTTGTTTAGCACATCCCTAGCTACGCTTGCAGCGATGTATGGAAATGCTGCAGAATATGTCACAACTTTGCCTATGTCGTAAAAAAAGACTTAAGTAGTTATTTAGTCGAGAGCTGACCGCGCTGGGGCTCGCAGTGTGCGTAGAGCAACCGCCGCGGCTAGACGCATAACTCATGAATAAGGGACACGGACTGTTCCGAAACATGTCAAACTATTTTCGACTTTATTGACGTGAGTAACCCGCTATGAGAATTTTAGTTATTTAGTATTTTCTACTGAGACCTGAGCTTTAATATTACTGTTATGACTTTAAAAAGGCTTTCCATTTTTAAATACTTCATATATTACCACAGATAATCCACCGGGCAATGTTGCAGCTTTTGGCTACAACTTTGACTGCAACTTTTAAAGATTCCATAAGCAAAACTATGAGTATTTGGCGTGTTTTGAACCTTAAAATATGTGTATTTAGATCTGGATTAACTTAGCAATGCACGCAAGAGCACACGTATACTTTAGGAATTATTTAAAAAAAACATGAATTTCCGTGCAAAGTTGCAGCAGTTGACGGTACCTACATTTATTAGTGTACGTACTTATTTTCTCTCAGGTACTTACTCATTTACATGTAGACTTAGAACCTCAAAGGAAAACAAAGGGTAGTACTTAAGAACCCCCTAATTCTAAGTGCCCACCTAAGCCGCATACGAGGGATATGGTGGAGAAATTTGGGGCCACCGAGTGTGTCTCGGTAGCTCAGTTGGTAGAACAATGGGCGTGTATCACAGAGTTATGAGTTTGAGTCTCAGATTTAACACGTGTCTTTCTATCTAAGACTTAAGTTATAAATTGATAGAGATGTCATATACTACAGAAAAAGTGTCCAAGGCCCCCAGTGCACAGGGCTAGGGTCGAACCAGCGACGCCCTGCTCTCGCGGCGGGTTTTTTTTATATTGTTAGTATGAACGTAAGTGTTTATGTCTTTGTTGTTTCTGTCTCGAATCAGCATCAGCCGGTGTGAGAAAATTGTCAGGTGGTGCCATTTTATGGAAGTTCTATGTAAACGCAGTTTTATGGTCACATTTAACAAAGTTAGGTACGGTAAATACATTACGTTTACGTCTCTGTTCAGAATGTGTAGGTTGAGAAATTAGAACTAAGCACCCCACGCTTAGTTCTTCAAAAGTAAAACAACGAAAGTCGTGGTCAATGAGCCTACGCGAACATCGAACATTCATAATCATTTCATTCATTTCGTGGCACTTTTTTAATCTTGGCAATTTTTCTGTTAATTGTAATTGTACTGTATATTTTGTGTGTCCACGAATAAATTATTTCTATTCTATTCTATGCTAAAATTTTCGTACTGCGTTTCTTTTCAACCGACTTCAATATTTCTGAAGGAGGAGGTTCACAATCATACCCTGGCCGGCGAGAGCAAAGTACGGAAGACTAGACCGAAACCCTGCTACAACTATACGTACAACTCCTCTGGGAAACTCTTTTGTGCCCCCTGCGACCGTTCTTTTAAAACCAAATTCGGTTTTGCGAGCCATATCAGGGCCCATCACAGTTAAAGAAAGCCGGTTTAAATATTGTTTTGGAGACGCCGTCACCGGATACGGTGTGGACGACATGAGTGCGAGGACACACACTTTGGTCGTTGTCGATAAAAACAACACGATGTACTGGACCACCGTTATGATATGCAGAAGTATTAATTATTGTTGTAAACAAAATTTAAACCAAGTGTTTGTATTTATTCAGTATTTTATGTAATTTTCGTAATATACAATTAGCATTTTTTCTAAATTTTCTGATTTTAAACTCCTTCGCCTTGCCGATAAAATCCATTTCATCCAACTAAAGGACCGTTCTAAATCTACTGTAGTAATCGGAGCAAAACGAAATAATTCATAGTGATTATGAATTTGTTCTGTATTAGGTAGTTCCACTTCTCTGCCAGATATCAATTTATTTAAATTGTTTAAAGTTAAAATGCCAACGTTCTTCTTCAACACATTCTGATACTTATTGTGAATAACTTTACCTTGAGGATGTAACCGTAATTTTGACAAGTGCACTTTCAACTTGTGAACTATATTTAAACTGGCTTCCAGACTTAAATTTTGATTTTGTAATTGTTTTATTGTATTAGGTATTATTGAAATATAATTATTTATCCGTTTAAGGTCATTCAAAATATTTAAATCGTTCATTGCACGTTTGACTTTCAAAATATACATTGAATCCCTATTAGGGAATGTCTGTATGACTCGCTTGATTTCAGGCAAATATTTATGATAGTAGCAGGCCGCGTTAATCCATGTGCCCCATCTTATTATAGTTGGCTGCGGTGGTAAGGGAACAGTTGGTAACATCTGACGAAACGTTCTTATTCTTTTAGGCGATTTTCGGAACACCTTTTTTGTGTATGCGATTAAATTATTTACAGCGGGAAAAAGTAATCGAACTTGTTCAGCCACCCTATTTACGCCATGAGCTAGACATGTAACATGAACTATGTGTGTGTGTGTGTAAATAATAATTTTATGTTGATAGAAAATTGTTTTAGGGTTATTCTTAGAAACGCGTGGAGGTATCATGTTGAAATAAATAACAAATACTAATGGCTCAGTTTAAAAAAAAAATATAATAATTGTGCTTAAGGGGCTGACAACACCTAATTCATGTTTTTCAAGCAGTGTTTTAAGAAAAACTAGGTATTTTAATAATGCACAAAAATTATATGTTAAAATTCATCATATTTCGAAGACCCTAGACGGAGCCCATTTTTAATTTAACGAAATCGGCTCGATAGAAAATAATTGCAAAGATTGGTCTTAAATTCATCATTAAACGGTTCTATGTCTTTAATGTTTTGACCTAGGCGTTTGCAATTAAAATCACAAATCTATTATACTCATATCCAAAACTTAGACGCGTCACATTTCATAAATAGTCCACGGTTTTGTTTATTTTAATAGTTTTCGTGTTTTTTTCTTCTAAAAACAGGCCGGCCGGTCATAGTGCGATCTCGTTTACTCCGATACAAATAGACAGTGTGCGAAGATTTAGCTGTTGTCAGCCTCTTAATTAAAAGTCGACTATTCTATCGACATCCATATGTCGATAGAATAGTCGATATTTAATTAATTAAGCACTAGGAGCAGACGCATTTTTGCTCTCGCCGGCCGTGGTATGTTCACAATTCGTCAGTTTTTTTTTATGTATGCTACCTCAGAACTCCGTCATCATTACTGAACCGATTTAATTTTTTTTTTGTTTTCTAAAAGTAGATGGTTCCAGATTGGTCCCGTTTTTTTCAAAATCGATTTCTGATGATGGGACCCATGAGTAACTGAGGGAACTCCTCAAATTTGAAAGGCACATGCATACTGATTTGGGTGATTTCTTAAGAAACTCGAGCATTTCTTTACGAAAATCATCAATTTGGTGGAGTGGATCTGATAATGAAGACCAGGGATGGCAAAGTGGAACTGCTTGGTAATTCCCAGGACTATCATCCGATTCAAAAAAATATTTTTTTCTCTGAAAATAGATGGTTCCAGGTTTGTTGCGTTTTTTTCAAAATCAATTTATGATGATGGGATCCATGAGGAACTATGGGAACTCCTCAAATTTGAAAGGCACATGCATGATGATTTGGGTAGTTTCTTAAGACACTCGAGCATTTCTTTACGAACATCATCAATTTGGTGGAGTGGACCTGATGATGAAGACCAGGGATGACAAAGTGGAACTGCTTGGTAATTCCTAGGACTATCATCCGATTTTAATAAAATATTTTTTTGTCTGAAAATAGATGGTTCCAGGTTTGTCCCGTTTTTTTCAAAATCAATTTCTGATGATAGGATCCATGAGGGATTGAGAGAACTCCTCAAATTTTAACTGCACATGCATTCTAATATAAGGGTTTCCTTAAGTAACTAAAACATTGTTTTGGGGGAGCCAACATTTTGATGAAGTGGACCTGATGATAAAGACCAGGGATGGCAAAGTGGAACTGGTCGATAAACTAGCTCTACTTATTATCCTAGTTGTGACATTCATCTTTTTGATTTGATTTCTATTCTGATGATGGAGTTCTTGAAGAATTCAGAGAACTCCTCAAATTTGAACGGCACGTTCATTGTGATTAGAGGGTGTTCGTAATTAGCTTAGGCATTTTCTTACTATGGCCATCATTTTGCTGGAGTGGACCTGATGTTGATAATCAGGGATGGCATAATGAAACTCCTCGATAATTTACAGTCTGTCATCCAATTTAACACATTGTTATTTTGTTTGTTTTAAAGGTCTACAAGGGAGTTCCGTTTGATTATACTTCACATGTAATGATGGAAGCCCTGGGACATTAAGAAAGCTCCTCAATTTTCAATCGTACACGTGCGGTGTATTGGATATTTGTGAAGTAAACTGGCTAACTCAAACAAATTCAAAATTTAACTTTTACCGGGAACAAAATGAAGTCGGTTTTTTTTTTCTTAAAAATTATTATTATGATTATTTTAAACTAAATTCAAATTTTCTGAATAAAGAGTCCGACTTTGCAAAGTTTCCTAGATGTTGATAGCCCAGACTGTAAAAGTGTTAAGTAAACGTCATAATTTCATAGACTTTTGAATTTTAAAATAACACTTTAAAGTTTGACAGTTTATTTGCTTGGAAGAGATAATGTCGGTATCCATGTAGCACCAACTCCAGTGACAATCGGAGACTTTACACTCGAAGTTGTAGACGATTATATATACCTAGGACAAACTGTCCAGTTAGGTAGGTCCAATTTCGAGAAAGAGGTTAATCGTCGAATCCGACTTGGTTGGGCAGCGTTCGGGAAGCTGCGACACATCTTTTCGTCCAATATTCCGCAGTGCCTGAAGACGAAAGTCTTCGATCAGTGTGTGTTGCCAGTGATGGCATACGGTACTTAAACGTGGTCGCTTACAATGGGCCTCATAAGAAGGCTCAAAGTCACCCATATAGCTCTCCGAATCGCTAAACTTAAGTGGCAGTGGGCGGGGCACATTGCACGTAGAACCGATGGCCGTTGGGGCGGAAAGGTTCTCGAGTGGCGACCGCGTACCGGAAGGCGCAGCGTGGGTAGGCCCCCCGCAAGGTGGACTGATGACCTGGTGGAGGTCGCAGGAGTCCGCTGGATGCGGGTGGCGCAGGACCGGTCATTGTGGAAATCTTTGGGGGAGGCCTATGTCCAGCAGTGGACGTCTTTCGGCTGAAATGATGATGATGATGATGATGATGATAATGTCGGTTGACTGTATTTGATATATGACACATATGACACAAACGTTATATGTAACTGTACTTCTTCTTCTTTGAAATAAAGGCTTCTGGCCGAGAGTTGGACAATTTTGCTGATGTCAAGTCTATCATAATATAGTAGGTATAGTACTTATATTGCAACTTAGGGGACGTTGTTCGTTAGCTCCCCTCGCTATTGTAAAATGAAAAAAAAAATATTGTAAAATGTATAGTAAAACGTTACATACGCGTCTGGGGTCAAGATCCCGAGACTACCGAGGAATGACTAGAGAATGGTTAGACGCATTTCAGGATTAATTTCATCATAAGTTGCATGCCCCTTTAATATTATACATTAAACAGAGACATCCTCGTCATCTTGAGTATCAACCGGAAGTCCATATGCAACTGTAGAGCTCACTGACAGACTACCGTTTAGCGAAGACTTGGTAAAAGAGACCATGACCTTCAGGTACTTCCGTACCCCCCTACCTCAAAATATAAGTAATTGTACGAGATTTCACCTCGAAACTGTTACCAGACCGCTTTGCATGGAAATAGGGACATCATTAGGTAATACGGCGGTCGTGGCCGCTCCGTGTCCGCCATTCCCGAGCCCCGGATTTAAATAATTGAAAGCCCTGGGCCCTTATTTTACGACGTGCATTTTGTGGTAACAAGCTTCGATTCCCGCTTCAGGCGTGCTAGCTTCGGTCAGTTCTTCCCTTCAAATATGACATCTACCTATTGGCAAAATTAATATACTTAGTAGTGTACTACTACTTAAATTAATAAATTAATAATTTTAAACCCTGTAGGACCTCATTCTCCAACGTGAATTTTGTGGTAACGAATGTACGATTCTCGCGTTTGGCGTTGGAAGCGTTGGGTCATATTTTCCCTTCGAATATGACATCTATTTATAATTCAAACAAGGTTATACGCGAACCCGGCGTTACCGGTCAAATTCAGTACGAAGACTACGAAGTAAACGCTTCACTCCGGCTTAGTTGGCTAACCCCAATTGGTGCAAGTGGCCCTTAGTAATGTTTCCACTTAAACGGGAGTGCAATGAAACTGTTTGATTTGTTTCATAGTTAGGTATCTATTCTTAAAACATATAAGTATAATTCTAAATAAACTCAAGGTACCTACGTACACATTCGAGGAAAATCACGTTAGAACAGGAACGTATCAAAGACTAATTTCGCGTTTCTTCCGATGTAAATCCAAATAGGTTGTTTTATTATTTAAAACGTACTCCCTCCCCTTATAATGGAATCATAAAGAAACGTGTACTTATGTGTTGTTATAAATTCTATCACTAGGTGTCCTCTTGTCCTGTATTAGCTTGGAATTGTTCGTTATTTAGGTGAGCATTCATCCAAACCACAAAATAGATATGAAAGTAACTGACACAAAAGTAAGAACAATATCATGCCATACGTAAAAAAAAATTGTTAAGCCATTCTGGGTACATTTTATGTAGGTCCCTTTTCTGTGTTGTAACGTAGATACGCAGCTCAGAAAAGGGATACTAGTGTAGGTACATACTGTGTGAATTTATTAGACCATACAACAATAGTAAAATTAATTTAACCATTAGTAAAATGCTCTTTAAAAACTTCCTAAATCAGGTAATGAAAAAAAATATGATAAAACACGAATATATGATAAAATTGGGACCCAACAAAATGAACAAGAAAGGAAAAGGTGAAGAGGAAACAAAAAAGAACAAGGAAACACTTCAGAAAAATCTACAAAATATTCTTTTTTCAGATTTTTCAATACACATAAGAGTTTTTTTATACAACGGTGTGTGCAAAATGATCCATTACGAGTACTAAACTGTTAGAAAAAACTCGAATGTTACACAAAAAAACTACAAACACAGATATTATAAAAAATAAGCATGCGGTTACAAAGGTAGGTAAATTCACTACTCCCAACAATTGAAAACTTGCGTTTTAACTTTCAACATTGGTCACAGTAAATATTTTTCCTTTAACCTTTTCTATACCCAATATATTGGCATCGCAGGTTCAACGCCAATGACCGACATACTGGTCACAAACCACAAAGTAAAATAAACCTACACTACTAGAGCATGAAGTTCAACTTCAGTTTTGACATTTCGATGACGTGACGTCTGAGTGACAGCTTTTGTATTTGACATGGCGTCGAAAATATTATAGTTGCCGATTTCTAAGTCTGAACTTTTGACACATCGAAATACCCGTAGAACGTAAACGCGCAAGACACTTTGGAATTATAAACAAAATCCCATAAAGATATTACAGCTAGTCATGTACATAAACACAATATTTTACTTTTCATAAACATAATGTGATGAATGTTACATTTTTTCATACATTAGTTATTGAATATTTTACGATAACAATTTAGCATGCCAACAGTTACGGTCTACGTCGTTTTTTTTTTTAAATTTAGTGTTGTGACTGTGACCATGTCTGCTGTTCCAATTCATACAACTGTCTGTTAATCGATAAAAATCGATCTTGTTATCAATAGGCAATACAGTAAAAAATCAAAACAAAACGATAAAAACGAAAATAAAACTAAGTACGATGTGGGAAAAAATGTTATTTTAAATAAGACAAATTACTATGAAGGTTTTTATCTTACATTTTAAGAATTCAACTGTATTGATTTCTGAACGAAACTAAGATGACTTTGGAAAAAATCGTATGACAAATGCGCAGTTTGTCGAAGTTTCTCGGTCTTATCCACGTCTTATCAAATACAAATCCGTAGTAGTAAAATCGAATCAAACAATTCATCGCTAAAATCAATAATCGCTGAATTTGACAAACGATTTGTCTTAGCCTCATCACTAAGTACGTCAATACTCAAGTGTCAAAAGTTCAGACTTAGAAATCGGCAACTATAAGGGGAAACGTCTTCCTTTAGGCCCTATAATTAATTATTGGATCAACGTTTAATAGGTTGTTCAAGGATAAAATTAGTAAACGAAAATCATACTTTTTTTATGGGATTATTCACATTTTCATTTTTATCCCCCATTTGAACCAGGCGTCCTGTCCATCATCCATAATCCAACAGACACGTGACGTGGCTTCACAACGTCCTCTGTGCGTTTTCGCACGTTGTTGAAAAATGCACATTTTACCTAAAGATGCCTAAATACGTAAAAAAAACTTATTTCTACTCCAGCACTCCTATCTGTCAATTAGATGACTGAAAGCGATTTAAAAAAAGTAGACATTATAACGTTGTCTATGGTATTCCATAAGAACACTGTTTCTATGAATTTTCATACAATATAAGAGCACTGTAGTTTTTTATTTTATATCTATAGTGGGCACAATATCTCCCCTATACTGCCACGTTTCTAGATTTTGCTTTTTACGCTATCTTAGCTGTCGTAGAAAAACTAGCATATGCAACAGCTTATAATTGGTTTAGCTTAAAACTTATGGGTCACCCTTACAAAACGAGACGAAGTCGAGTTTTGTAATAATAGACCCGAGAACCCTTATTAAATCACTGTTGCATAAACTACCTACTATCTATATTAAATGTTTATTTGTTCATTTTATACATACCAGCACTTACAGATAAACCTTACGTGCTAATAGTGTAGTGAATATCTACATTTTAATAAGTATTTTATACAATTCTATCCACTGTTTCATTAGTCATTACGAATTATGTCATGTAATAGGTACATACTCATTTTATATTAATTATGTTATTATGAAATTACAGTAACTTATCCTAATTATGTATGTATGTCACATTATGAACAAATTTTTATAATAAAAAATATTACAGTATAATATAATCCAAACGAAATTTCAATAAATGATCATTATTTAACAATATTGCCACTCTCACCATTTAGATGGTTGGCAGTCCTCAACTGTGCGCTTTTCCCGAAACTTCCTGCCTCGCACAGCTAAACTGTGGAACGAACTGTCGCCAGCGGTGTTTCCGGACCGATACGACCTTCAAACCTTCAGGAAAAGAGCGTACTCCCACCTTAAAGGCCGGCAACGCACTTGCGACACCTCTGGTGTTGCGGGTGTCCATAGACGACGTTAATTTCTTACCATCAGGCGATTCGTTTGCTCGTTTGCCCCCTATAGCATAAAAAATATATATATTACATATCATAAATTAAATTCATGTTAAGAAATAAAATTACTAAATTGTCACAGTTTCTACAATAGAGCTTGGGGTTACAATATTTTTCAAATACCGAGATGATGCACTTAAAAATTTAGTCTCTGAGGAAAAGAATATGTCAAGCTGCTTGTCGCTGTCTAGCTAATATGTCATTTATCAATTTCAACGCGTGGTGTGGTGTGGTGCAGTGGAGAGAAGGCTAGCGCGCGCGCGCGCCGTGGGGATGCCGAACAGATCGCGGCGGCGAGTACGGAGTTGTTTCGTTGATAATCGGGGAACGCGCAACGGTATTTGTGCTAACAGCTGGGAATTTGTTAATTGACCGCGTATATGTTTCTTCGGTGTTCAAGGGATGTATAGTTTACCATACCAAGAAAGGGTATGCACCGTATATTTTCTTATATAGAAAACGCACATACGATTTTTGCACTTTTTCCAATAGCAGCACGTATTGTTGCTCATGGGGGCTCCAGATGATGGCATTCGTCTCCAGCTTGCTACGCACGTAAGCGTTATATAAGACGGTAATGGCGTGCTGATTGGTAAATAGTTTAGCTTGCCGTATGATGAATCCCAGACATCTTCTAGCCTCACGACACTCACATGTATAAAGAGAGGTGTTTCTTAGGTACTATCACGTTAACAATAGCGTGGGCAGTTTTATGAATGAATTCATTCATAACACGATTCCTTGGAACATATTTTTGCTGCTACATTTCCGTTGTTTTCATATGAGCAGTACCTAAACTACTAATTATGGAGACTGACTAAACAGAGACCAATACACGAAGAAATCCGCGTTAGGAAATGGCGATGGATTGGTCACACACTCCGGAGATCCCAGGAATATCCTCCAAAGCAGGCCTTAACATGGCAGCCGTCCGGGAAACGCAGAGCTGGCCGTCCTAAATCCACGTGGCGCCGATCGGTGGTAAAAGAAGCGGAAGTAACAGGTCTCAAATGGGAAGATCTGGAGGAAGCTGCACAAAATCGTCCCAGATGGAAGAGCATTGTTCGGGCCCTATGTCCCTCCTGAGGGATAACAGGAAATAAGTCAGTAAGTCAAGTCAGTACCTAAACTGCGTGTCGACATAATAACCAATGCTCTCAGGCATATTTATCATGAAAATACGGGCCTCAGAGTAATTAAGTACCCCCGAAATACGTAATAGAGGATACTCCCTTTACTAATGAAAATCCACATGACCTCTAGCAGTAAACCCATCCATTAAATGTCCCATTATATTATTCATTGGGCGATGTTAGGAATCGCCCCTTTCTAATGAAGTTTAGAAAGTTATTTCTGTATGTATTCTTGGGAGAATAATAAGCATGGAATTTTGAGCAACACGGGCTTCAAACACGCTGAAAGGGAGACGCCAAAGCGACATCTTACCGTGCATTTTTTTGCGCGGGGAACGTGAACACAGCCGCACTTCTCCCTCACATATTACATACAAAAAAACAATCTGACGAGGGGTAAGCGGTCAAACCCGATAAGTCGAGATAATTTTTCATTGAAATAGCAACTTTGCGTAAATTGCACATAGTTCAAATTTTAAAAATCGGTTTGCTCGACTTACCGGATTTGACCGCTCACTCCTCGCTGTAATGACGACACTTACACAGAACATGTTACAAGTACTCTAACAAATCTTGCTCACTTCGATATATATTTGTGTACGGACTAGCCACGTATGCTTTGCCTATTTGGGTTTGTACGTCGCCAGAGGGGAAATGGTATGTATGCGGACTTCCCTCCCTGTGTTTGAAAGTTAAAACGCAAGTTTTCAATTGTTGGGAGTAGTGAATTTACCTACCTTTGTAACCGCATGCTTATTTTTTATAATACCTGTGTTTGTAGTTTTTTTTTGTGTATTCGAGTTTTTTCTAACAGTTTAGTACTCGTAATGGATCATTTTGCACACACCGTTATATAAAAAAACTCTTATGTGTATTGAAAAATCTGAAAAAAGAATATTTTGTAGATTTTTCTGAAGTGTTTCCTTGTTCTTTTTTGTTTCCTCTTCACCTTTTCCTTTCTTGTTCATTTTGTTGGGTCCCAATTTTATCATATATTCGTGTTTTATCATATTTTTTTTCATTACCTGATTTAGGAAGTTTTTAAAGAGCATTTTACTAATGGGGTAATATTATTCTAGAGATTGTCATCCCTGGTGGCATAAGACAAACACCAGGTGAGAGGAGGAATCATTATCATTAGCATCACACCTCAAACTCAATATTTAAATATATCGAATAAAATAGTAACTTTCAAAAGCAACAAACGGAATTTAAACATTGCTGAAATAAAGTAAATTCTGTTTATTAAATCAGGCAATAAAATGTATTCTTTTCTACTCGCCTACTTTAATGTCAATTACGAGTACAAAGACAAAACTACAAGCACATACTTTTCGATATCAGACTGTCTATGATACATCCATCCAACTCAGCAAGCTTCGTTGCCTAAACACGGAACTCGACTGAAAAACTCTTCATTATGTCACGATTGTATAAAAAAAGGACTAATAAAACTGAATATGTACATAATAATGAAATCTGAAAACCAGCCTATTAATAGATCGGGCATGTATTTTTAAATTATTGTCTAATCAAACTACGCCGCCATGACACTACTTAGAGAGGAAACTGGCGGGGCTACGGGGATGACGTTTATTGCATATTTGATAAGATACCGCTAGTATACTATATATGTACATATACATTCCCTACCCACAAGTGACCGACTTGTATACGGTAGGGGAAAATTTCACCTTAAAGGATCATTATGCCACTCCTTCCCCTAAGCTTTTCATTTGCTGTCAGAATGATAGTTGATTTATCGCATAGAAACGCGCACCACGTTAAAAAATACTGCGATAGGCTATGTTTTAAGAATTGGTCATGGGTGTGAAAAGTGTAACAAATTTTTAAACGACTTGTGTTTTCAGTCTATTTATTTATATGTCGATGGCTTTGACGCTATCGGAATATGTAGGCTCTTTTTTTCTTTATGTTAGGTACTTAGTTAGGTGGATGTGATGCAACCGTCCTTCCTATAAAATCCACTTAATGTGCCTAATTAAATATAGCCAAATGAATGGTGACAAGGGCTTTCCTCTTTTGTATTTAGCTATTGTTTTAAGCCGTACAAAAATTTATTTTTCTGTAGGGAAATGTCAGGTGATGCCGTAAATAAATTAGTCGTCTGGCCTTACATTTCTTTACGCTCTTTGAATATTTAATTATGCACGCGGCGTTTCCCCTAATTTTGCTTAGTCTGCAGAATTTTCAACTGAATTATCAAATACAGTTGGCACAAATGATACACAGTGCGACAGAAAAAAGTTGACATTTACGTTTTGAAAATAAACATGAAAAAAATAATGATAATGACATATTTGACAAGAGAACTGGTGTTGGCTGGCGTTTAGTCCCACTTTATTTTATATTTTTACCTTTTTCAGTCGCACTACCTCTACGGTATTTATAAATATGAATACTTATATTACTAGTTATTCAAATATGAATACTGGTATGTCAACATTTGGTTAACAAGCTACATGAATAATTATGATACTTGAAATCGTTTAATCTGTTGTTCTATTGTATATAGGATGTAATAAAAATGCTAATGATCCATTGAAGGACGTAATCAGTATCGCGGTATGATTGGGAAAAATAGGACAAAAAAGATTCAACGAAAAACCCGGACTTCGATCAGAGGCCTTACCATAACGTCTTAACGCGATTCAGTTTAGGTTCAGTTTAGGCTCAGTTGTATGGAGGCGACTCAGTTTAGGTCGTCAACTGGCTCACGTTAAGACGTCATGGTAAGGCCCCAGTTGTATGGCAGGGTCTCAGTCTAGGTCCTAAACTGAATCGCGTTAAGACGTCATGTTAAAGCTCCAGACCATGACCATGACACTGATTACACACTTACACGGATCACCAGAAGGCCTAGTATAAAAGTTGTACGACACATACCTACTTCTCGATCGCGTTAGCGTATCGAGAGTTCAAATTACTTATGTTTGCCGTTTATTTAAATCATCCGTCAACTTTCATATTTTGACCCATCGATACGCTAACGCGGTGGAGAAGTTAATGTCGTACAATTTTTATACTAGGCCTTCAGCATTTTTGTTACTTACTGTAGGTACTCGTGTATGGACAGGACATTATACTTATTTATTTACACAAACCAATGAATGTCAATGGTTTACCCACATCCTTGTTTTATTTCGCCAAATATTTATTTATTTATTATTTTAAAGCATACACAGTAAAATAATAATAAAAACCGAAGGTTTCACCTACTACTAAAGTTGTAGCTAGGTAGGTAATTCAAAACAGGATACAATACAATACAATACAAGGATATAAATCAAATCAAATCGAAATTATTTATATATAAATATAAAGGATGACTCATGGCAGACCGAGCCGAACCGGGCCGGGGCGGGCCGAGGCCTCCGATCTCACCGATCTTTCCAAGTTGTTACCGAATCAGTACCTACCTGCCTGGGCTTGGCGCTGTGTTTATAGGTATCCAGAGAGTTTGTATAAGTTTAATGGAGTGTGCATCTATCCATAAGTTACCGGTGTCGAATTGTAAATGTCGAATAAGTATTTCTCGTAAATACTTCGCATTCTCAAAAACATATCATTCGTAGATGTGTATCGCTCGCGCTAATATATGTAGGTACGCAGTAGGTACGAGCAAAAAGTTGACATAAAAATATCAGTTTGAATCAGCTGGAATTGAGGTAACAACACCACTCATATATCAGACATTCCTAATGAGGTCAGGAAGATCAAAGTCGAAGCATTCTCACTGAGCGTTGATACGCTTTTTTGGAAATCTTTGTTTATAAGCAGTATCAGACATAGGTACTTATTACATTAACGTTTTCACTTAAGTATTTTGTATCTAAACTTTTTTTTGCATTTTTAAATGTGCACACTCCGTCTACGGGGTGAGCGTCGTATCGGTTTAAGGATGACTCACACTAGAAAGGGCCGGGACGTGACTGATCTATCCGTTTCTATATATAAGTGCATTGTATTGTAGTGTTTAGCTTAGTTTAGCTGTTTAGTTATGCCTATATTGAAAAATATAGTACATTGCTGCAGAGGCCGTGAAGTAAGAGATTGCAGGACGAGTTTGTTGTAGACTGTGACATGTGACAGGATTAAACAAATCCTGCAATCTCTCTTCCGGCCGAGGCTTGTATAGTGCTTTTCTCAAACATTGTAAGGAAATATTTAATTTAAAACAACTACTATGTAAATAAGGAAAAAAAAATTTAATTTGCCACCTTATTATTTTTTAAATATGCAATTTGAATTAGCTATTCGAGCACCATGTTTAACCGCTACTACTACGTAGTACTAGACTAAGTAGTACTAGATACTTGCGACATTAAAAAAAAAACAAATTCTATGTTTCTATGTATATTTATGTGCGGTTAAACATACTTTAGTGTTAGTACGCAAATTTAAAAAGTTAGAGCAGCGGACAATGTTTCGTTCATACTTACGCCATACATTACTTCAGGGCCGCCGGCCAAGAAGTAAATGGGGGGAGCCGTAAACAAGGAATTTCATGTCTTCATTTCGTGACATAAATGCATTACATTTACGATCATGTTTGAGAAAAAGATATTTATTTATCATTTATAGAAGATTTCACGTGACCTCCGAGCGCAGACGTGATTATTTCTATAGAAATGGACAGATCGTCCCGTGCCGCCCCGACCCGTCACGTCCTAGTGTGAATCATCCTTGGCCGTTGGCCACCGCTGAAAGTGTGATCCTGCGGACATCGCAACTTATCGTCTAGCATAACCGTTAGCTACATGACAATGAGGCTCCTACGATAAAGTAGGTACCTACCTAAAGCGCGGTTCACTTTATGAATGGCACTGTTGCCTATATAAGTACGTGTTGGCTATGTGCGAAGTGCGTGGGATAAATAAAAGCTACTACAGCGCATGCTGCAATGAGCATGAAATATATAGCTTAGAACTCTCTAAGCTAAACATTTGAAAACACTCACCTATGTTTTCAAATGTTGAGTGTTGATGGCCGAGCGGTAAGAGCGTGCGGTATTTCGGTTTGGACCAACAGTTCTGGCACGAATTATCATTTGATATTTACCAAGCGCTTTTCGGTGAGGGAAAACATCGTGAGGAAACTGAACTAATTAATATACTTAGACCGGGTTACTCACGTCTATAAAGTCGAAAATAGCTCGACATGTTTCGGGACGGTCCGCGCCCCATAATCATGAGTGAGGAGCGCTTGCCGCGATTGCTCTGCGCACACTGCGCGCGACAGTACTCACGGGACGGGACGGGGGGTTAATATGTCTAATACTCACGGGAGTTTTCTATTTAAAACTGAACTAATCCCGATAAGACCTAGTTAACCTTCTCGGTTGGAAGGTCAGATGGCAGTCGCTTTAGTAAAAATAGCGCCTACGACAAATCGTGGAATAAATTTCCAAAGCGGACCCCAGGCTCTCTGAGCCGTGGCATAAACCATGAAAATGCTAGGAGGAGGGAGAAGAAACGTATATTTTCATACGATTTGACTGTCGGCTGTGGAATATTTCACGTTTAATTTTTTCACATCACGTTCAACCTTTCTATGACGATAAATACTCGACTAATAACGAATATTTTCTTTTGTTTCAGGTAAGACCGAGCGATTCCCGCATCGCATTGCGTTGCGAACGCGGTGAGGGTATGTTTAAAAAAATGTTTGATTGATCTATAACCATTTTCTGCATGTTTACACTTTTCAAGTAACATTAATAAGGTAGGTACGATTTTTATTTGAGTTAATTCTTGTAAATGATGTCCAAATTTTACCTAATGAGTTATATGCAATTAAGTTAATTCCAATTCAAGTGCATTTCCATTACATAATTGTCGTGGGTCTTTACCTATCATTATAAGAAGGTAATCGTGTTTATTTAATCTTAAGTATTTTATATACCGACATATCATTAGCCTTACTCTATAATGCGTTCAAAAACCGCATATAAAGATCCCCATAGTAAAAAAAAATGTTACAACAAATTGTTTATATGTGGAAATGTTGTTATACTTAGCTAATTTTTATTATGGACTTCGTTAATATTATTTATGCCACACCTGGCCATAAAGTGCCTTTTTCCGCACGCTACACATACGGAAAAAGCCGATTTCTGCCCAAGTGTAGGCATAAAATGATGTACCTAACACGTGAGGTAATAAATAAAGCCCTTGATCGCATCTCGGCCTTTCTTTGTTTTACCGTACAAGTTAGGTAATGTACTATTACAGTACATATGGTGCTACGTTACAGCACTAGTGACTTATGTGCCTGCGTCAAAAATTAAAAGAGCCATATGTAATGTAAAACGTCGTACGATACATGTGCGAATAGGTATGTTTCGGTCGTGTTTTAATCTATCGCCACTCATTGCGGATTTTCTCCTGTTCGCACTTGTATCCTTATGTACTATTTCAAAACACTTGCTCGTAACGAGGTTCTTATCGTACCGCTTTTAGGCACATATTAAACACACGTACTTTTTCATTATATTATTGAACTAGTGTGGTAATGAGATAACCCAATCAAGTTAAATTTGTACCCCACGAGACTAAGTTACGTACACAGATAATATATTCGGTCGGACTTCAAAGTTTTTTATTTCAAACAAAATACACTCTGTTTTTAGCCGCATAATAACTTATGCGATAAAAAGTAACATCTCCATACTTAGTTAAATACAATGGATTAAAACCTTCTGAATTATTGAATATATGTGAAGTTGTATTAAAAAATTCATAATTCACAATAATTTGTGCTTTAGACATAAATAATTTCATTTTTTACTTTCGCCGTTTGGCGGGCCTTTGCTTCAACATTGCGCACGCAACGCGATTCGAAAAAAATTCACTTCTATGGCGCGTCGCGGTAACTTGTTTAAGTAAAACATTTGTGACCATTTTCTCGCTTTATTATTATAATAAAATGCAACTATAAAAGAATTAGAAGCAAAACTTTAACAATATGTGGATTAGGCTCCTCTGAAAACACAAAACGCGAGAGCTATCATGAAAATCTAGTTGTAGTAGTACCTACTCGTACTTACCTGTGAACTACTTATTTGTGAAGTTTGGGCCTTAGTTTAGGTGGATTTATTAGTTAAAAATGTAAAGTATTGTCATCAACTGACGTCGAAAAGGCAACAGAAGCAGCTTCAAGTAGTCAATAAAGGTCAGTCAAACGCATATGCTTATTAACATGTAGGCATTCTGACATGATTAAGTTAACGTTTTTAACAAAAGTTAGTAACCTCGCATAAAATTTTGATTTTTACTTACAAATGTGTTGAAAAATATCTAATGAAACGTGTGTGCATGGTCATTATACACATCGGGTTCCTTATTGCGCACTCGCTTACAGCTCGCGCGCACAATACCGCCTCGTGTACAATGACCATCCACACGTGTATCACAATGTACTTACTTACTATTTTTCAATTTTCGAACATTACTGACCAACTTCTCGTTGGTCAGTAATGTTCGAAAAGATTTCATCTTTATTCTAATATCAGTTGAGATGACGTTTAGTTAGAAACGAAGTGTCAATGAGAGCTACCGTATTTTTGCTCACTAGGCGGCGCCACTCATGAGTTTGTATGGCACGAAACCAATATTATAATTGATTATTTTTCATTCATTTCCATGTGAAAAGAGGTACATTACATTATATTCAAACTATTTTTCAGTGATGTGTAGATTCTGTGTTTTAGAAAATTAGGGGGGTAATACGATTTGGGGGATAATATTTGATAAAACAGTTAATTACTATTTGCGCTATTTTTACAACTAAATATACTTCTTTAATAGTTTAACCTGGTCAAAATCAACATTTGCGTAATTATATGTTAATATCGGCACTAAAGATGCCTATGGAATACGGATGACGGATGCTATCGGAAAATCATAAGAATGAAACACATTTTTACTATTATTTATTACTTAAGGTTTGTACTTATTTCTATATTAAAAACTTCTGACTGTTTTCTTTTGGCATTTCTATTATTTATTATTTACTTTTTAGTAGTTTCTAGTTTGATAACATAACATTAATATTTTTGACAAGTAGAAACGCTTTTGTATAAACTTACCTCTAAATTTACGGTAATTAACAGCCGTGTTGTTTTACACTCTCAATTTACCTAAAGCTTATTTTATAGCCAAAATAATATTTTTTAGTATTTTCTATTTCTTTGTAATAATTCCTCTAAAACTGCATATTTTTTAAAATAAGTTCGACTTAAATTAAAAACTAATGAGAAATGTATTGAACATGACATATAACCTTTTTTTATACTACTCACGTTCCACTAGCGCCACTAGCGGCGAATTCACTCGCGGTAGTCCTCATTGCAAACAATGCCGCACGCAAATCGATCGTTATTTGATATCGAACGATATAAAAATTGGGGCTGACGCTAGTTGGTCTCTTCTTTTTCTTCTTTTAAATAATGGCTTCCGCTCGAGAATTAGAAAGTTTTGCCAATGTCAAGTATTATCAAAATCTCAGTATTTTATAATAAATAGAATAGGATATTGCCACTTGGGCGACGTTGTTCGGTAATTGGTCCTCGATTTATGTTATTAAGTTTACAGCTTATAAGACTTAACATATAGTTTCTCAGGGGGCCGAGATCCCGGGACTACCGCTTGATGACTAAAGGAGTGATTGAACTCGCTTCAGGATTAATTTCTTAATTAGCTGCATACTACTTCGTTAGTTTACTCCACAATTAGCTATCAATTGCACATTAAACAACATTTAGCAAAAAAAAAAACCAAAAAGCTATTCCAGAGACGCTATCGATATCTTGAGTATCAAACGGAACTCTAGTTTGTCTCTGAACTGAACCTTAAAAATATAAATGTCAAAAAATGTATGTTAGAAAAGATTTCATTTATAAAAGTCGTAATGGCGGTCGATATATATGCGGTTTGAACGCATCATAGAGTTCATGATATGTGTATATGTATACATATAGCAGTGTATGTAATTGTAAATAATTATGCATTAGAACACCCGTGTGATGTTATTATGAAACTCAGCTGCCGCCTAGTTTCACAAAACCACAATCGAGTTTTAATGCCTTTCATTGCGCAGTAGTAAAGTTATTAAATTGCAACGGTTAACACTCACGTATTTTTATTACATCAGGCGTGACATGTTTCGACTGCATCGGGCAGTCATCGTCGGATAGACAGAGTGGTCGCCTTCGCGATCATCAGTATGACTCACGAAAGTTTAAATTATATAACAGTAGTAAAGTATCACATAAACTACTATAATATGACACACGACTCGAGTTTTGATTTCAAACTTTATAGATACATTATAACGGCCACTTAATTGTAGTTTATGTGATTTTATATAATGAAAAGCGTTACATTCGCAAGCGAATTTGTTCTCACAAAAAAGTTTATTATTATGGGGGTCTTTATATGCGGTTTTTGTGACGACCCCATCGCCCACTGGTTCCGACCGGTGCAATCAGTCAACGCAGGGCAGCTTGTGGCGAGTTGTTGGGGAGTAGCGACCCCACGAACCTGAACGCCCCTGGGGGACTCCGTCGTCCGACCAAGTCCTCCGCCTCTGGCTTGCCTTAACTGGCCACCCAGAGTGGGGTCGTGAGAGCTGTGTTCTCGAGGGTAGATGTGGAAACCTAAGTGGCGAGTTGGCTATATGTTTAAAGTCCAGTGACACCTCTATACCCCCAGCCCTCATACCGGTGTTGCCCTCGAGCCATCTTAGATGTCGCGTTTTTGTGGGGGCCCATCTTATGTGGGCGAGTCACCGTTTGCCGGAAATAAAATTGATTACCATTTTAAATAATATTTAAAACGGGTCACTCACGTAATTTAGTCGATTTTCGCTCGACATGTTTCGTTCTTTACGAAGAACGTCATCAGGAGCGCCCACTCGCGACAGAGGCAAGTTAGATTACCATTTTGTTATGCAGACGCCTGATTTTATTCTCTATAACCCAGTATTCAGTCCACCACCTTCACATAATAGTCCAGTATATTTTGGATTCCATTCAATCTCAATAGTCTATACAACCTGGCGGGTGCTGCCTCTGCGTGCGTCCCATGACTCGGGCAGATGCATCCGCTCGATGAACCCCTTTCATTTCATTAAATTGTCGAAAGGGCCTCTGCGTGTTGACTTCGGCTCCGCGTACGCCTCCCAAAGGTCCGGAACACCATTGTTCCGTCCGTGATAGGAAAGACATAATAATAATTATTTATTGCTCACCAATAATGATAAATACACATACAGAGAAAACTGTTGTACAAGATAATAAAAAAATTGGCACACAATAGGCGGTCTTATCGCTAAGAAGCGATCTCTTCCAGACAACCTTTGGGTGGTGGAGAAATTTAGAGAAATAAAATAAATTTAGAGGAGTAAGGATTGAGCAAGGGTTTTAGTAGCAGTCGGAAGAAAATTTCTAAGCCTCCTGAAGGAATCCACCGCAGCAAACATCTTTCTGAAGAGTACGGTCAAAAATAACACCCAGGTTTTGGAATCATCACGCCGTTGAAAATAATCTGTGGGAGATTATTCAAATTGAGTCCAGAAATCATCTTAGCATCCCAATGATGATGGCCTGGGTCTTTGCTGGGTTTACTTTTAGACCGTAGCTTCTGCTCCAGTCGGCAATGTGCCGTAAGTCACGATTTATAGAGGAGATTACCAGTGCAAGATCTTTGACCATGCCTTGGGAATAAATTTGGAGGTCGTCGGCATAAAGGTGGTAGGATGAATCTAAGTTATGAGTAATGGAATTGATGAAGATGGAAAACAATAGAGGAGACAGCACACCGCCTTATGGAACACCGGCCATTATGCTGCACCAAGAGGATCGAGAGGAATCCACCTTTACACGTTGCCGACGTCCGGTTAAGTAGCTACGGAACCAGTCGATAAGCTCAGGGGATACGTTAAGGGACCGTAATATTTCTAATAAAATATCAAAATCAACAGTGTTTAATGCGTTACTAAAATCTAGCAACGTTAACACTGTTAACTTCCGATCGTTCATGCCTGCGCGTATATCGTCTATAATTTTAATGAGAGCAGAAGCCGTACTATGTCCTGAGCGAAAACCGGATTGGTATGGATTGAGAAGGTCATTTGAATTTAGGAAACAGGTAAATTGATGGAACACTAAACGCTCAAGGACTTTGGACAAAAAGGGAAGGATTGAAATAGGACAGTATTCAGAGAAAGTAGTAGGATTGGGCTTCGTAGGTAATGGAATAATATCAGCTTCTTTCCAAGTCGTAGGAATTTTTTTAGAGGAGATTGATGTATTATGAATATCAGTAATGACGGGAAGGAGAATGTCAAGAAGAGTATATAGAGGAGTATAGAGTATATAGTGGGTATATAAACTAGATTAAACGAGTCTGGCTTAAGGTATGCCAATACCAAAGTGTGACGTTTTGGTTTTGTCAGAAATAAAAAGTGACAAACACGTTTCTTTACCATAGAAGGTAATCGTGGGTTTTTAAACGAATGAATGAAAGCAACGTGAAATTCGTGACACAATCAGCTCCATTTATTGTATGTTAATTGAATCTCGAACGCGTAGGCGCAAATTGAGCTCAGCTCATACATCGTCGTTTATCCGAATGAGACTTCCAGTAATGTTTTGACGATCGAGCGTAAATGACCCAGGTGGCAATATAACCTTGTGATTATATTGATTTGAATAAATACTAATAAACCGGTTTGAACTTGGAATTCGTTGCACGATAATTCAGTAAAGGAGTGAATTTGTCAATGACTGTTGCTTATGCATAGTGCAGTGGTACAGTACCTAGTGCAAGCGATACGCGCGGAGAACTACAAGTATCAAATCAAGATATTATTTTCAAAATCGGGATCTGGATGTGTGACGCAGTGAAGTGGCGAGCACGTCATCGCATGCAGCGAAGTGCATCGAGCGCGGGCAGACGGGTGAACCAGCGTGTGGTGTCCCGGGCTCGGGCTCGCGACGTCAGCTCGACCAACATGACTCGCGCGCTCTCGCTTAGTCATGGCAGTTGCCCCGAACGCCGCACACCTGCGATCAAACTTGGACTTACATTCCTAAACTTGTGATTTATCTGTGATATACTATCTGTGATCAATAGCCATGGGCTTCCTTGAAGGTGTATCGTTTTCTGTTTTCAAAAGGTGCCCAAATCTGAGAATGAGAAAAAAGAAATTCCGGAACAGGTAGGATTTTTGTGGCAAAATAAGATGAAACACGTGTGATTGTTATCATTTTCACTGATAACGCTTATCTTCGTTGCAATGTAGGTAGATTTATCGGTGTCATCATAAATAACGAAATGATATTGTTTATTATCGAACAGTCGATACTAATAATAACGGTACTGTTTGCGGTGACTCTTTGTCGATTGTTTAGGTACTTAATATTGATTTTCTATGTAAACCTTGAAGTTTTCCTTTAATCTATAATGATTGTGAAATGTGTTTTCTATTTGATTTTTACTGAGTAAATTTGATACGAACATCACAATATTAACGAGAAGTAAATATGCAAGTGGATTAATGGCAGAATCTATTCGATAGTAATTTACGATTAATTAGTCGCTCGATTCTAACAATTCTTGTTAAAGTCCGGTTTCAAAATGTTCTATTAAACTCTAAGTACGCAGAAAAATACTCTTGAACACGAAACAAAAGGTAAATAACAAATATTCCGTTCTGAGCATGTGTCGATTAAACAATGACAAATAAAAAAAGTAAATGTTGAAAATATAAACGTTACAAGATATTTAAAAAAAGATATTCATGACTACGAGTCACGTTTAGACTTTAAACCGAATCGATGTTTATTTTCCCCATTACACGTAATCTATCGGTGGGTTTACCACTTCTATCTTGATAGATCATAACATATAATTCACAAAAAACAGTTTTGCTTCTGGTTTATAAAGAAAGTGTACATCGTACAGTAATATAAATAAAACTAAATACCTATGTATGTTGTTAAAACAATTGCGTAGGTAACACTCAATGAAATAATGATTATTTTACAAAATAGTGTACTTACATAATGAGTAGGTACTATACTTGTCATGCACAATTGTAAATGACAGAATTATACTGATTAAGTTTTAAAAGCGTACAAATGACTACGTCATGCTCCTATGTAACCTAAAGAAAAATAGTTTCAACTTTCAAGGCCATAAGCAGTTTTGCACGAGATGAAGTAAACAAAGCAAGGCTATTAAACAATAATTGCTAAACCACACCGGCACAAGTTAGTTTTTTACTACTATCAAACTCGTACATGGAAAAAGTGTCCTTCTATGGGTTTGACTTAGACGTGTGCGCCGCGCCGGCGCGCCGCAGCCGCCGGCCATTTTTGCCACGCCGCCGCCGCCGACATTTGATCGGCGTAAAATCGGCGTGGCCTTGAATGACTTTCTTTCAATCAGACAAAATACTTAACACTAAGCATTGTATTTGGATTTTATAATGGCCTTAAGTAAGAAATAAGATGTATATATCCATGATTATCCTTCCATATATACCTACATATTATTTCATGTATAGGTATTAGTTTCATACATATTGATACATAACATAATATAGGTATAATAATAGGTATTCGTCAATAATAGTACATTACTGCAGAGGCCGTGAAGTAAGAGATTGCAGGACGAGTTTGTGGTAGACGGCCGAGTCGTAGGCCGAGGCTTGTATAGTGCTTTTCACAAACATTGTGAGGAAATATTAAAATTAAAATAACTACTAGGTAGGTATTAAGGTATTTGCCACCTTTTTATTTTTAAAGATGCCATTTGAATGAGCTATTCGAGCACCATGTTTAATCGCACATAAATATCCATAGAAACATAGAATTTGTTTTTTTTAATGTGGCAAGACTCGCAAGTATCTAGTGGTCGTTGGCTGTATGTATTTTTTCCTTTGTCAATTTAGTGTTAGTACGCAAATTAAAAAAGATAGAGCAGCGGACAATAATGTTTCATTCATACTTACGGTTACGCCATACATTACTTCACGGCCGCCGGCCAAGAAGAAAATGGGGGGAGCCGTAAACAAGAAACTTCATGTCTTCATTTCGTGACATAAATGCGTACATTTCCGATCATGTTTGAGAAAACGCTATTTAATTAGTGTTACTTTAAAAAAAATATGTTTCTAATACTATAATAAAGTACTTAGTTGACGATTTTCATCGTTCTTGCATTGGAAGGCTTCACCCGCACAGTTTATTTTCACTGCAGCTGCACCCCATCCCCTCTTAACACTTGAAAAATACTAATTGGACCTTGGGTTTAGCACTCAGTGTACCTGTGCCTACCTGCGCGGTGGATTGTGCATTTTCCTAACGTGGTGTTTATTTATCAAAGAAAAAATGAGTGAGGAACACAGTGACGAAAGACAAACTGACAATATCTAAACATATATACCTGTATGTGGTCATTGTAATCTCTTTAATCATTAATTTTAAAAAAATGTACACCTTATACATTTTTTTATAATAAAGTTTTATTTATTATGCGGACTAAGGTCGATTACACGCAATTGTTATATTGTATTGATCTCAATTTTAATAAACAAAACGAATAATTTCGCTTCTTTATTTACGTGACCTTCACGCCGATTTCACGCCGAAAACACGCCGCCGCCGCCGATTTTTTGGCAAATCATCATTTCATTTCACATCGATCATTTTCTAATCGGCGCACACGTCTAGTTGACTGCTTATAAAATGAAATGACATAACGTTCCGTTGAGAGTCTAACTTGATTGCGGGAAACACTGTCTGCGCCTACCGTAACCGTGGCCGTGATACGGAAACGGATCGCTGACTGCGAGCGCTGGTGCGCTTACATAGATAGCCATTCAAAGTTGAACTCGAAAACCAAGTTATTAAAGTACAAATTCGCTAAAATCGTGGATGAATTGAATCAAAAACACAAAGGACTATTCATGGTGGAGCATCAACGTTTCCTTTTTAAATAACAATAACTCCAGCTGGATTCAGTTGTAGTCCATTCATAATTCCTATTTCACGTGTAAAAAAAGACTAAAAAGGTGGATTATTTGGATTTTGGTAAATATAAATCTATTCTGTCTACTTATAGGTTGTTATATAACTAGTGCTAAAATAAGTTGTTTACTCACCTCCGTAGACAAGTAAACAACCTAGCGAATGACTGGTCCACCTTGTTACATCCGACCATGGTATATTCTATTTAGTCATCATTAAACAAGAATTATAATGACATGATGCGACTATAGTGCTGATCTCGCCTACTACCGCGAAAATTTGTATGTCCATCTCTGTCGCACTTGCCTATTTAAGGGGCTCCACGCGGAAATCGACGTTTTTTTACGAGTTTTGCCTCGATATTTCGCCACGAATACTATTAATACAATTACTAAACAATTAGTAATCGATTTATCAATCTTTTATCTTAACTTTCAAGAGCCGGATTTCGAAAAAAACTTATAGTTATCATTTAATTATTTTTTCAAACATGGTCTGAAAAAGCTAGCTGTACGATATTCTAAAGAAGTTAATGCTGTTATAATAATGCAATCTAAATATAAGTGTTCCTATTTAAAGTCTCTAATAACCTAAGAGAGATTTTAAATGTAAAAATATTGGTACAAAAGTTATGTACAAAAAACTGTTATTTTGGACTAAAATTGCCAAAGTTTTATGACCAATATCTCGAAGACAGTAAATATTTAAGTAAATATGATAAGCTAATTTTCTTAAGGCCGTTTGGGTTAATGTAGTAAGCCATAAAAATACTCGAAAATTGAGAGATACAGATCGAAGGCCATTGGGATCAGGAACGGCCTTAATTGAAAGAGATACGCAAAAACATGTTCGCATTAGGCCATGTCGTTGGCCATAAAGTGACTTCCGGATAGATACGTATCACTCAATGCAACCTTGTTAGGGTTCCGTACCAAAATGGTAAAAAATGAACCCTTATGGGGCTGCGACTCAGTCTGCCTGTCTGTCTGTCACATCGTTAAATATCTCGAGAACTACTTATGTTATCGATTTGAAATTTGGAATATTTATAAAGTTATAAACAAAGTTAACACTTACACATTGAGAGAAGAGTTATCGTACCTACATTTTATCTTTTATGAAAAATGCACAATAAAAGAGGGGGCAAAAGTTTAAACTTTAGTTACTGGGTCATGGGGGGAATCATTTGAAAGGACTAAAGAACATTAAAAAGAAATCTTATATCTAATATAAGCAAAAATGTAAACTCCCCCTTCTTTATCTCCGAAGTTTATGAAGGAAAAAATACGTTTTTTTTACACAACCTTAATATTAACCAAAATCTTTAAGAATTCTCTTCTAAATTATATTGTTCCTCTGCAAAAAAGTAGGGAACACAATGACCAAATATTACTATACAAAATAATCAATAATGTTGTCGATTCTCCATATCTCTGGCCAACGTACTCGCTCCAAAATGACTTTCGCAGTAAAATCTAGTAGAAATAATTACTCTAGAAATCGCTTTGTCATAAGGGCTTGTTCCACTCATAATAGTAGTTTATGCAACAGTGATATAATAAGAGTTTAAGAACAAATTATGAGCTGTTGCATACCCTAGTTTTTCTACGACAGCTAAAATAGCGTAAAAAGCAAAATCTAGAAACGTGGCAGAATAGGGAAGATGTTGTGCCCACTATGGAAATTAAAAAAAAACAACAACAGTGCTAATATAAATGTATGAAAATCCATAGGAGCAGTGTTCTTATGGAATACCACAGACAACGTTATATTTAAATGTATACTTTTTAAATATCGCTGTCAGTCATCTAATTGACAGATAGAAGTGCTGGAGTAAAAAATAGTAAATATAACCATACTGACATCTTCCATCAAAAGTATAGTAGTTAGTTATGTAACCGCAATAAGACCTGTGTAGCAAAATTAAAGTAGAGGTGCATTCTTACAATTAAAAGTTTTTTGTTGGTAAGGGAAGATTGCTTATAAACTTCTATTTTTATAGTTTATATATAATTGTCATCGTGCATAGTTTTGTTAAAAGTGTGTTTATAATATTGGTTGAAACTTTGTTGGCTTCTGATCTACCTAAATGTATTTAACATATGTATGATTGTAGCTGTTTGTTTTCCTTAATAAAGAAATTATAATTAAAAAATTAAAATCATAGGTATTACAGGAAAAATATAACATTGACCGTCAATAGTAAAAAAACACCGGAACAAAAGTTGAAAGTTAACCAACTGCGATTGTTTTTTTTTTCTTTAAATTTATGTGATATCATGCTTAAAGTTCTGCTCTATAACTAAAGTTAAAAAAATTGGTTGACGTCATAAAAAATATCAAGGAAAAACAAACTCGCATACTTACTCCATGCCGTTCAAACGACCTATTGTCATGTATTATCACGATTAGTAAGCATCCTTTGAAGTGAAAAACTTTAAAACGGATTAATCGCATATATTGACTATATGTATTTCCCTACGACGGTTAGATGATGTTAGCATTTAACCTTGTGATAACGAGTGCAGTAACGCAGCCTGGCTCGAAACGTAGGAAAATGTGGTCAACTTACGCGATTAGTCCGTTATTAATTGTTTCCTTTTAATTTCGGTTTCTATTAATGTGCAAGTAATCCGTTCTAAAGTGTTTAATTTCAGTGCAAGTAATTTATTTATATTTCGATTATTTGAACTTTGTTATTGAACGTTTTAAACATTTTAAAAATTCACTGTTTAATCACTACATGTAGGTATGTTTCAAAATACTCTCTTTCATCTCTTACGCTTTGAAAGCAGATCATTGTTTTCTATGAAATAGATTGAAAATTATACATGTCATCCATCGGTAGCTCCACCGGTGCTACGTAGTCTTCCTTCGTATATTAATAAAAGTTAGGTACCTTCTACTTCAAATTTATTGCCTGGTTTTTTTTTTTATAAAAAGGGTATGTCTACGTAGAGTACGTAGTGCGGTCTAAAAATTAAAGTAAAAATCTGGCAGTTCGAAAAAAAAATGTCCTTGTGATCGTCATTTATTCTGCTCTTTCGTTTTAGGTTTTAGATTTATATCGCTTGTGGTTTTATTTTCACGGCGTTTAAAACAACGGGAAGTCTGAATATTTTCGAAATAGATAAGCTTGAATATCGTTCCGCCATCAAGTTCCTTACAAAGGAAGGGGTCAGTTCCACCGATATTAAAAAAAGATTAAATGCTGTTTACATGTCCCCTTCATTTTCCACCGTAAAAAAATGGAGTAAGCAATTTCGTTTTAGGACGGGAGACCATTCACGACGAACCTCGCTCCGGTCGGCCTGTGGAGGCAGGCACCGAAGTGGAGGAGGATGTTCTGAGTGACCGAATATTACAGACCAAGAGCAGCGGCAAGAGACTATACTGAAAAATAAAAATAAAATTGTAAATGTATTTACTTATTTTCTTTGTAAGGCCGGAAACATTTGGACCGCACTACGTACATTGAATTCGCAAATTAATCTTTCCTCTGGCGTATCATGGATTAAAATTGAAAAACCGGAGAAATATACATTTCCGGAAGAGTGTATTTTAGGGTTCCGTACCAAAATTGTAAAAACCGGCCAATAGCATGTCGGGCCATGCTCAGTGTAGGGTTCTGTAGTTTATCATCCGTCACAACAAGCGAATTTAAAACGGGTTTTAATAGATACCATGCTCACAACAATAAAAACCGGCCAAGAGCATGTCGGGCCATGCTAAGTGTAGGGTTACGTAGTTCACCATCCGTCACAATTGGCGAAAATGGGTTTTAATAGATACCATGCTCATATCAATAAAAAAGTAGAATCTCCGCAGCTCTTATGACTTATACGCCCTTTTAACTAAAAATATGACATTTTCGTTCCGTTCGCGGTGGAGATAGTGGGTTGCTGGGGTGCGGACGCGAGGCAGTTTGTGCGCGACATAGGCCGTCGCCTTAGGCAAAAGGGAGACGACCCCCGCTCCGAGTCGTTTTTGGTGCAAAGGCTGTCCATAGCTATTCATCGTGGTAATGCCGCAAGCGTTATGGGCACTTTTACACCGGAAGCGATGGGATGGGAAGCGGTGGTATGACTAACGGTTACGTAGTGTAATTAAATAATGTATTGACTGACATGTTTCCGGACCAAGAATATACTTTTTTATGCAAAAAATCATAAATGGCTTAATTAAATAAATATTGTGGGACAATCTTATACAAATCGACCTAGTCCCACGGTAAGCTCAATAAAGCTTGTGTTGTGGATACTAGACGACGATATATATAATAGATAGATACATATAAATACTTAAATACATAGAAAACATCCATAACTCAGGAACAAATATTCGTAATAAACACACAAATAAATGCCCTGACCAGGATTCCAACCCGGGACCTCCTGCTTCGTAGGCAGGGTTACTACCAACTAGGCTAGGAGGCCGTCATAGTTGGTAGTAACCCTGCCTACGAAGCAAGAGGTCCCGGGTTCGAATCCTGATCAGGGTTAATTGACTATATTCAAAGTAATATTCATTGAAAGTCTTCATAAAGTTCTATTTTCATGAATTTAACTCGCACAATTCACTTTTTTTTAACTTCCGGAGCGATTATTTCCAAAAATATTCACTTTATGAAAATATGTTTTTAGCAAACCCCGATTGTTTTCAAATACCTATCCAGCAGTACCTGTGAGGTATTTGAAAACAACTTTAGGGTTGAAACTAAAAAAAACTTCTAGAAAAAACTTTTTATTTTACCACTTTGTTGGCATGATTGATATGTCATATTCATACCAAATTATAGCTTTCTAGTACTGACGATCAGTGAGCTAAGCCGCAGACGGACAGACGGAACTATAAGGGATCCTAGTTAACTACGGAACTCTAAAAAGGAACCCTTAGTGCGACAGTCAGAACTATTTAAGCTACCGATTTGAAATTTGGAATCAGGTTAACCCGGACACATTGTGAGAGGGCCGATAAATAAGGGAGCAAGAATGAAAAGTTTAGATACTGGGTTATGTGGGGTATCATATTAAAAGGCTTGATTTGCACATTTTTAAACAATTTTTCATAGTTTTTGATTTAAACGAAAACGTTTTTGATTTGTACAAAAATACTTTATCCATTAGCTCCCGAGTTAGCAAATACAATTATGGACAGTCAGCCACACAGCTACGATTACAGCCAAAGTGCCAAAAATATGTATATATGCGACCTTAATGCTGATGCAATGAAGTCCTGTACTTATACATATTATAGGCACTTTGGTTGTATTCGTAGCTGTGTGGCTGACTGTACGTTGATATATTTTTCTTAAGGCTTTGCGTAAATATTAGGTAATGTGTATCTATAGCGGATATAGGATTATTCATTAAATCACATATGCTAAAGTTATTATCACTTCCTTGCCAAACAAATCATCGAGGTACATTTTGAGTAGGTACCTATTCAATATTCTTACCAAAATCTTACAAAAACCTGTCAAATAACGAAAAAGTGAAACTGAAAAAGTGTTTTCGTAGAAAATGGTTGATTTGTTAACTTGAATTTCCATATACTTACTTGGAAAAACTAGTAATTTATCGGAAGTTAAAGGCAAACATACATCCATATATGTATAAATATATTACTAAACTATTAAAATATTACTTAAACCTTTCTGTACGGGGACTTGAACGCCTAGCACCGCGTGGCGTTCGCGAGTCGGCGGTTCGACATACTTTCACTTACGTGTATTTTCTGAATTTTACTAAACTAAACCTACCTACCTTAAATCTAAAATAAGTCCTTGAAACATTGTAACAAGGATGCTGGCGGCATTTCCTCGTTGTATCGCAATGCTGATACGTTGTGCGAGGAAGCCTTAACTAAATACCTACCTATCCGATGATTTAAAGTCGGAACACTGCTTAATGTTTGGTGTTTTAAATATTTCTCAGGTATAAAGACGTAATGTGGAGACTATGGGGCTCTAATGAAGTTCCACTGCAATCGCGTCTTGTTCCGTACATGTTCATAACAATGGTGCGATGATTTTACTAATAAAATATGTTTTTAATGTAGCATACCATTTAAAATTAAAAAAGAATATTTTTGTTTAAAGCTGAACAAAAGTCATATTTAAAATAAAATAAATTGCTCCGTTTGCCTCAGGAATGTATGATTAAAATATTTCCCTTTCGCGGGCACGTATACTTACTTATATAAGAGTTCTGAATGCTAATGACTTAGTATAATACCTACGAATTATATTAATCTAATATTTACAAGGCCAGAGTGAAGCTGGGTTGACCCGCCTTACCGGTACCTATATTGAAGATAACGTTGAGAACATGGATACAATAATTGCGCAGTAAAATTATCCTACATCAAATTTAGCACTGCTACCTTTAGTTTACTGACATATGGTTTTTAATCCACTAGATTTTTAGCTTAAGAGTATTAGTATAATCAATAGGTACCTACAAAATGTCGTATAAAGGATGACTCACACCAGTCCGTTCCGATCCGGGACGATCTGCCAGTTTCTATAGAAAGAATAAGAATCACATGATAGCTCGGAACCCTCGGAGGTCACGTGACGTTTTGTATAGAAACTGAAAGATCGTCCCGGATCGGATCGGAACGGACTGGTGTGAGTAATTTTTAATGTTTAATGTTGACATTATCTAACTATATGATACCAAGAAAGAATTCAATGTCTTTCGTTGTATCTTGTTTATCCATCGGTTAAAACCGTCTATCAACGGTGATCAATAATGATCATATTGTAATATTCATTTGTTATACGAGGGAGAATACTCAAGCAGTTCGTTGAAAAATAGGGGCGATTGTACCGACAAACCATTTATCACTTGGAGGTAATGATTATTTATTTATAATTTTGTTTGTTGCGTGTGGTACATAGGTAGTCCAAATTGGGTACTCTAACCTAATTTTTCATAAAAATAGTTATTATTTGTTAATTTAAGTGTTGATCCCTTTCTTACATACTCAAATGTCAAACTGACAAATAAGGACAAACAATAGATAGCTGTTTGTAAGTAACGGCAAAAGAAAACATGCCTGAAATAAGTGACAAAGAAGGATTTAATTCCTTTTAGTTTAATTAAGGTACTTCGTATTTTTGTTGTTGAGAGCTATGGCGAAAAATTGTAACTGTAGTAAACTCTATATGAAAGTTATTTATATTATACAGAGTGTCCTTACCTCCTCCCTCCTCGCGTCGGTTTCCTCAATGTTGAGGGTCGTGACCTCCTCTAGGAAAAAGTTTGCTGCGTATAATCCGACGCCATTTGTTCCTGTCTGCAGCCATGTGTAGAGCCTCGTGTACTGTGGCGTCGAGAGTGGAGCGGATCTGGTCAGTCCAACGTGTCGGGCTCCGACCTCTAGGTCTCTTTCCTTCCACTTTGCCAGTGACCATCAGCTTTTCCAGGTTATCACTGCTTTTCCTAGCCACGTGGCCAAAGTACTCAAGAATTCTACGTAAGCAGATGGTCGAAAGCCTAGTCTGGACTTTGAGTGTCCTTAACCACAGGACAAAGTCGAAAGTACTTACGCGTTCAAAATTGCATGGGCAGTTTATGAATGAATTCATTAACGAATTGCCCATGCACTTTTGAACGCGTGTGTTACACGTGTGTTTCCTGTCAGTCGTTAATTTGACAATGTAAGATTTAAATTCATGCATCTATTGGAATACGTCTCTGTCAAGCGTAAACAAGGGTAAAGTGCACAGTTCCTAATAATATGCGTCATGTGCTGTACACTTACAATGAACATCTAAAATTAGCATTGACAGGAAAACCTCTTTGTCACCCCAAAAAGCAAGAGCGACAGAGGAGATACAAATCCGCAATCGTTCGATTTTCGTGGTATTGGCCTTGTTCTATGGCACCGCATTCGCACTCAGGAGATAGTACCCAACCGCACTTGTGTAGGAAAGGCCGTGAGACTCCAAAGCCAGGTCTTAGCCTATTTAGCTGACGCAATTATTTTCTAGGCAATAGAAAACCAGGTGGGTTCACTGTAGGGTTGACGGTGATACCCATGTTTTAAGGAGGTCTGTCTCACCATTCCTTTTCCCACATTGCATTTGTGTTAAAATTGCAGTTTAAAAGGTTTTGTGCAGTAGTATGGTGGGAATAGTTCCATGTGGGTTTTCAGGGTTTGTCCAATGTCTGAGGTCACGTTGTATACTTTAACTTGCTCGGGATAATCGGGACTCAAGAGTAGCACCTGAAGCAAGTACAAAAATAAAAATTAAATTGAAGGAAATCTTGCCAAAGGAAATAGTAGAATAGATTTTTTATAAGTATTATTGTTGACGTCATAGTTTTAATGCGTTTATTTGATATTATTTTTGAATTACGAGTAATTTATATTTTTACGCCCCTACTTAAAATTTATAATAGTTTTAATGCGTTTATTTGATATTATTTTTGAATTACGAGTAATTTATATTTTTACGCCCCTACTTAAAATTTATAAGATATACCTACCTAAAAGATTTTGATTCAACTTTTGACATAATAAATGCGTATGTGCTGATTATCTGATTAATATACCTATATTAAAATATTTGACTGTCATAATGTTAATTTATTTAGATTAGCTAATCATGCTAAATATATGATTTTAATTGTACCCTTTTGTTATCAGACAGAGACAAAGTAACGCTGCACATAATTTCAATGATTATTCATAACTCTGTTTTACATTGCTATTTGGATATTTCCAAGGGTTTAAGAAATAAATTGGTATTGTAGGTCATGACTAGGGAATGCAACCGATTTTATTTTAAAAGCCGCAGTTTCGGCTAAAAACCGAGTTTTTTCCATAAAAGAACCTGTTGAAACCTGATGAAACTTAAACTGTTTTCAATTGGAGCAGAGGAGCAGTTCGTCTGTTTCATTTGATTTGAAAACAATAGAAACACAACCATATTCTCTACAAAATGTAGGTATTTCAATTTCCATCACCTTAATCGTCGGTCCATCTACTTAGTCTGAGGCTCTGAGGCGTTTTCCCAAGCTATGTCTTCCGGTACGTGATTGGCCACTTGCTAGTTAAAAATCTTTTTGCCCCAAAGTATAATTATTTATTCAAATCATTTTAAAGTGATTCGCAAGTAAAAAACTTTCCTCCAACACAGAAAACTAAGTAGTTTTATCTAGGGAAAACGCGTTATCACTAAATACCAGTTTTCATGATAACTATAGCTAGCAGAAGACGAGCAACTGTATTCAAAGCTCATAATTTTTAAGAAAAAAAAAACCGACTTCATTTGGTTCCCGGTAAAAGTGAAATTAAGAATTTGTTTGAGTTAGCCAGTTTACTTCACAAATATCCAATACACCGCACGTGTACGATTGAAAATTGAGGAGCTTTCTTAATGTCCTAGGGCTTCCATCATTACATTTGAAGTATAATCAAACGGAACTCCCTTGTAGACCTTTAAACAAACAAAATAACAATGTGTTAAATTGGATGACAGACTATAAATTAACGAGCATATTCATTATGCCATCCCTGATTACCAACATCAGGTCCACTCCAGCAAAATGATGGCCCCAGTAAGAAAATGCCTAAGCTAATTATAAACACCCTCTAATCATAATTTACCTGCCGTTCAAATTTGAGGAGTTCTCTGAATTCTTCTAGAACTCCATCATCAGAATATAAATCAAATCAAAAAGATGAATGTCACAACTAGGATAATAAGTAGAGCTAGGTTTATAAACCAGTTCCACTTTGCGATCCCTGGTCTTCATCATCAGATCCAGTTCATCAAAATGTAGTAGTAAGGTACTCTTTGCCCAGGCTCTTATATTTATTATGTTTTAAAATTTCGGCGCATTCAGCCGCTCCGCCCGCTTTTACAAAACCCTTAATTAAAAACAAAGGGTTTTTGAACAACTGAAAATGTCATCCTTATTGTGACAAATCAAAATAAAACAACTCTTATTGTGTACGCTTAATGCGGCGGGAACGCCAGAACTAAGTTTACTTGCCCCAAACCATAAAAATCGCAGTTGTATTTTTGCATACAGTTTCTCCTCTCAACCTCGTTCCGGACATATTCTCCATGATATGGAGCACATCTTCTTTTATTCCACATTCGCTACGGTATTTATTTGTTGTGTGTCGCTTCTGCACTCGTGAAAATTTCACGAGTGCAGAATGTTCATACTTATACATAAGTAATAGCTCACTTACACAAATAGCGTTGGAGGCCCAGTGGTACAAGCGTGCGACTTTCAATTCGAAATTCGCGGGTTCAAACCCCGGCTCGTGCCAAGATTATAAGTTTACTAAAACGGAGCTTAGTTAGTCATGTAAAACGAATTTACACAATTAATGCCGGCCATACAATTAATAAGTTTATTTCGGGCAGGACCCATAGATATTTTAGTACCTACTGTACATTATTTCTTATTCACTACTGTTAGTAGGTACATACATATAATTCCTATATTTAATTTAAAGATAAACCATTAATATTTCTACTAATCGCTTATATCTAATACTAATCGCTTATACTAATCGCTTTTCTTTCTTTTCTTTCTTTTCTTTTCTTATACTAATCGCTTTTCGGTGAAGGAAACTAGTGGTGTTAGCGACGCGCTCACGAGTACCATTTAAAACTAGAAATATGTATACCTAGCTGTAGAAATGTATCGCATAGATAACTCATAAGTACTTTAAGTTAACTATTGGCGCGCCCCACCAGTCTGCATGCATCCTCTGACGGGGCCGCCCGTAATGCGCAAATTTTCTTATTTGACACGTGGTCTATAATTAAGTTATTTTTCTGGACCTTTGTACTTTTTAAATGTTTTGTTCGTATTTTTCCGTGTTTTTGAACATTAAAAGTGTATTTGAACTCAGTGCTTTCTCTTCAACACCAAGACCTCACCCTACCGGCTTCAGTGGTCTTCGAACCGGATAGATGTTTCATACTCCAAAAATGGTGAAAACTCGCAGCACTGTACGCAAAGAGCTCATGGAAAATCAAGAACAAGGTGCTAATAATGGTAATACCGAACAAGAAACAAAGAATGTTCCAGAACCTACGTGTCACCGTTCGGAACGAACGGCGGCGGGTAGCGGTATAAAAACCGAGCCGCGCCCTGTTCACTCGCTTGCACATTCAAAATCTAAATCCAGGTCTTCGGTATCATCTATCGAGGCACGTAAGAAGCGATTAATTTTGGATGCCGAAAAGCGAAAAGCCGATATACAGATGCAACTAATTGATAAAGAGCTAGACGCAGACCTAGCCGACTTGGAGGAGGAGGAAGATGAGGAAGTATACAGTTCACATGAGAAGGAGGATCGCACACGGAACATCGAGAACTGGATAGAAAAAAGCCAGCTGGAGTTGGACAAGTTGAGCGTACTGCCGCCGAATGAGCCCGTCGCAGGTGTCTCGCGAGACACGAAAGACACAATTCAAATGCTCGCTGCAACAGTCCAGCAGCTAGCCGCAGCTTCTATCCAGAACAAGCCTAACGCCAACCTATTGAGCCGCATCTGCACGCCCCGAGACCTTCCCGAGTTCACAGGAGACCCGCTAGATTGGCTGCAATTCAAAAGGGCGTATGAGGAGTCGACCGAAGTGTGTCATTTTAGTTCTAAAGAAAACCTGTGGAGACTTCGTAAATGTCTGCGTGGAGCAGCAAAAGAAGCAGTCTCAGCTCTGCTGATCAGTGCAACGTCGCCTGATCGCATTATGGAAACGCTGGAGCTACGATTTGGTGATCCAGACTGCATTATTTCTAAGCTGATGCAAGATATTAAAAGGCTTCAACCCGTCTCCCCAGAATACCAAAAGGATATAGTCCAATTTTCTGTAAAGGTGCAGAACTTCGTTGAAGCTGTAAGGTCAGTAGGTCGTGAAGAATACCTACAGGGCATGAGCCTAGTGTCCCTCATTTTATCTAAACTACCTACTGTTTTATTGTCAAAGTGGTCGGATTATAGCTTTCCTGTTATTAAAGCTGGCTTGAAGTCACGTTTGGATATATTAGCAGACTTCTTGAATACGGAAGCTATACGTATATCTACTACTTCTAATATTTATACTATGGGTCAACGCGCGGAACACGTAAAAACTAGAAGTTACGATAAGAACCCGCGCCCGCAATCTGTTAACCTGCAGTCTGTGCAAGATAACGCCGACAATAAGTGCTATTTTTGCCAAGGATCGAAACACAAGTTATCCGAATGTAAACAATTCAGAAAGGCACTTCGGAAGGTACGTTGGCAGTACGTAAAACGTAATGGTATTTGTTACAAATGTTTGGATTCCCGCCACAGCCGAGAAACCTGCCCTGCACCGGTATGCGATAAGGATAATTGTGGTCAAGCGCATCACAAGTTACTGCACTTCGTAAACAACAACGCTGCGCGCCGGCCGAGCGACCGCGCGCCGCCGGGCCGGGAGGTACCTATCGTCACCGCGGAGCCCGCCGGACCCCAGGAGTCCTCGGCGGAACCCGCCGGCGACGCGAACCCACCGACGACGGAGGCAGTTAATAACGTTAACGCAAGTAGTCGCGAAGTGTTGCTAAAAGTATTACCTATTCGTGTGCATACGGCTAACGGTAAAGTGATAAACACTAGTGCGTTACTCGATGACGGAGCTGGCGTAACAATGATAAGTGCTGACTTAGCTGCCCGCGCGGGGCTACGCGGACAACGTCAAACAATGCGCGTGCGTGGACCTTGGAGAAATAGTGTCATAACGTGCAATAGTATGGTGCTGGATATTGAACTCTCTGGTATGGACAATAAGGTTCACTCAATCAAAGCAAAAGGTGTATCTGAGTTAGATTTGCCATTGAATTATAACTTATCTAGTGTTGATTGTACTAAATATCCTCACTTAAAAAATATTGCAAGTTCAATGTTTAATGATTTAAAGCCAGAAATACTCATAGCGCAGGATAATTATCATTTGTTGGTACCGTTAAAAATTATCTTAGGTAATACTCTTAAAAATGAGCCGTCTGCTACTTTGACCCCCTTGGGCTGGTGTATTCACGGTCCCGTTCAGGTTACGCCAGCGACGCGCGCTGCGGGCGCTGCTGACGCTGACGCCGCCGCCGACGCCTACGCCGGACACGACGCGAGCGCGTCGGTGTTGTTCGTGGGTGACTGCGGCCGCGAGGAGCGCGCGCTGCGGGACCTGCACGAGGAGGTGCAACGCGGGTTTGCGCTCGACGCCGTTGGAATATCAGGTAAGCCACGACAAAACGTGGACGACCTGCGGGCAGTCGAGCAGCTGGAGCGTACCGCTCAGCTCGTCGACGGCCGCTGGGTGGTCGGTTTGCCCTGGAAGGATCCTAACTGTGCGATGCCTGACTCATTCCCGAGCGCTCTGAGTAGGCTCAAAGGAATCGAAAGGAAAATGAGTCGGGATCCCGGTTACGCACAAAGGTACGTCGAACGCGTAAACCATTTATTTGATAATGACTTTGCCACAGAACTAAAGGAGACTCAACGCACTCAAAGGACGTGGTACATGCCACATTTCGGCGTTGATAACGTAAATAAAAAAAAGTTACGTTTGGTTTTCGATGCTGCTGCCACTACAGAAGGTTTGTGTCTAAACGATTACCTACTAAAGGGTCCGGATCTACTGAACTCTTTATTAGGTATCATGTTACGCTTTCGTGAGCATAAAGTAGCTGTCACGGGTGACATAAAAGACATGTTTTTGCGAGTTAAGATTCAACCCCAGGATCAGGACGCCCTACGCTTCTTATGGAGAAGCAGCCCTGCGGAACCAGTTAAGACATACGCCATGACTAGTTTAATATTTGGAGCGAATTGCGCGCCCTTCGTTGCGCAATTTGTAAAGAATAAAAATGCTTCGCTATATGAGTCATCTATGCCCGCCGCGGTCGACGCCATAGTAAATTCCCATTATGTCGATGACTACATACAGAGCCTCCCTGACGAGCGTACGGCTATCCAGATGGTCAAAAATGTCACTGACATACATAAAAAAGGTGGGTTTCAATTATGTAACTTGACTAGCAACAGTATCGCTGTTATCGATAGCATTCCAAAAGAAACCTTAGGAACTGCTGCGGTAAAGTTCAAAGTCGGCCAGCAGTTCGAAGGCGAGCGGGCGCTTGGGCTTCTGTGGTTTCCAGGTACGGATGAGTTAGGTTTTGATGTCTCGCTAAAACGTATTCCTGATAGTATAATTCGACATAAACAAAGGCCGTCTAAGCGCGTTATGTTACGCGTTATAATGTCAATATTTGATGTATTTGGGTTTTTGTCGCCTTTTACAATACAGGGTCGAATTATGCTACAGGACACGTGGCGTCTCAAAATTTCGTGGGATGACGACATTCCTGACGAAATTTATAAAAAGTGGTGCGAATGGATCGAACTACTCAAAGTAGTTGATAAGATTCGCATACCTAGATGGTACCAATGCAGCGCTGGGAGTGGGAGCGCGACGGAGAATGCATCTCCCGTCGCAGGCTGCAGCGTAGAGGGTCTACGCCGTCCTGCTACGAAAAACGTGACGCAAGCGGGCGCCCGCGCCGCGCCCGGTACCAGCGCTACGAGTGCTACGCAGGCACATCTATTCGCAAGAAATATAATAGGTACTGGTGATTATTATACAAACCTATCTCTGCATATATTTAGCGATGCATCTACTAAGGCAATGTGCGCGGTGGCTTATTTTCGCTGGATTAAAGATGATAACGTTTACGTTACATTCGTTGCCAGTAAGTGTCGTGTGACGCCGGTTAAATCCTTGACGGTGCCCCGTGCTGAGCTCCAGGCGGCTTTGTTGGCTGCGCGCTTGGCGGACACCATTAATAAGGAACATAAGCTATCGCCCGCGCGCCGTTATTTCTGGTGCGACTCGTCTACCGTGCTGCACTGGATAAATAATAATACGCGCACCTACAAGGCGTACGAGGCGAACCGGTTAGGCGAGATCGATAGCCTTACGAATATATCAGAGTGGCGTTATGTACCTACAAAATTAAATATCGCCGATATTGCTACTAGAGAGGTATTTAACTATGATTCATTTATGAATGAGTGGTTTCAGGGTCCGCAGTTTTTGTACTCGCACGAAAAATCCTGGCCGCTTAACTTTTTGGAACCTGAAGCGAGCGAGGTTTTTTCTGGCTGTGTTAATGTAAACACACAGCTAGATATATTGTGTAACTTACCTATTCCAGACCCGGAACGATTTTCTTCCTGGCTTCGGCTGCTTAGGTCAACGGCGGCTGTCCTTAAGTTTATACTTAAATGTAAAAAACTTACCTATGATGACAGTTCATTGATGGCCCGGGCGGAGCTGTTGATCTTAAAGCAGGCGCAGATGGACACTTTTGGCGATGAGATCGCTGAAATAAAAAATGGTAAGAGCGTGCAGCGCAACAGTAGGTTGTTAACTTTGTCTCCTTATCTAGGTGATGATGGCTTATTGCGCGTTGGTGGCCGCATCGACGCCGCGCTGGATGTGCCGCTGGCGACTAAGAGGCCCGTCATCCTTGACGGAAGGCATCCCGTGGCGCGACTCCTGGTGCGGCACCATCACATCAAGGCCGCGCATGGACACCAGGAGACAGTAGTCAACGACCTCAAACAAAGGTATTGGTTGCTCAGATTGCGCTCAACCGTTAAGTATGTGGCTTCACGTTGCATGCTATGTCGGTTGAGGAAGGCTAAGCCGCTGATTCCGCGAATGGGCGATCTACCAGCGGCACGTTTAGCCCATCATCAGCGATGTTTCTCATTTTGTGGTTTAGATTTGTTTGGCCCGATGGAGGTAGTTGTCGGCAGACGCCGCGAGAAACGCTATGGCGTTCTCTTCACTTGCCTCACCGTTCGGGCGGTTCACATTGAGGTCGTACATTCCCTTACCACTGATTCACTGATCTTAGCCCTTCGAAGAATGGCGTCTAGGCGTGGTTGGCCTAGCCATTTTTTTTCGGATAACGGCACAAACTTGCGGGGCGCTAACACCGAATTAAAAAACGCCATTAAAGAAATAAATAATGAGGACCTAAAAACAGAAGCGGCCAACAACCGCGCTCAGTGGACATTTGTTCCTCCTAGGACTCCTCATTGGGCTGGCGCTTGGGAGCGCCTCATCCGGACGGTGAAGGTATCTCTTAGCGTCGTTCTTAAGGAACGCGCCCCAAGGGATGAAGTTTTATTGACTCTGCTAGCCGAAGTTGAAAACATAGTCAACAGTCGGCCTCTGACTCACGTTTCAGTTGAGCCGGGAAGCTCCGAGTCAATTACCCCAAACCATTTTTTATTGGGGTCCTCTTCCAATTTACCTATAGCTGGACAATTTGATGACTCCGACCTGTACCTAAGAAAAAGGTGGCGCACTGCCCAAAGACTCGCCGACATGTATTGGCGCCGTTGGCTAAAGGAGTTTCTGCCCTTGCTGATACCTCGTCAGAAGTGGCAGCGGGAGCAGAGACCTCTGCGCGAGGGCGACCTCGTGCTGATCGCCGATCCTGACTCACCGAGGAACGTGTGGCCACGAGGTATTATTAAAACAGTATTTCCAGGACGAGATGGACGAGTCAGAGTCGTCGAGGTCACCACTCAAAGAGGTGTGCTGCGCCGGTCCGCGGCACGCGTCGCTCCTGTTCCTATTGTAGAATAGTGCTTCGCACTAGGGGTGGGCTCTGTTAGCGACGCGCTCACGAGTACCATTTAAAACTAGAAATATGTATACCTAGCTGTAGAAATGTATCGCATAGATAACTCATAAGTACTTTAAGTTAACTATTGGCGCGCCCCACCAGTCTGCATGCATCCTCTGACGGGGCCGCCCGTAATGCGCAAATTTTCTTATTTGACACGTGGTCTATAATTAAGTTATTTTTCTGGACCTTTGTACTTTTTAAATGTTTTGTTCGTATTTTTCCGTGTTTTTGAACATTAAAAGTGTATTTGAACTCAGTGCTTTCTCTTCAACACCAAGACCTCACCCTACCGGCTTCAAGTGGAATGGGCTTATTTTAAGAACTGTGAAAAACTTTAGCAAGTAGGGAGTTTATATGAAACATGTGACGCCACTACCAAGCAACCTACACAACCTACTCAAGTTTTTTCCGTTTTATTAAACATTCGTTGAAAAAATAGCTGTGGTTACGTTTTTCCGATAATTTTCAGGTGCTTTATTTTATGCATGATAACAAAAAAATATATTACCATATTCAACTTTCCTCGTATTACAAGCATTTTTTTAAGGATTCAACCAAACGCGTTGTTATGTTCATAAAAATTGAACTATGTGTTTTTTACTATTATTATTAGATACAAAAGTAGTATGATGGGGCGTAGTACGTACGTCACTGTACAGTCACCATCAGATATTTCAGATATTTCAGCAGAGCCAATGGACACACAAATATCTGTGCGCGCCTCAACACTCAAAACAGGACGACACCGATGTTGCCATTTTTTAATTTCTACCTTTTTACTGTCGCACTGTGCAGTTTATGTTTACAGTACATTGCTGCTGAGAAAATTACCAAAAAATAATAACGTGGTCATAATCAAGTGTAACATAAAATCACCTCTCTTAAATAATGATACCTAACACTAATGCATAAACTATAACTGGTTTAATTTATCGTCCTAGACTTACACACTGTATATCAGATGGCAACTGTACTTACCTGGCTCAATGACATTTATTTTGTTTCTGAATTAACACGCTTATATAATATATAACCATACCATGCATATGATTGCAGGCAGAATATCGACCTGAAGTGCGCGGGCTTACTTTTAAAATTTAAATGTAAAAAAACTGATTCAGTTCACCGAAGATTTGATATTCACTACTTAATCAACGTTCAAAGGCCATGTCTGTCCGCAGAGACTCGGTTACAATATAATAACTAAGTTAAAATTGCACGACAGGCGATCATTTTCTTACCTATCCGACGCTTTTTAGGGTTCCGTACACAGGGTAAACCGGGACCCTAAAGACTCCGCTGTCGGTCTGTCGGTTACCAGGCTGTATCTCATGAACCGGGATAGTTATGCAGTTGACATTTTCACAGATGACGTATTTCAGTTGCCGCTATAACAACAAATACTGAAAAAACTGAATAAAATAAATATTTAAGGGGACTCCCATACAACAGACAGGATTTTTTTGCCGTTTCTATAGATAATGGTTCGGAAACCTTAGTGCGAGAGTCCGATTCGCATTTTGCCGGTTTTTAGTTTTCTGGGCCTGAAAACGAATGAATAAGAATTTATAAACCATAAATAGGTTATATGTGGCATATTATATGAAGAAGGCTCGTTGTGAGAAATACATTTTTAAATAATGTATTAGGTAAACGGTTTTGCAGAACTTTTATAGACATTAAATGATCTTATGTTATGGTTTTTTGGAAGGCAGGCGAGTCTTCCCTATCGCACTGGTATTTAAACAAAAAATATACAGAAAATGGCTCTTAGACCAAAAATATGAGCAAAACATATATTTTTATTATTGTTTTGCACTTCCCTGTATTATTTGTTTACAGTCTTGTAAATGAAAACTCCTAAATTTTCAACTGACAGACAAGCGTCAAACCTTGTTGACGGCTATATTTTTACTTAGTTACAAATAAACAGTAAACAAAGCGTTTGCGCGTTGCTAATGACTACAGCCATTATTTAAATGATTACCTAGGTTACTTTTAAACAGTACTCAAAGCGCAAGTGCGTTGACATGGCAACGTAAATATTGATAATTTGCCCTTAGCTACATATCAACAGTAGGTAACAAATAAACAAACCTTACAAAATGTTAGGAAGGCCATTAACCAAAGAAAGAAGACAGGAAAAGTGAAAAAATTCACGACCTCTACTTTTCCTTTCTTTCTGTGAAATCAGTTTTAATGTTTGCTCTTTGTTTGGTTACATACTGTATAGGTACTTACTGTTTTTTTAATTAGTCAATTAGGGTGTATTACGATAGTCTCGCATTTAAAAAAACGCAGTGTAATTTTGAAATGAGACTGTTCAGATGATGGAATTATAAGCAATCATCTGGTGATTTTCGAAATTATCCTACTTTAGAACTTATCCCAATATATCTACTTACTTAAAAAACAAAATAGAATGTATATATTATATAAGTGCGTTAAATAATACAGGTTGGTGAATCATAAGGTTATAAAGTCTGTTCTCCATTCTAGGGTTACGTAATCAACTAGGGATCAAGTGAATATTTTCTGAAATATCGCTCTAGAAGTTGGAAAAAGTCTGCTTAATTTAACTTTTGAATTTCGACTCTAAAAATTATAAAAAATATGATTTAAGTAGAGCTTTAAAAGATTTTTTTAACGTGGTCACTTGATCCACTTTTGTTTCTTTTTGCAAAAAATTAGTTCTCTAAGTAAAAGGGCAGAGGTATAGTCTGACAAGCAACTGAGCGCCGTAACAGTAGGACAAAAAAACTATATCTATCCCTTTTTTCGAGTTCGTAATACTAGCGTAAGAAAAGGACAGTATGCTGACCTCTATCCTACAGTTACTGCGCTCGCTCGCTTGTCAGACTATATGTCAGTCGTAAGTCTCGTAAGAGGTAGACCACGTTAGTAATTGTCTACCTCTCTTAAACCCTTATCTACTTAAACCCCTTCTAGATTCGCTTATTATGACGGACGGACTACGGAACCCTACCGCTCAGTGTAGCCCGACATGCTCTTAGCCGGTTTTTTAAAATATGTGATGCACACGAACTTGCCTAATAGCAAGCGATTACCGTCGCCTATAGACACTTGCAATACCTACCAGTGGGTTTTTTTTAAATAAAAACTTAAGGAATTATAATTATAATGAGTGAACAGAAAGCAAAGAGGGGATTTAATTTTATCCTCTCTCCAATACCTGTTCGTTTTTTACGTACATACCTATCTTTTAAGCTCACCTCACGCACACTTTATCGGGTTTACTTCCGAGCTACTAAAGAAACCGAATGCGGTTGGTGGTAGCGTACACATTACCCGTTTTTAATCGTTAGCCTTATAATAAAAAGAAAAAGTAAACATAAAAAAGGCGCGGCGTTTTTCTTTCTTAGCTGATAAGGCTATTTGTATATATTTTTTTACTTAGCCTATTAATAATTTAACTAATTAAGTAGGTAGCTATAGAGATCATATCTCCGAATTATTCCATTGGAATATTTTATTGCCTATACCAATGTAGGTAACTGATGAACGTTCGACCCTATTACTCCTTAAAACAAAAAAAACAAGGTTAATTTGTAAATATAATAAGGACTACTTGCACTAACCGGGGTTAGCCAACTAACCCGGAGTTAAGCGTTATTTTTGTATGAAACTTCACAACTTAACTCTGGGTTGGCAGGTTACCGTCCGGAATACTTACTAAGTGTATTAGAAAGAGCACAACGTTTTGTTTTAAAAGTTATGCACTCTTTGCCATTTTTGACTTCAACTGAAAATGTATACATATAAATCTGCTAAGGTTCTGACAGTGAGGCAACTATATATATTAAGTATTATACTCAAGTACCACTTCAACCTCAATTATGACAGACAACTAACATTAAAAAATAATCGGCGTGCATTCTATGTAGGAAAAAGATCTAATAAATTTAATACAGCATTTATCAGAAGATTTTTTGATTTCAATGGTCCACATTTGTATAATAAACTAAATTAAATTCTTAATATTTATCACAAAACAAAAAGGGAAGTGAAAGGAATTGTAACTGACTGGCTACTAAATCAAAATTAGGATAATACAGAAAATATTTTAAGTAAATAACATTCTTTCACCTTTTCTGCAAATAAATACCCTCATATACACACACACACACACACACACTCGCGCATGTTCCTTCTGTAATATTATTTTTCTTGTTTAATGATTCCTTTAAAATTGATTTATTAATTTAAATCCATTGTAATAGGTAAATTTATATTTATAAGCATCGTCATATAAACATTAATGTTTGGGGAGGAGCGATGTATACCCTAAAGCACAGATTTATACCTATTTAGGAAGCAGAGTTCCTATGTATTTTTAAGAGCTAGGTATTTTGTAATTGATGTTTTTAATGAATAAATTATTATTATTATAAATTATGTACTCCGTGTAAAAGTCGATTTTAATGACCTAATTAAATACAAGAGCAATTCAAAACGCGCCGAAGCCCACCAACATCGAGTTAGTTCCCGGTTGATTTTGTGAAAAGCAATAAATCTTTGCAGGCGAGGTAGTTCTGTGTTGATATTTAAATTTACTCAATGCCGCGGCAACTCGGGAAATCACTTTTTTGCAGCAATATACAGAATCTACGGTTTACGGGCAAAGGCTGTGGAATTTCCCGTAACCAGAGATGTTACTCATGTTATCGGCTTATCGCTTTTCAGCAAACTTGCTCGTAACGAGGTTCTTATCGAACCGCTCTTAGGCTCATAATCTAAGATATTGAACAAGCGTAATTTTTCAATACATTATTGAACAGAAGGGCATGGTTAGCATGGTTGTAATTTTGTCGACTATCTCGTCATACGTGACTTTCGCACTTACACACATGTTAGAACGTGACAGCCTCGGTGATAGTATATAAAAGCCCGACCATAAAATACTCGCTGGTATGGTAATGAGATAACGCCATCAAGTTCAGTTTGTACCCTACGAGACTAAGTTACGTACACAGACAATACATTCAAATTTTGTCGGATTAGAAAGTTTTTTTTTTCAAACAAAGTAGGTACACTGTTTTTAGCCGCATAATAACCTACTTATTTGTGACGTTTGCACCTCATGTAGATTAGTTGTAAATATAAAGTACCTATTGTCATCAACCGACGTCGAAAAGGCATCGCAAGAAGCTGCAAGTAGTCAATAAAGGTCAGTCAAACTCATATGCCAAGTAAAATGTAGGCATTCAGAGAGCCTCCTACCACGAACATCGAAAATTGGCATTGACGGAATAACCTCTTTTTGTCTCCCGAATTTGCAAGTTTGACAGAGAGGGAGATATACATTTTTGATCGTTCGTTTTCCGTGGTACTGGGCCAGGACATGATTTTGATAATTAAGTTAACGTATTAAACAAAAGTTAAAAACCACTAATAAAATTTTGAATCTTCTTTACAAGTGTGTTGAAAAACGTCGTATAAAACGTGTGTGCATGGTCATTATACACATCGGCTTCCTTATTGCGCACTCGTGTATAATGACCATCATAGCACACTTGTATCACAATTAAACCTTTATATGTTTATCGAATAGGTAGGTACAGACGCGCCTACTGAAAACTTGTAAACTATGCTTTATCTGTCTTGTATAGTACACTATGTATATGTATACATAACCTAATTATTTAAAGAGGTGTCACACATACAACAACAATTACGTTTAGCCATAAAACTGACATCGACATTTTGAATTTAGAATTGTTCTTCAGATTTTGGTAATTTTAACAATTCATCACCTTCTCTCTTAACATAATACGAGTACTTACTGTAGATTTTGGGCCAGTCACATAAAGAAAAGAAAATATTATAATAAAATACGTGAGTGATATCGGTAACTTTTGTATGTCTTTCCCATCACGGAACAATGGTGTTCCGGACCTTTGGGAGGCGTACGCGTAGCCGAAGCCAACACGCAGAGGCCCTTTCAACAATTTAATGTAATGTAAGGGGTACACCGAGCGGATGTTGCACCTGCCCGAGTCATGGGACGCACGCAGAGGCAGCACCCGCCAGGGTGTATAGACTATTGAGATTTAATGTAATCTAAAATATACTGGACTATTAGGTGAAAGTGGTAGACTAAATACTGGGTTATGTTATGGAGAATAAAATCGGACGTCTGCCTAACAAAACGGTAATCAATTTTATTTCCGACAGACGGTGACTCGCCCACATAAAATGGGCCCCCACAAAAAGCGACATCTAAGATGGCTCGAGGGCAACACCGGTATGAGGGCTGGGGGTAGAGAGGTGTCACTGGACTTTAAACATATAGCCAACTAGCTCGCCACTTAGGTTTCCATATCTATCCTTGAGAACACAGCTCTCGCGACCCCACTCTGGACGGCCGGTTAAGGCAAGCCAGAGGCGGAGGACTTGGTCGGACGACGGAGTCCCCCAGGAGCGCTCAGGTACGTGGGGTCGCTACTCCCCAACAGCTCGCCACAAGCTGCCCTGCGTTGACTGATTGCACCGGCCGAAACCAGTGGGCGATGGGGTCGTTAATATGTCTCACTATAGTTTCAATTCGAAAAAAGATAATATTCATGGGCACAATATACCTAATAATGCGCTAACATACAACATCACGGATAAAATAGCAATTGGGTGAATAATACGTACGTTTATTTTTAAAAATGGTTCGCAATTTTTCTGGCTTCTATCTTTTTATTAAACAAACTGCTACACGCATCAGTGAATAAAACAAAAGTAAACATGTTATATTTCGCAGAAATGTCACTATTGGTCTGAAAAAGGTTGAATCTGACAATAATTGGTATTGCAGTTCTCGTAGTAGTAAAAACTCGTTTTCCAATATGACTTTTCAGAAAAGCGTTTTGATTAGTAAAACTTGTTTTCCGAAATGCCTTGTTATAAATCGTTTTTTTTTTCAGGCACTAGTTCTTAAGTGCCTTGGTGACAGTTACCTTGGTGTAGTTTTGGGTGAGGCATATTAGTTTAGCAGAGATTAAAAAGAAGGGAGCGTACTGTGGATGCGGTCTTGTCATAAACAGATCATAACCATAACAACTCAAGATCTTAAAATCTGGATACCATTCCAGGTCGCACGTCGCGCGATGGGGTGCAAGTACTTAATGCAGCTTTGCATGTGCAATGTTTTATTCAAGATTCTTTGCTTCTCACTAAAGTGCCCGCAACATCAGTTTTGCAACCTATTATCAAAAAGAGTTAGAGAGAGAGAGAGAGAGAGAGAAAGGGGCAGTTTCATTTTACCTATTATTTTTAAGCAGAAACATCTGCGAACGATACCAAATTTATCAGAAAGAAAGGAAAAGTGGAAAAATTCATGACCTATTCCCCTCTAAGGCGCATACAAGGGATATAGTGGAGAAATTCGGGACATTGGGTGTGCTATAGGTAGCGCAGTGGAAGAGCGATGGGCTGTATCTCAGAGTCGCGTGTTTGAGCCCCGCCCGAGGTCATGAATTTTTCCACTTTTCCTTTTTTTCTGAAAGTTTCATTTTAACTTGTACTTTAAAGCCCCGTCTGATTGATGCTTAAGTCACGCCTAACTATCAGTTTTGTGATGTTATGTAGGTATATTGTTTGGTTTTTGATACTGATAGTCAGTTATGTGACAATTGTTAACCGGTCGTTAAAAGTACATAATTAAGTGAATAAAGACAACGGTACAATTTTCGCGCATGTTTCAGAAAAATAAATTAAATTTAGCAAATTCTCTTTTCTCTTTGAGTAGTTCTCGGAACGCGGAGGTAGCATGCCTGTACACTTATAGGTTATAGGTTATAGGTATACGCGGGCTAGTTTCCGCAACTCGACGTCAAATGATGCGCCAATTTTGCGTGGTGGGTTGCCGGCACTACTCCTGCCAACCCAGCTCTTCCAGGAAGCCTAGCAGACCCTTGATGTTGCCGACGACTTCCGGGAGAGACCTCGGTGTACCGAGGTATTGTGCCCGGTAGTTTGCCACCCCAGTGCATTCGATGATGACGTGGGCGGCTGTTTCTTTTGCCTCCAAGCAGGCCCTGCAGAGTGCGCTGTCTGTAACACGCAAAGTATGCAAGTGTTTGTTGAATAAGGCATGACCTGTTATGGCGCCAGTCAGGAGACGGAGCTGGGGCCTTTTCAGCTGTCTCAGCCTCCGCGACAGCCCGGGGGTGATTGTCGGGAGGGCTAACCTTGTTTGCCTGCAGGTTCCTATGTTAGACCAGTATAGTTGGTGTTTTACCCTGGTGTCTTGTTGGAGAGTGCTCCGCAGCCAGGCGAATGGCAGGGGTATGATCGGTTCTGGTCCTACTACGACCGTCTCCGAACCTTCCCTCGCCAATATGTCTGCTGCATCGTTCCCTCGCGAGTTGCTGTGCCCCTTGATCCATTGTAGAGTTACGTGATTGTTCTTACATACCTCCGACAGGATTGTGTGGCACTCGTGGACTAGTCCCGAGGTTAAAGTGTAGCCTTGTAGGGCCTGTAGTACTGATCGACTGTCAGAGAGTATGCGGATTGGGAAATCCGTTACCTTCCTTGCGACGATTGCGTGTGCTGCCAGTATAATGCCCAAACACTCCGCCTGGAAGACAGTGTTATGTGCACCTAGTGGTGTAGAGATGTGTATATTTAGGTCCTCAGAGAATACTCCTGAGCCAGTGCCCGACCTTGTCTTTGATCCGTCCGTGAAGATTCTCAGCTCCCTTGGGTTGAGGCCTTCCCGGGGGTCTTCATGTAATTGTATCTTGTATTTCTTATCGAATATGTATTGCCTGGGTATCTTATCAGTTGCTGCCTCTATGAGCGGCTCCTTACCTATAGCCTCGTAGAGGATTTCGGTGTGGGGTACCCGAGGCAGTCTCCAGAGGTTTATCTTCTTAAGACGTACCGCCGCGGCTAGTGCCTCCTGTTGTATAAGGAGGTGTAGCGGCGGGAGGCACAGTAGGGCTTCCAGGGCAGCGGTGGGTGTTGTCCGCATGCATCCCGTGGCCGCCATACAGGCCAATCTCTGCAGTCTTTGTAGTTTGGCCTCCACCGTGGACAGCCTGGTTCGTGGCCACCAGACTATCGCACCATAGCTTATTATAGGCCTTATTACCGCCTGGTATAGTCATAGAGTGATTTTCGGGGAAAGTCCCCAGGTCTTACCTACCATTCTACGACACTGCCAGAATGCGATTGTAGCTTTTTCAATTTTGTTGTTAACATGATTGCTCCAATTCAACTTACTGTCAAGTAGTACTCCCAGGTATTTTACTTCAGTTGCTAGTTGGAGTTCTGTATTGAACAGTTTGGGCAGCCGAAAGTTGCCCAGTTGTCGTTTGTTGGTGAACAGTACTAGTTCAGTCTTCCTGGGATTAACTGTAAGCTCGTTTGCGGTGCACCAGCGTTCCACGATGGCTAGTGCAGAGCGGGTGACATCGCCTGTGTGATTGCCGCTCGTAAGTATCACTATATCGTCAGCATAGCCGATCGTGTAATGGTGATTGTTGTTCAGCTTGGTGATCAGGTCATTCACCACTAAGTTCCATAGCAGTTGCGATAGGACTCCCCCCTGCGGGCAACCTTTCGCCACCAGCGCCTGTTGTTTTTCGTCGGTCCCGAGTCTGATAACTCTCTGGCTCAACATGTTATTTATCCATTTAACCATAACTGCACTTACCCCATGCTTTGTCAGTGCTGCAGTTATGCTGGTGAACCTGGTCTTGTCGAAGGCTCCTTCGATGTCTATGAAGGTGCCCAGGCACATAGACCTGCTTTTGATCGCTACTTCAATCTTACTTACAACTGCGTGAAGTGCTGATTCCGTTGATTTGCCGGGGCTGTAGGCATGTTGGTTCGGGTGTAGGGGTACCTCGGTTAACACCTTCTCTCTCAGGTACCTATCGCACATCCTTTCTAGTGTTTTTAACAAGAAGGAGGTCAGGCTGATGGGTCTGAAAGATTTGGGGTCCGAGTAGTCACTTTTACCTGGTTTTGGTATGAAGATAACCTTGACTTCTCTCCAGCGTCTAGGCACATATCTGTGGGCCAGACAGGCGCGCAAGACGTTGTTGAGCCTGAGGGCGAGATCCTCCTGCCCCCACTTCAGTAGCGCTGGGAAGATCCCGTCCAGGCCCGGCGATTTGTACGAGTCAAAGCTGTTTATTGCCCAGTGCGTGCGCTGCGGGGTGATAACCTCGCATGTCTGTTGCCACTCATCCTCCGTAGGAGCGGTATCTACCTCTCTCCAACTTACCGCGTTCAGTATCTCGCAGTCCGGGAAGTGCGTTTGTACCAGAATACTTTCTGCCTCTTCCCTTGAGGTGGAGAGGGTGTCATCGGGTTTACGTATGGATCCTAGGGATATGGTTGAGTTGTTAGAGAGAATCTTCCTTACCCTATTGGCCTGTATAGGCCTGTACACTTAATGCGCGACTAGTTTTGCTGGGTAAAAGGAAAACATAAATTTTCAAAACGTACACAGTGTTGAGAATACGCCCACACGACTCAACTTTGTATTTCCTTTTAACCGAGATTACATGAAATAAATCTAGTTGTAGGCGGTTCACGCCAGAAAGGTTCCGTCCTTACCTGGGTGAATATCCCAAGCAATAAAATTTGATGGCAAGACTGAAAACGCTGGTGCAGAAAGTCAAAATAGTCATATACTATTTTTTTTTGGAAACATCTATTAGCTATCGACCTCGGGCAATAACTAATATTAAAATATATAATAATTTAATAATTGAAAAAAAAAAAAAAAGGCCCATTTTTTCATTCAGGTGGGTTGTCCGGGAGCCAGTTATTCTTGTTTAATGCCGCATAACTCGAAAACTATACAAGATATCAAATTAGTTTTTAGTTCATTATAATACCATATCAATAAAGAACCCTTTAAAATATTACTTGCTTACTAACTCTTTAATAAACCCCCTTATTATGCGTAAAGAAATTTGTCCGGCAAAATAATCCTTATTACCGCGGACAAATTTCATCGACGTTTATTGGCTAAGTTTGACTTCGTACACCCCCCGTCTCCTGAGCACTTTGAGGAGTCAGTTATGCCGTGGCTCTCACCGCAAGAAGATGTCGACGTGATGCTGAATAGATCCGCTACACACGCGAGTCATGTCATTTCGATTAACGGGGACAAAAAAAATATCATTCCGGAGTTTGCTATATGTTTTTTGTTTCATATTTGTTATTTTTCAAATATTTACAGATCGTGTATTTTGTACTTGTGAGTTTAAATGTCGCGATATTTAAAGAATGTGGGATTTAGTTATTTTTTTATAATTTTATTTCACCTCGGTTTATCATTCCACCAATTTCATTCCGGTGATTTCGGTGTAGTAAAATGGCTTTAATACCCACCAGAATGAAAATAACACCGGAAAGATATCAAAAGTAGCTTCACTTTTGTGTTTAGTTTTATTTGGGGGCACTGCCATGCCCCCGCCAAGTCCGACAAAATAAGATTCCGGCTGTATCATATTTTTCTACAAGCCATTAAATCTCATGTCGTTTTATGATGGGTAAAGCTAGACCCCTGAATTTGTGGTTAAAAAATAGGCATTGACATCAATTGGGTGTTTCTCGGTAAACTGGTAAACACCTGTATTTGGCAAATTTTGACAAAATTACTCCAAGTAGGTAATTATTAATCAAAACTATTTTTCGAAAAACACTTCAGTGATTTTTATAGTACCATTCTTTTTTTCAAATGTTTTTATATTTATTTATATGAGCCTAGAGTGTCCCACTGCTGGGCAAAGGCCTCCCTCCTCTCCTTACACGTATCTCTGTCTTGCCCCATCTCCCACCAGTTCCTACTAAAAGCATCCAGGTCGTCTCGGCATCGCCGCTGAGGTTTGCCGCAGTCCCGTGTTCTATTATGTGGTACCCACTTGGTTACTGTTTTAGCCCACAACTCATCGGGCATACGGCAAACATGTCCAGCCCAGTCCCATTTCAATTTGGCGGCTGTTTCTGCTGCGTCGGCTATTCGGGTCTTGGAGCGTAGTACCGTACATCTGATGCGATCAGTTAACTTCACGCCAAGAATACTTCGCTCCATGACTCGCTGGCAAACCTTGAGGGTGGATTTCTTAACTTTTGTCAAAGACCAAGTCTGTGCTCCGTAGGTCATGATGGGAAGAAGGCATATGTCCAAGAGTTTCTTTTTTAAAGATATGGGAAGGTCACCCTTCATCTGATCATTCATAGACCAATAGCTCCTCCAGGCATTTTCCCAGGCCCAGGTATATATACTCATCGACATATACTGCTCACAAACAACCAATTCGCGTACCGACAGAAAATGTCCACAACCACCGCGGCGTACAGGATGTTCGATTGCATTGTGTCTGGGTTGGACGACAAGAAAAAGATGGCTGGAATATTGTGCGACTTGTCGAAGGCATTTGACGTTATTAACCATAGTTTACTTTTAAATAAGTTAAACCTCTATGGAGTCCAAAGCAAAGCCCACCTATTGTTTTCGTCCTTCTTATCTGGCCGAAAACAAGTAGTAAAAATACTTACGGATGGTAAACAGCTGCAATCTGACGCAGGCAGCGTCAACACTGGTATTCCACAGGGTTCTTCCCTCGGAAATACCCTATTTTTGCTGTTTATTAACGACCTGCCGACGAACGTTGCAGCTGGTTCATCCGTATTATTTGCGGACGACACAACTGTGTTGGTAAGTGCGGAATCTTACGACCAGCTGAGTGTAAATATTGGTGATGCATGTAACCAGTTAAATTCGTGGTTCATAGCAAATGGCCTATTACTTAACAGCACCAAATCAAATATTATTCTATTCTCTGGTCGTAGAGTTCCATTACCAACATGTGTGGCCAGCTGTCCGATGCCACTGTGTGACGTAAGTAGGTTCCTTGGGTTTATAATTGACTCTAATCTAAATTGGAAGTGCCATGTTGACAGCGTTTGTGACAGGTTGGGTAGTGCCGTCTTCGCGTTGCGAAAATTGAAACCGCTTATCTCGAATGAAGCACTTAAACAGGTGTACTTTGCTCACTTCCATTCCATAATGGCATACGGCACTCTCATTTGGGGTAGTTCCACAGACGCTAAAAGAGTATTAATTGTGCAGAAGAGAGCAATACGTACACTTGTTGGAGTGAAACGACGTCACCCATGCAGAGAACTTTTCATTTCGCAGCGCATACTGACGCACTACTCACAGCACCTGTTTGACGTAATAATGTTTGTCAGATCTAACATGTCGCAATTTTCGCGAGTAGACTGCCCTGGAAAACTGCTACGCTCAACGGGGCGCCTTAGAACAGTCCCTCGTCGCATGGCACTTTCAAAAAGGAATCCACGTGTCATAGGACCAACTTATTTCGAGCACCTGCCAGCCGAACTAAGAAACGAGCCATGTGACGAAACATTCAGGCGCCAATTGAGAAACCTTTTATTGAATAATCCATTGTACTCAATAAAAGAGTACACGGAATTACAACTTTGATTATGTATTATTGTTTTTATTTTTGTATTTTGATTATTGTCTGTGTTGTTATTATATTGACAATCCTTATTGGGAGATATAATCTGAATGTATTGTTTCTTTACTTGTTGAAGATTCTTATTGGGAGATAATGATTGCTTATTTTTATTTCTAACTTGTTTAATTGTTTTTTTAAATCATGTATTGACATTTGTATTTGAATTAATTGATTATGTTTGATCTATAAGTATCTACATACTTACTTATACTTTTATTTTGTTTTTACCTGTTATTAAAATGACGATCCTTATTGGGAGACTGAATTATATAATGATTTGTTAATATTATTACTATTCTTATTTTCATTGTGACGATCATGATAAATATTCGTATAATTTTGACATGTAACGCAAATTTATAATGTAATGTTTTTCGTGAAATAAATAAATCTAATCTAATCTAATCTAATCTATAACATTGCTTCACCATCTACTACCACTCTGTTGTTTTCGAGGAGTTAGTCATGACTTCATGAGCTTGGTCTTTGACATGTTCATCATTAATCCTACCTCAAGGATTGCCCTGCTCAGGTCTTCTAGCATGATGCCGAGCTCCGCAGGTGAGGACGAGAAGAAGACTATGTCGTCGGTGAAACGGAGATTTGTTAATCGCCTTCCACCAACGTCAATACCCTTGCTCCCCCAGCCTTCAAATGTTACTTCATTTAAACATGGTAAATAAGTGATAACTAGTAGTAGGTACTAGATTTGATATATTTTTTATTTGTACGCGTTATTGATTTTGTTGTTAACTGTTCTTAAATTGGGTAAATATTATAAAAATAATAAGTGACTGTTGAGTTCTATTTTTTATAAGTTAAAAATATTTTTATTTGTACGCGTTGTTGATTTTGTTGTTACGGACATACAATGCTGTTCTTAAATTGGTAAATTTCCTTTTTTTATCTCAACTCGCTTTTGTCACGGCTCTATGGGCTCTCTCATATTTAGCGTTTTTCGAGATCGATCGTCGACGACTTTTCGGGGTCTTCAACTTACTTTAAAAAGCGTTGTGTCGCCATAGCGTCGACGTTGCATCGTGCATCGTACAGCCATATGGTTAAAGAAGCCAAGAAGACATCGACTTTTTTTTTAAACGCTTAATGAGAAGAAGCCCTATTTGATTGTTTTGCCTCTTAATGTTTATTAATGAAGCTTATTCCTGCTCTTTTTTCCTTTCATTCTGTTCCGATTCTTTTATTACAAATACATGCTTAGAGGGTGTGGAGGTGACACTTCCTGATGACGTGTAGGTGGTCAACGGGCGGACGCTAGTGATTTAAAGAGTTACCCTTAAATACCAAGCTAGACTACCAACTCAAGCTTAGTATTTAAGGGTAACTCTTTAAATTACTAGCGTCCGTCAGGCTCGACGGTTAAGCTTTGATGGTAGCTCAGGCACAGCTTGTATTAATATTCTTAATAAAATTTCACTTTTATGAAATATACATTTTGGGCACATAATTTTTATGTTATGTATTTCAAATCGAAATAACGAGCTTTTTTTAATTTCCAACAAAAATGTCCTTAGTTCTTTTCTAATGTTATTGCTTATTTCTATAGGCTTTGTATTGCGGTAACTCAAATGGAAATTCTAAAATTTTACCTATTAAATTTGTGGGACAATTTTTTCGTTTTTAAATTGAAAGAGCTTGTTATCTCGAGTAGCAGTATCATAAATTGTCCTTATAATTTAGTAAAAGTGGCACCTTTGAAAGAAATACTCGATATGCTAGATTGAACATGGCCATTCGAAATAAATTTTCGGTTAATTATTGAACTTGGCTGATTTTTTGGCAATTCTTAGCATTTTTCTCATTTTAGTGTATAGATATCATTCCTGTGTTTATTTTTTTCATTCCGTTGGGAAAAATGTCATTCAGGTGGAGTGTTATATCATTCCTGTGTATACTTATCATTCACGTGCGAGTAAATTTTTTTAATCTCCGATAATTCTCAAAAGGCTTAAGATATCAAGTGCTCTGTAAGAGGCTTATCAAAGAACAGTCTGAGGTGTCGATTGACATTAAAAGAAACATCGAAGAAACGTAAATAAAGAATTACACCGGAATGACACAAAAAACTAGTACTGTTGAAATTGACCCACCTGCATAGATTTTTAACGCGGTTTACTTTCTTTTTTAAAATGTAGGCAGTCAGTCTTAACAGTTGACCGAATACTATTTGATAGGTCTTTGTAAAACACTTTACCTACGGAAAATTGTGAATCATCCGCTAGGTTGTTCATATACCTCTTTTATTTAATATACATATAATAATGCAAGCTTCTAGTTAAGAAGTCGACGGAGCCCCGCTCGGCTGCTATTCAGTAATATGAACCTCGCCGCCTCCGCCGTCTAGTGGCAATTTGCCCTTCGGGCATCTGAGGCTACCTAACGAACCTAACCTACCTATTGCTACTATCAACCAACAAAAGGTTTAGTTTACAATTTTTCGGTTTTTACAATTTCACATTGACACATATATATTACTAGACACGTGACTACGAGAATACCTCAAAAACACGCTCTTATGCTCGCACCATTTTCCTATCGTATGAAGGTACGGAACCTTCGATTATGCGTGAATGCGTGATAAGACAGATAAGACACGGCTGGCTGTTGTTTTTTAATGCACATCTTGATCTGAATAGATAGAGATATAAGCTCAAAGAGGTTTCTCATAATAGTGATTAGAGTCCGACTAAGCTAAGTTTGTATAGAACTTGATAGCACGTGAAAGTGTTCAGTAAACGTCGTTAAAAAAAGAATTTTGACGTTTAATATAACTCTTTACGGTTTGACAGTTCATTTGCTTGGAAGAGATTACGTGTTTTGACTCTATTTGCAAAATAGAACTCGGTATTTACATACCAGAATCAGAGAATTTTTTAAATTACAATCAATATGTTGAAATCAATGGGTATAAAAAAACACCTACCTTACCAATACTAATAACTAGAGTAGGTAGGTATATATCATAGAACTAGCTTGCAGAAATAACGATTCAGTTAATTTGAAAGCGCGCTATCGATGCTTTAGAGGGATTTCGCTCCAGGCGCTTTTACAGACATCTCTGTGTTGAAATTACTCCATTTCATATCAAAAGCAAAATATACGTACGAGTATAGCAAAGCTTCGTCGAATACAGAAATTCGTTGCTTGATGCATAGATAGGTAAGTATATAAGTTATGGGACAATCTGGCTTATGCTGTCAATATTTCACAAAGATGAATACATTCATAACTCAGATATTCACGATAACAAATAAATTCCCTCACTACTCGTAGGATTCGAATCCGTTAAACCCTGGTAGGTACATAGGCAGGGTCTCTAATGGGGAGAATTCGTATTCTCTCAGTCATCATCTTAACCCTGTGAAAACGAGTGCTGTAAAGGGCTCGAAACGTAGGGTCATGATGTTAATAAACGCGATTAATCCGCTAAAAAGTGTTTACCTCTGTATTTTTGTTTCTTCGTATTCGATATGGGAATTAGAGTGACAAAAACGACCGCAACGCCGCGAAACCCGACGATAACGCCGTTCCGTCGCTCAATTTATGAAGGACTACATATTCATATTAATATTTGTTAATAATAGTATTTAAATACATTACATTATAAAAAAATATACAATTAAAATACAAAAATAAAATAAAATAATGGTACTTACATATACTTTAAGTACTTCCACAAAGGCAATTACTTCCCGCGATATAGCCGAGCGTATTTATCGATTATAATATAAGTTTGTCAAAACCGTATATTTCCTGGGTTATTAGGGCACAGGCGTTGGGGCAAGCAGGGCTTCACTTCACTTCCTCGTATTCCAACCGTAAGTTTTAACTACAATGTGCTACGCCGTAGCTCGTCGAAGCGCATAGCTTTCTCATGCGTATCACATTCTATGAAAACTAACTACGAGCTATGTATGTCGGGATTGTCGGGTATAAAAACGTGAATTATAAGCAGATCCATAACAATACACATATTATGTATGTTGTGACTAGTGATTTGCCTTAAATGGACGTTTCTATTTTTGGTGTCAAAAAAACATTTTTTGCAAAATTTAATATTTTTATCTGTTCTCTACTCAGAATCGCGAGATCTTTCAATCCCAGTAGGAAAAACATAAAATTTACATGTACTTTTCAAACTTCGCATTGCGCTACCGCCATACGAAATAAAAAAAAACACGAGACACTTTTTCCTCCGAGGTTTGAGAGAGCTCACGACTCTGAATAGAAAAACTTCTAATTAAGCAAAAAAATATTTTTGTACGATAAAAAAAACCGGCCAAGAGCATGTCGGGCCATGCTCAGTGTAGGGTTCCGCAGTTTACTGTCCGTCACAATAGGCAACCTTAAAAAGTGTTTTAATAGATACCATGCTCAATATGCTTATAATAATTCAATTCGATGATACTATCGATCACACCCATCTGACCCGTCCCGACCCCATCAACTCCGGAACACAGTGCCATCTCTCGGGCAATTGGGTTACTAATTTACACAAACTAGACGGGTTATGTATGTTGGGTTTTCGGGTCGTAACTTTTGATCGCGTGAATCGATTTGAATCATTTTTTTCTTATTAGAAGGAAGATACGTGTGGGATGATAAATTAAGTACTTAAGATAAAAAAAGTGTTTGCATACACTGTTTTAACAGTACCTATATGCAAACACTTCTTTTATCTTAAGTACCATGTACTGTAGTTGTAATTTATTACAAACTTAATTCCGAATTTATTTTGTACAATTTTTCAAAAATTATTCAACCAATCAAGTTCAAAATAATTTTCCAAGAAAGTTCTTATTAAGTTCTACTTTTGTAATTTTTTTCATATTTTTTTAACTTATAGTTCAAAAGTTAGTGGGGGGGACACATTTTTTTAAACTCCTGGGGCGAATATTTCCGAAAATATTAACTTTATCAAAAACTGGTCTTAGTAAACCCTCATTATTTTACAAATACCTGTCCAATGATATGCCACACTCTAGGGTTGAAACGAAAAAAAAAATCACCCCCACTTTACGTGTATAACTGTACTGTACTGTAAAAAAGAAATTATAACCACTTTTTATTTTACCACATTGTTGGCGCGACCAATATACATATTCGTACAAAATTACAGCTTTCTAGTACTTACAGTCACTGCACACGGACGGACGGACAGACAGACAGACAGACAGAGCGAAACTATAAGGGTTCCTTGTTGACTACGGAACCCTAATAAAAACGCCCAAATGAGACAAGAGGACCGAAAATAAAATTGATACTGGATAAGTACTTTTTTAACAACTCGATTTAAAGACACCAAGGGACGGTTTGCCCTTGTTTTCTTTCCACCATGTGACACCCAATTTCAAAACGTTGTATATTTAAATGCAATGAAATCCTTTGTTTTTCCTCTTTCAGCAGAACATTTATATTCAATTCAATTCAATTCAATTCAATTATTTAATTCGAATCCATATAGATCCATAAATTTTAGTAGTTACATCAAATCTTAAAATTAATTAAGGTTAGTGACATACAAAATAATAATAATAAATCTAATAAAGCAATTTAACACGTACTAAAAATTAAATATATAACTAGGCAACCTAGATGCACCACTTCTCAGCATCTGTGGCTGCCAAATGCAGTCCATTCCAGTGCACGAGCAGTGGTGCATCTATCTTACCTGCCAAAGTTTTCAGGATGCTATTGGTACTTCCACACAGTCTCTGCCTCAGTCTCTAAGTGACGCCGATCTGTTGCGTATGCGTTTTATAAATATTCAGCGGAATATATTTTTTCTTTTTGTAAAAAATATTTTAGCTTTATTTTCTTTTCGCAACGATTACATTAAATAATTTTTACCGCGTGTTAGCAAAAAGTGTAGAGTTTCGTCCATCACTGGAAGCCACCAATATGCATCTTATCTTGATCGTTCTTAACTATTACTACGATTTTGAATTATACCTTAGAAATTTATGTTCGCTAACGTCTATGTCAACTGCTAGTGCATCTTGCTCACATTTACGAAGCGAGATGCAACTGTAGATAATGTCTCGAAATCTACCCTTCGAAATCTGTAGCACCTCACGGTAGAGAGAACGAGTTGCAAATACTTTCGAATCGCTCAGTCACTATTGACTCGTGGTTATGGTTATGGTAAAATCGCCGTCAATAGAACTTACAAACGATGTAAACAAAAGGTAATACCTTTTGTTTCCATCGTTTGTAAGTTCGTCACTATTGTCAAATGTTATGTCACCTGTTTCTCCTTATATTATGACACTACCCCATCAAACGCCACGAAGACGTTCACTACTGATATGGTCATATTATTGTTACATACAAAACGTAAGATAAATTATCTTAGATATTTAATTAAAAACATAAAAGTTAGGTAATTACGATCAGTTTGGCGGTTTGTTTACATTCTTAGGAAGTTGGGTTGACGGCGATTTTAGGTAAGTATGATAATTATTAAACTCATGGTAAGCACACCGGTCCGGATATAGAATATTATTCTCGCATGTAGAATATCTATAAAATGTAAATATATCGGAATTATCAGGGCGTGCGGAACTATTGTTTTTGACCAAACTAGGATTTATTTTAGGGAGATAAACGTTCGCCTGGCTTTATGTTTAAACTTATAATCAACACAGAGTCAAATGTATTGAATGTATAACTTGTTTTAACTGACACCTTAGAAGCGCTTCTGGTAACAGGGTAATCACAGGAAAAACGACCTAGAGAAAGAAACCCTATGCGCTGGACAGACCAGATCCGCGACATTACCAAAACAAAATCCATGATGCGTTACATATTGCCGAAGACCGAAACAAGTGGAAAGCGAACACTTTAGAAATGATTAATCGCGTTTATTAACACCATGACCCTACGTTTCGAGCGCTTTACAGCACTCGTTTTCACAGGATTAAGATGGTGGTCATATTAAATGAATAACAATCGCAGTAATAGAAGACAATATTATTATTAAGTGGAAAGCGATTGTCCATAGATTGATCCGTGGAGGTCACGACCCTCAACAGTGAGGAACACAACACAAGGAGGAGGTGGTTACTAATATAAAAGTAACCCATAATAAATCGACGCAAACAGAATTGTGCGAAACATTTATTTTTACAAAAGGACAATGCTTTAAAATTTACAAAAATACATGCGCTTACAAAAGCGGAAAGTCAATCTAACGAGCAGGAAAGAAATTAAATATTTATTGATGTTCGTTTATGTGAAGTCCCAATTTGCAATGAGCTAATAGCGTGGGCAGCCTAGCAGTGGAACGCATACTTCAGGGGCCTTACCATGACGCTTTAATGCGATTCAGCTTAGGTCGTTTAGGCTCAGTTGTATGGAAGCGACTCATTTTAGGTCGTCAACTGAATCGCGTTAAGTTAAGACGTCATGGTAATGCCCCAGGTGATGAGATACTCGTAGTTGGTAGCAGGTATACGCTCGTGCACTTATAAACCAGTTAAGGATGACTCACAGTAGTCCGTTCCGTTCCGATCCGATACGGGACGATCTGTCAGTTTCTATACAAAAAGTCACGTGACGTCCGAGGGCTCCGAGCTATCACGTGATACTTTCTATAGAATCTGACAGATCGTCCCGTATGGGATCGGAACGGAACGGACTACTGTGGAGATTTTGATTCTTGTGAAAATAATTTATAATAGCTGATTTTTTTACCGTAACAGATACCTATAGGTATCGTGAGTTTAGTATTATTTATAAATTAACTATCACAAATATGTACACACTTGTTATAACGTTTTGCTTGTAAGATTTTTACGTTTTTATGTTTTTTTAGTCGTTTATGATAACCAAGAACAGAACCAGTTTCTACCTATTACCATTTGTCATTGTCATGGACATTTTGTAGATTTAGCGGTTTTACGGGAACAACTTTTTTTTAGGTTTCGCTTTTAAAAAGTACTTAGAAAACAAATATGTCGTCATGTTCACGTGAATTCAATTAACGAAAGTAAGTTAACAGTTGGTTTAAAATGTGCCATCATTAATACTACGAATCTTGTCCGCACAGACGCACGGCCGAAGAAAGCTGCGGCGCGCGAGTGCTGCGCTCGACACCCGACTGGGCCGACGGCGCCGTGAGTGGCGAACACCTTTGGTCTCCCACCTCGGTCTCCGGTGACTGCTGCTACGTCGGTGACGCTGAATGCCAGGTAGGTCTTGTACACTGCCTAGCATTGTGCCGCCGCGGCCTACGGCCTGCAAGCCGTGGTTGGGCACAGTAACACTAGGTTTGATTGGTTTTTATTGTTACCGCAGGCATCGCAGTGTAGACTCGCAGTCGTTTTTAACAACAACAAAAGATAAAGATAGACTAGCTTTCCGCCTGCGTCTTCATCCGCGTATTATACAGTTCCCCATACAATTTCATGGTCTTATCGCTAAAACGCAGCACGTCTCTTCCAGACAACCTCCAGAAGGTTACGAGCGGAAAATATTAATTGAATGTACGGTGAACAGTTTTGAAGCACAAACCTTGCAGTATGTGTATATAAGATATCTATGTCAGGATGTAGCTCAAACTCTGGTAGAATCCGAGCACAAAAAAACTGTTTAAAAATCAATACAATTAATATAAGTACACAAATACAAAATCGGCCTTATAAAAAAATCGGATCTGACAAATGGCTACTTTTGGCTAGGGAATGCAGTACCTACCGGTACTGTTTTGTGGTAACGGGATTTTCGGTATTGGGAAAAAATGGAACCGAGATTTCCCGGTATTTTTGGTACTTTCGGAATTGGATTTGGTTTTTAGCGATTATTTATTTTTTAAAGATTTTGTACGATTGGATAGATTCTGCACGCGATCAAACCACTTAACACATACAATTTTCGTTAAGTATCATATACTCAAATTCCATATAAACTCAAAAAACATGACCAGCATTGAAGGACGTATAATAATCTGTTAGGTTTAGGAAGTTTCTTTCGGTACCTTTTCGCCTATAGGAGCAAAGGTTTTTGAATAGATGATATTGAGGTCCATCATAGCTAGATGAAATCAATGTTTTGCGCGCTTACATCGATATTTACTCCATGTACGCTTCTTAAATGTTTCTTAAGCGCACTCATACTGCCCCGCCACATGTCAGACTTCTGCAGCGCCAGTTGTTTTTACTCTTTCTTTATTGAAATATGCAAGGTCTTTTATGATTAACTGACCGACGTCTATTAAACACCAAACCATTTTCAAATTACCTTATACACTTAACATGTTATAAAGCCGTTAAAGTATTCCACTGCTAAGCAAAAGCCTCCCGTTTTTCTAAGACTATTGTTACATTTAACATGCGTAATTTTTTTTTTGTTTAAAAAGTTTAAATTGGATTTGTTAGTCTTTTTACTCAACATGGTATTTTTTGAGATAAAGGAGATAAACAAATGTAAGTAAGGATTACAATTTCCCTAGACGTTTGGTAGATTCAAATCAAATGTATTGTTTGCCACTTATCGCGTTTTTTAAATATGCTGAAGAAACTGAAAAAATGACCTAAAATAATTTGTCTTAAATTTAAAATGTTGATTAAAAGGTATCTCGAAAATCCCGACAGTACCGGTAATTTTATTTTTCAGTCCCAGTTCTTTACACAGTCAAAAATCCCGGGAAGAACCGTTACTGTCGGTTCCGGTATTTCCCGGAAGCAAACCCTACTTATGGCAACAGGCTGACAAAGAATTACTTCTTTAAAATTCTAATAAGGAATCTTTTCACAAAGTGTGAAGTCTATAGCTAAGACAGAAAACCTTCCGCCATACAAACTTTCAACACCCTTTACAACCCCTTTAGGGTTAGAATTTCCAAATCGCTGACATAACTTTTTTTTTATTAAATAATAAACCTTTATTTGGTAAAAAAAAATTGTAGCTAAAACAGAAAAACTTCCACTATACAAACTTTCAACCCCCTTTTGACCCCTTTAGGGGTAGATTTTTCCAAAACCCTAAAAATAATTAGTTGTCAAAGCGGACCTCAGGCTCCATGAGCCGTGGCATAAACGCTAGGGACAAGAAGAGAGCTAAAACAGAAAACTTTACGCTATACAAACTTGCAAACTTGCCCTTTTCACCCCTATAGGGTTAATTTTTCCAAAAACGGTGAAAATACTTGTTTTGTATATTGAAATAGATTAATGTGATTGATACTTATTGATTATTAAGTAAGTAAGTAAGTAAGTAAGTAAGTAACATTTATTTGTGAAACACAGGTTACATGAAGATGACAGTGAATGGGTATAGTGCTCTGTGGTCTACCATTCAGGTGTACAAAATATTAGTCTTAAAACTATCTTACTACATATAAAAAATACATTAGATTTTTACTAAACTAATAAGGGAAACATTTCTCAATATAAATATTTTTTGTCACTAGCAAAGTCTTTATCCAAGAAAAAGTCATTGACAGTATAATACATACCTTCGATGAGTTTTGCTTTTAATTTCATTTTGAATAAATTAATTTCTAATATTTTAAGGCTTTCAGGTAAGAAATTATATATTTTGGTCGCCATACCCAGTATACTTTTCCTTAATAATGCGGTTCTACCACTTACAGTTTGTATAGCCTGACTGTATCTAACACTTCTAAAATTTGTAGTCAATCGAATCGGAAACAGTTCTGGATTTGTTTTAACAAATATAGCTAACTCGTAAATGTATAGGCTTGCAAGTGTCAGTATATTTAATTCTTTAAAATGTGGTATGCAGCTTTCGCCGTAGTTAAGTCCACATATGGCGCGAATGCAATTTTTTTGCGATTTAAATACTGCCAATGTGTTGGTGGAGTTACCCCAAAATATTATTGCGTAACGTAAAATGGATTCAACGTAACCGTGATACGCCATTAGAACAGTCTGTCGGTCAGAGATTTTAGAAATTTTACTGAGAGCAAAAACAAAACTGTTTACTCGTTTACATAAAGATTCAGTGTGCGGTTTCCAATTAACATGACTATCTATTTCTATACCTAAGAATTTTATAGTGCTTATATCTTCAACACTTTCCTGAAACAAATTAACAGTAATATTCCTTGCATTGGATAGAGGCTGATAAAATTGCATAATTTTAGTTTTTGTAACATTTATCTTTAGCTTATTCACTTCGAGCCAATGCGCGACCGACAACAATGCATTATTGATATCAGTTTCGTAGGTGTTGTTATCTTTCAGCTCAATTAGAACCGTACAGTCGTCAGCAAATAGAACCATTGGTTGTTTAACATGATCTGGGAGGTCGTTAATATAAACTGAAAATAGCAATGGTCCCAAGATGCTCCCCTGAGGAACTCCAGATAAAATAGGTTCCATTGAAGAATAGTAAGCTAGTTCTTGTTTCGTTCTACTACAAATTCCCTTTATCTCTGTACATTGCATTCTATTTGTCAAGTATGATCTAAACATGTTTAAAACAACTCCTCTTATTCCATAGTGTTCTAGTTTACGCAATAGCCTATTGTGGTCGACGAAGTCGAAAGCCTTTGTCATATCCATATAAATCGCACTAATCGGGTTTCTTTTATCAACATTTAAAATTACCGTATTTATTAAGTTGTAAATTGCTGAGGAAGTTGATCTATTTTTCCTAAATCCATTTTGTTCATTAACTAAAATGCGTTTATGTTCAAGATAGTTATATAGTTGTTCGTATATTATTCGTTCTATGATTTTCGAAAAAATTGATAACAAGGCTATCGGTCTATAGTTTTCCATTTTTTCTTTATCATTTTTTTTAAATAATGGTTTGATGACCGCGACTTTAAGTTTGTCTGGAAATATTCCTTTTTCTAGAGTTTGGTTGCAAATATATGTTAAGGGTCGGAGTATATTTTCAGCGCATTGCTTTATAACATGTGTTGTAATCTCATCATGGCCTGTGCTATTGGTGTTTTTTAACTGCATTATTATGTTATATACGTTTTGAGGCGTTACTGGACTTAAAAACATGGAATTTACTGAATTAAATGAAAGTTTTACTTCTTCAGTAATATTGTTCTTCAATTGTGGTATTGGTTGTGTAAATAACTTATTGAAACTATTCGCAATATCTAATGGGTCTGTTAACACAGAATTATCATCATTGATGATTTTTGAGATTGCTTGTTTTGGATGGTTTTCATTATTATTTTTTATTATGTTCCAAGCTGCTCGGCACTTATTATCCGATTTTTGTATGTAATTATTATTTTGTGCCTTTTGTGTTAGCCTGATTATTTTTTTTAGTCTAGAGGTGTATGATATCAGATCAGCTTTATTCTGCTCATTGGGATTTGATCTGTAACGCCAAAGTATTTCTCGTTTTCTTTTGCAACACCTTTTTATACCTTTGGAAACCCAAAGCGGTCTTTTCCTTAGTGATATTTTTATTTGTCTAAGGGGAAAACATAGATTGAAAAACAGAGTTACACTTTCAATAAAACTATTGTATGCCTCATTTGGATCGTCTTTTTCATAGATATCTGAAAAACTAAGGCTTGATAGATAAAGTTTAAATTTGCGCATATTATCTACAGAGAAGTCTCGTTTTTTTACATACCAGTATTTAAGTCTACAATCGTGTTTGATAGGGCACTGTAAGATTATGGCATTATGATCAGAAATACCAAAATCAACTAGAGAACTTTTTGAGCCACGAATATTATCGGCAAAATTGTCGATGCATGTGCCACTAGTACTACAGGGCCTCGTCGGTTCCATTATTTTAAGTTTGAGGTTGAAGTTGAGTAAAGTGTATTTGAAAGTGGAAGAATAGAAATCGTTTTTTAACAAATTTATATTAAAACCACCGCATAGTATAACTTTTTTCCTTTTTTTATCTGTTATAGTTTTTAGCATTTGCTGTAGTCGATTTGTAAAAACATTAAAATCTGAATTTGGAACCCTGTAAACACAAACAATTATTATATTATGACTTGTTAACTCTATTGTATCTTTGTAGCTAGATGGTTTAGGTCGAGTATTTCTTTGAATTCGGTACCCCGTTTTACATAAATTGCAGTTCCACCTCTTTTGATTTGCCTTGAATAGCTGGCGGCCAAATAAAAGTTTTTAAGATAGAAATTTTTAGTTTCCTCTTTTAGCATGAAATGTTCAGAGAAACAAACTACATCAATGTTTTTATTTCTATTTTCGTATTGTTCCAGTGATACTGTAAACATGTCGGCTTTATTAATCAAGCCTGCTATATTTAAATGTAGTATATTTATAAATTTATTATTATATAATATTTGTTTTGACAGCTCTGAGTTATTAACGAAAAGTAGTCATTTCACTGGATACGTTTAAGTTGAAGGAGTCAATGTCTTGAATAAGTGTATTCAAGCTTGTTGTAATCGCTGTTACTCCTCGTTTATTTAATCTACCTGATACGCTCGAAAACATTGTATCTGTATAGTCTGTTGGCAACCCCAACAGAACATAATTTTATATTCATTCACTCTTTCCTTTCATTCATTACTTCCCTCGATCTAGGAGGTGCGCCATTGCTTACTGTACTGACTGTGTGTGTAAAATGAGATTAAAATAAGTGCTATGAAATGAAGCTGTTTCCTTTGACTTCGACCTCAACTGCACCAGCCCCATGGCTCCCCTGAACATATGGTCCTTCGAGAAGAGAAGAAGAGGACATATGTTCAGGGGAGCCATGGGGCTGGTGCAGTTGAGGTCGAAGTCAAAGGAAACAGCTTCATTTCATAGCACTTATTTTAATCACATTTTACACACACAGTCAGTACAGTAAGCAATGGCGCACCTCCTAGATCGAGGGAAGTAATGAATGAAAGGAAAGAGTGAATGAATATAAAATTATGTTCTGTTGGGGTTGCCAACATGCTGGGGGCGGGGGTGAAACCCTTTCCTTAAAAAATTAAGTCTTAAATTGTAATCTTAATGTTAAACATTTTACAATTTTAAAAACTACATCTAAATAGCTTAGGCACGTAATATAACACAATAAACCACGGGTTAGTTAAACGAGTGGGTAACTCAATCTGAAATATGAACCTAAATATTCAACTTAGCTCTATATGTTTATATCTAAATAGTACATACGAGGACACAATAAAAAGGTGTGCAAAAGGAATGCTTTCAGCTTTCCAAAATTGTTGCAGATTTTCATTGAGACTGGAGTCGCAGTTAAGACATAAAAGTGTTACCTTACTATTATTGCTAGTATGTTGTCGCGGTAGGCCTCCACCAATGATATGGCCCAACCATGTGTTTACTATGGTAGGATGCGGGTTGGCTGCCAGATCAGCCCCATGGCTCCCCTGAACATATGGTCCTTCGAGAAGAGAAGAAGAGGAAGAAATTAAAGATTCCGGTTTCATTCCAACACGTGGCTGCCGGGCGAAGCCCCGATTACATGAAGACATCCACGCAAAGCAAGAGCGGCGCGAACAATAGCCTATGTCTATTCGTCGCATCATCATTTTCGTGAGTCTATATATTCACGCTAAAACGTGAGCGGCGCGAACAATAGCCTATGCCTATTCGTCGTATCATCATATTCGTGAGTCTATTCACGCTAAAACGCGAGCGGCGCGAACAATAGCCCATGCCTATTCGTCGCATCGTCAATCATCATTTTCGTGCTATTCACGCAAAACCGAGAACGGCGCGAACAATAAGCCTATGCCTATTCGTCGCATCCTCATCATTCGTGAGCCTATTCAAGATTTCACGCAAGAACGCGAGCGGCGCGAAACAATCCAATCATAGATTCGTCGCATCGCGCAAGTAAGTACTTACCATACATAAGTACATACCTAACGTCGATCCTACGCTACTTTGTTCACCGTGGACGACCAACATATAACTACGAGGTTTACCCGTACCAAACAAGTGCTCAGAAATAACGCGAGCGGCGCGAAACTGAAAAGTAGGTATCTCCTTAAGTATACCTATTCGTCGCATCGTCGTTCCAGTGCCTATTTACTGCGACTATTGAGCTACTCTCGTCTAAACTGCGCAATCATTCATCGTGGTTTACACAGAAGAAAACATCGACGCAAAGAAACATCGTCGCATACAAATTTCAACGAGAAATTCTTGAAAAACCTACGTTGTGCAAGGTCACCGATCTCACGCTAAAGTTCACCGTGTTCGGCGCAAGTATATACCTATCATCGCCACAACGGCAATAATTTCAAGCGAGAAGAACGGGCGGCGCGATTTCTATCGTCGCATCGTGCAGAAGATATACGTGTCGAATCTATCGCTTTAATTAATCTACGTATGGTTTCATCCTGGAAAAATACAAACCTGCGTATTCATCAGTTCAACGGCGGCTGTATCAAGCGAAATTAAGTTTCACCTAACGGAAAGAGAAGAACGATACAATTCGTCAACATCGGAACGAGACGCAAGATCCATTTCAAAATGGCGGTCATCGCTTAGCTTCCCGGAGCATCTCAACGTGAGGCGCCCCAGCGCCATCCGCCACATTTCGGCGCTGACGCAAGACGGAGCGTCGTCCAATCAGAGAAGCCGTCATCGGTTCGAGCTGCGACGCCATTGGACCTTTCGGATTATCGTTCGTTCTTTTCATTCTTTACTTAGATCATTCCTACAGTGACTTCGTTCTTTTGCCACAACGATATTTTATTACGACTCCATTTTGTATTGTGTTTACAATTTAGCAAATTTAGTTTGTTTCTTGTGGTTTAAAAGCTATTTGGAAGTTACTGGGCGGTGTGAAGCTATACCTATATTTAAGTGGTTGTGATTGTGAGCCTTACAATGGCGGATTTAAAGCAGTTGCGGGCATCGCGTGGTTATGTTAAGGCCTCCATAACACGCCTATATACGTTTACAAGTAACCAGCTAGATGTCGATACCAGCACATTATCTGTATTGCAAGCAAAGCGGGAACGGATAAGGGAATTGTTCGCGGAGTACGAGGGATATAACAAACAAATTCTGGCCCTCGACGACGCAGATACGGAGGACGTGATGGACTGCGAAACAAAGTACTTTAATATCCTCACGGTTCTTAATGAGGCGATTAAAACCATGTCCTCGCCCGCCTCCGACACAGTTACAACCTGCCACAACTACAAAGCCAAATTGCCTACAATTAAAATTGATACTTTCACTGGTAAGTACAGTGAATATACAGCATTTATTAGCCTGTTTACGGCAATAATCCACAACGACAGGTCCATTGATAAAGTGCAAAAGCTATATTACTTGCGATCGTTTCTCGCCAATGAACCTTTTGATTTAATTAAAAATCTACCTTTATGTATGGGTAGTTATGATGAAGCTCTTAAGCTTCTGGAGGAACGCTATAATCATTCCTTCAAAATTATTAATGAACATATAAATTCCTTGCTTGATATAAATGCCATGGTTAAATCTAACCCTATAAATTTGAGACAGTTTGTTTCAAGTGTCAAACAATGTTTGTCTGCATTAAAAAATTTAAGTGTAAACACTGATAACTGGGATCCTATTATATTGGCCATTTTGTACCGAAAACTAGATACATACACATCACGGGCTTACCAGCTGGAGCGCTGTGATACCGAGGCTCCCACAGTCACGGAGTTCCTTTTATACCTGGAGAAGCGAGCCTTGGCATTGGAGAATGCAGAGCCAACAAACTCGGGGAGGTCAAACCAGTCTCACTCCAGCAAGGCAGTGGTGAGTCTTGCTGTAGCTGCGGGAGCGGCCACCTCTTCAGCCTGCATTTACTGTAAGTCCCCTCAACATAAATTATTTAAATGTACCAAGTTTAAAGTCTTAACTTATACTGAAAAAATGGCCTTTTGCAAAAATAATGAGCTGTGCACAGTCTGCCTTAACAAACATAATGGTAAATGCCGCTATCATTTCCGGTGCACTATATGTAGGGAAGCTCACAATAGCTTACTACACCCGGATTCGGCTACCCAGCCCCAAATTTCACTAGTGTCAAATATATTTAACAACAGATCTTTGGTGCCTACTGTCAGAGTAAAACTGTATTCACGGACAGGCAACGAAGTGCATGTAAAAGCGCTATTGGATCCTTGTTCACAGTCCTCGCTGGTAACTCCAAAACTAGTTAGTATACTAGGGCTGACCCCAATCAGACATTACACTCAAATTACAGGTGTTGGAGACCAGAGTAATGATACCAAATACTCCATACCTTTGGAAATATTTTCACTAACTTCACCCTACAAGGTGACAACAAATTGCAATGTAATGGAAAAAATAACATGTAGACTGCCACAAAATAATATATCACTTGACTCCATTGAAATTCCCGAGGGAATTACATTGTCTGATCCTGATTTCCATAAGCCCTCTGAAATAAACTTGCTCTTAGGAACTGACATATTTTTCCAGGTCCTCATATTGGAGCCGGTCCCTGGTCAGAAGGAGTGGTCATTGGAGTCTGCGGCTGATCTGGCAGCCAACCCGCATCCTACCATAGTAAACACATGGTTGGGCCATATCATTGGTGGAGGCCTACCGCGACAACATACTAGCAATAATAGTAAGGTAACACTTTTATGTCTTAACTGCGACTCCAGTCTCAATGAAAATCTGCAACAATTTTGGAAAGCTGAAAGCATTCCGGAAATCTACTGCGAAGGCATGTCTGAGCATGAACAGTGTGAACAAATTTATAAAAACACTACGGTGTTTGAAAACAGTAAGTTTCAAGTTGACTTGCCATTAAAGGTCCCTTTGAATGAAATCAAGGATGTGCTTGGGTGCTCTTTTGACCTTGCTTATTATAGGTTTCTAAACCTCGAAAAGAAATTGCATCAAAATTTAAATTTGCTTGCAGATTATGAAACATTCATTAATGAATATGTGGACTTGAAGCATGCGCACTATATTGATTTCAATCAATTGGATTTCGAGAATGACCCTGTTTATTTTGCCCCGCATCACCCTGTTATTAACAGCTCAAGTAAAAGTACAAAGACCCGGGTTGTCTTTGACTGCTCGGCTAAAACTAACAAAAATATATCGCTAAATGACATTTTGCTTAATGGGCCTCCATTACAAAAGGAGTTGTTTGATATAATGCTTTTGTTCAGACTAGGTAACTATACCTTCTCCACCGACATAAGACGCATGTTTCGATGTGTGAACATTAACCCGGAGCATGCTAAGTTGCAAAATATTTTGTGGAGAAGCAATCCTAATGAACCCATAAAATGTATACAACTAGATACTGTAACATATGGACAAAAAAGTAGTTCATTCTTAAGTACTCGCTGTTTACAAGAGCTGTCAGATAGGTACGAAACAAAATTTCCTCTGGCGTCATATATATTAAAAAACTGTACCTATGTAGATGATGCATGCTTTTCACACTCTGACTTAAATATCATCATCGAAGCCAAGTCTCAATTATGTGAATTGTTAGGCAAGGCTAGTTTTTATACACACAAGTGGGCATCCAATGATCAGCGAGTGTTAGAGGGCATTCCTAATGATAAACGGCACTTTGACGAGTTAGACTTTCAAAAAGACAATTTTTATATAAAGACATTAGGCTTAAAACTTAATATGCAAGACGATTGTTTTATTTTTTCTTGCCCTGAAGCCTTTGGTAAGGAAAATCCTACCAAAAAAGAAATATTGAGCTATATCTCAAAATTTTATGACCCGCTAGGTTTTATAGCGCCAATTATCATGAAGGCTAAGGCTTTTATGCAAAAAATATACTCTGAAAAGATTGGTTGGAATGAGGTTCCATCAGCACCGCTGCAACAAGAATGGTCTTCATTTGCTAATAAATTATCTCATATGGAGCCCTTCGTTATTAATAGGAACCTACAGATCCCCTCCAATGCTTCTGAATTACAATTGATTGGCTTTGCCGATGCTTCGAGCACGACGGGTTATGGTTGCTGTGTGTACCTTCGGGTGGTCGACGTACATGGTAATGCTTCACTTTCTTTGCTATGTGCCAAATCTCGAATCAACCCCCGCGATAAAGGTACGCTTACCATAGCACGCTTAGAGCTATGTTCTATGCTTCTGTTGTCTAAACTAATAACTCGAGTTTATGAAACACTAACACTAAAATTAAACATACAAAATGTTTATTTATTTTCGGACTCCCAAATTGCGCTAGCATGGGTGAAAACGGAACCTCTTAGGCTCCAGGCCTTTGTTGCCAACCGGGTCAGGTTGATTCGAGATTTTACAGATAGATGGCGTTGGCTGTACGTACCCAGTGAAGAAAACCCAAGTGACTGTGTGAGCAGAGGTACAGATCCAGACGAGCTTCTACGTACAGATATGTGGTTGCATGGTCCACGCTTTCTACAGGATGGTAAATATGATTTTAATAATAAAAATATCCCACCTGCAATTGACGACCTCCCAGAGTTGAAAAAGGCGCCCTCTAGTGCCAAAGTGACATTACTTACCCTAAAAGGATCTGATTTCTATGATTTCTTAGACAAATATTCTGATCTCAATAAAATGATAAGGGTAATGGCCTATATAATCAGGATTTGTACTAATTTAAAAACCAAAAACACGAATAGTCCTAAGTATCTGTCCTCTAAGGAGCTTCAAATGGCATTACTTCAGATTATAAAACGTGAACAAGGCATTTATTTCAAACCTGAAATAGATAGTCTCAAAGCTAAGTTAGAGAATGTTAAAGGTTCGCTCAGCCCCTTGCATCCCTTTCTTGACAATCAAGGTCTTTTGAGAGTTGGTGGCAGAATAAAAAATGCAAATGTGTCGTTTTCGCAAAAACATCCCATAATCTTACCTAGAGAATCTCGGGTAACAAAGCTTATGGTTAATAAGGAACATCTTAGGTTACTGCACGCACCGCCTAAATTATTATTGTCAAGCTTAAATGAAAGGTATTGGATTGTCAATGGTCTGAGTTATGTTAAGAATATAGTAAACAAATGCTTACCTTGTTTCAGAATGAAGGCTCAGTGTGCCAAGCAGCTGATGGGTTCTTTGCCACCTGAAAGAGTCAATGCCTGCCGAGCCTTCCAGAAGGTCGGAATTGATTATGCTGGCCCAATAGTTGTTAAAAATTCTCGAGTAAGAAGAGCTCTACAGACAAAAGGCTATATATGTGTGTTCGTCTGTTTTGTGACAAAAGCCGTACATCTGGAGCTCTCTTCAGATTTGTCCACTGATGCTTTCCTCGCATGTTTCAAACGCTTTATAGCGCGAAGAGGCCTGCCTACTGACGTATTTTGTGATAATGGCGGATGCTTTAAGGGGGCAAAGAATCAATTAGATGAGCTTTACAGATTAAATACATCACAAAATCATCAAACTCTGGTGCAATCTTACGCGACACAGCAAAATATTGCCTTTCATTTTGTGCCAAGCTACTCACCAGTGTTTGCTGGTCTTGCTGAAGCTGCTGTTAAAAGCACGAAGTACCATTTAAAACGCATATTACAAAGCTATGTATTGACGTACGAACAACTAAACACTATTTTATGTGTAATTGAATCTGTTTTAAATTCGCGACCACTGTTACCTGTAACTGCTAATGACATTAATGATTGCAGCTACCTTTCGCCTGGTCATTTTCTGATAGGTACCACAATGACGTGTCTTCCAGAGGGAGATACAGCTGATACACCTACTAACAGGTTAAAATTTTGGGAAATGTGTAACAAGGTTAAATGTCACTTCTGGAAGGTATGGCATAAGCATTATTTAAATGTCTTACAATGTCGCCCCAAGTGGCGCGATAGTCAACCAAATGTAAAAGTTGGTACCTTAGTAATTATGCGAGAGCCTAACTCTCCACCTATGACATGGCCTATGGCCAGAGTTGTTAAAGTATATCCTGGTGATGACAATAAGGTGAGGGTCGTTGACCTCTTGGCACCTAATAAAAAAGTGTACAAACGCTCATTAAGCGGCTTCGCTATTTTACCTATTGAGTGAGCAAATTTGTAATTTATCTGGTTTATTATACTTAACTATAATTGTGTATTTTTAGTAACATGTTTGCTAGGTATTAGGTAAATATATACCTACATAAACAATATGTATATAATAGTAAGTGATACAGCAGGTTTATGTTCTTAATACATTCCTGTAGGTACCCACCCATTAGGCTAGTATAGCACCTTTTTATTGTGTCCTCGTATGTACTATTTAGATATAAACATATAGAGCTAAGTTGAATATTTAGGTTCATATTTCAGATTGAGTTACCCACTCGTTTAACTAACCCGTGGTTTATTGTGTTATATTACGTGCCTAAGCTATTTAGATGTAGTTTTTAAAATTGTAAAATGTTTAACATTAAGATTACAATTTAAGACTAGGAAAGGGTTTCACCCCCGCCCCCAGCATGTTGGCAACCCCAACAGAACATAATTTTATATTCATTCACTCTTTCCTTTCATTCATTACTTCCCTCGATCTAGGAGGTGCGCCATTGCTTACTGTACTGACTGTGTGTGTAAAATGAGATTAAAATAAGTGCTATGAAATGAAGCTGTTTCCTTTGACTTCGACCTCAACTGCACCAGCCCCATGGCTCCCCTGAACATAGTCTAAATTCTTATTACTGTCTAGTATATATGCGTATTGATAAACAAGATTGTCTAGGTACAAAAGATTATTAAATGCCTCTACGCGTTTGTTATAAATATTTCCAGATCTATTTAATTTGAAAACGGGAAGGCATAAAATAATGTTCGTATACTGGATGGTTTCTAGTTTGTTTCTCAAATTTTCAATTATACATGTATAGTTCAGTGTTGTTTCGAAGTCAGACTCGCCTATAAACAAAATGCAGTAATCGTGCTGTGTGAAATTTTCTAATTTATTTTCGAGTCCTTTTAGTAATGCTTCGATGTTTCCTCCAGTGATGATGTAATGGCAGAACTGGTCTGTTTCAAAGTTGTTCATGATTAACCCTTTCGTATGCTTTCCACTATTTCCACTAATTATGCAAATCTTCCTGGGAGTTTTATTTGTGCAAATATTGGTAGTTTCTGAGGACCTGGTTTCGAGCGTAGGATGTAGTTGCTGTGATAGGATGTCTAAGCGATTCATCAAATCAGTGTTAGCTTTTCTAGCTTCGTGAAGCTCCTTCTCCAATTTCTCTATTTCTTGTTGCAAGTGTAAAACGCTGCTGTCATCTACAACATTTGGTGACTTGCCAGCAGTGGCTGGTGTTGAGATTCCTCTTGGTGACATTAGTGAAGGTGCTTTTCCTGATTTTTTGGAGCTATTAGATTTCACTTTTATTGTTGGTGAACAGCATAGACTTTTTAATGTATCGTTCTCCACTGTGAGTTTTTCTACTTGTCTACGTAATTCATTATTTTCCAATATTGTATTCTCTAACTCATTTTGTGTGGTGTCTAGTGCGGATGATAGTTGGTCTATTTTTTCCTTTGCTTCTCGTAGTTCTCTTGATTTACTCAAAGACATATCAGTACTTCTAGAGAGCATGGCTTTTGATAACGGAGTATGCATTGTATCTGATTCATTTAGGACATCGCCCTCACTGATTACAGAGGAACATTTATCCAAGACGCCTGGGCTTTGGGCCAATGACAGAGCTTCGTCAAACTCTTCAGTAGCTTCAGGGAATTCCTGCTGCTCCCGTACCTCGTCTTTATTGTGTTAAATAGTACTGGCAATAGAAGAAACTATAACAAATTTGTATTTGCATAGTTACCGTTCTAGGCATTGTTTATTTACTTTTCTTAAGTCAGTTGAATCAAAACAGTGCTCATATAAACATCGAATATATTCCATTAGTGCTTTTTTACTGTGTTTATCTGCTTTGCTATCCTTTATATATAAGGGCAATTTTTACCCTCACATTGTATTCTGATAAGAAAACTTTTCACAAAGTTTGAAGTCTATAACTAAAACTTTCAACACCCTTTTCACCCTTTTTGGGGTTGATTTTTCAACCGGTGGCCCACGTGGCGCGAAAAGAATGCCTCTTACCTGTCTGCGCGAGCAATTCCTTGTCATTATTCCTTGTGTTATGATGGCGCGTAGCGTTCGTAATCAACCATCGTAATGAGATGCACGGTGAGAGAAACTTGGTCTAACGTCGTTTCTGAAACAAGATGAGTAAAACTTTGTAAACAGTGTTTAAATAAGATCCTTCTTTGGTGTATAATTGTATCAAAACATTAGCCCCGGTTTGAAATGTTTTGACGTATCTAGAGCAGATAATTACATTTGTGTGATTTTCGTGAATATGTATTAAGGCTATATTACCCATTTCTGTTGTTCATCATCGTGATTTCATTGAAACCTAAAGGTAAAAACCGCTCAAATATTAATATTGTTTTTTTGTAGCCGCAATTAGTATTCATTGTAATAAAGCACTTTAAAACGCATTTATCGCGTTTATTAACACCGTGACCCTACGTTTCGAGCCCTTTACAGCACTCGTTATCACACAGGGTTAAATGATCAATGTGTATTCTCCCTGTCAATGTAATGGGTAACCTAAAAAAACCTTATAACCCAGGAAAAATACGATTTTGACAGACATTAAATTATAATAGCCTGATTTTTTCAAATTACGTTAAAATGGGATATTTATATATGATATATGCAAAAATCCTACAAACTTTTCTTCCGGAAGTAGGTAAATAGTAAAAAAAAAACTAAACTAAATCGATTTTTTTAACTGAACGATAGCAAATAGTTTTCTTGTATGTGAACATGACGACATATTTGTCTTCTATCTGTTAAAAGAGAAACCGAAGAAAAATTATTCAAGTAAAACCATGAAATCTACAAAATGTACAGCACGGGTGATAGATGTGTTATTTCGCTAGAAACAAATGTTAATAGGTAGAAACTGGTCCTGACCCATTTTAAACGGCCTAAAAAGCATATATACTCGTACATATAAATCTTACAACAAAAATGTTTGTAACATGTGTGTACATATTTGTGACGATTAGCGTGTAACGATATTTTGTTGGATTTTGTTGCCTACTTAATACTAGAATCACGATATATCCGTTACGCTAAAAAATAATCCTATTATTAATTATTTCCCAAACTGTCAAAATTTGAAATGACTGGATTATTAGTCGCACTGTCGCAAAGTAAGTTTCCATTTTCTGTTCCTCTAATAGAATTCAAGCCATTTTACATTTAAAATTAACTACTTAGGTACATTTTCTTATACATTTCTCTTAACTCCGGGGAACCAACACTAGAGTAGTTTGTAATTCAACTTTTTCTTTCCTCATGTTTTAAGTTATCTACATAAAGTTTCACAGTGCTTACTTAAAATTTTCAAAAGGATGAGGTTCTCAATTCGTGTTTTTTTAGTATTATATCTCCAAGCAGAACCTGACTCAAATATTATGCTTAACTGAATTATTCTATATTATTCGATCCTCTGACCCCTGATTATCTACGTTCTAAATTTATATTTGTGACCCCCCGTTCTTGTATTGATCTCCGTACTTCCCGTAGCCTTAAGCTCATTGTCCCCCGGCATCGTTCAGGTTTCGTGGCTAATTCATTCACCGTCCAGGCTATCCAGCTTTGGAATGATCTTCCACTGTCTATCAGGCAAGCGCAAAGCAAGTTTACTTTTAAGCGCTTAGTTTGACAAGGTTCAGTCTTCTTCCTCATGATGTTTTATAACTAGTACCGAATTTATATATGTGTATATATTTGTATGTATGTGTATTCGTATTGAAATATGTATGTATGTTTATTATTGAAATATACATTAATTTGTTATCATAGGTTACACATTTTATTATGACCCTGCACCAAATAATCTTTCTGTTTAGCCCATTGGTTGACTGGTAGAGAATGCCTTGCGGCATTAAGTCCGCCATTTGTACTTGTTGTTACTGTGCAATAAAGTTTAAATAAATAAATAAATATATTTCTAAACAATTTAAATAATGTTTCATAATGTAAAAAGAGCCAAAATTATCAGAGCTGACTAGTTACTATTAGCGGTGCAAAAACAGAATTCAGTTTCCCCCGGATATTAGCTACATATGTAGCCAATATCGGTCGTAAATTTTTAAACCTAGTCACAATTAAAAAATATGTCGCAACTGGCACTACATTACGTGACCGTGTCAGGTTCGTTTTCTAAGTGTACACACAATGGGTCCGATTTTTTAGTAGGTAATTAAGTGTAGTCATTTTGTTAAGACTTTCCTGAAACATTTATATCGAAACACAAGTATAATATAGATGAAATTATCGGTGCCGAATAAGCAAATCTGATCGAATTCTATTGACAAAGAAATTTTACTGTTTAACCGCCTTCAAAAAACAAAAGGAAGAGGTCCTCAATAAACTTAGAATATTTTTGAACGAGCGAGCGAAGCGAGCGGAGTTGTCATATATGTATGTATGTATGTATATTTGTATCACATTTGCATGTAGGTATGTATGTATATTTGTATGTATTTTGGTATGTATGAATAATGTTCTACGATAACTCGAATATCGTTGTGAAATTTGGCAGGCTAACTACCTGAGATAAATATAATTTTTTTAAGTTTGAAAATGAGCCAAATCGGTCAAGGGGTTGCCGAGATAAAGGAATCGCGAGATCAAGTTCTAGGCGAACCATGGATATCTGTGCCTAAAATGGATCATTCATAATAATTCATATCAACCATTGTGCAGAGTAGGAGAGTTCAGAGAATTTGGGACCCAAAATATCGTACTTTTTGACAGGTGTCAACTATCCAATAACTAATGTGTCCCACAGCCGCTCGGTGCTACATCGACAGCATCATAAGTCTACCATGTACGAGTAATACGAGACGTGCGTTGAGTTATAACGTGTAAACGAAAAAAAATCCTTTTCAATACAGTTGCTCAAAAAGTGCCCTTTTTTTGGCTGTTTTGCGTGCGCAAAGTTTGTTTTTGCGAACTAGTGCTTTTTACTTTTCCAATCTTTTTAAATTTAGTTGTGTTCCAATTCATGACTGCTTACCGAAGAGTATTATTATTGTTCGTTAACTTTACCGAGCCGTAATAAAACTAAATACCTACTATTAACGCAATAATATTAAAGATATTGATATTGCATATTTCAATAATTACTTCTTCATCATACTAATGATCATTCATTAAAAATATTAACATTGAAAACAGTTATAAATCTGTGTGTATGAAACGGAACAGAGCCTACGAAACGTCAGTTCGAAGGGCCTCTAAGACATGACGATACGATTTGTCACATGCGATTTATTATTTTGTTTATGGGAAATAATTATTATGAGATTGAAAATGAGAAAGTAAAGAAGATAAGATAAATATTTTGAAGATGTACTTAATATACCAACTGTATTACAATCGTGTCACGGAAATAATAAAAAAACTTTAAATTCGTTCTTATGTATTTTAATTTTTTTCGCATCTGTATTGAAAAACGTCGTTCGATTCACGTGCGGATATGTCATTTTTCACTTGTCCCGAGTATTGCCACTCGCCTACGGCTCGCGGCAAGATACCTCGGGACTCGTGAAGTAATGACATACTTTCCGCACTAGCATCGAAATGTACTATTACGAGAATAAGCAATATTCCTGCACCGTAAACCGCTTATCTATATATAAAAGAGGTTGTCCTCATCTACGATCAACGCACAGCCGAAACGGCTAGGACTAGAAACTTGACATTTTTACCAAAGCTTCCTTTTAGTACGTAAGCAAGGGATAAGAACGGATTTTCGGAAATTCCACCCCTAAAGGGGTGAAAATGGGGTTGAAAGTTTGTATGGAAATAGATTTTTTTTTTAGCTAGAGACTTGAAACTTTGTGTAAAGACTTTTTATTATAATAAAAAAAAAGGTTTTCATGGTTTTTGGAAATTCAACCTCTAAAGGGGTAAAAAGGGGGTAGAAAGATTGTATGAGAATGGAATTTATTTTTGAGCTAGAGACTTGAAACTTTGTGTAAGAATATAACATTTAAAACTTTCGCGATTTAAACACATATTTAACCTGTGTCGAAACGTCGGTAAATAAGGTAAACAAATTAATTCGCGTTAGACCCGTTTAATAATTATGTTTAAATTTGTGTAAGAACTCTGTATTACAATTGAAGTAAAAAATTTTCATGGTTTTTGGAAATTCCACCTCTAAAGGGGTAAAAAGGGGGTTGAAAGTTTGTATAGGAATGGAATTTTGTTTTGAGCTAGAGATTTGAAACTTTGTGTAAAAACTCCTTATTACAATTAAAGAAAAGTGTTTTCATAGTTTTGGAAAATTCAACCCCTATAGGGGTAAAAAAGGGGTAGAAAGTTTGTATAGGAATGGAATTTCGTTTTGAGCTAGAGACTTGAAACTTTGTGTAAAAACTCCTTATTACAATTAAAGAAAAGTATTTTCATAGTTTTGGAAAATTCAACCCCTATGGGGGTAAAAAAGGGGTAGAAAGATTGTATGAGAATGGAATTTATTTTAGAGCTAGGGACTTGAAACTTTGTGTAAAGACTCCTTATTTTGGAAATTCTACTCCTTAAGGGGTAAAAACTAAAAAGGGGGTTAAAAGTTTGTTTGAGAATGGTTTTTTTTTAGCTAAAGTCTTGAAACTTTGTGAAAGAAAAGTGTTTTCATAGTTTTTGGAAATTAAGGGGGTGAAAAGGAGGTTAAATCTTTGTATGCAAATGGAGATTCTTTTTGAGCTAGAGGCTTGAATGTTTTTGTATAAAAAAATTATTTAAATCAAAGAAAAGGGTTTTCATAGTTTTGGAAAATTCAACTTCTAAAGGGGTAGAAAGGGGGTTGAATGTTTGTTTGAGAATGGTATTTTTTTTTAACTAGAGACTTGAAACTATGTGCAAAGACTGTTCATTATTAAAATATAAAAAAGTTGTGTGCTAAGGGGCTTAAAAGTTTGTATAGAAAAGGAGATTATTTTTGAGCTAGAGGCTTGAAACTTTGTGAAAAGACTCTTTATTAAAACAAAAGAAAAGTGTTTTCATAGTTTTGGAAAATTCTACTCCTAAGGGGGTAAAAACGGGGTTGAAAATTGATCAAGCGGGGGAAAGAAAAATTTTTTGATCTAGAGTTTTGAAACTTTATGCATCGATTCCTTATTAAAATAAAATAAAACTGGTTTCATGGTTATTTTGGAAATTCCACCCATAAAGAGGTGAAAAGAGTGTTGAAAGTTTCTATGGCGGAAAGTTTTCTTTTGTATCCATAGACTTCAACTCATTTATGCTATTTAACCGGATGGTTGTCTGTAAGAGACATGTTGCTTTTTAGCGATAATACCGCCTGTTGCCAACATCTACCTAATAAAAAACTTAAACGTTATCAGTAGTATTAATTACTTTTTGCGGAGTGCAATAGAAAATATTTGTATTATATAAATGTGTAGGTTATATCAAGTCACATTTTAAAAAGATAAAACAAGGTATGAAACTCTGTAGGAATAACCCTATTATACGCGGACGAAGTCGCGGGAGGAAAGCTAGTCTGTCAATAAAGATTGATGTTTTCTTTATAGTTATTGATTTTGAAAACCTGTCAAACTATAATCTTACTGCTTTTCGTATATTGTACCAACCTACCTAAGGGCATTTATTTTTAATTAAAGTACTTAAAAATGTAATAAAATATTATTTATTATTTATTTATTTATTTTAAACTTTATTGCACATAAAACAAAGTACAAAAGGCGGACTTAATGCCAGAAGGCATTCTCTACCAGTCAACCATCAGGCCAAACAGATACAAATATTTAGGTGCGGTAACAGCATAAAGCGAAAGGTTAAACAGCAATCGATATATTAACAAATACGTTCACAAATTCGTACATATACAAACATACCCACATACAATATCAATATACATATAATACAAAACATACATAAACATATACGATATACATACTATAAAGTACCTGCAATTAAATTACTACGAGCCGTAATTATTAGCATTAGCGATTAGATGCTTACGCAATTTGAGCTTAAACGACAATTTGGATTGAGCCTGCCGAAAATCCAGTGGGAGATCATTCCACAAACGAATAGCTTGCACGGTGAAGGAGTTGGACACAGAGCCAGAACGATGGTGAGGCAGGCAAAGTAATAGCTCACGCGAGGAGCGGAGCTCACGGCCCGGCTGAGCAGCAACAAACTTAAATTTAGTCCGTAGGTAGTCAGGTGCCGCCGGATCGAACAGGATACTGTACAGAGTGCACAGTACCCTAAGCGAGCGGCGATCCCTAATTCTGAGCCAATCGAGTTTCCGACGGAAAGCAGACACGTGATCATACTTCCGGAGGCCGAAAATAAACCTGATGCAACTGTTGAGGAGCCTATCCAGTCTGTTCAAAAGTTCCTAAGTCATGTTGGTAAGGCACACATCACAGTAATCGATGACCGGCAGCACAAGGGCTTGAATGAGCAGCTTTTTCGTACTCACCGGTAGAAAGTGTTTGAACCTATACAGTGTTCTCAGGGTGTAAGTCACTCTACGGCACACGTCAGAAACTTGAGGCTCCCACGTTAAGCTGCGGTCAACAATTAACCCCAGATTCTTAACCTGCGATGAGATCGGTATAATAGTACCCTCAAATAGTATAGGCCTCAGGCGAGAACAGTCGTTGACTAAGGCAGAGCGAGGGCTTCCGACAATGACAGCCTGGCACTTAGTCGGGTTCACAGCAATGCCAAAGTCCTTAGACCAAGAGGAGATGCGACTGAGGTCCTGGTTTAGTAATATTGTTTTTGTATGTGTTTTTGTATTTTACTTTTATAATCATATTATAAATGTTTTTGTATTTTACTTTTATAATCATATTATAAATAACCTAGCCTAAGAATTAAAGTAAATAAACATAATAATAACTAATGAGGAAAAAACAAATCTGGAAGATCACAATTTTGTGAGATAATTACAATAAATACTTACACATTTAGAATAACGTAAAAAAACAAAATAAATGTTCATTTCTGCGCACCGTAAAACTCCGGGGGCAATTCAGGAAAGTAATTACCTACTTCCCAGAATGCTATGATATGAAATATTTTAAAAACAACAACATAACAAGCTGTTAAAGCTTAAAAAACATTGTTAATACTCGTAAGTAGACTTCGTTGGTAAATTAAGTTGTTTATTATTAAATCTTTGGTATTTTTGCAGTCAACACGCACTTTTTTCCAAAATAAAAATGCGATATAATCTACGATATTATTCGACATAACAATTTATTCAAAAAGAACTCAATATCGTAATTGGCACGTACTCGTCCGTTCTTAGCTTTGTTAACATGACTAATTTACAAAATGTCATTAAAATTTCTTCGAAACAAATGTAAAATTTTATTATAACAACTTTCACGTTGCACACTAAAAATTACTGGTTTCCAAACTCATCCTTCTTCTTTTTCTTTTAAATAATGGCTTCTGTCCGAGAGTTGAACAATTTTCCCAATATCAAAGTAGGTACATCAAAATATTAGTTTAATATTTCGTATTGTCTATAAGTACAATACGATATCCTAAATTAATATTTTCATGTACTACGACATTAGAAAAATACTATTATTATGCCTGACCTGGCTAATTGTAAAATGTATAGCTAAACGTTACAATAGTATCCGGGGGCCCATATCCCGGGACTGCCGGCTGATGACTACAAAGTGATTAAACGACTTTCAGGATTAATTCTTCATTAGCTCCACACTTCTTCGTTAGTTCGCTACACAATAAGCCATCAATATTACACATCAGACAACGTTAAGCAGACAAAAACAAAGAGCGATCCCAAAAACATCCCCACCATCTTGAGTATCAACCGGAAGTCCTCCAAAGTCATCCCAGTTTGCTACATGCTTGGAGTCCTATCATTGTAGATTTATGGCTCATGTCAAACGATTACACGAGAAGTTAACGACGACGTCGCCGACGCACGACGAACATTTCGCATCTTACGGCGATGTAATAAATTTTAGTAATAAGTTTCTTTATAGTGTACTTAACTTTTCTAATATCAGTTCATAATTTCATACCGCTTTTAAACTAATACTCATAAATTACATTTTATAAGACATTACTATATTTTGTAAGCACTAAGGCATAACAAAAATCTGATATTGCAAAAATGGTATCCGTAGAGACATAAAGTCTAAATCTAATACAATTATAAGTGTTTTTTTATACGATTGTACCTTCATCGCGTTAATCTGGGTTGCACGACCCTGGGGTCCACGTGTAACCTGTGCGCCCTCAAAGCCTTACAGCTGTTTTGTGACGTAGCACTAATCCAATGTCCTTTTGAAAAAGGTTAATCCTGCATGTCCTTTGAGTACTATAACAGACACTTTACCTTTCTTTTATATTTGCTTCATTTCTGATTTCCGACACAATATTACCGCGACATTCAATGGAAATATCCACTGGATGTCGCAACATCTCGCCCAATAAATAAAGGATACCGAGGTATTAATGTTTCGTTTATTAATCGCTAATATAGGTCGGTAGAAAGGCGACCGGGTAAGAAATTGTAATATTCTCGGCCCCATTAGCAAGTTTCCTGCCTATTGTGTGACAGCTGTTGGTGGGTCGTAAGTGCCACGTAGTTGAATGTAAGATTAATGAGCTCCCACCATTATCGCGGCGGTGGGCCGTCACTGTCGCCGCGACAAAAGACGTCGAGCTCAAACAGCCATGCAGCCAATCTCCGACTAATCGCTACATTAAACAACTCCACGTACCGACGTGCTATCGTCTACAAAACATTTTAAAGTCTCTAGTCCTTAAAGAAGTAACTCTTTAAGTTTTATAGTGGGAAAAAGTTGGAACACGGTGTGAAAGTGTAGAACGTTTCAGTTTAAGTTACAGTTTTATTCAGATGATATTTATTGCAAAACTATTTTAGCACATTTAGTTCCATTACGTACTACGCGTTAAAAGCGTAGCCAACAGCATGACGAAATGTGTAGGTATGTAGCGCCAAGGGCCTACTATTTAAAGAACATCAGGTCAATGACGCTGAATAAGTTCATAAAGGTAGAACTTAAAAATATGGTGTAAACACAATTAGTTAATTGGGTTTTGGTAGTGGAAAACGAAAAAACAAGAGCGAATATAAGGTCAAATTGTGCCTAGCAAATAAATTACCGAGCAACATCTCGGTTGTAGTAAAAAATGCCGAATTTTGCAATTCGGTACCTATTTCGCTTATAGTCTGTTGTTTTGCACAACTGTATTGTTAGAACTTGGCATTAATTTTGTAAATATTAAATATTAATCAGTCATATATCTACTATACATGTTTATTAGTCCGCAAAATACTTCAAAAAGACACACTCACAAATAAATTTTACAAAAAAACACCAATGAATAAATGAAATTACGAAGTGCAGATAATTTAATACTGCGATCAACACGGACTAATTATGGAAAAAAGACCATCGTATATGAAGGGGCGCAAATTTATAATAAATTACCGAAAGATATTAAAGAGTCCAAATCCATAACTACTTTCAAAAAACACTTAAAATTTCATATATTCAACAATCTACAAGTAGAATAATCTTAGGAAGCTAATTAATTCTTATATTAAGTAAAATTTAATAATATCAATAAATATATACGATAACTAACAATTTTCATAAAAAAAAAACAATGTAATTAATAATATGAAGAAAATTTATTGTTACATTATGTGTAATAATTAAGCAATATAAATATACAAATAAAATACCTAAACTGGATAAATTATAATAAATAATGTATACTTTTATAAAATATGTACAGGTACAATTGATTCTATAATATCGACCAATACTTAGTATAAGTATTTAAAATCATATTACAATTGCTTTAATTTAAATATTGAATACAAGAAATAATAATAAAAATAACATAAAAATAAAAACAAAAAATAAATAAATAATAATAATAAATAACTAATACGATATTAGGTTAAATTAAACCCTGATTCTTTACTACCAATTTTACCACATCTGTAGTGTGCACAACTATACCGCATCCATCTAAGCCGCTCTCTTTATAACTCGCGAGCATTCATTTCTTATCTCCGCTGTGACGCATCTGAACAGGACGGCCGAAGTAAATTGTTCTCTAAGCGGCTGTACATACTTAAAACGATTCTACCCACTTTATTATGTATAAATAAAAATCATGGCATGTTTGTACATATTATTCTTAAATGTAAAAATAAGTGCACGCTAGCTATAAAATGTATTGTTATAAATTAGTATATCTCATTTAAGTGAATTTTGTAAATTCTTTATGAGAAATAAATGTCTTAAACCATAAAACAAGCTTCGTCACAGTTATTCTAGCTTAATATATCGGTATCGATCAGTCATTATAGCATATCAAGCTACGAGTATAATGACTGAGCTATATAATTTAGCATAGCATCCCAACGATAAGATTTGTTTGTAATTTGAACAGAAACACGGGTCCCGCATGAAATGCTCAGCGTGCAAGATCGTCGCGCACCAAGCATGCATCGACATCCTCATGGACCGCGTACAGTTCACGTGCAAGCCTACATTCCGGGACGTGGGCGTGCGCCAGTACCGCGAGCAGACCATGACGCACCATCACTGGGTGCACCGCCGATCCGAGAAGGGCAAATGCAAGGCTTGCGGCAAGGTAATTCAATTTTTTTTAATGCCACTGTTTTGTCATTGTGTCGGCTTAACTTTAATGTTATGTCTATTGTGAGCTTCATAAGCTATTTTTATCGCATGCCAAAATTTCCACATATTATTGAAGCTTTCCGGTGTTCGCTGAATGGTAAATAGTAACAGGCAAAGTGAGGAAAAGTGGAAAAAATCATGACCTCGGGCTTTACTTTTTTCGGAGAAATTAAGTAAAGTGTTATTGCTACAGAACAGATCTCAAATAGCAGATGCAACGGTACCTACAGATATGTATCGTCAAAACAACAAACTATACAGGGTGTAAGCTCTAATCGCGAAGAAAAGAAAAACTAATGGCTCAAGCTTACCTACTGTATTGAAAAATATTTATGCAGACCCGTTTCACTTGTTTAGAGAATTTCATATTTTTAATGGCTTTTCTACGTTGTTTGCCATTTGTAGCACAAAAGTAAAATATATAAATTAATTCATTTATTCATTCTGGGAACAACGGATTCTTTTTTTGTCCTTTCTTTGTTGTGTTTTTCTGTTTTGCATCTGTGACAAAAATACTATACAACAGTTAATAAAGCAGCTCATCTCAATGTTATGCTTCCGCTTATTTTCATTTAAATATCAAAGCAACCCCAAAAACGGACATCGCATTTTAACGTTGCGGATTTCGCAAAATGCTTCAGGTATTTCGTAGCGAATGATTTCGTAGTTAATATAATACTTAACAAACGAATGCCTAATAAATAAACGCGTTTGTAAATCACAAATCGTTGAAATATATATCAAGTAGGTACCTATACTATACGCCTAATAAATTACGATATACGTACGATATATCGACGGCTATCTATGTCTAATTATCACTGCAATGTCACGTATTGAGAAATGAAAATATTATTATTTAACACTTCCTCCATTTCGAGCTTTTGTTCTTTAACTCAAACCAGTCTGTTAACAGTAAATTCATGATTCGTTATAATTATATCTTAAGAACTGAATAGCAAATAAGAATTAAATATAATTCGGAGTATGATGAAAATTCTAATAATTAATGTAGAATGCAAGTCTTATTTCCAATTTGCCATTTACTTCCTCATTTGACATTTACTCACCCCTTGAGTGTTTATTGAGTGTTTCTTAAGATCGACATCACGCCGCGCCGCACGCATACAGCCAGCAGCCGAAGTAGCTGAGCTGATGGAGTGTCCAAAATGATTTTGATACAACCTTATTGTCACAACAATAAGGTTGAACCCAGATTATTTTGAACAACTTGACCGCTTAGATACTTCTGCTGCAACTGTACATCGTCAGATTATATGTACTGCTTTTCTAACGGACACTTGCGCCAATCAACTAACCCCGAGTTAGCTGTCAAACCCCATACTTAAAAACGCGTTACAGTAAATGGTCCCTTAAATTCAAGACTGAAGTTGACCGTTAATTACAAGTACGAATAAGTCATTAAAAGGAGGGCCTCGGCCGAACTCGGCTTGATTAGGTCGTTCATAAATTAAGGTAGGCATCTAACGGCAGGTGGACCTCCCGGCCGGACAAAAGTTCCGGGTAATTTCGGGATAATTGAAACCGTCAGACATTAAATCATTGATAATTTATGGGGCTGTCTTCTGAAAACGAATGGAATGTTACTCGCATTTTTATCACGCTATGTTTTTTTTTAATTTGGCAACCAAAATTCGTATGAAAAATCTCCGGGTTAGTTGACTAAGACTAGACCCACCTGCACCACCCGGGGTCAGCCACATAACCCAAAGTTAAGCTTTTCTTTGAAACGGAATTTGGCAGCTTAACCCCGGGTTAGCGTCTAACCTGGCCGTGGGTGGTGCAAGTGACCCGACGGCCCACTTGAACCACCCAGGGTTCAACCAACCCGAAGTAAGCTGTCAAATTCCATACAAAAAAACGCTTAACTTAGGATTAGTTGTCTAACCCCGGATGGTGCTAGTCGCGCTTAGGCCCACTTGCACCATCCAGGGTTACTAGTTAACCCGGAGTTAAGCTATCAAATTTTATATAAACTAACGCTTAACTCCGGGTTCGTGTGCATGCATGTGGTCCTTAGTGATGTAAAATGTAATATTGTCTTCTGTTTCCGCAATTGTTGTTCATTGAAATTAAACACTTTAGAACGGATTAATCGCGTTTATTAACACCATGACCTACGTTTCGATTCGAGCCCTTTGATGACAGTCATCAGCTTAACCCTGTGAAAACGAGTGCTGTAAAGGGCTCGAAGTCGAAACGTAGGGTCATTGTGTTAATAAATGCGATTTATCCGTTCTAAAGTGTTTAATTTCGGTGGAAAATGTGTTAAATAAATTGGTAGGTAAATAGAAGCGTTAGATTTGAACGTTAACATAGTAGCAATGTAACGTGAATATCTGTGCAATGCAAGCCGCATCGGGCATTTGTAGGCGTTGTATAATTAAAGGAAATGTATGTTTGGCCGCCTCGGTGTACGCCATACATACATTACCTTAAATTAGGTAGGCAAAATTAAAGCAGAATTGTTCATTCCACTTTGCTGTTTGACGAGTAATATCATTTAATAGGCTAAACTAGACGCAATTTCCAAATTAAATATAAATAGCAACGTTTCTTTGACGTCTTTTCAAAATAAAATACGAAATTAATTTAGTACACTCCCGAAATATTTCACTTTGTAAAATTAAATGCATTTTCAATTTCAAATCATGAATATTTTGCCTATTTAATAACAATTTTAATGATATTGACATGACGAAGACGGTTTTCTATACTGTATGTAATATACATATAGGTATCGGTTGCCCCAGCTCGGCAAAATATCTGACGATACATCGGGCTGACGTTAAATTTCTAATTCGAGATGCAGTTGCAACTAAAACTTTGTACAGAACCCTCGGCGCTTGGATCCAACTCGCACTTTTAGCCGGTTTTTTTTTTCAGTAATAACTTTTTATGGACGTTGAGAGCTTTTAGCGCTTTTATATCGATTGAGGTCTTATGAAGTATCCATCGTGGTTAAAGCTTTATTACGCATATATGTTTATGTGATTTTTCTCCTTTGTATTCGTATTGAATAGCCGTATAAACATATTTATTATAAAATTTATAGTACCGTGTTTTTCAAAATAAAATATCTCACTTTACCTACAGTAAAATGCTATTTTCAATTGCTCTTTACAAACAAACGGCAATGCGGTAATATTTTTTTGGATGACGTGACATTCACTCGTAATACCTACAGGAAAATGGATAACGGTGTATACTTAATAACTTATGCATATACAAGCGGTAGCGTGACGTCTTAGTTACATGTCTGAAAGTAATCCGAAAAGTTAACCCGAACAATACATTGTGTATTAAGGGGGATAAAACTCGAGTTAAAATTCACACTTCTTCGTAATTCTTGTACCGCCCGTGATACATACAACGATTTTCATCACATTTTTCAAGGAAATAATTAAACTTACTAGGCAAATAAATAAACAATAATTATTAGTGGTTGTGTAGTAGTAGCGCAGCCCACGGCACACCGCTGTGAGCGACGGCGCGCGCGTGGGGGGCAGGTCGTCCAGGAGCTCCGGGCGGGCGTTAAATGTATGCCAATTCAGTCGTCAAAAATATATCCAAGAAAAAAATACAAATAAACGACGTTAGAGGGTGGTCAATTTTGAGAGGTTTGCCTTAAAAAGGGCAAAAATGTTTCGTTACAATGAGTACTAACGGTGGTAACAAAAAACATTAAAATTAAAAGTTAAGTTATTGGGTCATGTAAGGTATCATTTGAAGGGGCTTGATTTGCACATTCTTAAAAAAAAATTTAAGCAGTATTTTTTTAAATTTATAAACGAAAATGTAAAAATACGTATGATTTTTTAATTGGAAAAATATAACATTGACCCTATATTCATTACTTAAAAAAATCGTATTAAATTTAACCGCCTTACAATGTTTATTTATCTTTCTTGAAATTTATGTATTTCTTGATATCATGCTGTATATGCTTTTAAATAAAGTTAAAACAAACGGTTTTCGTAGTAAAAAAAAATCAAGGACTAACAAACTTGCACAGATACTAACTGACGTTAAACTTCTACTTCGAGATGCAGTTACAACTAAAAGGTTGTACAGAATTCTCGTTGTGCGAGTCCGACTCGCACTTGGTCGTTTGCATTTTTTGTATAAAGTGACACAGGTACCTACGACTGCTATCACGTTTTTATATCAAGCATCATTTCTTTCGGATTATCTCCAGTAACCCTCTCGTATGAGAACTGAGCGAGTACCGCGAGCCCCGCGGGTTATCCTTTATGTATAGCTACGTCTTCTACATGACTGCAATGTTCTCATGAATAGTGGAGATATGACCTTAATACTCGTACGCGCCCGCGGCCAACCGTGTTCCGTTGACGTCATTACCCGGGCTCGGCTTGATAATGAATCATTAATCCGGGTGATTAGTATTAATACAGCGGATTAGCCGTATAGCAAGAGTACCAAACGCTACGGGCCCCGCGCGCCAACGTCTGGCCGTAAACATGTATCAAATATACCTAACTAGGTACTTAGAAAGAAAAGTGCAAATGTTACCTCTTAACCCTTTACCAGGCGAAGGGATATATTCCTCCCACATCTTATATCGGTCACCGTAGTCAGGTTTTAACTCCAAGCCTCCTACAAAATATTTTGTCAATCCCTGAAAATTGTATTTTATGGTCTTCATTCACAACACGTTTCTAAATCGCGTAATATATCTTTGGCAGCCGTTTCAACTCACTTGAACTTTAATTTCAGTAAACTATGGAGAAATTCGAACACTTTCCTTAATTTCTATGTAACGAAAGTACATAGGTCGAACAATTTTTTAATATTTTGTAGATTTTGAGTGTTGAAAGTTAATGTAATCGTAAACATTGCTAAATATTCATGTATTATTGTGTATGAGCAGAATTAGGATGTGGGTTGACATTATCCCATGGCCTTATTAGACTTTAACTGTGTGGGAGCTATTCTTCCCATGGCCCGGTAAATTGTCTTGTCATATCATAAAAACTCACGTAAGTGTAATCATGTACCAGGCTATAAAATGTCCGTGTTTTTCTTAAATTTAGTAAAGTGTTTGGAAAAGTGTCAAGTGGATTTAATGGCTAAAGATACATTATTGGATTTTGAAGCGTGCCGTGAATAAAGATCATATAATAATGTTTTCAGTTATTGATATAATGTTTCGTAGCAGATCTGGAGTTAAACCTTGACTATGACAACCGATATAAGATGTGGGAGGAATATATCCCATCGCCTGATCAAGAATATAATAAGACAAAATCGAATATGACAGTTAATTACTTAGACATGCGATGCGATAACCGTAACCCACATTTTTATTTCTGGTTTAAAGGAACATCTCCGACTTGCGTAAATACATTTTTTACAAGGCGTTCAATACGGTTGTAACAGTATATACAGCATTTATGCAGACACGCTAGTTCTTAGGGGCCTGGTAAAGGGTTAATAAAATATGCTACAGGCCCGCGCTGGGTTAATCTGTTATTGCATTATACGTGGTATATGTGCAAACATAAAGGATAACTGATAGTAGGACGGGACGGGATGGGGCGGGACGGGACGATCTGTCAATTTAACAGATCGTCCCGTCCCGTTCTAGTGTGAGTCATCCCTTTACTGTTTAACCCACCCAAGTGTAGGTATTGAAGTGTAATAAAGGATCGGGAAAGAATGTGACAGAGTTGCAGACGTACACACGCTTTCAAACTTGCATGGGCAATTTATGAATGAATGAATTCATAAACTGCCCTATAGTAGGTACATAGGCTATGTGCATTTACTATTAAGCGTTTGTGTTTATCGGCAACCGAACATCATATCTCTGTTTACAAATAATAGATTTATAAAAAAACTAAACACAAGAATTAGAATTTTCAGTGTCAGTAAAAAGGTAAACTTTAATCAAAACTATCATTCAACATAAACACATTGTATTGTAGGTAGCCACTATTAGTTTACGTACGTAAACTGATGAAAGATTGTATTTTATATGCCCCAAAGTGGCAGTTTGTTTCACTGTCAATTCCGCAATCCCTAGGGAGGCTGAATACTTAGTTATAATCCGCGGAGATTTCATTTAAGCGTGCGGCTTCCAACCACGTAGCCTGTTGAATTTAAACGCTCCATGTTTCATTGGCGACAGTAGTTATACTACCGCATACAAAGAACGATCGAAAAATTGCATCTCTCTATCGCACTTGCTACTTTGAGTGAAAGAGATACAGATACGAATGTTCGAATTTCCTAACTTGTCGAAGGCTCGCTCGGGCGAAGTATTCGCCCCTGAACTGTGAGCTGCGAGTCCGCTGCGCTGTCACGCCGCAATCATTTGCATGTGCCGCGCACGCGACACGGCACGCCACGACTCAACTCGAAATTAAAACTTCATTTTTAATGACGTGTTAGCATATCGCCCACATAGCGAGCACGATTTTAAGGGTAAAAAACGGGGTTTCTAGGTTACATTGCTTTTATTCACGCGCTTTTCAATTCGCAGTGGCAGCTTGCATTTATTGAACATTTTATTTTGTTTATGTAATGTGTTTGACCGCATGTGGTATGTTTTGCATGATTGTTTTGTTGTCAGTCATTGCGGCGCCGTTGCTGCTGGTGGTGCACGCAATCCCAGAACTCTGTAGACAAGGCTAATGAGATAAACCATGACACGGAGATTGTGCGTATATTCAATGCTTTAGACCGATTGTTATTTGGCTTTTAAAATAAACGATCGTGTTAGTATTTTTTCTTGGTTATTTCGTACCTAATTCTGTTCTTGTCCACAGTCGCTACAAGCGAAGCTGTCGTTCAGCTCGAAAGAGATCGTCGCCCTGAGTTGCTCGTGGTGCAAAGACGCCTACCACAACAAAGAAAGTTGCTTCAATATTCAGAGAATAGGGGAACAGTGTTCGCTCGGTGAGTGATTAATGTGATTATAGTCATTCACGCATTTTTTTAGTAAATTGGTGGGTATGTACATATATATAACACAAAGCGCCCGGTTTTCATCTAGATCGCCGGTTCAAACCCCGGGAACTTGGGTACAAAGTTACATTTGAAGGTAAACTTTGTAAGGAAACCAGAGTAGTTACCTAATCCCAACCCGGCTTAATTTCCGCTTTGGGTTGGAAGGTAAAGTGACAATCGATCTAGTAAAAACTAGTGCTTACACGGTGTAATCCATCCTAAAGGTCGATGAAAACGTTGGGAAACTTAAGATATTTATATACCCACATACCATTAGCCAGCTATAATACGTTCAAAAACCGCATATAATATAAAGAAACCCATAATAATAAACTTTTCTCAAACATGATCGGAAATGTATGCATTTATGTCACGAAATGAAGACATGAAGTTTCTTGTTTACGGCTCCCCCCATTTACTTCTTGACCGGCGGCCGTGAAGTAATGTATGGCGTAAGTATGAACGAAACATTATTGTCCGCTGCTCTAACTTTTTTAATTTGCGTACTAACACTAAACTGACAAAGGAAAAATTACATACCCAATGCCATAGCCAATGACCACTAGATACTTTCGACATTAAAAAAACAAATTCTATGGTTTTATGTATATTTATGTGCGGTTAAACATGGTGCTCGAATAGCTCATTCAAATGTAATCTTTAAAAAATAAGAAAGGTGGCAAAAAAAATTGTTTTTTTTCCTTATTAACTATTTAGCTAGTAGTTATTTTAATTTTAATATTTTCTCACAATGTTTGAGAAAAGCACTATACAAGCCTCGGCCGGAAGAGAGGTTGCAGGACTTGTTTAATCCGGCCTCGTCTAACAAACTCGTCCTGCAATCTCTTACTTCGCGGCCTCTGCAGTAATGTACTATTTTTGTTACAATAAATTTCTTCTCTGTGTAAATGTTATTAGGTATACATATATAGCTAAAATTATATTTTTCAAATTTCAAACATATCTGACAATCAAGGAAATTTGATTTGACCTCTTTTCTAATATCAGTCCAGATGACGTTTAGTTCGAAACGAAAGGTCAATTGCAAACAATGTCGCACGCAAGTCGCACGTTATTTGATATCGAATGATATTAAAATTTGGGAAAAGTCTAGTTTGTCTCTGTTTTTTTTTTTAATAAATATCAAAAATTGAATGTCTGAAAAGTTTTCAATCATGTAAGTCGTAATGGCGGTCGAAATATGCGATTTGAACGCACCATGAAGAGCTCATAATTTGTGTGTATATAAAGCAGAGTATGTAATTGTAAATAATTAGGCATTAAAACACGAGTTTTAATGCTTTTAATTATAATGTACTATTGCGTTCAAAATTGCATAGGCAGTTTATGAATATATACTTAACTTAGGGTCACTTGCACCAACCAAGATTATCTGGAGTTAAGTGTTTTTTTAGTAGTTATGGAATTTGACCGCTAACTCCGGGTTAGTTGGTTTACCCTGGTTGGCGCAAGCGGCCCTTAATGTACCTCCCTACTATTATTATGGAATATGATGGAAGCCTTCTGCTCCTTTCCAACCGATTACCTAGCCTACTCACACTCGTATGAAGTAGTGTGCATAGTATTGATTATTCAACTCTATTTATATTTCTAGCTCGATTTTTTACTCGAAATTTATTGTAACAAAAAAGTTTATTATTATGGAGTTCTTTATATGCGGTTTTTGAACGTATTATAGATGGCTAATGGTATGTGGGTATGTATATTATATCTTAAGTTTCCCAACGTTTTCATTTTTGTTCATGTCACTCAACAGCTCTGTATGTCTTTAAAAATAGACGCGATATTTCCTAAGCTAATATAGACTGCATTGTTTTAGGCTCACAGAGCAATATTATCGTCCCACCGTCATGGATCGTCAAACTCCCAAGAAGAGGTAGCTTTAAATCATCACTAAGAAAATCCCCAAAAAAGAAAAACGCCTCTAAGAAGAAAGGCAAGGATTCTAATAATGGGCAAAAAACCTTCGTCATTAAGCCGATACCTACTGGGAATGTGATGCCGGTGCTGGTTTTCATCAACCCGAAGAGTGGAGGCAACCAAGGCGCCAAGCTCCTCCAGAAGTTCCAGTGGTTGCTGAACCCGCGGCAGGTGTTTGACCTCACGCAAGGAGGGCCTGGGCCAGGGTAAGTGCATATCGTGCCTTGTATGTAAATCAAAGCATGGGGTGTCACTCCGCGTTTTACGTTGACACAAAATCTTCTGCCTGCGGATGGCATAAACTGTCAGGGCTCGTGCAGCGCGCATTAGGTACCTCACGGGTGCGTTTAGATATATTTATATTTCAAACACCGCGTACTAATTTATACTTAGTCAAATTAATTCCAATACTAATAAATAATCAATAAAAACGGTATCTTATAGTACAAATAATGTTCCGATACATATTTTATTCCTATTTATATATTTATACAAGTTGTTATACCACCATACACACCTGACAGCATGGTGACACCCTCATGTTAATGTCATCTTGACATTTATATACTAAAGGGGTATTTAATACAATTGAAAAACAGTTTACAACATAAAAACCAACTAAACAGTACATCGTCACATTAAAAACAGGCTTTGTCATTCTTACTTACTAATACTTAACTAATTACAACCCCCCGAATCGTACCCGGCCCAAATGTACCCATCACACTGGCCGCGTTACCGCGCTGAATGGCCAATGAGATCTGTTGGACCAAGTACGACCCGGAACGAGGATCGCCCCCCCTTTCCCTCAGTCGCCGACCTAAATCCCTCAAAAATTCCTTGGCCTCCGAAGCCCAAGGTCCCGCAGTCTCCACTGCAACGGGCACAAAGTCGTACATTGGCTCCAAGGCAGAGTACTTGGCGTGTTTCAATTTGGCCGCATACTCCGCGGCTGATCCAGCAGACTTAACGGTGAGACCCAAATGTGAAGGTGCAAACGTACTGACGCACGTTGCATCCCACAAAAGGCACCGACCTTTCTGCCATGGAACCAATGTCAGACCATCAGGCCTTTTGCCATCCGTTCGGCACAACCCAGGAGGTTCCAGAACGCAAGGAACATTGGCCGACACCAAAGCCCGGCGAATCAACTCATTGAGTGCATGATGCCTTGGAAAACGCCCCGCACACTTCAGACAACTTAGACCATGGTGTCCATTTTCCTCTACCATGACTCCACAGACGCACCGATGCGCTTCGCACACCTTGCACCCCAATCTCAATGCAATTGCGATTCTCAAAGAATCATTATCCAGGAGTGTTCCCAGCGACGGGGAAGGCAGCGCATGTAGCCATGCTCCCGATTCAGCACAAGACGCAGCCTTGAGGCGCGCCATGTTCGAGCCTGTCACCTCGGCCAACAGGTTTGCAACGACCTTTCTGCACAAAATATCGTCCCACCCTTTCTGAACGATAAGATTGTCGGGCTGCTCATCGCCACCACAAACAGTGGTCCATTTAACAAGTGCTTCCGCAACAAACGGTATCTGGGTAATGCCACCATTGTTAGACAATATCCGAGTGACAAGACCCAAAGTACCATGTGCGGAAGCAAGGAATGCCACCACTCCAACTTCTCTACAACGGCGTATTCCCAGCCCACCGTGACGTATCGGGAGAGCAGCTTGACACCATTGTGTTTCGTTCAGATGCACATTTAAAACCGACTCGAGAGACAACTTGATGGCTTCATCTAACCTCGCGACGTCGCTCTCAAACAACCAAGTTGGAGCCGTCCTCAAAACGTACATCATACGCGGCATCGCGAAACAATTCCGTAGCAGAACAAGCGAAACGTGCGCAGACAAGCTACTGAGATGATCCTTGGCCTCAACCAATGCCAACCTTTTCTCCTCGAGGGCGGCACTGACTCCTTCCGGGAAAATAGGTGCCCCCAAAAGGCTTAACGACACACTTTATATACTTGACAAGTTAACGTCAAATGTAAGAAAAAGAAGCTTCTGTACTTTGGTAATATTACTTATTCTGTGATCAAAGGTAGAATCCGCTTAAAGTGACATTGAAGAGAAATGACAAATACGTCATACTGACGTTAAACTTAAATGGTCAAAGCTCACGTATTTTTACCACCACCCACGCACGCGATGACTGCCCGATGCAGTCGAAACATGTCACGCCTATTGTAATAAAAATAAGTGAGTTTTAACCGGTTCAGTTTAACGGGACGCTTTCTATAAAAAATTACACATCTGCCCGGCCCGGTATATAGTTTTGTGGTTGTGTCTTCCTGCATCTTTAATTAGGCGCACACTTATATCTTAGACTTCTTTAGTACCTACTTTTTTTTTACGAGACTATTAATGGTATTCTACGAGCTAGACTCCTTTAGTACGTAATTCTCTTTGACGATACTATTTAAGGTACCTACCTATTTCACGAGCTTTATAGCGGTAATGTCAAGGGAAAAGCACAAGAATTGATTTAAGCTGTTTATTTATTCATTCGCTGTCTGGATGTGCTTGTTCTGCACACCCTGACAAGCATTTTAAATAGGAATCTGGTAGGTACCTACTCTTAAGTCTTAGCTCTTGGCCATAATCTACTTCTTATAGCCTTTATTTTAAACAAAAAAAAAACAACTTTAGGTACCTAAAGAATACTTCGTTATGCGCAGTCTGACGTGCATTTGGCCAGTTTTTGTTAAATTCAATAAGTGTGTATTTTTTTCAGTAATTAATCGCTTCATCATCATTCATCGTTCAAATTAGTTAAATGAACACAACTTCAAGCTATTGTTAGCTGCTTTTCCCGAGCAGAGAGCTACGCCGACCGGTAGTAAAATATTTTAAATAACGTTAATGTTGAAATGCATTTAATTTTGTTGTTTTTTACGAATCCATTCCCGCGAACAGTTAAGATGTATTACAAAAAATTATTTTGATTACCAGTTTTTTTTTCAGATGAGAATACTTACAAAATATATATTGAATTTTATGTTAAATTACTATGTTGTACCATAACCATACGTCGTTATCGCGGGTAAAATAACCAACTAGATAAAGAGCACATATAACAGAATGTCTATTTGGTAGAAGCGGGCATATTCTGCCTACAGCTACTAAGCATCTAAGAAGCTGTCTACACATGGAGCTGGAGAGTTTTCGCTAGAAAAGATCTATAATAATTGAAGGCATATTTACAAAAACAACATAACTAACGTTTTTGAGTTACACAAGTAGTCCAAAAACAGTCTTTAAAAAGGAAAAATGACTAAAGAGTTTGCATTGTGACTGCATAGTTAATCTAGTCTCTATCATATCTAGTCATAGTTAATCTGCATAGTAAGTCAAGTATGGAGTTTGGGTATTAGAAATACCTAATGTTGATAAGTTTTTAACTCATACGAGTAGGCATAGATGTTCCTCAAAATGAGTTTCGAGTCTGTTAATGCTTGTTTTTCATAATCTTCCTGTACTGTCAAATCGTTTTTGCACCCGCAATAACGACGTGTGACCATAACGGGAGGTATAACACAGGTGTGCCGTGTGACAACTTATCAGTACTCGCACTTAGCAGTTTTTTCTATATTCTAAAAGGTTTAAAGAAAACTTTGTTTCTATGTGTAAAGTTTGTATAGAAGTTCCTTGCGCAAATTTAAGTTAATAAAATGTCTTTTCACGTAATGTATAATAATGATGGTTATGGATTGTAACTATTGCACAATTTACGTAAAAACGACAAACAAAACTATTTGGATGGGTAGAACCAAAGTCCCACATTTGGGAGCACCATTAAAGAGTTGCTGAAAAAGAGAAATGGTTTTCAAACAAGTTGTGTATCTAGATCGTGCCCGCATAATTGTCCTGTTATAATCTGAGTAAGATTGTTAATTAGCTACCGATTAACCATTTGCATATATGTAACTACATTACGAGGTAATGGCTTCTAGCTAAAGATGATGTATAATTTGCAGGTTCAGTGGAACCTATTGAAGAGTAATAATGGTATGAAATAACTTTGAAACTTTACTTATTGATCAATGTGTAGCTCTAGCGGAACAAAATTGTGGCATATTTAAATGTCATAATATACAGGTTGATTTTTTAGTCGCTGAGTAAAATCTAAGAAGTGAATGAGATAATGACTCAGTATATTATATACATTTTTTTTAGTTTATTAGATGTCACAAATTGTGTACTCATGTTTAATAATGAGTAACTAGTAACTTTTCCTCCACGGGAAAGGCAGGCATTGCCTAGTGTGGAGGACAGGATAATCTGTAAAACTGTATATTTTCTCAGAAATAAACAATTTTCATTTTTTCATTTTTCATTTTCATCAACTACTTACAATTTGGTCAGTGACTAAAAGATATTAGTCTTATCGGCAACCAACGAAGTGGTAGGTACCTTTTTCTAAAAACAATCACGATGATGACGACCTTGATGATAACAAATGGGCGTTTCTGCTTTTAGAATCACATCACATAACTAGAAATTATTCGACTTGTATTTCTTTTTTTGCCATACGATTAACTAAATAAATAAAATTGTAGCGTGGTCAACGAATGATCCTAGATGAAATGGTCGAAAGTAGAAAGTTTAACTAGTTGTTAAACCACGAAGCTTTCGTACATTTTACATTACGAAATATTTATGTATACATCATGAAATATTTATGGATAATCTGCTATCTACCAAATCCGTGTTGGTATTACCACGAACTAAATAGCAATCATATATTTGTGTAAGAAATATTGATTCGTCAAGTAAACTTTTAGTTTTTCTAGGAATAAAACTACGATATTTTTGGAGATGTTTTATCTATGAATTGCATTGCATGTTAGAGAAAATCACTATACATGCCTGGCCGTGCAGTCTTCCTCGGTGAAGTACTAATAATATCTTGCATGACTGAGGTATTCATATTTTAGTCAGAATACATAAGTAAGATCGACAAGATAAGAGGTTGCACGTTCCCCCCCCCGCAAACATTGACAGAATAATTTGCACGGTAAGATGTCTCTTTGTCGTCTCCGTTCCACCGTCTATGGTTCTATGTATATTTGCTCGAATTACGATATCTATAAGGAAATATTACATTGGTTAATTAACTACAGGGAGGTATATTATCTGTTTCACAAATTCGATAATTTAATTAACTCGTTACGTAACGCAATCACCGTTTTGTGCTCAGAACTCGAAAATGAAATGTTATATGAAATGTTTATTCAATACCGACGGCGCGGTTATTGCGTGACTGCTTTTCTAAGCGGTTATATCATAGTGCTTTTGTAGAGTTCAAAGCTAAGTGAATTATGTTTGCCCCTCGTACTCGATTGTCAGACAATGTGAGCCTTACCTTTCGGCGAAGGGTTTCACGACCGCTGGAGCATGCGGCCGTGTGCCCGCGGCTCCAATTAATTGGTAACGGGTTGATTCTATTTTACTTGCGTTTTACACTAGAATTATTATATAATCGCATTATTGACATGCAGCTTTATGGATTTGACGTACTTTGAGACCTATAATTACGTTTCATAGAAAGAAAGGAAAAGTGGAAAAAGTCAGGAGGGACTCGAACCCGCGAGTCTGGGATACAAGCCCATCGTTCTGCCAACTTAGCTACGGAGGCTACACCCATGGCCTTGAATTTCTCCACCATATCATGATAATTATGTGTTTAGATCATGGTGGAAGAAAACAAGTTTAGGCAATAAGAGCAAAAGGCCACTGCTTAGTGGCCTCTTCAATGTGCCGTTTAGGTATGCCAAACAAAAAATTAAGGAAAGATTTCATCATCGTTATTAACTCCTTGCATTGTTTACCATCATTGACGTGCCTAACAAATATTATTTATGTTTCACGATTAAAATAATATTTTCAGTCCTCCGGCCGGTAAGCGCCACTTTACGCAAAACTAAATTGCCGCCTGCCGGCTCCGTCGGGCAGAAAAATAGTATACAAACCTCGGCCGTTAGATGGGAAAGCCTCGGATCACATGTTCGTCGTCCTCGGCTTCGCCTCGGCCGACAATTACATGGGATCCGAGACATTTCCCACTAAAATGGCCTTGGTATGTAATCTACTATTTCTCAAACATGATCGGAAATGTATGTATTTATGTCACGAAATGAAGACATGAAGTTTCTTGTTTACGGCTCCCCCCATTTACTTCTTGGCCGAAGGCCGTGAAATAATGTATGGCGTAAGTATGAACGAAACATTATTGTCCGCTTCTGACTTTTTAAATTTGCGTACTAACACTAAACTAACAAAGGAAAAATTACATACAGCCAACGACCACTAGATACTTACGACATTAAACAAAAACACATTCTATGGTTCTATGTATATTTTCTCAAACATGATCGGAAATTTATGCATTTATGTCATGAAATGAAGACATGAAGTTTCTTGTTTATGGCGCCTCCCCGGGGAGGCTCCCCCCATTTACTTCTTGGCCGGAGGCCGTGAAGTAACGTATGGCGTAAGTATGCACGAAACATTATTGTCCGCTGCTCTATTTTTTTTAATTTGCGTACTAATACTAAACTGACAAAGGAAAAATTACATACAGCCAACGACCACTAGATACTTACGACATTAAAAAAAACAAATTCGAAGTTTCTATGTATATTTATGTGCGGTTAAACATGGTGCTCGAATAGCTCATTCAAATGGCATCTTTAAAAAATAAAAAGGGGGCAAATATTTATTTATTTATTTATTAACTATTTACCTAGTAGTTATTTTAATTTTTATATTTCCTCTCAATGTTTAAGAAAAGCACTATACAAGCCTCGGCCGGAAGAGAGATTGCAGGACTTGTTTAATCCGTCTACAACAAACTCGTCCTGCAATCTCTTACTTCACGGCCTCTGCATTATGTGCGGTTAAATATGGTGCTCGAACAGCTCATTCAAATAGAATTGACTTACTTATGTCCTGTTATCCCTCAGGAGGGACATAAGGCCCGAACAATGCTCTTCCATCTGGGACGATTTTGTGCAGCATCCTCCAGATCTTCCCATAAGATCTTCCCGATACGGTTTCGCGCTTACCCCTCGATCTGTTCTAGAATTTAAGTATTTAAGTGTTTATATTTATATGTATTATTAACCTGTTATATGTCGCCAACCCACAACACAAGCTTTAATGAGCCCACCGTGGGACTAGGTTGATTTGTGTAAGATATTTCCAGAATATTTATTTATTATTATTCCGAAACAAATCGTGAGTCATGCATAGACATTATATCTAAACAACACAATTGCCTTAGATATATAAATCGTTACTGTGTATTTGCATATACTTACATGCAGGTATCCCTCTCCTCCTAACCGTCTAAACTAAACTATACTTACCTAAAACATATTCTAAAAGTCTTATGTTTTTCACATCAGGTTGGAGCTATTCCGCAAGGTCCCAAACCTGCGCGTACTGGCGTGTGGCGGTGATGGCACTGTGGGCTGGGTGCTGAGCGTGCTCGACCGCATCGGCTCGCGGCCTGCCGTGGGTGTGCTGCCGCTTGGCACCGGCAACGACCTTGCCAGGGCGCTCGGATGGGGTGGGGTAAGTCATGTCAAAGTACCGCGTGCAGCAGCCCCGCCACCGTGGGTTGGGTGCTGAGCGTGCTCGACCGCATCGGCTCGCGGCCTGCCGTGGGTGTGCTGCCGCTTGGCACCGGCAACGACCTTGCCAGAGCGCTCGGATGGGGTGGGGTATGTCATGTCAAAGTACCGCGTGCAGCAGCCCCGCCACCGTGGGCTGGGTGCTGAGCGTGCTCGACCGCATCGGCTCGCGGCCTGCCGTGGGTGTGCTGCCGCTTGGCACCGGCAATGACCTTGCCAGGGCGGTCGGATGGGGTGGGGTAAGCCATGTCAAAGTACCGCGTGCAGCAGCCCCGCCACCGTGGGCTGGGTGCTGAGCGTGCTCGACCGCATCGGCTCGCGGCCTGCCGTGGGTGTGCTGCCGCGTGGCACCGGCAATGACCTTGCCAGGGCGGTCGGATGGGGTGGGGTAAGTCATGTCAAAGTACCGCGTGCAGCAGCCCCGCCACCGTGGGCTGGGTGCTGAGCGTGCTCGACCGCATCGGCTCGCGGCCTGCCGTGGGTGTGCTGCCGCTTGGCACTGGCAATGACCTTGCCAGGGCGGTCGGATGGGGTGGGGTATGTCATGTCAAAGTACCGCGTGCAGTAGCCCCGCCACCGTGGGCTGGGTGCTGAGCGTGCTCGACCGCATCGGCTCGCGGCCTGCCGTGGGTGTGCTGCCGCTTGGCACCGGCAACGACCTTGCCAGGGCGCTCGGATGGGTTGGGGTAAGTCATGTCAAAGTACCGCGTGCAGCAGCCCCACCACCGTGGGCTGGGTGCTGAGCGTGCTCGACCATCTCGACTCGCGACCTGCCGTGGGTGTGCTGCCGCTTGGCACTGGCAACGACCTTGCCAGGGCGCTCGGATGGGGCGGGGTAACTCATGTCAAAGTACTGCGTGCAGCAGCCCCGCCACCGTGGGGTGGGTGCTGAGCGTGCTCGACCGCATCGACCTGCCGTGGGCGTGCTGCCGCTTGACACTGGCAACGACCTTGCCACTCGGATGAGGCGGAGTAAGATAAGTCATATTACTGCGGGCAGCAGCCCCAGCACCGTGGGATGGGTGCTGAGTATGCTCGACCGCATCGGCTCGCGGCCTGCTTGGCACTCGCAATGACCTCGCCTTGGATGGGGCAGGATAAGACAAAAAGAGAATAACATTATGCCAATAATTGACAATCTTTAAAAAATTCTGATCATTCTAAGCAAATATTTTAAAATAAACTAAGCTTTAAACTAAACCAAAACGATCTATTGGTACATAAAAGATTCTATATTAAGATCTGTTTTATGCAACAAAAATACAACGTAAGAAAATATTTCAAAGAACTAGCAGGTATTGTAAAAATTTCAAAGGCCGTTTCTTTTAGCCATTGTCGGCTGAAAACCATAAAGGGATTTCTTTATATTTATTTTAAGCGAAACTGTAACCCGAGGGGTGCAAGCAGATGACAAACAAATGTTTCGACCTACTCGCAATAAATGAAGGAGGTACAAACCTTGCCTCCTATATTATTGAAATTTTAAATAAATTTTTGCCATTTTGTGACGACGCGACGTTAAGTTTTTTGTTACTTTTATGAAGCGATCACTTCATCAATGGTGAACTGTTTTTATGTTTGAAATGAGATAGACAGTTTGGAAAATCAAATATCAGGGTGTAACACCAGCCACTGAAAACCTCAGACGGGTCCCCACATGTATAAGTCATACCGTCTGAGGGTTTCAGTGGCTGGTGTTACACCTTGTTTCATAATCATAATCAAGCATTTATTTCTTAGAATATGGTACAATGTTGGTTAGTAGAGGATGTTAGGTCAACATATTCTGCCGGCATGCATCGGCGTAGAAATATTTATACATTTATTTACAATAGCCTACAGGTCAAAATTTTATTATACAATTACAATTACAATATTAATTAATTACAATATTACAATTTACAACATAATAATCATTTTTTTTAAATTCTAACACAGAATAAAAACATTTGTCCAGCAACCATAGAAAAACTTTCTTTTGGAATGGATTTGTTGGCAGCATTTTAAGATCATCTGGCAATCTATTAAATAATTTTATAGCCATAGCATATGCGTTCGAATTAGCAACTCCAAGTTTTTGGGCAGGTTGAAACAGCTGAAGTGGATTCCTGCTAGGTCTTTATTTATTAATAACTTCAATATGAAGCGGAAAGAGCTGTGGATTTTTTTTTCACGAACTTAATCTGTTCTAGTATGTACTGACAAGGAAGTGGTAGAATTTTGAGTTCCTTGAATATTGGTTTACAGTGGGCGAGATATTCACTTCCATGTACAGCCTTGACGCAATCTTTTTGGGTAACAAAAGCTCTTTGGAGATCGGTGCTATTACCCCAGATGATAAGCCCATAACGTTAGATTGAAGCGACATAGCCATGATATGCAGACAATGCAGCCTCTTTCGATGCTATCGATCTAAGCCGTCGCAATGCAAAAACAAATCTATTTAACCTAGAGCATACACCTTCAACGTGTGCTTTCCAATTCAGTTGTTTATCCAAGGTAATACCAAGAAAAGTTGCCGAATCAACATCTTCAATATATGAGTTGTTGCACTGAACTGTTATCCTAGCCGTCGACGAATTGCGTGTTCTGAAGTTAATCATTTTAGTCTTGGTTAAGTTTAATTTAAGGCAATTGTCTTCTAACCATTGGATAGTACTTTGCAGTTCATTAACAGCTTCCTTTTCCAAGTCTCGAATATTGCTAGATTTTATAAATAAGGTGACGTCATCTGCAAACATAATGCATGTATGTTTAAGTAAGTCTGGCAAGTCGTTAATATATGTTAAAAATAGCAGAGGACCGAGAACGCTGCCTTGAGGAACGCCGCAATAATTCGTTTTGACACAGATCTGTATGACTCTTTCTTATTATTAACTAATTCCGTCATTGCCGTATACTGTTTCCTCTCAGATAGGTAGCTTTTGAGCCAATCATTAGCCTTTCCCCGAATACCGTACTTTTCCAGTTTTGTGAGAAGAATATTGTGGCAGACACTGTCAAAGGCTTTGCTCATATCTAGTAAAATTGCCAATGCATGTTCCTTGTCATTAAGAGATTCAGTAATATGTCTAACTAAAGTAAAGCAAGCATGGGATGTAGAGCTGTTCTTTCTGAAGCCAAACTGGTTAGGATTTATAACATTAGCTTTATCAAAAAAATTAGTAATTTTATTGTAGATAGCTTTTTCAAACACCTTAGATAACACCGGTATTAGTGCAATTGGGCGATAATTGTTTATCACACTCGGATCGCCTTTTTTGAGAAGTGGCTTGACAATTGTTAGTTTAAGGCGGTGTTTATCCTAATTTATCCATTTACCTAAGTAGTTTTTTAAGGTATATTATTTTGTTATGTATGTACAAACATAAACAGAAATTGCACACATTATAAACTTGAAATATTGGAGTTCGCGTAAGTTGAGACTTGGCATAAATTATGCACCGGACTAAGCTAGAAATTCAATGAGATGTTACGAAGCATATACAACAATATACAACATCATCTATAGAGACTTACCCAGACTGGGGTGCTAGACAAGCTTTGGTTTAAGGAGCTTTTGATCATCAAAAAAAATAAAATTGATACGTTTGGAAAAACGATGGACTTTTTTGCGGGCTATACATTGTTTTGTATTTTTGCCTTAAAGGTGACATCTGAAAGCTTACATGGTTTTCGTGCTCATTGTCTCGAGATAGTGTAGAAGAATATGGCATTCCTCTACACTATCCCGAGCGTAATTTTCCTCGAGAAATTGAGTCATGACTATGATCACCAATATCACCATTCCATGATAATTTCCAATATATTTGTCTTTCCACCAAGGACTTAGTTGAAAATATTGACAATAATTCTAATTGACGTATGAATAAATTCACAAAACAAAACCCCGGGGCAGTTTACATGAATCCGTCATTGTCATTGTTCCCTCGTTCGGAGTTTAGTTTATCGTTTTGTCGAATAATAAAATGTTGATGTTCGTAGTAATACCTTGTTTATGCGCTCGTTAACGTTATACGACAGAAAGCTACAGCACAGGGGATAATCATAACAGTTGCTAACACTGTTCATATAAGACGTTCGCGTTAAACAACACTCGGGAATGAATTGCGTAACACAATATGAAACGTACAAAGAGCTTTGAAATTACTTAACTTTCCTTTCGATGTCTATAATATTGTAAGAACCCGCACAATTTGCTTCGGTTACGTTAAGTTAAATAAAGGATTTTTATAATAGTGACTGTTTTATGATACAGATTATTTTGCAAGAAATGTAGTTACCCACGAATGTAATCGTTCTTGTTGAAGTTCATTACTGGGGCCTTACCATAACATCTGAAGAGGGCGTAGAGTTTATTCAACAAAAACGACAGTTACGGTTAAATGTGTGACGTCCACAATTATTTGCAAAGATTACTCGTACAAGATGCTTGTAATTATTATCTCAATGAGTGTGTCCACAATGTACAGTTTAGTAAATATGTCTATGCAAAGATGCAGTAAAATTGAGAAAAACGCGTGTCAGCGTTTAATAAAAAGTGAATGAAAAATTATTTGCTTTATTTTTAAAAAATATCTCCATCCAACCTCAAATCTATAAGCAACAGAATTCTTATAGTCTTATTACATAATACTGATTCATTAATTAATTATGTTTTTTTTTAAACGCCCTAAAAATCCGCCATACACAATTACTATGAAATCTGATCGTTGTTGAAATATAATAAGTGAGCAACACCCGTAATAGTCACTAGGCCCCGAGTGTTCGAAGCGACACCACGTCTCTCTGCAGAGTGACTTCATCTTGAAATAAATCGATGTTCATTGTGTACGTATACTGTGTTATAGGTAGCAAGAAGATATAACAGCCAAAGGAAATAGCAGCTAGTTCAAAACGAATGACATACATAGTTAGTTTCGTTGATACCTGATGTATATGGTGTCTTATGGCTAGCACTTGGGACGTAGGTGGTGTCCACGGTCTGATGATGGAGCAGAATGGTGGCCACTGGAACTCAAGAATAAGTTGATGTAATACCATCGTGTTTGGACTCGTTAGTTTTATTTTGACGAGCACTTGGCCCGTAAGTGGTGTCCAAGGTCTGATTATGGAGCAGAAATATGGCCACTGGAACTCAGGCAGTAGTTGATGTAATACTCCCGTGTTTGGGCTCGTTGGTTTATTGTCTGTTATGGTAAAAAAACTTTTTTTAGTACTCCTGACTATCACTATAGACCACTAAAGCTTGGAATTTCATAGGTTAACTTGGTAATAAATGGCCCCAAAGGCAATAGGCGATGTTCGAGTGTTTTTCCCAATCTTCGCCTATGGCATGATTTACCTTACTTATGATAAACTTTTCTGTGACTTACAGTTGTTCAGTCTTATCTCCCTTGAGGGTGTTAATATAATATGGACTTAAACTGCACCAGACTAAGCTCATTTTTAAAAAAACGTCTAGTAGGCGAAGATTGGCAGCAATCTGAAGTTGTTTCCATACATTCTCTATAATTATGCTAGGGCTGCCAAAACTTAACCAACATATCAAAAAAATGGGGGTAATGGTTTATAAGAAAAAAATGTTTGTTATTCTTTAATCAAAAATCGTAGGTATCTCATTGCGTTTATCAATATTTTCGTAATGAAGAATAAATCAACTTTGGCTTCTCTATATCATTATTCAAAGCGAGACATATAAACATACCTATTTGGTACCTACTCAACATCGGTATGAATAGTAAATAAATAAACATTTGTATATAACGTAAATTAAAATATTTGACTTCTTAATTTAAATTCGCATTTTTTGATTGATGCGATTTGCACTATAAATAACAATAATAATACTGTGTCTGCGACTTATCTAGACATACTTAGAAGGCAGCCATTATACCACCATGCTCATACCGTAGTCTGAATAGGACATAGTTAGCTTACTCTACTAATTAACTTTCTTCCAAATCGTTAAAAAAGCCCATGATAAAAATCCAAACACAAGAAAATATTTGAATTTGGAAACAAGTAATGCCATCCAGCAATTAATATGATACAATAAATTTGACAACCCTAGGGGTAGGCGAACTTCGGCAACAAGGTGGTCACTACGAACGTTTTTGGAAATTGTGAGTTTTTACGTAAGCTAGCTATTAAATAACAGTTTCATATGAAAAAGGAATAGATATAGGATATAATCAAGTAAAAAGTTTAACCTTAAATGGTCTGTATCACTTTTTAAATCTAAAGTTAAATCACTGGCTGAAAAAAACATGCGGTCGGAGTCGCAATAAAACCTCACTGGACGTCAATTGTGTGAAGTTAGCCGCAGATCGTTGGAAGAATATTGCCAAACATAAAAAATACTTTGTATTTAGTAGTTTTATATACGACGATACAGTACGACGATAGACGACAGTGTGACGATATAGTAGTCTTGGCTGAGACCATGGAGGATTTAAGTACGATGCTTGTTAGCCTCAGTAGAGCCTCCGAGCGAGTTGGTCTTAAGATGAACATGTATAAGACGAAAATCATGTCGAATATCCATGTAGCACCAACTCCAGTGACAATCGGAGACTTTACAAAGTCTTCGATCAGTGTGTGTTGCCAGTGATGACATACGGTACTGAAACGTGGTCGCTTACAATGGGCCTCATAAGAAGGCTCAAAGTCACCCAAAGGGCAATGGAGAGAGCTATGCTAGGAGTCTCTCTGCGAGATCGTATCAGAAATGAAACCATCCGCAGTAGAACCAAAGTAACCGATATAGCTCTCCGAATCGCTAAACTTAAGTGGCAGTGGGCGGGGCACATTGCACGTAGAACCGATGGCCGTTGGGGCGGAAAGGTTCTCGAGTGGCGACCGCGTACCGGAAGGCGCAGCGTGGGTAGGCCCCCCGCAAGGTGGACTGATGACCTGGTGAAGGTCGCAGGAGTCCGCTGGATGCGGGTGGCGCAGGACCGGTCATTGTGGAAATCTTTAGGGGAGGCCTATGTCCAGCAGTGGACGTCTTTCGGCTGAAATGATGATGATGATGATGATGAGTTTTATATAAGGCTAGCACTAGAAACTTTTTGTCTAAGACAACTTATGTCAAACTAGGCGAAATTAGGTAGCACAGGCGAAGATACGAAACTGGACGTATGTTTCATTAAAACTGAAAGACAATTTAAGACGTCATGTGTTGTTGTGCCAAGCTAACGTGGTGGACACTTTGAACAAATAATTAAGGTAACTTAGATTTAACGTGTAATTAGGTAGATTAGGCTGATTTTGACAATCGTTGTACATTTTATTTTAGATTCCAATTTTATAAAAACGTTAAAAATACTTTTTTAAAGATACCTAGTCAGATGCAAAAAAAGTTTATTTTCTTCTGAATAACGGAATATCGGTATTTTTGTCGGTCCTAAGGCCGAAAAGTATGACGGAAAAATTAGATTCATATATTAAATCGGTGTTTTGTTACGAATGTCTCGCCCGAATCTCCCGATCAACTCGCCCCGCGCGTGACGTCATATCGCTGTGCGGCGGCATGTGCTCAGAAGGCCTAGTATAAAAGTTGTACGACATTAACTCCTCGACCGCGTTAGCGTATCGAGGGGTCAAAATATGAAAGTTGCCGGATGATTTAAATAAACGGCAAACATAATTTTAACTCCCGATACGCTAACGCGGTCGAGGAGTTAATGTCGTACAATTTTTATACTAGGCCTTCTGTGCGCACGCTTTGAGTTTTTTTGAGACAGAATGAACGGGGTAAATCTAGGTAAAATTGACCGAAATATGATATTTAATGCTCAATAAAAAATGTTATAACCAGCCCATCATACCCAGAAAATATTTCCGGTTATCAAAGATACATCTATATAAATTCGGTCGATTTAGCACAACTTTCTGCCATAAGTTTTCATAATGACTACAACATTTTTACATGTTTAAGGCTGCGTTTTACAAATTTTTTATTCCGAGAATAACGCTTACTCTCAGATAGTAACGTCAAATTACAATGGGATTTTGACATAAAGTATCCAAGAGTAAGCGTTACTCTTGGTTAAAAAGTTTGGTCAAATCCAGCCTAAAGATAATATTTCAATTTAAATGGAATAACTGAAAAACTTTTTCAATATTGTTGTCATATTTTGAAAAATCCTACATTTTCTAACAGCTTTTTAGGTATTGTAATTTTTTAGCTCAGCGAGCTTCAAACATTTATCTGCTTTATTACCTTATTGCTATTGAATCTTAATAAAACATTTTTTTTCCTTAATTAGCATTTAGTCTTCTACAAAATAAATGGACACTTTTGATCATTCCATACAAAATTATAGAGTAAAACAATGTTAAAGTTTGGTAGAAATACACGAACATAAGCCAAGCTTTCTGGCTACACAGTTACTTTTTTACATAAATGAATATGCATAAATATAGTTTAGGTATTTACAGCGATGAGAGACTGCGAGCACAGAGAAACTTGTAAGTAGTGGATATCGAAATATTGGGTGACTGAGTAGCCCGTTGCATAGTTGTGATCCTTTAGTATGCCTATTTATATGTATTAAAATTACATGTAGATGTTGTATTTTCGCGTGTTACTGTGCAAAAGTCGTATTTCGCGCGTATTTGAATCATGACCGGAGTCTTAAGAAAAGGTAATAATGTAGATATTTGCTGAAAGGGTCGAATGGAATTAGGTACCCGAATAGGAAGGTAAGTGATACAAATAAGATTGGAATTCTAAAATTAGATAGAGCGTTCGAGCCGACTTTTTATTTTTTACACACACACGTGCACGGACATAAAGCTACAATCATAGGAAGAGCGGGGCGTCTCAACACAGGCACTGTAACCTTAAAGAGAGGCCCCAGCAAGACTGAATTATAAATATTTTGTTAATGATGAATAAAGATATTTTATTTTATTATTTATTTATTTGTTGTCTCTACTTTGTCACCTTTTTATTGTACATCATCCAACAGTACGAGTAATTGCGTTAAATGATGGATGGATATCTGAAATGTATTAATTAATTTGTATAAAATATAGCTAATTCTATTGATTCACTGCCGTATATTGAACCATTTGAAATATTACACAGGGTTACGAAGACGAGCCAATCTCCAAGATCCTGGCGAACATCGGCGAGAGCGACACGGTGCTGCTGGACCGATGGGAGCTGACGGTGGAGCCGAATGCCGCCGCCGCCAACGAGGACACACGCAACGCCAAGCCCGAGCTGCCTCTCAACGTCGTCAACAACTACTTCTCTTTCGGAGTCGACGCCCACATCGCTCTCGAGTTTCATGAAGCGCGAGGTACGAATAATTCGTTGACTATGCCATTTGCAGCAACTAACTTGTGCTGCTCTTTTAGAATACTTTTCACACTCCAGTTTTATTAGGCAACATGTCTCTTCGACTCCAGAGACACAAGATGTTTAGCGTGCGCTGTTCCCTCAGTAACAACTTGGGTGAACTTTGGCACGTAAGTTATTGCGACTACAACAACGTTTAATGGTGAAAAGTACCTAAATAACGAGACCCAATTTTTTACGATAATTTCATGCCTACATCCACAAAACATAGAGACTCTGTTTTGTGCTACATCGCTTTTGAGTGTCCCGACCCAAAAACACGTGTTCCGGAAAATATGTGTTCCCAAGCAATAGAGTTAATTAGGGACTAGTTAGAGAAATTTTTATTTCTCTGGTACTCTTGACTTGGCTTGGTAGTTTTTAGTTAAACATAAAGGAATTTACAGTTTTTTATCCATAAAAAAAAACAAGTTTAAATAACGCAAATAAATATATAAATTGATGTGTTACGTGACCTATTGCGTGGGTTTCTGAAATTTTACCAAATCACGTTTAGAGTACCATCTCATATGGATGAGTGTATTGTTAAATGATCTTGCATTATTTCTCAGAGGCGCATCCTGAGAAGTTTAACTCACGCATCAGGAACAAGTTGTTCTACGGCACGGCGGGCGGCAAGGATCTCATGCAGCGCAAGTGGAAGGGATTGGCGGACTTTGTCACGATGGAGTGCGATGGGAAGGACGTCACGCCCGTGCTCCGCGAGCACAAAGTGCATGCCATTGTTTTTTTAAACATTCCAAGGTGGGTACTTTGATTTGATAGTTATGTTCCATCTTATCTGTCAATTAGATGACTGACAGCGATATTGATAGTAATTTATGTGATTGTATATAATGAAAGGCCTTAAAACTCGAGTGTGAGTTTATGAAACGAGGCTTCAGCCAAGTTTTATATGTAATAACGTCACACTAGTTTATTTACAATTACATACACTGCTTTACATACACATATATCATGGGCTATCCATGATACGTTCAAAGCGCATATATATCTACCGCCATTACGACCTGAATCAGGAATGAAAACTTTTCTGATATTTAAGTTTTGATATTTATATTTTTAAAATTCAGAGACAAACTAGAGTTAGCCCAAATTTTCATTTCGTTCGATATCAAAATAGCGTAAGACTTGCGTGCGTCATTGTATGCAATTGTCAATTTGTTTCAAACTAAACGTCATCTCGACTGATATTAGAATAGAGGTCAAATCAAATTTGAACGCATTATTGAGGGCTAATGATATGTGGGTGTAGAAAAAAGTATACATTATAACGTTGTCTATGGTATTCCATAAGAACACTGCTCCTTTGGATTTATTATACAATATATTAGCACTGTTGATTTTATTTTAATTTCTATAGTGGGTTTACGACATATTCCACATTCTGCCTCCTTTCGAGATTTATCTTTTTTCACTATTTTAGCTGTCGTAGAAAAACTAGCGTTTGCAACAGGTCATAATTGGTTCTTAAAACTTTCTGGTCTATAATTACAAAACTCAAGTTTCGTTTTGTAACACCGTGCAGCGACCCTTGAATTTTAAAAACCCTTATTATATCACTGATGCATAAAATACTATTAAATGGAGCGTAAAGCGTATTTAAATGGAATGAGGTGTAGGTATACTATACCTACTACCATTGCTATAAGTAAAAGGGGAAGATATGGTACCAGGCGCACGTTCGTGTGCCACGAAATATAGGTTACTGCACCTATATTGAAATAGTCGTGTGACGGCGGCCGATGTGTCAACAGCGTGGTCATCTGGCACGAATATTAAAGAATCATGCCGAGTGGCGCCTTTTTTGAGTGTTTCAACAGCTCAAGACACAAAAACAAAGCTCACGGTATCACTTTCCATTCGTAAGTACTGTTTATAGTATGAAAATATTATATTTTAGCAAATAATATTCAAAATAATCTTTGTTATTGAGTGAGAGAGACAGCTAAATATCTAATACCTACGCGAGTAACACGTTTATCCGATTGTTACATTACGTCACTTCACTTTTCTTGATAGGGTCAGCAAAACTAATTCTGATTAATATGAAATGTATTTTTAATTTCTGCGCTCCTGTTACTTAAAACACATTTGATATTAATTTTGTAAACTTGTAAAAATCATCATCATCATCATTTCAGCCGAAAGACGTCCACTGCTGGACATAGGCCTCCCCCAAAGATTTCCACAATGACCGGTCCTGCGCCACCCGCATCCAGCGGACTCCTGCGACCTTCACCAGGTCATCAGTCCACCTTGCGGGGGGCCTACCCACGCTGCGCCTTCCGGTACGCGGTCGCCACTCGAGAACCTTTCCGCCCCAACGGCCATCGGTTCTACGTGCAATGTGCCCCGCCCACTGCTGCTGAAGAAGTGCTGGAGAAGGCTAGGCATCAATGTAAACGGCGAGTACCTCACTCACCTTCGATTTGCTGACGATATAGTAGTCTTGGCTGAGACCATGGAGGATTTAAGTACGATGCTTGTTAGCCTCAGTAGAGCCTCCGGGCGAGTTGGTCTTAAGATGAACATGGATAAGACGAAAATCATGTCGAATATCCATGTAGCACCAACTCCAGTGACAATCGGAGACTACACTCGAAGTTGTAGACGATTATATATACCTTGGACAAACTGTCCAGTTAGGTAGGTCCAATTTCGAGAAAGAGGTTAATCGTCGAATCCGACTCGGTTGGGCAGCGTTCGGGAAGCTGCGACACATCTTTTCGTCCAATATTCCGCAGTGCCTGAAGACGAAAGTCTTCGATCAGTGTGTGTTGCCAGTGATGATATACGGTACTGAAACGTGGTCGCTTACAATGGGCCTCATAAGAAGGCTCAAAGTCACCCAAAGGGCAATGAAGAGAGCTATGCTAGGAGTCTCTCTGCGAGATCGTATCAGGAATGAGACCATCCGCAGCAGAACCAAAGTAACCGATATAGCTCTCCGAATCGCTAAACTTGTAAAAATAATATGGGTAAATTATTTTTGTATGCATACCTACGTAGGGTACCTATACATATCGTGCTTACCTCCTGTGATTTGATGCTAATGGTTATACTTACAACTTTTAACCCCATTTTCACTGATTTTCACCATCTTTTTGGTTGAATTACAAAAATTATAATTGGTATGGTAATAAGTTTATAATGTCATATTGTATATTTTAACTTCTACATATTAGTGGGACGTCTTTTTAAAAGGAATAAAAATATCCCATGATTTTGGGCATTTAGAATACTTTTATTTATATCACCGGTGTCTACGATATTGCAAGACTCTTAAACAATCACACATATATGTGTATTATAATAATTTAATATACAGATTTCCTGCCGATGAAATATGGAGAGATAAGTGGCTCACAGTGGTTCGTGTTCAAAGAAGGGATCCAGAGTGGATATCTATCAAAAATAGTAGAATATGTTCCATACACTTCAAACCAGAACATATTTACACTACCATCAAGGGTAGAAGAATAACGAAAGGCGCTATTCCTTACTTTCGGGTATTTTACTCTTAAAACTTAATAAGAACTTTAAGTTAAATATAATTTAATATAACTCTCAATACAAAGAAGGTAAACATATTATTTTAATATTTTTAATTATACTATGCAGGTAGGTACTCCGGTGAGCACCGACTATTATTGAACGTTATTTTTAGTTTCATTATCTGTGAAGTGTACATTACAATATTAATAAAATGCCTTATTTTATTAATATTGTAATGTACATACTTCATAATTCCCGACTTGTAATACGATCTTTTATTTCATTCTGTTTCATTATGAAATTAGTAAATTGTTTAAGTAAATTATTATTGACTTTGTTTTCTGACGCTACCTAGATTTCCAACTCAGGGTGCTAATTCCTACAGCTTACCAGTGTAACTACTCGTCCAGTAAAAGTGAGACCTGTTTGACTTGTGAATATGCGCAATCGGAGATCACATCTTAAATTGTTCAAGTCTTATCCCGCACTTGGTAAGCTATGTGCAAAATCGAAGTACCAGGAGTAAAACTTTTTGATTAGATATTGATAATAGCCCTATTCGCTTGCTTTCATAGCATAGTGGTCCGGACGGACTAAGATTATTATCAAATCGAAGTCCTCTTTTTAAAAATGGAAATGACACGGCTTCTTATTTATAGAGGTATTGTAAGAAAACTAAGAAATACGGGTGTCTCGCTTGCACAAATGTATGAATGCTTTAGTTTATCTCTGTCGCTCCGTGTGTAATACGAAAAATAGGGGAGTCTCGCGTTTGCACAACCATGTCAATCGTATTATTTTATCTCTATTGCGCACTGTGCACATACACATTACAGCGGCGGTGTGTAAGAAATTGCAAGTGTGTGGGTTTTGGCCTAGCTTTCCATGTTGACAACTATGAGCGTCACACATCTTCCTCTTTTACTTATATCAATGCCTACTACATCCAGATCGATATGGTGAAACACTCACGTTTGCCGTTTACGATACCGCCCTCGTGCGGAGGCCTCCGTGTACTCCTGTTTCTTCTTTTAACAAGCCATATCTGCTAATGCTGCAAGATTAATTTAATAGACTTACCTAATTGTAGCTGCGTTTCGTTCGATATAATATTATACTGACACTGTTATTTTTTGACTTGTTGTTTTTTTACGTTGACTGACGCGGCTAGTATACGCGCCATTTTGAAAAAAGTTAGTATAGCTTTGAGGTTTAATACTAAAAAATATGTAATAATTTATTTAGATAACTTACTTAATAAATATGATTGGTGTAAACAAACCAACATCCTATTTCGCCATGGTTACACCAACATTTTCGCATGACAAAGGGAGAGCCGTCATAAGGAAGTTCTACCCTCATCTGTTATTTGACTTGGCAAAGTTTATATTGTGATATGATTGTAATGTGTAGATTGCACACGAGGTGCTTATGCTGAACTAATTCAAACATGGAGAGAAATTACGTTTGTAGACAATATTTATTCACGAGAAAAATAGTATGAGAGGAGGAAGAATGAAATGATAGTTATTTATAGTACAAATATAGAAAGTAGGTATTTTTCCAATGACTGTCGACTCCGTATCGATGTTGTCCGATGTGAGTGATATGCCTACCGAAATAAGTTGGGATTGACATACATTCGATTCTAAATATAATGCATTGTGCGAATGAAGAATAAAAGATGACTCACACCAATCCCTCGGATAGCTCAGATAGCTCGGAGCCCTCGGAGGTCACGTGACGTTTTCTATAGAAACTGACAGATCGTCCCGGATCGGGACGGATGGGTGTGAGTCATCTTTAAATATGAGAAAATAATCGTTTTCACCTCAAAAACATTGTGCAGTTCAATTCCATCAGGTGCGGTTTCACGGGAGCCCGCCTCCCCAGCCCAGCATCGCCTACGAAATATGTATAAATATTAACGTAAATAATGCTAGTTTTTCTACTCCAGCACTTCTATCTGTCAATTAGATGACTGACAGCGATATTAAAAAAGTACACATTATAACGTTGTCTATGGTATTCCATAAGAACACTGCTTATATGGATTTTCATACAATATATTAGCACTGTTGTTTTTTTTTCTATTGTGGGCATACGACTTTTCCACATTCTGCCACCATTCTAGATTTAGCTTTTATTGCTATTTTAGCTGTCGTAGAAAAACTAGCGTATGCAACAGCTCATAATTGGTAAGTACTTAAAACATGAGGGTCTATTATTACAAAACTCGACTTCGTCTCGTTTTGTAACGACGACCCTCCAGTTTTAAGAACCCTTATTATATCACTATTGCATAATAGTAGTTTATGCAACAGTGATATAAGAACCAATTATGAGCGGTTGCATACCCTAGTTTTTCTACGACAGCTAAAATAGCGTAAAAAACTAAATCTTGAAACGTGGCAGAATAGGGAAGATGTTGTGCCCACTAAATAAATTAAAAAAAAAGCAACAACAGTGCTCATAATATTGTATGAAAATCCATAGGAGCAGTGTTCTTATGGAATACCACAGACAACGTTATAATGTATACTTTTTAAATATCGCTGTCAGTCATCTGATTGACAGATAGAAGTGCTGGAGTAGAAAAACTACTATTATGCAACAGTGATATAATAAGGGTTTCTAAAATTCAAGGTTCGCTGTAAATTACGAATAAAGCGAAATTTTGAATGGTGACAAAATGTGGCAGATGTCGTATGCCCTTTAACAGTGCTAATATATTGTATGAAAACTCATAGGAGCATTGTTTTGCAGTGTTCTTACGGAATACCATAGACAACGTTTTAAATTTTTTAAGGTATACTTTTTTAATATCGCTCTCAGTCATCTAATTGACAGATAGAAGTGCTGGAGTAGAAAAAATACTATCATATGACTGTTGGCGACAATCCCGCCGCCGCTTCCAGTTAACTCCATGGCATCAGCGACGACGAGGTTACCGTTAGCCGGACCGGTCAGCCGCTGTGACGTCAGCGGGGGCGGTCCGCGGGGAACCGTCCGCGGATTCTACTAACGCTCGCGAACCGCGCTACACCGATCGCGCCGCGACTTGTACCTATAAGCCAAATTTAATTGTAACCAGTAATTACACATTGTTCCGTACTTTATAGTTTTATTCAGCAGTCTAGATCTCCTTCAAGTTAGAATACTTAAGGCACTGGACGCAACAATGACTGAAACCTCGGCCAGTAACATACATTATACTAATATGGCAGTGTCGTTTTTACTAATCACGTATAAAAATATACATTAGTGAGCACAACATAACTTTACAGAAATAATCGTTACCATTTCAAGCATCATTTCGCTCATTAATTGCGTTGTTCGAGCGTTTAAGCCTCTTTGTTAAGGAGTAATAAGCGAGATATTCCGCCTTCATGTCTATTGTTCTGAAGGAACCGACCATTTATCGAGGAGGTACTGGATAGACTTCTGATGGTTTCCATTTAATCACAAAGATCTGACATTCCGTTGCAAATACAATGTAAAAACGACTTAACCGTCTTAAAATTTATAGAATTGTATTCAAAAATTTTATTCTTACGGATTAATTGTGAATAAACTCACTAGAGGTATTTTCATTCAGCGTGCATCAAAAAAAAATGAAAAATGATTTTTTTTTTATTTCATGAACAGTTGGTACATAAAATAACAACAGGGTTGGGTCTTCCTAGTAGGTAAAAGAATACCTGTGTTAGGAAGTCCCGCTCCTCCATGATAAGCAGTGGTTTTGTATGGTTATTTTATAATTAAAATCTATAATTAACTTAAAAAAATCAAATATATTCTTACCGTGGTAGTTAGAGATCTTGTAGGTTCTTGTCCTAGGGCACCCCGAAGGTATTAGGGCATTCTATTTTGAGCAACCTTCTTGGCTTCGCTTCAGCATAGTCCTACGGCTCGCAATTCGCTCTCCACGCTCCGTCGCGTCGCCACGTGTGTACAGGGCGTCGACGAGCTCGCTTTCCACCTATAATATGGATACTATCAGTTAGAGACGCCTTAGAAATTCACACAATAAGCGAGTCGTCACACAATTATGTTCACTTTTCTTTTTAATGTCTTTCACCGTCTTTAAACGTCTCAGACGTCTACGTTTAATATAAAAACAAAAATTATGAAATGTGTTAAACTTTTAATTGGTGACAATATTAATCAGGTCATGAAAAAACGCTAAGAGCCGTATAAGAGTTTATTAACTACAAATGTATGAAGTTAATGCGTTTTGGGAGTCTTGTGGGGGAACAGCGTCACTTGTCAACCTATTACCACTAAGTTTCTTAAGGCGGGGAACCTACTTCGTGGACCAGAGGGCATTTACCTACATCAAACATCGAACAACCGAAAGATTGCCCCTCCTTCTCTATCGCACTTGCTCATTCGAAATTCGAAAACCGAAATTGCGAAAAAGACGCAAATACAAAATTTTGATTCTTCGGTGTTATTTAGCGGTAGATAGAAGTCAAACTGCGTTCTAATACTTATACATACAACATTGTTCTAGAGAACCATTCCGGTCTACAAGAACAGAGTTCCAGACTTTAACTTTAAATTTGCATTGGATAAAGCTAATCTTAGTTCTCTTGTCGGATAGTAAACCAGATACACAGCTCGGATATTGCACGTAGAAAATTGTATGTCTATTTTAAGTTGCACCAGAAAACTGATGTAACTGTGGGATCCTCAGACAGTGTTGTAATTATTAATAAGACAATGTTCATCAGGATGAACACAGTCAACACACATCCTCTTTTTGTATTGTTTTTCTATATATATATGTATGTATTCATAAAGGAGAAACATCCAGGAGGGGAAACATTCCTTACGTGTTATATCTCCATGCTGCTTACCCTGGAAAATAATAAGTATTTTGCCAGGCATCATTTCGTATTATATGTAGGTACTCTGAGCATTTTTCTTTTAAACCACCCGGTGGTTTAAAAGAAAAATGCTCAGAGTTCTGTTCAATACAGTCATGGCTACTTACCGGCCATATACGTTCGGGCAATCTGTCAAATCTCCATAGTGGGTATGTCCGGCGGACATCACCAGACAAATTTCCCATACATTCATTGGCGGGTCTGGCGGATATGCCCGAACATATGGCCAGCAATTAATAGCAAAATAAATTTTATGTACCTAATGGTAGGTAATAGGCATTGCTTTGCAGATGTTAAAGAGTTATTTATAGTTCTTTTTGTATTCGTATCTTGTTGCAATTGTTGTTTTTATTAAGTTATTGTCAATTATAAAACTCAAACCTATAATATACAGTGTGTAAATCTAATACGGGCGAACCTCTTAACGGTGGTTAGTATAGGACATAAGAAATGTAATTAGGTAACTTTTAAATTTAATTGCAATTAAAATTTTATCCATACAAAATAATTCGGCCCGCAATGTAATGCAAACACACTCGCCTTAAACATCCGTTGACAACTGTCAGCGTCAAATAGTTTATAGTAGGTACATTACTGCTGAAAATTTTATAAAAAAATTAATTATGGGGTCATAATTAAATGTAACTTAAAAATATGTTTTAATTATTGATAACAATAATGAATTCTATGTTTGGTTAAATTTATCGCCCGTATTAGACTTACACACTGTATTATCATTATTGTTGTGATTAAACCTTGGCTCGTTAAGGGCCGGTAACACGCAGCGACTTGAATGCGCAAACGGTTTGTGCAAGCAATGGCCAATGACCAATGAGCGTTTTGTGCAAGCCATTTGCACATTTTGCCGTTTTCACGCAGATCCTTATTTGCGCAAAACTAATTTGTGCTAATTAACGTTTTGTGCAAGCGACTTGTGCAGTATACCGTTTTGCCGTCTTAACGCACATGGTTGCTTATGCTAAATGGAATTTGTGCAACTATGATTGAGCCGGACCCTTACATAAAGAGGGAGAGTATAAATTAATAGTTAATAGGTAGGTAATCCACAAATAGAAAAGCAGAGAACAAAAAAAAACGATAGTTCATGCTCTAAAAGTTCAGTTTCTATAATCACGTCTGGAAAAAATTCTCTTCTCCATTACGAGTATGCCTCGGTACTCCACTATGCCTTCCTCTGCCTACGTACCTATGCTCAAATAACCCAATTACCTTTACTAAGATAATTAAATCATATTCGAAACTGCTACTCCAAACTAATCTTTGACTGTATTCAACATAGAACATATAATGCTAATTTGATTTGACTACGATAATACTACCATTCAAAGTTTTAGAAGGCTTCTTTACCCTGAACCTAATACGGGCGTGTGATGTGTGGTGTGGTACTTGTTGTTTAATTATCAAGATCATTTTCAGCCGAATATTTCTATGTATATGGTTGTTACACGATTACTCCATCGATTATAATTCGAATTAGATTATTTTTTTTTTTAACATGAGATAGATAGGTACCTCCAATTGCGTCTCATAACTAACTGTATTGTACCTGTACTGTACCTGTACCTTTGTGCGTTTCTCCTATGTAATAGGATATTTTTTTGCTTCAGCTACGGGGGCGGCACGCACCCATGGAACAAGTCTGGAGGAGCCTTCGAGCCGTCTACCGAGGACGGGTTCATCGAAGTGGTGGGGCTCACCACCTATCAATTGGTAATTCTCCTTCAGCAACTCACCCATTAATACTGTATTATAATAAGTAATCACATTCACTCCAAGGCCGATCCGGATTTGATCCATTCACATCACCCACATCCTCTTTCATTCTCCTTCCATCTCGCTCGTACGTTGAGTTGATGCGAGCGATTAATATATATCAATACCTAACAATAGTGAGAGTCAAAATAGCGAGTGTACCTAAAAAAATATAAGACGGAAGTACCTAAAAAAATAAGTAGGTACCTCCGCGTGATTAAAGTTATTACGATAATCAGTTACATCTGCTATCCTGACAGTCAGAATTGCGGGTGTATTTTTGTCTGCAATGATCCCATGGGTTTTAATTAATGATATCAATTTAAAATTATGTAAGTACCAAATTGATACCTCCATAGTTAAAAATAATTTATACGTTTTCATTTGTAGTTTCCGTTTTTTTTTTACATTTGAAGTTTTGTTTCTAGAGAAAATATGTGACATCTACAGCCACCCGTACCGAACCGCGACCTTGGTCTGATCAGCTGGCCACAATATAGCCACTACATAGCCTCTACAGACGCTCTACGACGAACAACCATCAACAGACGATCGAATGTGCGTCTTACCAGACCAAGGTCGCGGTTCGGTTCGCGCATCTGTAGATGTTACATGTGTTCTCTAGCAATAAAACTGCAAATGTAAAATCTTGAAAACCACAAATGACAATAAAGACATTCTTATTGATTATCAAGGTACCAAGTTAGTACTAAATTTCAAATTGATAACATTAACTGAAAACCCATGGAATCATTGCAAACTAAAGTTCACCGTCAGGATGGCTGGTGTAACTGATTTTCGTTATAATTTTAATCACACGGAGGTACAATTTTTATTTAAAGATACACTAAATTGTACCTATTAGGTACTATATTTTGCTATATTTATTTCTTTTATTTGTTTAGATACAGTCGTGATTCTGACTCTCACTAACAATATCATAGTATTCATCACTTAATCATAACTATGTTTCCTATTAACATCATTGCATGTACATATGCTCACAACCTGTTACCTATTAATAATCTACAGGAAAACCTTTTATTTACACTTAACTATGTATTACAGTTAAAAGAAAATAAAGCTTGACTAATAAGTCATGTTAGTCAAATCTGTTAGTGCCATGTGTAAATATGGAATTTGAGAACTAAAATTTTAATAATTATTAGAAACCGCAATAAACTCACCCACTCTAAATAAAAAATAAAGTTTTAAAAGATCTATATAAAAAAAATACACGAGTTTACCAACACCGTTCACAAATCAAATAAGATGAAAATAAATAGCCGCTTTAAAGATTATATTCTAAATGGGATTTGTTTGATTTAACGTCTGTTGCGGCTTGAGCACAATAAATCTCCGCTGCAATAGCAATATGAAAGGAGCCGAAATATGTACAAGTGTGATTAATGTGTAGCCACATATATTATGTCAGCCACTTCTCGCAGATAATTGCCCGGTGGTTTATGTAGCCAAATAATCAACGTTTTGATTAAGCACGTTAATCCGCAAAGCAGGAGCGTTGGTAACCCAGCGGTAAGAGCGTGAGACTTTCAATTCGAAGGTCGCGGGTTCAAACCCTGGCACTTATGTCCGAACTACAATTTTACCAATCGGTTTTTGAGAAAGGAAAACGTAACCGGACTGATCCTAATAAGGCCTAGTTTACCCTCTGGGGAGCAGGTCAGATGGCAGTCGCTTTTGTAAAACTAGCGCCTACGCCAAATTTTGGGATAAGTTGCCAAAGCGGACCCCAGGCCTCCCTGAGCCGTAGTGAAAACCGCCAAGACCGAACATACCTGCTAACGTTAGCCCTTAACATTTTATGTAAAAAGCTTGTGGTAATTTTGGGAAAGTACCTAATAGGATCGGTCGGGGTCAAATATTATTATTTTCGATTTCCAAAAATCATTAGTTGTATCAATAATATTGGAGTTAAAAACCTGTTAAATGATGTGGCAGGCATGCGTCCGTCTAAAAAGTCTAAAATGTGTTTGTATTTCTAAATCACAATCAGTAGGTACCTACCATTTTTGACAGTCTAATCATGTATTACGCAATCGTAGATCTAATTTATTCACGAACATAACTTATGTACCAGTGTAGTCAACTCCTGTAGGTACCCTTACAAAGAGATTAGTTAACTCAGTTGGTAGAGCAATGGGCGTGTATCCCAGAGTCGCGCGTTCGAGTGACGCCCGAGGTCATGAACTTTTTCACTTTTCCTTTCTTTCTAAGAAATTCTGAATCGTTCCAAGACGTTTCTGAAAAATAATAGATCAATAAGGCCTACGCGCTAACAATATAAAATGTTCCATAGCCTCTGCTGCAAGCGGGCGGGCACGGCACCTGTATCACGCAATGCAAGACGGCAAAGATCGTGACGACGAAGGTGATCCCCATGCAGGTCGACGGCGAGGCATGCCGACTCGCGCCCTCTATCATCACTCTCTCGCGGCTCAACCAAGCCAACATGCTCGCCAAGAAGAAACCCGGCCGGGTCAACGCGCCGTAAGTAGATAGAATAAGCTGTACTACTAATCTATAAGGGGTTTAAACAAGATGCCCATCGCCTTCCTTATTAGTGCGACAAACACAATCGCGTTTCGTTCGCTACTGAGCGTCGTTTGGCGTCTCTCTTACCATCCAGATACGCGATTATCACTGTAAGTCGTTACATAGGTATCCAGTCAAAATTAATCTGTCTTAGGCACACGTGGAAAAAATGGAATGAAACGCTAGAATTTAAAGTCGGTAGAAAAGTTTTTAGTTTGGTCGATAGAAATTTAATGCAAATATTATTAAGTCAGGTCAGGGGCCATACCACAACGTTTTGATAAACTATCCAAACGCAGGGCAGTTCAGTTTAGGCACCTAAACTGAGCGTCTTGATTTGCTACCACGACGTCAAGTATTGTCAGCTGAAACTCAATCGCTTACAAGTGAATGAAAGACCGATATTGTCTCTGGTCTGCAACTGAATAGCTTTGACATGAAAAAGATGGCGCTATAGGAATCGTATACGTCTATCTTGCTTTATCCTTGTGCAGGATCGTTCGGAAACTAGATTATTTTCTATAATTAATTATCAAATTTATAAGTTTATTTTACTTGCGATTGAAAAAATAAACATTTTAATACTTAAATAATGATAATAGTTCTAATTGTGAATTAAATTTAATATTTTTTTATAAAGAAAACTAAGTAAACATAAAAATTGTTTCATAATAGGTCTTTACAGCTGAGGTTCAGAACATCTCGCCTTTGACTCGTAATAAAAAAAACAAGAAATATTTTGATAAGTTGAAGTGTTTACTTTAACTGTTTAGGTTTAAAGTGTTTTGCTTCGCCGAGTGTCGCAGTTCCAGAGTAAAGTTTTCAAGTAATTTTTTACTATGTCGTGAGTATTTAACCTTTAATTCGTTAAAAATAAGTACTGATTGCTTTAAGTCGTGTTACCTCTAGTTTTTGTTTATTTATATATTTCAGTGATAATGAGTGTTAAAAGTTTAAACTATAAGAATCACTTAAAATTCCTCAGAATTTGAAGTGTTTGTCTTGTATTATTTTAGCGAAGGAGCACGTCGAAGAGTAAGTTATGCCCAGTTGGAAACGCTTTGCGATTTCCTGGACCAACACAAAGATATCGCAACTGGGTATAATAAATCGGCAGGGGCTAGGGACCACTCTAAAAAGATGTGGTTGAGAATATCCGAGGTCCTAAACGCGCACGGAGACGGAGCCATTAAGGATTGGAAATCATGGAGCAAAGTAAGTTGAATAAGTTTTGTATGTGTAAAGTTTCTCAAAAAGTTTTTAAATCAATCAAGTTATTATTTTTTTCATATTATTGGAAGTTAAAAAAAAAGTTCAAAAGTTAGAGGGTGGGGGACATATTTTTTAATAGGTTTTTGGGGATGATACTTGAATGCATGAACCAATTTTAATACTGTTTAGATTAACCTCAGACGGATAGACGGACGCACGGACAGACAGGCTAAACTATAAGGGTTCCTAGTTGACTACAGCTACAGAACTCTAAAAATGAACTGCATTTAATATATTTATATATATATATTTTTCCCTTTTTACAGTACTGGAATGATTACAAGTTTAAATTGAAAAAACATGTATCTTCCAATCATAGAGCACAGCAAAGGACGGGAGATGGACCAAGTGAAGTTACACCTCTGTCTGAAATAGAGAAGAGGTTCCTACAAATACTGGGGAACTCATTTGGGTCTGGGCTCCCCGGTGTCAGAGTGGAGCCGTTCAATCAAGTAAGCTATTTAGTTACATTATATAAATTTTAAGATAAGAGATGGACAAAAACCAGACAGCTATAATTTGGACAGGCCCAGTGGGAAACGGAAAACAAGGAATACCAATAGAACGATGGGCAGATGAAATTATGAAAGTAGCTGGTAAAGTCTGGATAGAAATGGCTAAAGACAGAAATTGCTGGTCAAAGTTGGAAGAGACCTTTATCCGATAGGGATCTAAAATTAAGTTATAAAAATTTATAAAATACTTGTAAATAGGTTCACCGAGAAAAGTATACTTTGTTCATTGTTTAGTGATACTTTAGAGTTAGGTGTTAGAACCAATAGGTACACAAAACAAACATGACACAAAATATTTGAATTTATACGTAAAAAAAACAGTGATTTATATTGCTTATTTGATTTTAGGGGCTAGAGCAAGAAGACTCTATGGAAAATCTGGTGGGAGGTGTTATATTAGGTATGTAAATCATTTATACTGTAATATTTAATTTTTATTTGGAAGAATGTTGTGCCAAATTAAGTTATGAACAAAATAGGTAAACTTTGAGAACATTTGAAGGCAATGGGAGTAGTAATTTCTCCATACAATCTCCATACCTTCTACTGTTTTCTGTTAGGGTTTTGAATCTGATTGATTTTTTTGACACAGAATGATATTTTTACTTAAAAACTCTGTCTGTCTTTCCGTCTGTTATCAGGCTGTATCCCATGACCCGTGATAGCTAGACAGTTGAAAATTTCACAGGTTATGTATAGTGTTGTAAGTTATAATATTTGTACATAGTTTACGGAATACTAATAATTTTATGGGCTTTGCCTGAAATAAATGATATTATTATTATTATTGCCGCTATAATAACAAATACTAAAAAACAGAATAAAATAAATATTTTAGGATGCTGTCATCTAAAAGAAGTTATTTTTTGCTCGTTAGATAGATGTATTATGTATATGTATGTTATAGATGTATAGATTTATTTTTCTTTATGTTTGTATGTGTACTGATTGTTGTGAACGTCACAAATAAATATATTTCTTTCTTTCAAAAATAAAATGGTTTTTGTTTTCAGGTTACCAGAGCCATCTCTCCAGGAAACTCCAAATTTAAATTTATCCTGATCCTAACATGTTCAACAAACTTTCTTCTGACATACTCGTAATATATGATATAGAAGTTAACTATAACGTAATAGATGTTAATTCGCCAAATTAAGGTTAAAAACTAAATAACGATTACAGAAGTTGTAGATGTAAAGGTGGCTTTAGTTAATTAGAATACTGTCGTGTTGTTAATGCTATCATACGTAGTTATGAACCCTACCTTACGGTACAGTATACATGGTGCAGTACGGTACAGGTACGGTAGGAAGAGGTACATACCTAGTACTCTTCAATAATCGAAAATTTAAATGTATGTATGTATGTATGTTCCGGTTCCGGTCTCGCGACAACAACAAGTCATTGTGAAACGCTCCTGCATTTTTGCGATTATTAATAGTGAAAAGTGTCCGTCGACCACCAAAAAGGGATTAAAAACTGTGTTCGTGTGTTAGTTTAACAAAATAACTGCAAAGATTGGTGATAAGTGCATAAATAGAGTGAAATACTACGATCTATAAAGTTGAGAGGTTATAATTTTCACTGGAATTGGATCGAACAGTAAATGCTGCCAACCTAACAAACATAAGTTCAACAGATAAGGCAATCGCGTTTATAAAGTACGCTATACACAATTAGTTCGAGTCTAAACACTCAGTGTTGCCTGTACCTACTGCCATTTTACCAGATACCGTCTCGGAAAAAACATAATGGCTACACTAGATATAAACGTCATACTAGCGAGAATATCCGACGAAATGGACAAGCAAGGAGAAATAATTACAAAAAAGGTAACAGAGAACCTAAACAAAACAATAGAAGAAAAAATGAAACTGCTTTCTATGGAGAACCAACAATTGAAGGAAGAAATAACCTCTTTGAAATCAAAAGTATATAGCTTAGAAAGAGACGCAAGAAAGAAACATCTAATCCTTCATGGAATAACCGAAACAGAAAAAAACCAAAAAGCGCTTCTGGATCTGACACTTCAGACTCTCGACTCGCAAAGCGAAAAATCCGGGCATGAAAAGTGGGATAAGTGGGAACTAAGCAAATGTTACAGACTTGGGCAAAATAGTTCTAATGGCAATAGACCGGTCTTGATCTCTACGACACTTGAATGGAGACGGGACGCCGTCCTGAAGAATAACAAGCACTTCCCAGAAGGTATATACGCAACGGAAGACTTCCCGAAAGATGTACTCCAGAAACGGAAAGAACTCATACCTAAGCTAAAGGAAGAAAGAGATAAAGGGAAAATTGCATACATCAGATACGATCAACTTATAGTCAAGGAAACTACTAATGACAAGAGAAAAAGAGCACCCTCAAGCTCTCCTATAACTGATGAATCTACACGAAACCCGAACAAAATTAATACAATTAATAAATACTTCCGAAATAGAGAGAACTGCAATGAATAGCAACAAACTGGCAGACGCCCCCGGAAAACAACAACAGAAAACAACAACTACAGTAACAAAATAAATACCCAAACTCAACCTAACACAACACAACAACAAAAATGTCTCCCAATCCGGCCGGTCCCCGCGGGAGTACTAGACCATTACCCCCTAAAGAATAGGAATAATTTAACGGAAAAAAAATTAACTACAACCTCAAACCAAAGTACATAACAGGAAGAATTAGATTCAGATACAAAGCAAGTTTCACAAAAAACCATGGGAAAAGAATATATCTGCATAGCAACATTAAACACAAGAACCTTAAGAACAAACGAATCATTAATGGAATTGGAATATGCCCTGGACAAAATTAACTGGGATATTATAGGTCTAAGTGAAGTGAGAAGAATGGGAGAGGTCATTGAAGAACACGACCAATACATCTTTTACCATATAGGAACAATACCAGGCTTGTATGGAGTTGGGTTCATGGTGAAGAAATCCTATAAAGAATATATTGAAGAATTCATCGGAATATCTGACAGAATCGCAAAATTAAATTTAAATTTACCTGGCTTGAAACCAATTTCTATAATACAAGTATACGCTCCTACAGAAGTGGCCTCAGAAGAAGCAAAAGATTTATTTTACAATCAACTAGAAAAAACACTAGAAAACACACACAAAACTGTGATTGTATTGGGAGACTTTAACAGTCAAGTAGGAGACAGGCAAAAAAATGAAGAGAAAGTTCTAGGGCCCTTCAGTACAGGTAAAAGAAACAACAATGGACAAAGACTATTAGACTTAGCCTTAGCAAATAACCTTAGAATCATGAATAGCTGTTTCAAAAAACCTAAAAAGAAAAAATGGACTTGGATATCCCCGAATGGGGAGGTCAGAAACGAGATAGACTATATACTATGCAACAACCCACAATTTATAGCAGATGTAGACACAGTCAACCAACTAAACTTTAATACAAACCATCGTATGGTAAGAAGTAAAATCTATATGAAGGAAATAAAGAACAACAGAAAACACATCAAAACAAACACTAGACCGAACTTAATACCTATACCACTACCTGATGAATTGCTACACCCATTAAAAGAAAATCTTTCCCAAAAAATAAGACCAATAACAGATACTCAAATAAAATACAATATATTACAAGAAGAGCTAAAAAAACTATCCCAAAAAATCATTTCCTTGAAGAGTAGTAAGGATAAAATAGGAATGGAAGCGCGGAAACTTATAGAAACTAGAAAAACACTCTTAGAAAACAGAAAAGAAAACAGAAATGAAATAGCAAAAATAAGTAAACAAATATCAGGTACAATTAGGAAACATAAGAGGGATATAAGAAGGAGAACAATTCAATACCACATAGAGAGAACAGGAGGAATTAAAAAAGCTCTCAAAGAACTGAAGGACACCACATGTTGGATACCCAGTGTAAAAAATAAGCTAAAAGAAAAAGCAACTAAAAGAACAGACATTACTAAAATAGCTACACAATTTTATAGAGACCTATACACTGATGTTGAACAAGGAGAAGAAAATCAAGACCTTTCAGAAGAATACAATGAAACAATCCCAGCCATATTAACACAAGAAGTAGAAAAAGCCATACTGTCACAAAAGAACTGCAAAGCACCTGGTTGCGACAATATCTCAAATGAAATTCTTAAAGGAAGCATTGACTCTATACTACATACTACTACAAACTTATTTAATGAAATCTTAGAAAAAGAGACAATACCAGAACAATGGTCAATGTCAACAATCGTACTACTGCATAAAAAAGGCGCAAAAGACGAGATAAACAACTACAGACCTATAAGCTTGGCACCTAATCTGTATAAGGTATTTTCTAAAATAATCCTTAATAGAATAACCCGAATACTAGATGAGAATCAGCCAAGGGAACAGGCAGGGTTTAGGAGCGACTTCTCTACTATGGACCATATCCATACCATAAGGCAAATTATAGAAAAAAGCAATGAATATGGTAAGACATATTATTTGGCCTACATAGATTACAATAAGGCATTTGACTCCATTAAACACAAATATATATGGGAAGCACTAGGAAACCAAGGAGTGCCGAAAAAGTATATAAAAATCATCAAAGAAATCTACAAAAACTCTACGGCTAAGGTGCGGACAGAAACAGTGGGAGAGGAATTCAAAATAGAAAGGGGCGTCAGACAGGGAGATCCTCTTTCGCCAAAGTTGTTCTCGGCTGTGCTGGAACATATTTTCAGGAAATTGGACTGGGATGAATATGGATTAAATATAAATGGAGAAAAACTCCACCATCTAAGATTTGCGGATGATCTAATCCTACTGAGCGAAACACCAGAGAACCTTCAGAACATGATGCAGGACCTAGTAGAGGAGAGCGAAGCAGTGGGCCTCACAATAAATATGGAGAAAACTAAATTGATGACAAATGGCCGGCTAGTACCAATAAAAGTAAATATAAACTTAGTGGAATATGTAGACCAATACACTTACCTGGGTCAAATAATTTCGCCAGAGGACCAAATACAAAAGGAAGTTGAAACTAGGATAACCAATGCTTGGAAAAGATACTGGTCGCTCAAAGATATTATGAAAAACCCACATTTCTCAATGGAAGACAAGAAGAGAGTATTCAACACCTGTATACTACCCTGTATGACTTATGGCTGCCAAACATGGGCCCTAACGGAGAAACAAAGAAAATCACTAAAAGTATGCCAGAACAGGATGGAAAGGAGTATGCTAAATCTAAAACTCAAAGACAAAATAAAACTATCAAGCATTAGAGAAAAAACAGGTGTCACTGACATAACCCATACAATAAGGAAATTGAAATGGAAGTGGGTTGGTCACACAATGCGAAGTACGAAAAGCAAATGGTCCAAAGATATTACTGCTTGGTACCCTCGCGATGGGAAAAGAAAGAAAGGAAGACAGAGGAAAAGATGGGAAGACGAAATCAGACAGATGGCAGGAACAACGTGGAGAAGGAAGACAATGGACAGAGAGGAATGGAGAACTCTAGGGGAGGCCTTTGCCAAAGGGCAAATTGATACTTAAGTTATAATACTAAAAATACTTTTTGTAAACTGGAGTCAATAATAAAGGCTTATTTTATTTATTTATTTTATTTATTATGTATGTATGTAAACTCTTTATTGTACAAAACACAGATAAATTAAAATTGACAAAAGGAAAACAGTAAGTACAAAGGCGAACTTATCCCTTTACTTTTTATTTAGTTTATTTTTAATTAGTATACTTACAGATGTAATGCAAATAGTTTTGTCTTCGTATTTTCAAACGGCCGAACGTGTCATATTATTTCAGTCAGTGTCAGTACCAAAAGTACCGAGGTCGATTGAAGTAGCATGATTTTAACAGAGGCGTTAACGTTTCTGTTAAAATACGAAAGCAAAACTTTATGCACTACATCTATACATATTCACTTAGTTATTGATAGATGATAGGTATTAATACTTAAATAAGATAATGTTGCCCTGTATATACTTGATCGAACGAGCGAGCGAACGAAGGGAGCAAGTTCTCCAGTTTGCTTGGACAATCTGTCATTTGTATGTCTGTTAGTCTCGTTGATTGGATCGTAGTGAAATTTTATTCTCATTTATTTGAATGTTACCAAAGGAAATAATTTAAGTATTCCATTTTGTATTAAATTACGAACATAATTTTTCACATGTTTTATTTATAACTAGCTGTCCCGGTACTCCCGGCGAATTTTGTACTGCTATTTTATGCTCATTTTAGAAATGTATATATATTATAGATGTGTATGGGTATGGGTACGGAACCCTTCATGCGCGAGTCGGATCCGCACTTGGCAGACTTCTTTAAAGCATTGTAAGCGGCTAATTGTGTGTGGATATTATAAGTTATTTTAAGTATTTCCTTCCCAGCGACATAAATTATCTCTGTGTCAAATTCATCTAAATTTGGATCAGGCCAGTCAGAGTTGGCATAGGCCAACCTTGGTAGCGAGTCACTATAATCCAAATAAAATAAGTATAATTTTGGTTTACTAAATTTTCTTTAATATGGTACTACAATAATTGAATAGACAATGACTATTAAAAAATGAAATTACCATAAAATCACTACTTGTAATAAAAATCTAGTCTAGGATTACTAGGCCACACAGACAGTCAGTCAGGTTTATGGTTGTCTTGCTTCCCATAATCGTTGCACGCATCGTCGCCGCATTGCCTGGCCGAGCCGCAGCGCGGGGTTGTTTTGTGCGGTCTCCAGCACGGGCAGCGCCGGCTCCGGCGACGGCGCGCGCGGGGGCCTGCTCAACGACTCCTCGTCTTCTAATACTGGGACGTTGGCTTTATTACAAATATTATGTAATATGGCACATGCGTTTACTATAGACGCGGCGACTTCTGGGGTATAATGTAATACCCCTCGTTGACCGGAAACGCATCGAAACCGACTTTTAAGTAGTCCGATTGTTCTTTCAATAACGTTTCTGGTGCGCACGTGCTTGTCGGTGTAGTGGTGCTCGGGGGAGCCATCTGCAGCATCGACGATGGGAGTCATCATGTACTTCCTGAGGGGATATCCTGAATCACCTGTAATCATTAAAATAATGCATTTTATTATTACAATATTTCACTGGATGTATCTTTGGCTAAGTTCAACTTTATTTTATGACGCCATATAATTCGTTAGTTAAAAATGCACCTGAGCATACAAACGCATCCAGTGGAACGCACTTTCAAGTTAAATACCTATGTACTTACATATGTACGTATATATACCTTAATTAGTTATTAATTATCCTTCTATAAACATTTGATTATTTTTACCTCCCGACGCAAAAAGGGGGGTGTTATAAGTTTGACGTGTCTGTCTGTTCTCCATGGCTCCCCGAAGGATGAACGCTTTCTATTTAGTTTTTTTTTTTAAGCTGACTAACATGCGAGTGTTCTTAGACATGTTTAATAAAAATCGGTTGAGACGTTTAAAAGTTGTGGGAGTTGAAAGTGGGGAAGAATAAGCAAATGTCTGCGAATATACTCTAAGTGGGGTCAAAAAATGAAAGCGCATCACGTACACATTACAAAAAGGGAACTTAGGTACCTATTAGTTTCGGGTTTTCTTTTAATTTATAGTTATAGGTATATTTATGTAATCTACAATATATGTACCAGATGTGGTTTTATCGAAACAGAAAGCGGAAGCAGAAGTTTTGACTATAAGTTTAACGGAAGCAGAAACAAAAGAGGAATCTGGGTTTTCGAGAGCTACGTGCAATCCAGGCATAAACCTGCTGGTTTTTCATGTAGGTACGCCGCTCATGCCGCACTGTCGCGCTAGGCTACATTCGTTACAATTTCTTTTTTTTTATTAATAGACCCAGAACCGAAGTGGATGTGTAATATAAAACGAAAGTTCCACAGAAATGGAAGCAGAAGCAGAGATCCGTAGCATCCCTGATTGATACCTAAGTACGTAAATTAAAGACAGATTATTACTTACCAAGAAGCCAAGTACTTTCGTTCAAACCTTCCATGTAACTTTTTATAGGAAGAGAGTTCCAAATAAACGAATCATGGGTAGCCCCACCAAAACTAGCGTCTATGCTGATGATTTGCATATCTGCGTCACATATCTGTAATTGAAGTGGTTATTGGGTTAATATATACTCACACAATAACAAATATATTTTCCCTTACTAGCTCGGAAAGTGCTTTTTATTCATAAGGTGGGAGAGTGATTCGACCTTGAGCTTTGCATGGTTTCTTCAAATTACTTAACTGGAAATATTGACTGAATTTTCCTCGTGAAAGTAAGGGGAAATAGGCAAAGTTTGTTCAGTTCTCGTGCCTTGAGACCTTCGTAAAGCCGAACCCAGTCAAAGTTGATCCAAGTCGATTCCAGTGTTTGAATTTTGGAATCTTTCGCTTTCTCATGTTTCAATCTATAAGCACGAAAGTTGAACAACAACCTTGCCCCCTTTTATTTATTTAAACCGACTTACCAGCTGTACGTTTAAGGAATGGTATTGTTTTCTACAGTAATACCGCTCCTCATGCTGGGATGGTCGTAAAATCGGTATTTGTGTGCAGTCTATACATCCTAAAACTCCAGGAATCCCAAATCTATTGAAAAATCTGAAAAATTACACAAGAAAGTATTATATTAAAGTCCACATGCAGTTTAGGTGTGAAATGGAAAGGTAAAAATTAATATTTTTACTAACTTCTCTTTAAGTAATATTTTTATCAAAGTTTGGTAAAAGATAGTTATGTACTCACAAAGTTCTCGTTTCGTTCCTTTCTTCCAGAGTATTGGGAAATAATATATATTTTCTTCTTATCTCTTGTCTATTTAATAAAGACGTTATCTGAGCAATTGCTTTTGAAACTGTCTGCTGCGCTATAGAATGCGCGCCTATGTCTCCCACAGACCTCTGGTAAGACCCAACACCATAAAACGACAAAGCAGTCACCATCTGGATAAAATATCAATGAGATTTAATAATTCAGTATACCTAAGTCAGAGTACTAGTAATTGTGATCATATGTTCAAAATGATAGGTAAATACAGATGAATACATATGTAGACGTTTTAGAAGACTCAAAATAACTATACAGAGTGTTTTTTAAGTGGGACAGTATGGGGAAATCGGAAACTATAGAAGACACAGGGAAACTGTCTAAGGAAACATTAGGTATTTTTTTGGGAAAACAATTTTGGAGTAGTCAATATTTTGGTCAAGTGTGAGCTGTCCCCAAAATTTAATAAAATTGATGATTTTTTTTTAAACGCAGATTGACGTCATTTGATCATTTTATTGCTAGGATAAAAAAAATCTGAACAACAAAAGGTAGTCAAATTTAGGAAAATAATTTCTCATATCATGAATAAGTAGCGACAGCAAATAGTTCTTAAGATGTATTTTACAGTTAAGTAGGTACCTAAATGTCATTATAAGTCATCTCATCACTATTCAATCATTAAATTTCTTTCATTTGAAAGCGAAGTAATGCATAATTTAGGTTAGTTACCTTAGTCTCTAAATCTATATCGCTCTATGATATCGCTGGACCTAGTTGGCTCTTTAACCATCGGTCTAAGTTCGTCGCATATTGCAAGCGTTAATTCCTTTGAAAGTCGATACCGTCGTATGAACTCCATGTCACTCAACGCAAAGGGATCACACTGAGTTCGTGTAGAGAGTCTTCGTTTTTTTTAGATGCGTTCTCTGCGAGATCGCATACTAAAAATTCAAAATCTAGAAGTTCGTCCGACATCTAAAAACATAAGGAATAGGTACAAACATTCAAGTTCAACTTGTTATTCAAACGTAAAACCATCGTAAAGCACTTGCTTTCAATAATTAGACGAAGAAACTAGCTGTACTTACAATTTCCAGATCCTAATCCTTGTAAAAACACGAAACTAAATTAGTAGAAAAGTACCACACAACCTAGCGATTGAGAAAAATGCACCAAATGAGTAACTTTTTATGAATCGCTAAATCTGACATACCTGCGACTCAGTTTCGGCTCAAGTGGCCGGTCGTGGTACGAAATACACTTGAAATGAGTGAATGAAATAGCTGGGTCGCTTATCGCTCGGTCGGTAGAAATTGGATCGCAATAACAATGTTGTGGTAGGAAATAGCGATGCAGTTCAGTTTAGGACCTAAAATGAATCGCGTTAAGACGTCATGGTAAGGCCCCTGAAGTTCTTTTCAATAGAAAATATAGCCAGAGGTTGAAAGCCTATTTTATGCTCATTAACGTGTAATATACAATTTTATCTAAAATGTACATTACAATTTGTGCAATTCTTGTAAACGTAGATAGATATACTCGTAGTCGTCAGATTGAGCACGTAAGGGAGTCAAGAGCAGCGTTAAAGCTGTTAAAGTTTAAATTGTTTATTTACACAATACCTCTATTATAAAGCGTACTTTGTTATCAGCATTTAGCTTTGCTGTTCAAATATACACTGCAAAAGCAAGCGTATTTTCAGTTTCGCGCAAAAACGCACACATTTTAATGTCTTAAACGAGTAGACTTGAGACAACATGTAGAAGTAGTAGTATTTTGTTGGTCAGACCTACGGCAACTAATACATTGAAATAAAAATTATAGTCTCGCTAATCGTGGTATGCAGTATTAAAACATCTTAAAAAGTTAGAAAAGAATTGTTTTTAGCGTTTTTTCATGACGTTTTTCTGAATGTAACATTGAATTGTACAAAACCACAACAGTAATATTTGTTAAAGTATATCTAATTTTAATAACTATTAAATAAGCTTCCAAACTATATATATGAATAATAGGGAATCGCTGCCTCTTCATATTTTAACTGAAAAGACCTCTGTGACAGAACTTATTACCTGACTAAGTATACCCAGTTATAATAGACGACGAGTAGAAAAAAAAACTATTACAAGTTAACTTAGGTATAAGCACTTTAAAACTTTTTTTAGAAAATTTAAAACATGAGGAAAGAATAAGTTGAATTACAAACTAGTCGAGTGTCGGGTCCCCGGAGTTAAAAGAAGTTAATTTTAAATGTAAAATGGCTTGAATTCTATTAGAGGAACAGAAAGTGGAAACTAACTTTGCGAGAGTCTGACTAAGGTTTCTTAGCTGGTCGATCCGTCGAAGCTGAAACACTTTTAAACTAATAATCGAGGTTACTAACACCGTAACCCTACGTTTAGAGCCCATTAGGTAAGCTGCATTGACAGGGCAAATTCTCATTCTCTCAGTCATTATTTAACCCTGTGATAACAAGTCCTGTAAATGGCTCGAAACGTAGGGTGATGGTGATAATAAACTCGATAAATCCGTTTTAAAGTGTTTCATTTCAATGAATAGGTACTCGCGATAACCGAAGACAATTTAAATTTTCAAGCTGTTTTATCTTTACATTTACATGCTGTTACGATTATGAACAACCGATATAATATGACCTAAATACATATTTACGAAAACACGAAATGCTCTAGATACTTTAAAACATTTCAACCAGAGCTAATGTTTTGATTCAATTATATACCGAAAAAAAGGATCTTATTTAAACACTGTTTACAAAGTTTTACTCATCTTGTTTCAGTCAAACGACGTTAGACCAAGTTTCTGTCACCGTGAATCTCATTACGATGGTTGATTACGAACGCCATCACTATGACAAGGAATTGCTGGCGCAGACAGGTAAGAGGCATTCTTTTCACTCTAAATGCCACGTGGGCCGCCGGCGGCCCACTAGATTTCGAGTGGAGCAGGCCACCGCGAATATTTAGGAACTTTAGCAGGCCGCGTGGGCTACCTGCAACTTACAAACGGTACATCGCAGCAGGCCATTAATTTTCAGAGCAGCCTGCTGGAATTCACTTGTCGTGGACGGCCGGAACTGGTCTGCCAGAAAAGACATTTCGTTTGTTCTATAGCGTTGAGAGTGTTAAGTTCACGAAGCGCAGACAGTGAGCGTGAGGATGGTTAATTATACATTTTTTTATTACAGCGGAAAGGGTGGGTACTTTAGACGTAAACCCCGCAGCGGACTTGGAGCAACTTCGCGGACTCATTCAGAATATGATCAAAGAATCTCAAGGGCACTCGAACCTTCTCGACTGGTGGTTTGTCGATTGTGAGTATACTACGCTAAAGATTTACCTTTTATATTTCAGCTTAATTCGGCAAACTTTTATTATTTTCAAAGTTTTTCGTTTGCAAAAGTTGGTAAAGTTTGTAGGGCTCTTACCGGCCAAATTCAAAGCCAAATCAATGAAACGCTAAGAAGGTCTTTATATTTGAACGCTCGTGCCATACTAGTCAAAGTCATGAATCGCCGAACCGTAATAATAGAACTGCCTTTGAATTAATTTTATGTTAAATGCTAAAGCAAAATCATAATAGTTTCATTAAACTAAACAAGAATTCAGCGAAATTCGCATTAGCAGAATTAACTAAAGAAAGTTTAACGACCCATATTTAACATTTATAGCGGTAACAGCGGAGCGGTTCTTTAGAATTGACAAAGCTCAAGAGAACCTGCACTACGCGTCGGATATCGGGCACGAGAACATCTACATCCTGGACGCGGCGCCGATGACTCCGGACACTGAGTCCACGGCGCACCCGGACACCACCACGTCCCTGGACCACACGGGGCCCTCGATGTCCTTGGAGACCACCACCGGGCTGTCCGTGTCGCTCGACATCTCACAGAGCGTCGACACGCCCAGCGCGGGCGTGTCACTGGATGTTCCTGAATCTCATGCTAGGTACGAGTATCATTTTATCACACTTTTATCTAAATTCTCTTCGTATATTTGTTCATCTTGATATGAGGCCGGACACGGAGTCCACGGTGCACCCGGACACCACCACGTCCCTGGACCCCACGGGGCCCTCAATGTCCCTGGAGACCACCACGACATCTCACAGAGCGTCGACACGCCGAGCGCGGACGTGTCACTGGATGTTCCTGAATCTCATGCTAGTTTTGATCACACTTTTATTAGGCCTATGGAACTCTTCAAAATTACCAAGACTTACGGGCGGTCCAAAAATCCCGCGATTTGGGTACGCCCAGTATTATCTAATATTTTTAATCGTAGGCAACCCTAGCGTTGTGCGGCCTGTGCGGGAAGCCGAGCGTCACTTGTTTTTTGATCGATGTTCAAAAGCGGCGGGTGTGTATTCGCTTTTCAACCGACTTCAATATTTCTAAAAGAGGAGGTTCTCAATTCGTCTGATTTTTTTTTAATGGATGTTCACTCATAACTCCGTCATTACTGAACCGATTTGATTATTTTTTTTGTTTTCTGAAAGTAGACGGTTCCTGGTTGGTCCCGTTTTTTTCAAAATCCATTTCTGATGATGGGATCCATGAGGAACTGAGGGAACTCCTCAAATTTGAAAGGCACATGCATGCTGATTTGGGTGATTTCTTAAGAAACTCGAGCATTTCTTTACGAAAATCATCAATTTGGTGGAGTGGATCTGATAATGAAGACCAGGGACGGCAAAGTGGAACTGCTTCGTAATTCTCAGGACTGTGATCCGATTTTAAAAAATATTTTTTTTTCTGAAAATAGAAGGTTCCAGATTAGTTCCGTTTCTTTCAAAATCAATTTCTGATGATGGGATCCATGAGGAACTAAGGGAACTCCTCAAATCTGAAAGGCACATGCATGATGATTTGGGTAGTTTCTTAAGACACTCGAGCATTTCTTTACGAACATCATCAATTTGGTGGAGTGGACCTGATGATGAAGACCAGGGATGACAAAGTGGAACTGCTTGGTAATTCCCAGCTCTATCATCCGATTTGAGACATTCATTTTTTCTTTGTAAAGAAATACCTTCAAGATAGTCCTATTTGATTATAGTTCTATTTTGATGGAGTTCTCTCAATCCCTCATGAATTCCATGAGGGATTGAGAGAACTCCTCAAATTTTAACGGCACATGCATTCTGATTTGAGGGTTTCCTTAAATAACTAAAACATCTTTTTGGGGGAGCCAACATTTTGATGAAGTGGACCTGATGATGAAGACCAGGGATGGCAAAGTGGAACTGCTTGTTAATTCCCAGCTCTATCATCCGATTTGAGACATTCATCTTTTCTTTGTAAAGAAATACCTTCAAGATAGTCCTATTTGATTATAGTTCTATTTTGATGATGGGCTTCATGAGGGATTGAGAGAACTCCTCAAATTTTAACGGCACATGCATTCTGATTTGAGGGTTTCCTTAAGTAACTAAAACAGTGTTTTGGTGGAGCCAACATTTTGATGAACTGGATCTGATGATGAAGACCAGGGATCGCAAAGTGGAACTGGTTAATAAACCTAGCTCTACTTATTATCCTAGTTGTGACATTCATCTTTTTGATTTGATTTATATTCTGATGATGGAGTTCTAGAAGAATTCAGAGAACTCCTCAAATTTGAACGGCAGGTTAATTGTGATTAGAGGGTGTTCATAATTAGCTTAGGCATTTTCTTACTGTGGCCATCATTTTGCTGGAATGGACCTGATGTTGATAATCAGGGATGGCATAATGAATATGCTCGTTAATTTACAGTCTGTCATCCAATTTAACACATTGTTATTTTGTTTGTTTAAACTACAAGGGAGTTCCGTTTGATTATACTTCAAATGTAATGATGGAAGCCCTAGGACATTAAGAAAGCTCCTCAATTTTCAATCGTACACGTGTGGTGTATTGGATATTTGTGAAGTAAACTGGCTAACTCAAACAAATTCTTAATTTCACTTTTACCGGGAACCAAATGAAGTCGGTTTTTTTTTCTTAAAAATTATTGTATGAGAGATACTTAAATAAGATCTAAGAACTGTTATATAATTTGTGCTTTTATTTAGATTTGCTTCGTATATTTATTGATCTCGATATCGATTCCAAAAATATTGTAAGACACACAAATCTAATGCAGTTAGATTGTAACCCAAGGAACTCTTCTAGGGAAGAATGGAAGATTCGAGCTAGAACAAAAAGAGTTCATAAAAAAATCTTCAGCATTTTAGCGTTTTATGATATACATATTTCCAGAATTTATGAAAGCAAGCAAGCAAGTTTGTATTAACGCAGGGCCCAAAACAAGGAATGTTGTTGCAGCTACAAAGTTAGAATTTACCCCGTTAGTTATTTATATAACGGCGTTCATCAAGAAGCGGTTTATGAAGCGGGTAGCGGAAAATTCAATTCCTAAGAGGATTTAAAGTGGGTTGACTTCGTGTACAGTCAGTTCAAGAGTTAATGGACCCCCGCTGCATAGAAAGTTTTAATGCAGGGCGGTCCATTATTTCTTCAGCTGGCTGTACCTATAGACTAATTATTAAAATACAAGAAATGTATACATCATTTCTATAATTTTCTTAGTACTAGTGTATCTAAATAAGTTCCTACTATGTGTTTTTTATTTATGACAGTGAATCGGGTCTGGGCAGTCCGGCGCGAACATCGGAAGAGTTGCTGACTCCTCAAACGCCACCGCCGTCCTACCCACCTTCAACTCCCAAAGCTCAAGCCCCGCAACCTCCTAAAACGCCAAAGTCCCAACCGCCTCCGACCCCCAAGCATACAGCGCCGAGACCACCTCCAACATCACAGGAGTCTTACTCTCCACCGCTCTGCACAAGCCCTCTGTCAAAGGACCACCAACCGAGCCACGACTCCATCGCACGGTTCAAAACGTAAGTCAATTATCACTTTTAGGAGTATGTGTGTGCGTAATGCGTTTTCCATTTTGATTGATTGCTTAGATATTACGCTATCAAAAAATCAACCATATTTCCGTAATTTATTAATATTACGCTACCGATGTGGCGGTAACGAATAACTTTTCAGATCGAAAATGTATCAGGCAGGAAATTCGATGATATTAGAAACTAGACTGCACGCTTTATAGTACGGGAAGCCAAGAGGGTGTTTCGTGTAGTAACACGGGAGCGGCAGATTAAGATAAGTTACATATGTACATCTACTGCATATGAGTCCTTAATACATTAACGTGCGTCCACAATATCCTTGTGTCAAAAAAGTATAATCATAAATTAAATACTCGTACGCGTCACATTAAGGAATAGAAGATTAAAAAATTACTTGTTAAAGTGTCCATTTCAAAAATTTGAGGATTTCAGCGGAAAGTTCAGAAACTTGCAACATAAAAAGCTTTACCTTGACTTACCGGAGTACGATAGATTTTTTGTAGGAAACGTTGCGTGACTTGTACATCAATATCTGACACGCTCGAGTTAATCCACGACATATTTTTTTACATTAAAAAACTACTACAGACGCAGCACCATTAAGAAAGAATTCAAATTCAAATTTAAATTATTTATTTGCATAAATACACGTACATAATAGATCTTAAAACTAACGAAGTAATAGTGCATTCGACCAAAGGCATGCAAAAGTAAACAAAAAAAAATTAACCAATATAATGTCAAACATTCACCTTCCTACCTTCGCAAATACAAAAGCAATAAAGTTAAACATGTCAAAAAATAGTTTAGGTCAAAATTTATATTATGTCTATGTCTATGGCCACAAGTGCAAGCATATTACATTAACCGTTATACATTTAATGTCAAAAAGATAAAAAAAGAAAATGTTTAAAACTAGATATTCGTCTGTCTAAATTGTCATAATCTTATTATAATATTAGTCGTTGTCATTGCTTTAAGTCTAGAAAGTCCGTTACTGAGTAAAAACTGTACTACACTAGTTAGATTTTTCTTAAAAACGACTTCGTCAGATGACGAAGTCGTTTTTCACTGAGGTTGATAGATATCAACCTCAGTGATTTCGGCAAAGAATTATAACTTTTAGGCGCCATTCCGAAAATACTTTTTTGAAAAAGAGCTGATTTACCGGTACGGGATTTTTGAGCCCCCGTAATGTGTATGAATAAATGCATATTTCTTTTGACAAAGAGGGCTGTTTCAAGAATATACAAGTCAAATACAGTAAGCAGGTTAAGTTGCTTAAAATACGGTCTACAGCTTTCAGTGCGTTTCAACTTACAGATGGATCTAAGGCAACGTTTTTTACCCTTATGAACATCGGTGGAATGACTGGAGTTGCCCCAAAAGATAATTCCATATCTTAACGCTGAAGAAACATAGCCATGATAAGCAGACATAAGAGCAGTGCGATTAACGGCTTTATGAAGTATGCTTCATGAACAACAAGGTGTATGAATATGCCATAAGTTTGTTACAAAGAATGTCAGTGTGTGTTCCAATTCATTTTATCGTCAATATACAATCCTAAAAATGTTGTAGAATGAGTGCTAGCAATATTGTAATCTCGAAATGTCACATTGGTGGTGTCTTCATACTTTCTTTGACTAAAGCTCATAATTGTTGTCTTTTGCTAATTATTTTTTAAATTATTCTCTTCCAAACAGTGCACTAAAGAATCTATGCAACCAGATATATCGTGTATATTATTGAGCACAATGGTGCAGTCATCAGCATACAAGACGGTCGGATATGGGATAGCTCCAGGGAGGTGGTTGATGTATGCCAAAAAGAGCAGAGGGCCCAAAACGCTGCCCTGAGGCACTCCGTCTGTAACTAAACTGTCACCCGAAAAATGATCTGATTCAATTTTAGTCAGAGGTGATATTCTCGTTATGTAAGTGCGTTGAAATCGACCGGTGAGGTAGGATTTTATCAAATTGTGTACATTACCTCATACACCATATGTACTTATATGGTGTATGAGGTAATGTACATTTGTCCAGCAGTATTTTGTGGTCAACAAAGTCAAACGCCTTCGTCATATCTATGTAGTGTCTCGAACTCTGTCGCGCAGGAGGGGTCCTTTAGTGCAAGCTTTACACAGCTTGAATGCACCTTCTCGCATTGGCGCCCGAGTGCGATGTGTTTGCAAGTAGGTGGGTGTTAGTGCGAGATGAATGTCTGAGGTTCAGTGAGAAAATGGATGATCGCCCCTCCTCTGTTTGACATGGGGCCTCCTGTGTTATTGTTTTTCAGTGTTTAGTGTAATTTTTTGTGATTGTATGTCTTCTAGATTGTCTGTCTCTGTAATTTCACAGTGCTTTGGTTTAACTGTCATGCTGTGTTAATTAATATGAATAAATTAAAAAAATTAAAAAATGTAGATCGCAAAAACTGGGCGGCTCATTCTCGAGTATATTTTTTGCAAAAAGTCGTAAATGGCCGTATTAATGGACAACTTTTTTCTGAAACCTTTGTGTTCGTTACACAAAATTTTATTAAATTAAAATAAAACTGTACAGTCGGTCATAAAAGAAAACATCATAGGTATTAGCTTTTATTCTTCATATCAAATAATCTTTCGACTCCAATCCCCACGACGCTCGAGTTACTACAAATTTAGCATCTTGGCTTCCCCTACTATTAAGAATTTTAGAGCTATGCGATTACTTTTACTTTTATTGACTGTACCACAGTTAGTTATGTAAAGTTGATGTATTCACTATAATTCTTTAAACCTGCACGACACACATTAGAGATCAAACTGCACTCTATTTCATCTTTCTTCTTGCATGCAGCATTCATGAAAAACTTTTCGGACTTGATCAGGAAGTTTTTGGCTATAGGTGAGAATAACATTTCACATTTGGGAAAAAAATAGGGTTCCGTTTGTCATATTTCGGCAATAGAACCCTATTACTACGCTTGCGCTGTCTGTCCATTTGTCTGTCTGTTTATCCGTCTTTTATTTATTTATTTATTGAATCTTTATTGCACATAAGAAAATACAAACGTACAAAAGGCGGAATTAATGTAATAAGGCATTCTCTACCAGTCAGTTTTATCAGACCGGGCAATTTGTTTTTCTGGTTGATGATAATGATAATCCATAAAAGTACTTAAGTTGTAGAAATTAAAAAAAACATTAAAGTCGGTACATACCTACACATACATATTTATACTAAGCATAGACATAAATATAAAAAAATATGTTTGGGGTAGGTACTTTTATTGTGTCTCTAACAGTACAAAATAACAAAACAAAAAACCTTAAAACGCGGTGTGTTAAAAATAAGAATTTAATAGCTGAAATAGATTGAAGAAACGGTACTCTTGGGGCGCGAACTTGCACTTATGTTTATTTATCTGCCTATTTACTTACGCTTCGAAATAGTTATTTATTATACAAGGAGGCAAAGTTGTTGTTTAACTCTCGGGCTTATATTGAGACCCGAGCTAGCGAAAGATTCCAAAATTGAGCCGCGAGCGTTCGGTTCAATAACTGGAATCTTGAGCTTTACGAGGGTCTCAAGGCACTAGAGTTGAACAAATTTTGCCGCCGAGTGTAATATAACATTTTTCCCCTCACTACTGCAAGGAAAATACAGACTAAATACGATTATAAATCTTATCCACATGTAAGTTATCTTGAAGAAACCAACAAAAGTCAATTGCAGAATTTGTCATAGAGTAGGTACGCTTACTTAGATATTGCCAACAGCTTACCAAGTGCGGGCTAAGACATGATCATATGACCAATTTAAGGTGTGACCTCCGATTGCGCATATTTACTATGGGCATATAGGACTCACTTATACTGGACTGGTGGTAAGTGATAGGAATTAGATTACTTTGCCCCACATGTGGATAAAATGCGTTTTTCCACGCTAGTTTTAAAGGACTAAACAGCGCTTTCCGAGCTAGTGAGGTGAAAAATATATTATTGTTACTACCTAAGAATCACAGTGTACTAGGTATCTAGTGCATAATGGTTTTGCCCTCGTATTCTCACGGATACGCCAGAACCGTGTCGGTGCCGAGTTTTAAGTACCGAGGTTGATTGAAGTAGTATGACAAATAAGATCGCCTTCAATAGAACTTACAAACGATGTCAACAAGAGGTATCACATGTTTTGTCACTATTTCTCCTCATATGTTCACACTACCTTATCAAACACCACGAAGACGTTCACTGCTGATAAAAATATGGTCGTATTATTGTAACATACCTACAAAATTTAAGATAAATAACTTAATCTTGGAGATTTCATGAAAAACATGAAAGTTAGGTTATTACGATTAACATGGCGGTTTTTTTTACATTGTTAGAAAGTTGAATTGACAGCGATTTAGAGCAAAACATTATGCAGTACAATCTGTCCATACGGAAATTCACTGAATAACCAATGAGAGTAATGAGACAATCGTAGTTCGTTGTCAAGAATTTACTCTTAGACTTACGAGTAAAATGTTCATTTCACAGCAACATAAAACTTCATAGCCCCGGTCTTTACTTCTAAAGAGACGTCTCATGATGTAACCATTGCATTGTAGCTTTGCAGCTTTTTATTTTTTCTTTGCGCGAGCTTGTAAACTTAGATTTTGTAAGAACTCTAATGATACCTTCATTCTGGTTGGTGATTATTTAACTGTTTACAGAAACTTATTGGAGAAAACTTCAGACACTCTTTTGAAGGCCGCGAAAGTTGGTGACTTAAAAATGGTAAGAGGTTCGATTTCAATTTAATTGTTTAGTCGAATAATATTTACGATTATTTAGTAAGACTCACTGAAAAAAGTCGAGAAGTATAATCACAGTCAACAATATTTATAAGATCAATTCGCAGAGAGAAACTACTCTGAAGTCCATGCCCTTAGAATCCATATTCCTTAAGAATCGCTCACGAATCAGTACTTTTTCGGTGTGATCGGAAAACAATAATTTCTCTAGTTTTTGTGGTCTAATGACGTTGTATTTAATATGTCACATACAGGGAGTTTTATTGGGAAATCTCGACTCCAAAATTTTGAGCTTTATTTTAATTTTGTGCTTGAAAGTTTTGGTGTTAACGATTTTGTTTTTCAAATATAATTCATATTTTGCCCCCTTCATTCCCTGAGATAAGAGTACCTAGGTATCATATATATTAAACAGTTGGTTAAAATTACATATAGTTTCGTCATAATTTGAGTTGAAATATTTTTCAAAAGCGTAATGAAATGACTTAGTATTTTCGTCTACAAAGAAGAAATTGGAACAAAATCAAAATCAAAATATTTATTTTTCAAGTATGTTACAGTGCACTTTTGAACGTCGAATGAAAAATAAAAAAAGCTACACCGGCTCTAACCCTACACCACTGACCCGAGGAGATATAAAACTTTGGACCGGCAAGAAACTCGGTGGGACACATATTTTCAAATTAGTAACATCTTATTTCTAACATGCATTTATTTGAAAAAATACAGTTCTGTTCAATTTTAAATTCAAATCAAATCAAATCATATTTATTCATGGTAAAAATCAGAAATACAAGAAAACATTAAAGTACCAAAGAAAAAACAGAATATTTTTACCACGAAATGGACTTGCCTCAGCATAATGCTATCCCGAAGGACAGCGCTCAAAATCAAAATCAAAGGAAATTCAATTCAATTCTAACTATAAAACTCTCGTGAGACTCGAACATATTAAATAATATTTATACATGTTAAATCGACTAAATTACGTGAGTGACCCGTTTTAAATATTATTCAATTCAATTCCTTTATTTTATGACCTAGCAACAAGCACTTTCGAATCTTTAGTTTCAAATTATAAAATATTACTTAGAGCAATTTATTGATGCTGTACAGTCGCCATCAGATTCATCTATTAAAAAACTAATCAATTAAATGCTTGCAAGGGAAACTACAATCGCAACTCGCGCGATTCCCTTTGCTTGCCCGATGTACCCGATCCAATAACGCCGTGATCTCCCGTTTGCGTTGAACGCCGCGCAGAGTGGGTACATTGCACGAGCAGACGTTCCTATACAACGTGACACTATACGTTACGGCGTGAACTAACCAACGACCTCAGTTAATGAATAAAATAACCATGAACAGATGAAGGAGCTGCACGCAGCGGGCTACTCGCTGCTGTCGATCGACGCCAGCGGGCAGACCGCGCTCCACATCGCCGCACGCTACGGAAACAAAGAGATAGTCAAGTACCTGATCGCATGCGCGCCCACCGCCATCCTCAACATGCGCGACAACGAGCGCGGGCAGACAGCGCTGCATAAGGTACAGAATACAAGACTTTTTTGAATCCCTCGTACGGTATCGTTATCAATTCAACTGTTTTTAATTTCGACCGACTAAGCGCCACTTGCGCCAACCAGGGTCAGCTGCTAACCCGGAGTTAAGCTGTGATATTCCATCCCAGAGTTTTTTTATTTGATTGCTTAACTACGGGTTAGCGCCAAACTCTAGATGATGCGATGCATCCATTATATTAACAGATGTAATGAAATATATAGGTACATGTCGATTTTATCCAACTAGTAAACTAAGTAATGTAGGTATCGATGTAAAACTTTGCATTTATTATATTTATTACAGAATTTTCTACCCTTACCTACCAAATATGTTCTTCTCCTCCCCATTACGCGTAGATTACGCTAATAGCTCTCTTATGTCGAACTAAAGTTCATTTTAAAATGTTTCTGTTCAAATCAGATTCAGATTCTGCAAATACGATCAACAATCCACTTCCGTTCGCTACTCAAGTGGCTCCCTATTCGCCTTCGCCGGAACTCTCACATTTTTTTCATTTCCCATGTTCTGAAAGTGGGTTGTTGTTTATCTATGAAGTGGGTGGAAAACGATGCATGGCGGCCCTAGGGTCGCATACTTATATATTCCTCTTGGTTTTCGACTTGTAAACACCAAGCAGAACAAACTGTCAACATTATTCTTATTTACCAACGCCAGAAACAAATCCAAAGGGGCAGTCTATTCTCTCAAATTTTTGGAATTTATAGTAGCATTATCATACGTAAAGATGTGAATTAGTTAAATTATTTCGATTTTTGGATCAAATGTAAGTGTCTCATAGGTTCTATATAGCGGTAACAAGAAAGAACAAACCTAAATAGTTTATTTATTTATTAATATGTGCCGGTAAGCAATGGCAAAAAGTTATACCGCCACACATTAATACACACTTATCCGTGCAAAGTAGGTACAAAATATTAGTCATACACAATTAGAATAACCTAACTATGTCTGTAGAAAAGCGCAGCAAATTTAAAATATTGTGGGCCAGAGTCACTGTATTTTAATAATTCGAAAATTGTGTATAATTTATGTTTTATCTGTAGAATGTAACTTTGACAAAAAGATTGCTTGTTTATTTACAAATTTTTGTTTAAGATTTCTAAAGTTATCTGCAATTATAGTAATTATATATATTCAAGGAAAATAGTAGCTAAGATACAATACAATAGCTGAAGTAACATTATTTGGTGATATGTGATATTTGTTTTGGGATATATTGAGGTTATGTTTTAGGTTTTCAAAGTTTTCTGTGGAAAACATTGATATCAAATATCAAGTGAAATTCTTTATTTATCCCAGTATTACATTACATGGTTAACTCAAAAATGTGAAATCTTGAGCAAAGCGAGGGATTCAAACTATGTCACCCGATGTGTCAATAAACAGTAGAACGAAGTTATTTATGTTTCTTTTCAATAAAACAAAATATATTATGCCGTTGTTGTGTTAAATATTCTACACTTTTGTAAGGCATTGTTAGATTATCAAATATCTTTGTTCATAGAACTATATGCCTCCCATTTAAATCCAACGTTAAAAAAAAGGGTGGCATATAATCCATGGTCAGAGATATGATCCTATATACTCGTAGTATAGTATAATATGGGCCTTATGCTTCATTCAAGATATTCTTTTTTTAAGAAGTTAAATGAGTAGTTTTAACTGTGTACTTAACACCATGACCCTGCGTTTCGAGCCCTTTACAGCAGTCGTTTTCATAGGGTTAAGATGATGACTGAGATAATGCGAATTCTCCCCGTCAATCAAAAAAGTTACTTGTGCAAACTACCTACATACAAAAATATAAAATAATTAAAAACAAAAACTAAGGTTGGTCTACAATGCCCAGAGGGCTTATAAAGCTAGTAATACCTCGCCTGAAGGGCATTCTATAATTAAAATTAAAAAAATATAAGAACGCAGTGAGGATTAACATACGAACGCTTCCCTCACTGGCTTATGGGGCAGAAAGAAGATGGGAAAGAAGAGGGTTCTAAAGTGTTTAAATTTCAATTTCAATGAATAACAATCGTGGTAACAGAAGACAATATTATGTGTACCTACTTAGTTGTTTTTTCCTTTCCTCGCATTCAAAATGAAAGTAGAGTGTTTAACTCGAGTAAAAGGCACCCATTTCCGACTCGCACTATTGGCGCTCTCACTTCGTCCTATCTTATATAAACTATCTTGTCCAAAGTGCGTGCCTTTCGGCCCTTGGTTAACAATTCTGTTATTTTCAACCACAAATCCCGGATATGTCAAGGCGCTTCAGTTATCTGTGTTCAATAAGCCCTCTTGAAATATACTTTTCTCCGTATCGTCCTTCTTAAAAAATCTTCATTAGATTTAGTTCCTTTCATTAATATACTCCGTTGTTCGGTAATTCACTTTTCAAGCGGTTCGGCTCTGCCCGTGAGTTCGTGACATAAGATGATTAGGTATAGATTTTATTAATGTATAGCATTATATTGTCTTCTATTACCGCGATTGTTATTCATTGAAATTAAACACTTTAGGATTAGGACGGATTAATCGCGTTTATTAAAACCATGACCCTACGTTTCGAGCCCTTTACAGCACTCGTTTTCACAGGGTTAAGATGATGATCATCATTTCATTGCATGATAAAATAAATATTAAGAATATATATATTAAGCAAGCAGTAGCAAAAAAATTTGTACCGAACAACCACTGATACAGAGAATAAGAACTTACCTATCTCATAAGTCATAATATATTACGTAAAGTGAATAAATTCAGAAGATCCCGGGCAAGGAGTAAATAGTACATTATTGGCGAGGGACGGAATAGTAGATTGTATTACAGTCACGTCTATAAATATCTCTACACTTCAGAACTTATTACAGGGGATGAAGGTTCAAAATTGAATACAGATTCATATATATATACTTATGTATTTATGAAGCCGACCGTACTAGGGAGCAAAATACTATATTGTATGGAGGGTGACAGATTGAATCCTGAGCGATGAGAAAGATTCAAACTATGCCACCCGAGGTGTCAATAATTTTGCTACCGCGTTATACACTCTAATTTTCACATCTCCTATGAAATCAACATAAATTAAAACGAGAAGACATGTTAACATTAAATTTGAATTAGATAAGTAAAGAATACAATGGGTGCTAAAAGTTTACAGTGAAATTTGTGCATTTTTGCCTAGTTTTTTTTTATGGGCAGTGAAATTCGTCTTGATTTTGTATTAAGTATTTTCTTTGGTCTGGTGTTATATTTTCTAAGTCGTCTACGATAATATTTAATAATTTCAATCCTCGACATGCACCAGTGACTCAGAAAATTATCACTACCAGCAAAAGACATTTCATATTAAACTTGTGTGCTTACCATGAGTAGTAAGTAGCCGGAGGCGTTAGAGACTGAGTGTTTCTTAAGTATGTCCGTCTCGCTCCTCCCACTACTCTGGCAGGAGCAAGACGGACTACATATGGAGTAATTATTTTTTTATTAAGAAAAGCACATGTTACCCGCCTTTTTCACTTTGTCTATGGTACATTTATTTTTCTTAAATCCAAGTTAAGGTTAAACCCTTAAAGACAAGGTACACGACAGATCGGACCCGACGTATAACTCCGCTCCAAAACCACTATGATTTTATTTTCGATCATCGGTAATATTTATTCTGTGCATTGCTACTAACTTTGAAACGTGATAACAAGGAGGAAAATTCAATTTTGTTCCCTTTAAGTAGGACAGAAATGAACATATACATATAGTATTTTACTTGGAAAATAATACGATTATTTCAGCATTCAGCACAACTTACACCATTTTGTACTGTAATATTCCGGATTCACGGCCTCCTAGCCTAGTTGGTAGTGACCCTGCCTACGAAGCAGGAGGTCCCGGGTTCGAATCCTGGTCAGGGCATTTATTTGTGTGTTTATCACGAATATTTGTTCCTGAGTTATGGATGTTTTCTATGTATTTAAGTATTTATATGTATATTTCTATTATATATATCGTCGTCTAGTACCCACAGCACAAGCCTTATTGAGCTTACCGTGGGACTAGGTCGATTTGTGTAAAATTGTCCCACAAATATTTATTTATTTATTATTCACCCCTAAAACACATTAGTTGTAAATATTTTTCATTTAACTACAAGAGCAAGTCTTAAACGTAAATGCAACTAAAATAAGAGGTCGCGCTGCCATACTAAATTAGTACGAGATCGCATATCGGTGGTAACCGCGAGTTGCTTTATATGCTCCGTCTGGGTCAGGTGGTCTCTGCTATAGGGATTAGGGACTAACAGATATTCTGAAGAACGGGCGTGCTGTCCTTACCATATGAAATAAAAATAGCTATATCCAAATGCACGGTCAAAGACTGGTTGAACATGTTTAAATTCAAATCACAAATAATTAAAATCATAAATCTTGGGCCTGTTGGCCATTGTGCCATAACAGTAGTCGTAATTATGAGGCGATTGCAGGCCGCGGCGCACAAGCGGCGCGCCGTGTGCTGCATGCTGGTGGCGGGCGGCGCGAGCCTGGCGCGCGCCGACCACGCCGGACTGACGCCGCGCCAGCTGGCTCTGCGCGCCGAGGACCACGACCTCGCCGCCTACTTGGAGAGTAAGTATCCTAGTTGTAGCTAGGTTGAGTTGTTCATAATTATTTTCCCTCGTATTTTCTTGCGTGTCATGGTATTTTATAGACAATACTATAAGTACCGAGGTCGATTAAAGTACCATGATAAATACGAGCGTTTTCACATCTGTATTGCATGCCGTTGGCGGGTGGCGCTAGCCTGGCGCGCGCCGACTATTCACCGGATCAACGGATCGATTCACGGCTCTTATTTCCAGAAAAAATAGGTACTATCGGCCCAATTGAATCCTGACCCACCATAGAACTGTATCACAGTAACGTCATGTATGATTTTACTTAGCATTTGACTAAAGATGTCAATATGACACAGTTCCATGGTGGGTCAGGATTTAATTGGGCCGATTGTACCTACCTAATAATGAACTTTCTGTCAAAAACAAAAGTCATCTAATTTCAATGCCACTGTTTTATGAATGGATACTTTTTATAAACTACGTCCATTTGTGCGCAAAGAACCACCGTCGCGAGCGCAACTCATGAATATGGGTCGCGAATCGATTCCGAAATATTTATGTCGAGCTAGTTGAGAGTAACCCTATATAAGAATTTTAATATCTGATACTCACGGGACTATTCTATTTAAAGTAAGTATATATCGTAGTTGTAGCGTGAGAAGGATACAGTCGGCGGCGCGCCGTGTGCTGCATGCTGGTGGCAGGCGACGCTAACCTAAAGCTACTGTTACACATGATCATTACTAGCATGCTTTGTACTTATTAGCATGCTAATAAGCATTCTTATAAGTACAAAGCATACTACTTATTAGCATGAGGGGATGGGAGCGGGGCCCCTCCCACTTCCCCGCTTGCTAATAAGCATGCTATTAATGAGCATGTGTATCAGTACCTTAACGCAATGTCTCAATATGCAGCGTACACTGTAGCCGTTCAACTAAGTAGGTACTACATAAGTGCCCAAGAAGCAGATGAAACGATATTACGAAATATGATATTCCGAGTAACACGAATCCTCCTACGTTTAGAATTAATTTACTAATTTGCCTCTCCATTCCAGGTCAGGAACACTTTCAATTAGTCTCTGAAGACCTGGAAACGGCGGTTTGAAAGAACAACGGAACTACGCAAAGTGGAAATTAAAAAGTGATATCAATTTGCACGGAGCTGCGAAAGATTCTTACATATTACTATTAAATATTATACTCTTAAAACCAAAGTGATATTTAGATCTTTTTTGAAAATTCAGAGAAATAAATGTTTTATAGTCTTCTCGTTGAACAAGTTACCTAAGTACTTTAATAGTGTGATGTGATTGTGAGTTTATATAAGCTTAAAGCTATAAGTACTCAACTTGGTTTGAACTTGAACTTTATGACAAACATTATGATAATAATCAACATAATTTAAGATTAAGGGACTCGTTTTGTGCAAAACAGAACAAAATATGCATTTTCTGAGAACGTTGTAATAATTCGGTACTCATTAATCAATTTAATAATAATCATCAATGTATCACTAATATTGCACCATCTCTTTAAGTATTATAATCCATCAGAGACACTTTAACGGACTATTTGAACAGCAAGAACTGCCGAGTAACTTCGGTGACTAATCGGTCAGAGCAAACTCCTGCTATTTTGTCCAAGTTACATTAATCTGAAAACCAGTACGAAACAAACGGTGGTAAAATTAACAACCTACCTAATTAATCTTCCCGTCGCCTGACGTTAAAATGGCAATTAGTTGAAATGGTGTACTGTATAGACCACGATTGTAGTCGGGCCTAATAAATGCCTTCATTACTGAGGAAACGCGATCTTAGCATAACTTGTCTATACGAGGAGAAGCGCGACTTCATAAAGCTAGACTTGACATATGGACTCCTGCCAGTCGCGCTGTGTTGTTCTAGCACGCCTGGTTTCCGTACAAAGGCGGTGCTAGTCAAGGAGGCGGCAAGAAGGCTTAAAATAGGGGGGGGAGGAGAAATTATAACAATGGATAATGGAAAAAATATTTTCCTCACTTTTGGCTATAATTTTAAGCTAGCCCTATTTTATGATATGTTGCCCTAATCCCGTCCCCTACGTTGCTGACGACCATGTTCAAAAACATAGCTAACTTTAATTTAATTGACAATTATTTCATATAAGTATGCTATTATCAATTTTGTTGACATTGCCGGAGTTCTACGTTAAAACGATCTTGACATACAGAAATAATGTATAGATTCTAAAATTTTAAGAATTTATACAAAGCACTAACAGCAAAAGAAATTTATAGCTGCATATAAATACTATTTCTATTAGAACTTCTTATGACTTGGTGACATATTAAAAACCCTCCATAAGTCGCTAGTGAATGAAATGAGGCACTAACTCCTACCACTACTTCGTGATCTCACAATTTATTCAGTTCTGTTTACCGGAGTTTCATACTGAAAAGCTTGAGTTTTGTTACCTAAGTCACCTATGTGCCCCATTGTTGGCCTTCGAATACTTGCTCGCTTCACTTGGTCAAAAAAGTAGATGCGCACTAAGTAGCTACGTTAACTTTTCATTCATTATTATTTATAAGTTATTTATATAGGCATTTAAAAAAAAAACATAACTAGTGATGAGTTGATTATGAATTGATGTATAGCAAAGATTTTAATTTAATTTAATTTTGACATAGAACGTTTATTTATTATGTAGATGCGTGCAGTATTTCATGTGATGTGACTCCAAGAGTTTTAGTATTACGTACCTCTTAATACTGTGTAGTGTCAATACCTCGACGTGTAGACGTACTTAATAGTTAGTGATTAACGAATTTACTCGTACTACTCGCGATCAAGCGAACAATGAAAGACAAAGCTGTGAGAATTAAGGTCATAATGTAAAAAGTAAGTTCATTTTTATCTTAAGCAAAGACTATGTGACTGTTCACAATTATTAAGGCCGGATTTACACTTGTAAGTTTTACTTACGTAAGAATGGACGAAGCTATATGCAAGAATGAGACATGATAATATAACTTTCCTATTCTTGCATATAGTAGCTGCGTCCCTACTTACGTAAGTAAATTTACAAGATTTAATTACAAGTTTAAAGCCGACATTGTGGATTGTTTTGTTTGTAGATAGAGTGAAAGGAGATTATTCTCAGCTAGTGTACTATATTTACTTGTGTGTTAGACTTTGAAACTATTTGTCACCGAAATATGCTGAATTCTTCCGATCGGCTATACCTTCTTGTCACATTGCTTAGTTGTAACCATATCCTTTTTATTATACCTCTAGTAGCCTAGGGCTACTAAGAATGCTGCGCCAATATCTCGAAAAAGACACTTGTCTTTTTCCAACTGTTCGGATTAGACAATTACAGTTGTGTTTCTCTACTGCGATATACTGCCACGGCACTGTTGTGCTAGAGATACGGTAAAGTAAAAAACAGTGATGATCCGTTTATGGCTGTAATCAGTACCGTACACTGATTAGGAAAAAGGGGCAATGGAATTGGACTCGAGAGAATGGCCTATTAGGAATATATGCATAAAATAAATCTCGTCAGTTTTTATCAGGTCTGAATACCATGCTAATCACGCCTTAAACTGTTATCTACTACTTTAGTACACCCTGTATGCCAGTTTCTACCCTCAATTGTGCCTAGTGCCAGACTATAGTAATATTTTAGATAATTAAAAAAAATGTATACTAATAAATTGCGCACGGGCTTGTCTGGCAAAATTTGGGGGTTTGTAGGAAAAAGAGGGGTGAAAATATATCTTTTGAAATTTTCTAAAATAGTTATCTTTCTAAACAGATCAATAGGCATATTATGTATTTTTGGCTATGGCATTAAAAATAGCAATTTATTCATGAAGATATTAATTGTCTAAAATATCATGGTCTGGATTAGAATCAAATAGCTTAGGTAATTTTTACTTGTACCTAAAACATTTTGAAAGCTTTGAGTTGTCCCCAAAACGCTCGCAAGATTAATTATAATACATATTATTTGAAATGAATTTAATATGATATATAAAATAAAATATGAATATTCACGTTAAAATACAATTACATATAATATTGAGGGTAGAATAACCTTATCCATATCTATTGATTGTCACTAGTACCACGGGCATTATTTCATTAAGTATAAGACTATAACTTAACCAAAACGTAAGAGTTTTTTTTTTTATTAAAGTGCCCGTGGTTCCAGTACAACTAGCTGTACAAATCTGGGCTAGTATCACGAAAATCGAACGATTGCGGATTTGTACGTCCATCTCCGTCACACTTGCATATTATAGTGACAAAGAGGTTTTTCCGTCAATGCCAATTTTCGATGTTCGTGGTAGGGTAGCTCTTGTTATCACGTATGTTAGTACGAGTTGTCGTGCCTACGTCAACTTTGTTATTAGTGATACTTTCCTATTAGATAGTATTATAGTCTTTATACCTATACTTTTGGAGGCCTTTGTCTAGTATATTAAACTTATGAAAATTCTTATATGTATATGTATAATAATTACCAACTTTCGACCAACTTCTTTCTAAAATGATATATAATAATATAAATCACTAGTTTAATTATACAAGTTTAAGAAGCACTGAAGTATATGGCCTGTATAAATAAAATTAATACATTTTTCAAACCAGATAATTTTTCCTTCAGTTTTCACGTAATTATTTTTCAACCCAATTTCAACATATTTTATGCTTGTATTTTTTATCGCAAAAATATGATGTGTTATTATTATTAACTACATAATATTATTATCTCTAGTAGCTTCATTATAAAAGCAGTAGAAGTGCAAAACTTTCATCATTGTATCTCAATTACTCCACATATTCAGGAGCATGCCTGAACAAGGCCCCATTTCTTTGAGCGTGTTAATAACATTAGCTCACCAACTGTCATATGGTACCTATGTGTCCATGTCTGCAACATACTAAGAAAGTAATCTGTATAACGTTCAAAAAATGGGACCAAGACTAATATTGTTCGTGACCGAAATTTTATTTTCCGTCACGAGATATTACAGCAGTCAATGTGTACCTTTTGTTTTACAATTATACATTTTATGCAGTATACTGAGACGATTTTACCAACTCAAATGGTATTGTCTGTCATTTTCTATATAAAAAAAGTCTGCCGATTTTTGCTGGGGAGGGGCACCTCAAATGAATGGCCATTCGTACGTAAAGTACAAACGTCAGATAAACGTCAGTCCATACAGTGGACATGATCAATTGATCATTGCTCACGTGTTCCGCAGAGGGGAACACCTTTCAATTGCCCGGTTGTTTAAATGGTCTAAGGCAGTGTAGGTACAGTCGACTTTCTTGATATGTGCACACTTTTACATCTGATAACAAGGGATTATAATATATAATAACCTTTATTCACTGACATCATAATACAGTCATACATATTACAAGGGATTAATGAGAATAAATATAGGTACACATATTAATGAACTCGACTACATAGCAGAAGTTAAAAAAGTATACCTAGGTACCTAATCTTCAAATATTTTCTGGATACGAATAATTATTATATGTGATCCACATTAAATTTCCTACGTAGGTACAGTCTCATGGTTGAAAATATTACTATCGAAAAGAGATTCAGAGAGTACATTACATACCTAGTACTGGTGCGGCAATGTAAAGTGTTTTTTTGTAATAAGTGTGACGTTAATTAAGAAATATTAATTGTTTATGTATTTATTTATCTGAAGTTTTGTTTGTTATCAGAGCGTGTGACATTATCATTATCTTGTTAATGAACCGTTGCACCGTTTGCCTTTCGATGAGTGACTGGATACGTAGAACTCTTATAAATAATTTTGAAAAACTTTATTGTATCTAATTTATTATAAATCTACTAAATAATATTTAATTGCAAAAATATTATAAAAGACACCAATTGAATTAAATTACACACATAACTTGCTAAGGTTTCGTTTAATAATCAATAAAAAACATGTATATACTTATAGAAGTTGCTATGAGTTGAGTCTATCTAAGCAAAGTGATCTCTACTCGTATAACTCATTCTTTATATGTGTTATTTAATTCAGAAACAATAAACAATATTTTTACATATTTTCTTTTAATATAATAACAAAACAGTTGATTGAAAATTTCTGTCACCTGTATTTTAAAAATACCATTTCACAATTTTCATGTGATGCAGTCGAGCACACTAAATTAAAATTTCCTCAGAAATTTCAGTATTTTTCAGTACGTAACGTAATGTCTAAACTTGTGAAATTCACTCATATCACTCTTTCCTAGTGTCCTAGCGTAGTTAAGTGGCCTTATGTTTTTGACAAACAGGCCTTACGCCTTTGAAAGTATAGGTCATTTTAACCAACTGTTAACTCTGATCTTGGTAAAAAAGATTTCTTGCTAAAACTTGGTCAATTTCGGCTGATTTATGAAATAAAATGTCTCATTAAAAATCACTAAACTATTAGACCAAAATAGTTCAGTAAAAAAGGACTCTTAAGAAAAGTATCTCTTTTTTGGCTCAACTTCTGGCAACTAATATGAGGTTCAATGGTAATGGCAAAAATCTATATAATACAATTTTTTGCGATATAATTTTTTTTTTAACAAACGAATGAATTGATTTTGAGACTATAAACTGTACCTACTATACGTTATAGATATCGTTTGAACTGATAATGAGATAAAAATTTATGGATTTTTGCCATTTCCATCGATATATCGTTTCTTGCGTTTCCGATTAAAATCTATTATACTAAATTTTATTAAAGATATTTAATGATAGAATTTTGAAGATCTGATCATTCTTTAAATCTAGTTATATAAATAAAACTCACACTGAATTTTGGTCCCTCTAATGCTTAAGTACATATATTGAACAGGTACATACATAACTACAGTCTTACATAATATATAAAATTATAAGAAGTACGTACCTAAAGTAAAGTACTTTAAATATTTAAAAAGCACTCGTTTCATTAAGTACCTACATTATTTTTGCACTCAATGAAATCACTATTTTAAATAAAATATATATGTATGAGATACACTGAAAGAACAATAAAGTGAGAACATCTTAAGGCATTGTTTATTTTTTTACATACCCTAACCCATTCCGATGCAAATGTAGCGATAATTCGTAAGAAAAGCAAACATGAAGATGTTTTTTTTTTAATTTATAAAGGTTTCCACTAGTGGCGCTAAGGCCCATTTGCACCACCCAGACCCAGAGTTAGCCGCTAGCCCGGAGTTAAGCTGTCAAATTCCATACATAATAAATGCTTAACTCTAGGGTATGTGGCTAACCCCGGTTGGTGCAAGTGCACCTAGTATACCTACGCACCATTATATACCACCCACGATCTCATAAATGCGTAACACTTAAGAAGTTATTACGGAAATCCTCGAAGTAAGCAAATTTACTTAAGTGCGCCTGAAGTCTTATTTAAATTTTGTTTCTTATACGGATTACGATAAAAGTATTTTGGGAAATATTTATCACAGAGATACCGTTATTTGTTATTATCTCGTGTCTTTTATTCGCCTAGATGATTTGTTGAAGCCATCTCTAGACAAAAAGTGACATATTTTGCAATATTTGCTTCGCAGAGTCGCGGATTCAAATCCCGCCCGAGGTTGTGATTGTTTCCACTTATTCCTTTCTTTCTAAGAAAATATAAGTAATATTTTAATGAAATTCACATAATAATACTTACATACATCTATGTATTATTCATTGTATAAGGCAGGCGCCGGTTTTATACTCCATAACCCAGTAGTTAGTCAATCACTTGCACATACTCGTACGTGAGCCCAGTATTTTAGATTCCATTAACTCTCAATAGTCCTTATACCCTGGCGGGTGCTGTGCGTCCCATGACTCGGGCAGGTGCCACATCCAGTCGGTGTACCCCCTACATCACAATAAATTGTCGATAGAGCCTCTGCGTGTTGGCTCCGGCTCCGCGTACGCCTCCAAAAAGTCCGGAACATCATTGTTCCGTAATGGGAAAGACTTATATGTAGGTTGGATTTACGAGCTATTTTAAAAAATACATTAAGAACTTAGCAGACCAGTCAGTACTCTCGGTATCAGCCACGCCATGCCCTAGGGGGAATTTTCACCTTTTTTTTCGATAAGGTTAGGTTGTCCGAGGACAGGAGTTATTGAGTTAGGCGACCAATTTAATCATCATCGTTAACATATCGGGTTATCTGGCACCGTTGCCTACATGTTGTTTTTATTAAATGTTACTTCGGCGAGGGCTCTCAGGTGGAATTAATGCTCAGCGATAACGAGATTTTTTAGCTCTGACATAATTTTGCTATGTGAACTATAAAACTATAGTTGAGGGCGTGTCACTCAACTGGCAGACAGATTAGTAACTCACAGCAAGTATACCTCTACCTATATTTATTCATTTATTGAAATAGCTAACAGATTAATTATGGAGAATATTAAATCACTAGATCGTTAAACCACTTTAAAAATGCGAAGGAGGAGTTTACTCGTACACCGCCTTCGAACAATCAATCAGAAGCGCATTTATTTATATATTGTTTTATATATATTGTCCTCGAGTACCCACAACACTAGTCTTATTGAGCTTACCGTGGGACTAGGTCGAATTGTGTAAGATTGTCCCACAATATTTATATTTATTTTATCCCTCCGTTTTGGTCGCCTTTTTCGTTAAAGGATTTCAATAAAGTTATATTTGGCCTCCACTGAGGACGGCTGCACATTCAACGCGGAGCATGCCTGCGTTTCCATTTTCCTACCTATTCTGCAGGGAACGGGTTAAAATGATAAAGTTTCTGCTATCAGTCTCCATTGTGGACGCTGATGGGATAATTTGATCCGCACGCGGGGCAATTTATTTATCTTTTGAAATATTACCCAGCCTCGAAACTAGCCTGTCCCTACACTTCCGTCTATAGCGAGATAACAAGCTTTAAAAAAATGCTATCATGTAATTGGCTACGCAAAACATTTTTTGAAAATAAATATATACTTAGAAATAGTCTTCAATATAAGCTCTAAGCTCTAACTGTGTGTTATATTGTTTCCCATAATTACATATGCAATACTTATTGTTTACTATATTAGTCACGTGCCAGAAACTTTGTTTCCCATAAAATCAATATCAATAATATCATTTGTCATCATCATTGTAAGCCATAATTATCACTAGCTATAATATAATTTGCCATCCAAATTGCTTCCCAGAAAGTAGGTTAAGGTTAGGTTTGGTTAGAACTGTGACCTCCTACAAAATATAACGGCTACCAGAAAGTAGCTTAGGTTAGAACTGCGAACAAGTGAGCAAGACTTTCCGGGGCACCCCGACTCTACCAGAAAAGTCAATTTCAATAATATAATTTGTTAAAATTATTGAAATCCGTAATTATGATATGCCATAACGGAAGCGAGCGTGCCGCGGCAGCGGCCGGCGAAGCACCAGAACCGACTTCCAATATTATATAAAATACTATTTAATAATATATAATACAAAATTATTATAAGTCAGAAAACTTCCCTACCTATTCAACTCTAAGGCAGGTCAGTTTAGGTACGACGACGAGCGAAGCGAGGAGGAGTGTTAGGTTGAACCGTGACCTTACAGCGCGCGAGCCGAGCGAGCAAAGCGAGCGTGCCGCGGTAGCGGCCGGCGAAGCGCCAGAACCGACTTCCAATATAATATAAAATTCTATTTAATAATTTCTATTTAATAATACAAAATTATTATAAGTCAGAAAACTTCCCTACATATTCTACTCTAAGGCAGGTCAGTTTAGGTACGACGACGAGCGAAGCGAGGAGGAGTGTTAGGTTGAACCGTGACCTTACAGCGCGCGAGCCGAGCGAGTGAAGCGAGCGTGCCGCGCGAGCGAAGCGAGGTGGAGTGTTAGGTTGAACTGTGACCCTACAGCGCGCGAGCCGAGCGAGAGATACGAATTTCGAAACATGGTATGTTCTTTCCAACAAAAATATAATTATGATCAAATAGTTAAAGTTAGGTTAGGTTAGCGTTAGGCGTTTGAATATTCTATTAAATAATATTATTGCACTTAATAATATGGACAACAATTAATATGGCACTCGTACGTTCTGGAATCTAATAATCGGGTAAACAAAGAGTATGTCCTATCATTTTTATGGTAAACAAACTGTAGTATTCAATGAAACAGTGCGAGTCCATGACAACAACTGATTTATTAAAATAAGCGAGGGTACATGTGTTAATCTTAACGATACCCACAACATCTCCCCCAACAGGATTTTCTAAAGAAATAAAAACAAGTGTTATGTGCCTACCTAGTTATTAGTAAACATTATAGGTATATATATATTAACGCTTACATAAGTTGTGGCGTGACTGTTATGCCAATATTAATACACCTTACACTATACCTACTCCCGTTTTTTAGAAAGGTACTAGATACTGCTTGAACTAAATAAAACAAATATAAACACTTAAAACTACAGACACTTCATTTGAGTTAAAAACGTAATGAAAACATTTTACAACAATTGTAACAAAGTCTAATTTACCTACTCACATTTTGTAAGTCGGTAGTTAGGTAATATTAACAATAAAACTTAAATCTAATATGTATGAAAACTAGCAGTTACAACATTACTTACAATAAAATACTTTAGGTAGTTCCAATGATAAGACTGTAACATTCAAAACAAAATACCTTAGTTAGGTAACTAAAGAAAGTAAACGAATTTGAATCTTACAGTGAAGCAAATAGGATCTAATTTATTCAGATACATTTTCTTTGTTTATTTGATTTTCCGCTAACAATTTTGCCTTTCTGCGTGTTATTATAACTGTAGACCCTTCGGGTGCGTGCGTTTGTTCTTCTACCTTATGCGCATTATCGTAAGGCACATTTTCGCATGCCTCCCCGTGACCTACATTTTCGCAAGCATTCTTGAACTCGTCTCCGCAGTCAGCTGATGACTGGAGCAGCTCGAGGTTCGAGGGCGCTTGTTCATTGTTTGCCATACATTTTATCAGGTGACGACGATTTCGTCTGAATTTACCACCCACCTTGTTTTGAACTATGTATGATCGAGGAGTCGCAGCTTTCGCTACCACAATAGCACGAGTTCTAGCTTTTCCCTCAATACAAATTACATCATCACCTATGTTAAGTGGGGGTAAATCCTTACAATGTTTGTCAAACCTCTCTTTAGCCTTATGCTGGTTACGTAACATCGTATCATGTTCAGAGGAGTTGACGGGCTGTGGTTTTAGTAATTCTGGATGAACTGGTAGTTTACACCTTAATCTACGACTCATCAAAAGCTGCGCAGGGGAGCTCAAACCATCCCGGGGCGTATTACGGTAATTTAAAAGTGCTAAATAAAAATCGCTATTACCAAGAATAGACTTTTTGAGCATTGACTTTACTGTTTGAACAGCACGTTCGCTTTTGCCATTAGCTTGTGCATAGTTTGGCGATGATGTGACATGACTGAAATCCCATTCTTTAGCGAACATTTTGAAATCGCGACTGCTGAACTGGGTTCCATTATCTGTAATCAATATCTCAGGTATTCCGTGACGCGCAAATATTTCCTTAATATTAGTTATCACAATATTGGAGGATATATTTGTTAAACTACACACTTCAACAAAGTTAGAATAATAATCCACCAGTACTATGAAATACTTTTTTCTTATCTCAAAGATATCAGCACCAACCTTTTGCCACGGAAACTTTGGAATTTGAATGGGTAGAAGCGGCTCCTTAGGCGGGGCGTTTGAGCACTCCTGGCAGGTGGTACATCGCCTCACCATAAATTCGATATCTCGCGACATGTTAGGCCAGTACATCACTTGTCTCGCGCGCCGTTTGCATCGATCTATACCCATATGGCCCTCGTGTACTATACTTAACATTGTAGATCGCAAAGCTCGCGGTATCAAGACAGTCATATTTTTAAAAATAACACCATCTACTATAAATAAATCCTCCTTAAAAGACCAGTAGACCTTCAATTCGGCCTGTACCTGTGACTTATGGTCTGGCCATCCAATATTAATATACTCCGCTAGTTTTGCTAACTCGGAGTCCTGTTGTGACTCTTTTTTAATAAGCGTCAATTTTGCATTTGATATGGGCATATTATCGACTATCAAATGTATTTGTTGCAAATTATTTTTGTGTATCTCCTCACTATACACATCTGGCAACGGCGCCCGAGACAATGTATCGGCTATATACATATACTTTCCGGGTTTATATGTAACAACTAGATCGTAATGTTGCAAACGCATCATCATGCGTTGTAAGCGTGCTGGGACAGACATAAGAGGTTTCTTGAAAATGCTCTCTAAAGGTTTGTGATCGGATTCGACGGTAATTTTTTTCCTGCCATATATATATTGGTGAAAACGCTCACATGCGAACACAATCGCGAGTAATTCTTTTTCCACCTGCGCATACCGGCGCTGTGCGTCTGTGAGCGTGCGCGAAGCGAACTCCACGGGCCTGCCACCCTGCATGAGTACGGCGCCCAGGGCGTCGCGCGACGCGTCTACCGACAACGTCACTGGCGCCGCCACGTCGTACAGGGCCAGCACACCGGCTCCACAAACACACCCTTTTAACTCGTTGAACGCGCCTTGTTCCGCGGGCCCCCACTGCCAATTATTTTCTTTTTTTAGCAAATTTGTCAAAGGCGTCGCTTTTTGAGAATAATTTGGTATGAACTTTGACAAATAGTTCACAGCCCCTAAAAATCGTTCCAAGCTCTTCCTATCAAACGGCGGAGGCATTTGACTTATTGCCCTAACCTTTTCATTATCCGGTCTCATACCATTAGCGTCAAAAATATGCCCTAAGTAAGTGACTTGCTGAACCGCGATTTTACACTTAGCTTTGTTAAACTTGATATTTATCTCCCTCGCTCTGTTTAATAATGCAGACAATCTCTTATCGTGTTCCTGCCTAGTTTTACCCCATACAATAATATCGTCTATAAAATTATCTACGCCATCCAGGTCTTCCAGCAGTTGCCGCATTTTGGCATGGAAAACCTCTGACGCACAGCTGATTCCATAAGGTAGGCGAAGGAATTGATACCTCCCAAATGGCGTCGCAAAGGTACAAAGGTCAGCACTTTCATCATCCAGCTGCACGACCCAGAAGCCCGAGTTGGCGTCCAGCACCGAAAAGTAGGTGGCGCCGTGTAGGCGCGTGGCCAGCTCGGTCATCGAGGGCAGCTGGTAGTGCGCGCGACGCACCGCGACGTTCAACTCGCGCGGGTCGAGGCACACACGTAACCCGTTATTCTTTTTTGCAACGAGTACCAACGGGTGAACCCACTTTGTAGGATGTGATACTTTCCTAATTACTCCTAACTCTTCCATTTTCTTTAATTCATCGGATAATTTGTCTTTCAACCCTAGAGGTATTTTCCTATTGGCACAAATGACCGGCGGCACAGACTTGTCAATAACAATGTGATATTTACCCGGTAAACACCCTAACCCTTCAAAAAGATCTGAATATGTTTCCAAATTTATGACGTCAATCCGTTTCACAAGTCCCAATTTCTGACAAGAGTCCCGTCCCAGCACGCATTGACATCTCATGTCAGCGATTGCGAAATGCAAACAATGTTGTTTATTCCTACACCACCAATTCATATCGCATACACCTTTAATAGGAATTTCATTGCTGGTAAATGATTCGTAAGAACTCGGAGAAGGTCGTAACATTTGAATATCAAAACCTAAGGCCAAAAATCTTTCTAGAGATATTACATTCATATCTGCGCCCGAATCAAGCTTGAAACTCTCCGCTCCCTTTTCACACCATAGGGTTTCAAACCATCGCTTCTTTTTTTCACTACCTACTACCATATCTATGTAAAATGGTTCTAAGTCCCCGGAACCGCTACTACATGAGTCATCACGAGTACGTTCAATTTCATACACTTTCTTAACTCCGTCATTAGTATTAACGAAACGAGACTTACACATCCTCGAGAAATGTCCACGATTGCCACACGCGAAACAAGTAGCGAATGCTGCTGGGCATTCCCGGCTGTCACATCGCGCGCCACCGCAACCTGCGCACTCGCGGGGTGCGGCGCGCGCGCCGCCGCGGCCGCGCCCGCGCCTGGCGCCCGGCGTTGAGCCTCGGCGGGGACGCGCGCCACCTCCGCCATGCGCGCGCCTATCTACCGCGTGTACCTGCACTGCATTTGAACACTCGCCACTCCTACCTAACTGTTTGCCGCTCTCTTGTGACACCTCCTCGGCTTGACACAATTTGATAGCCTTATTCAAGTCGAGATCGTCGCATCGCAAAAGCCTATCTCTCACTACAGAATTTCGTATTCCGCACACAATACGATCCTTTATAAGCTCCTCCTGTAAAGAACCGAACTCACAATTCTTGCTCAGGAGACGCAGAGCCGTGACGTACAGTTGAATGGACTCGCCATCCTCTTGATTGCGAGTAAAAAATCTGTATCTCAACAAGGTTATGTTGACCTTCGCTCCAAAATATTCATCATATTTCTTAATGATAGCCTTTACGTCATCCTTATCTGCCTCGCTATCGAAATTAAAGGTTTGAAATATGTCAAAACCTTCGGGTCCGATTAAGTTGACGAGTAGGCTCGCCTGCACCCCAGCAGCCTCAGAGCTCACTCCAGATGCTCTCACGAACAGGTTGAATTGTTGCTTCCACCGCTTCCATGCGTCGGCTCGGGCAACTGGCCCGCCCTCCATGTTAAGTTCCGGTGGTGGTCCCGCGTGCTCCATTATTAACGTTATAATGTGTAACTTTCCGCGCACAACACACAAAACAACGCGCAAAACAATAATTGATTGAAATCGTACTTTATACTAACGTAAATTTTACTGTTTAAGGCTTTAAATCACTACACCGCTGCCACCATGTAGTATTCAATAAAACAGTGCGAGTCCATGACAACAACTGATTTATTAAAATAAGCGAGGGTACATGTGTTACTTAACGATACCCACAACACAAACAATTCGGGAAAATGAAATTCGGGCAAATAAAATTCGGGCATATGAGTATTATTTTATATAATTTTCGGGCAAACAATAGACAACCAAGAAAATGAACTATCAAACTTGAAAGTGTTATTTGAAACGTCACACACACTTCTTTGAAATTATGACGTTTACATAACACTCTCACAGTCTGTGCTATCAAAGTGTAGGAAACTTAGCATAGACGGACTCTAGCCACAATGGTTGATAGAGAAATTGGTTTATACTTCGTATTGTCTGATATGTCACCGGTTTTATTATTGTTTGAACTACTATTGTTTTAGTCATACTCTCGTCATTCAATAAAAATGAATATTATTAATATTCTCTTCATTTTAAAACAAAAACATGAATTAGATTAAAATTCACTAATCCATGCGTTAATTCTCTTTTTGTACTTCACGGTGGGTTTTTCTTGATTATTTTGGACTTCGTTACAATGGTAGCAGAATATTATCTTTATTCTAAGCTTTAGAACTTCATTGCACTTAAATATAGTAGACTGTTAACCAAGGGCTGAAAAGCACGCATTTCCGACGAGGTAGTTGAAGTTCGCCAATAGTGCGAGTCGGAAATGGGTGCCTTTTACCCGAGTTAAACACTCTACTTTTCATTTCGAATGCGAGGAAAGTAAAAAACACACACAGTTTAAATTACTCATTTAACTTCTTGAAGAAAATCTTAAAGGAAGCATAAGGCCACATTACACTATACTGTATAGGATCAAATCTCTGACCAAGTAACCATAGATTATATGCCACCCTATTTTTTTCACGTAGGACAAAAAAGGAGGCATATAGATCTATGAACAAACATATTTGATAATGTAACATAAGTAGGCTTAGGAATTTTGGGTGCTCGCCGTGGTTCTAAAATCCACGGAGTCGCCATTATGTCAACATTTATTTTTCGAAGTCAAAGTCAAAGTGTAAAAATACGGTACGGGTAAGAAACACGTTATTAGTACAGAAATTAATTTTATTAAATATCTATAACCCATAAGTCACAGGTCACAGTTCACACTTTCACAGGTGATGCGATATATGCATATGTATATTGATTGATTGAAATATGCATTCTCTTTGATATTTGTGTTCAGAGATGTTAACTATTTGAAATTAAAGCAATACAAATACAAAATATCTATTTTGTATTTGGTATTTTAAATACTTTTATCGGAAACCATTTTATATTTTATTTTAAATACTAAAATGTTCACGTATTTTGTACTTTTTTAAAGTTTAAAATACAAAATGCTTTTTGTTATTTTCATAGAATAGGTTGAAACTAATTTATTGAAATTAAACAATTAAAACGGATTACTCGCATTTATTAACACCATGATCCTACGTTTCGAGCCCTTTACAGTACTCGTTTTTACAGGGTTAAGTGTGCTGTTGCGATTAATCCGTATTAAAATGTTTAATTTCAATGAACAACAATCGCGGAAACAGAAGACAATATTATGAAACGAAATTAATTCATCGATAGATAAAATGCGCTATGGTTCGCATTAGTGGTAAGCTAAGCTAAAGCTAAAGCTAAGATTACCCTTTTTAAAGCATTCTGTCAATCATTCTACACCTGCAGCCTATGGATCAAATATAGACAAAGAGCTCTCGGCGCCCTGCGCGTTCAATATAATAATAGTTTTAGGATGCTGTTGGGGCTGACGCGCCATTGTAGTGCATCGGGTATGTTTTGCGAGAGGCGCACAGATGGCTTCCAAGCCATAATGCGCAAGCGCGTCGCGTCCTTGCTGAGGCGCGTGCGCGGCAGCCCGAATAGCCTCCTACAGACGGTGGCAACGCGCCTAGACAGACCATTCCAGCTTCACTGGGATAGACTGCACTTTTCGTCTAACTGACTTGTTTTTATTTTTATGTTTAAGGTATTTTTTATTTAATTAATTTATGTTATTTTTAATTTTAGTTAAATTAGTTATTATGTTATGGATTATATCTGAAATAAAATGAAATAATAATAATAAATCTAGACCTTTGGTAAATAAGCTTTCATAAACCCAGCTTCCATCTTATTCGACATATTAAAACAATATGAGTTTTGTTTCGGTGAAAACGGCTATTTGTTTTTGTTTTTGATCGCCTGAAGCGCCTTACCTAAGATTTAAGTGTCAAATCAAAAGTTAAACTTGGGCCACGTGACGTGGGTCAAAACATATTTTAAAATCTTGTGTTAAAAATACTTTGTGCTCATTAGAGGTTCACAAAATTAGTTTGACATGTTTTGAAAATCCAAAAATGTTTATTAGGATACAATAACTTTGCCTTAAACTTTGTATTGCTTGAAAGTAAGCGTAAGTGTGCAGTGCAAGCAATATGCACGAACAAAACTGCTCACCTATTACTGTCCAACGTGAGACTAAACTCAACTAGGTTTTGCTCGTACATTATCTTGAAAAATGTCTAAGCGAAACCTATACCATTTCAGTGACAATTCTTTACTGAAATAAACTAGGTTTCGTCGACTAATTTGCATCAACAAAAGCTCATCTATTTGAGTTTGGCTTGGGACTGAAATAGTACAGCATTCGTAAATTCGCAGCCCGGACACCCGGATAGTTCCGTATCGGTGGATACTCGGTGACAACTTAGAAAGAACGGAAGCCCCGTCCCGTCCCGTGCCGTGCTAGTGTGAGTCATCCTTAACAAGATGCTATCGCACAAACTGTTTGCTTGATTAATAAGTAAGTGAATTAGTTACTATTCGACTCTACCATCCCTATACGCAAATTCCGGATCTTGTAACAAATTTGGAGTAATTATGTTAGATGCTCTCGCAAAATGCCTGTGCTCGAATAATCACTTGACGACAACTCGAATTGCCTCATTTAAGTTACGTGATGTAGTTAAGGAACAAATTAACATCACCCACGGCTCGCTATTATGCTTTGCCACTCCATTTTCGCGATTAGAGTTACAGTATTGTTATTACTAAATCATCCCATTAGAGCGTGACTACTAATAATAAAGAATAGATCTTGAAATCGTATCTTGATATTGATATTTATCAAGATCTATTTCGTCAAGTGCTGAAAAGCTTAGATTTACGTGTCTTATAAGTTGCACATAACATAACCGTGAACCAAATTAATTACTTTCCAGTTATTAATGATACAGTAGTTAATTACTTTTCCATTTGAACCGTCTGAAATATGTTAATTATTCAGTTAATTCAGCAAATTTTTCGCTTTGAACAATATAAATATTTGATAATTGTCTACATAAATGGCATGAATGAAGCAGTACAGTATAATTAATGATAAAACGTATTACCTGTACGTGAGGTTATATCATAATTATGCACGCTATTTACTCCATTCGAAGTAATTAATAAATATTCCCGCCCATCCCTCTTCACAGTATGCCGAAAATTTTATGAATGATGCTTAAAAGTTAACATTAAGTCGGTAAAGTGACTATGGATAATATCCATAGTCACTTTATTACGATTACTTAAGCCCTTACTTTATTACGATTACTTTTTATAGTAGGTACTATGGTCAAGTTGGGCGTAAAGACCAAGTTCCTCGTCCTTTACGACCTCTTTAAATTTTATACGAAATATCGTGGACCTAAACGTGCGAAATCCGCTAAGCATTTTTTTTTATTTGTTTGTTTAATAAATAGACTATATCTGACCAGTGCCATTAGTATTATTTATTATTGGTTTGGCTCGGTTTGGAACCCTATATAGTATTTATAAGCGCAGGTTAGGACGCGTATACGAACTGTGACCAACTGATAAATAATAGTAACGGTAAACCCGATTAATGTGTTGATTTATATTTTTAATAATTTTTAAAACAGAAGATGTTGTTTAGTTTTAAACAATCTTTGCTTTAAGTACCGCGGACTTAAAAGTATAAAGAAGTACAAGGAATACCTTAAAGTATTCCATGTATTTCATTCTACTTAAGACTTAAAATTACTATGTCTTATCCACTCACATGATTCTGGCCGCTAGAGTAGCCAACATTGCGCACCTCTAAAAAGATCGTGGCAACTTGAGTTGCTAAACGGAGTATATGCAGATTTTTATTTTTTATCTGTGAAAGGCTGCACCGATACGGTATAAATAATTTTTAAAACACAGACTACCAACGTGACAATATTTAAAAAATGTTTCGTCCACATAGACATAACCATAGTATTTTTTATCTGTTACTTTTCAAGTTGTTCGGGAAGTGAGTGTGTAAAAAGTTGCCGCGTGTTTTAAAATGCCGTAAGTATTCAAATTCATATATTTCTATTAGTATTATATATCAAACTGCTCCGCGTTTATTGTTTTATTAGATTAAAACTATATTTTTGACCTACTTAATATTAATGACCAAGAAACCTCATTTCAAAACAAAAGTTCAGAACATCAGAGAGGCCCGCAGACAGTTACTTTTGGCGTCCCTCAAGGGTCTATTTTAGGGCCGTTACTCTTCTTGGTATACATTAACAATATAAGCAAAATAGGCTTAAAAGGAGATACCACCTTATACGCAGATGATACAAGTCTCTTCTACTACGGCTACTCAATCCACGACATAGTAGCCGATGCACAGAGTGATCTAAATCTGCTTAACAGCTGGTTACAAACTAACCTCTTAACTATAAATACAAGCAAAACCAACTATATGATATTTTTACCAAAAAACAAAAAACTACCAGAACACCAACCTCTAACTATTAATAACCTTCAAATAAATAAAGTTGACCAGGAGAAATATCTAGGTCTCATATTAGATAGTAAATTGACCTGGCAACCCCATATATACAAACTCAGGACTAAAATAACGACCTTAACTACTGAAACGAGACGAATAGTACGATGTTTCCCAAAATGGGTCCGCTACACGATTTATAACACACTTGTTAAACCTCATATTGATTACCTAGTAGAAATATGGGGTTCTGCCGCACCCACAAACTTAAACAGCCTCCAACGAGCCCAAAATAAACTTATTAAAGTCCTGTTTAATTACAACTTTCTAACTCCATTTGTAAAAATATACAAAGAAACAAAAATATTGAATATAAACCATGCTTACATCTACCATACATGCGTACTGATAAGAAAAATATTGGTTAAGGACCTGCAGATACAAATATCTTTTACAAAAAAGCAACAATTCCAGAAAATCAAACTTAGAAATGCTAATAACCTTGTGCTCCGCCAGCCTCGTACAGGCTACGGCAAGAAAACTATATTATATGAAGGCGCTAACCTTTACAACAAGCTTCCCAAAGATATTAAAGACAGTAAATCTCTTCATTCTTTTAAAAGGGGACTCAAACAATACCTTCTGCTCAGTTAGTATCCAACGGTAAAGGAATTTTTCAAATCCGATATTACAAACAATGAAATCCTTACTCTTTATAATATTAGTAAAGATAGGGACAGTATCAAACTTATATTTTATTAAAAATAAATAAATATGTGTGTATATAACTGTATATAAACATAATATTATAAGATAAAATAAAAACTACAAAAAAAACCCTCATAAATAAATAAACCACTCAAATGTTCAACCAAACTAATATATACGTAGTACTATTACATATATTTAATATTCTTAGATACCTTTAGTTTAACTTACCAACTAAGCCATCGGGAATACTGCGCTCAAGCATTTGTTGACACTTCCGAACAATTTAGATCAGTGTTATTTAACGTAATACGCTCACAGTGCAGCAGCGCACCGCGCATATTTATATTGTTTTCCAGGCGATTCAAATCTACCTACTATTATCATCTAAATGGTAATTATACCGAATATTTTCTTTATATAAACTCACTAGTTAAATGCTTAACATTCATACTATAAAATTGCTTCTTTCTCATGTAAGTGAATTATTGTAATTCTTATGGGAAATAAAGATCTTTACACCGAAGTTCTGTAGATTTTTGACGTGATTCTGATTTTAATGCCCTACATTTCTAAGATTACCAAATATATCTTGAGCAACCAATAACCATTAAATAGTGCGATTATTAAGTTACTTTAATAAACTATACAATGTTTTAAATCACTGTGTGTTATACAGGATTAGCGATCAAAACATGTGACGGTAAATTGTGAGTACAAACCTTGCCTCTGCGGTTGCCTAAAGCATTTTTGCATATCGTTAGGCATGGGTTACACTTGACGCGTTGCATACGCGTTTTGGGATGTAGTTCAGTCATTATAGATTTTGACCCGTGAATAGTTAGTTCTTAGTTTTTTTTTTCGTAGGTCCCTCGGGGGGGTCACTTTGAGTGTAAACAGGAACTATTTATTCACGTGTAGGGTCGGTTTTTTTGAATATAATGACTGTAATATAAATAACAAACCTCTACTAAATGTAATGAGTAATTACTTACTTATTCAAAATGTTTACATTGAATGAACTAAATAATTGTACGATTAAATAAAGAATTAAAATTACAATTTTAAAAATTCTATTTCGATTGAACTTCTACACTGCGCGCGCGACGGTTGTGTCTCTGCCCTCAATGGGTAGCCATCTTTGATTTTGAGTGATTTAGGTTAGTTCGCCGGCCGAGGCTGTTGTCACGTGTTGTTTATTTACGCGTGTAATCGGTATAAGTGTATGTGTTAATAGTTCTTATTTATTTATTGTACTTCATTTGTTGTAAAGTGTATGTTATGGTGCATATATTAAACGTGTCAGTGGTAGTTATAAGTTCGGTTGTTGAAGATCGGCCCTTTTAAAAACACCTAAGTTTAGTTGGTACGTAAATACTCTTTTGTTATTTTAAGTATTAAGTCACTATTATCATGTTAATTGCATAAATTATGCATTTTATTTCAAGTTTATTAGTGTCTTAAACTGTTATTTACTATATTTTAGTACTTCAGTGTCTAAATTAACCACAAAAAAATCATGAACATCACGTACAGTTTCACGGCAGTTTGAGCAATTCGTAAGTTTCTTGTCGGAAGTTGTATTAGTTTTGCTCTGCAATTTTATAGGTGAGCTATCATGGTGTTTAGTATCAATATAAAGCTTATTAAGTCTTTTTATTTTATTTTATGGGAAAGGTAACAAACGAGCAGACGAGCCGCCTGATGGGAAACGGCCATCGCCGCCCATGGACATAAGCAACATCGGAAGAGCCACTCATGCGTTGTTGACCTTTAAGCCTTTTAAAGCCCTGAACACTCGTTTCTTGAAGAACCCCATATCAAAAGTCTTCTTTAAAATAAAGTAAAAAAAAACGCGTAACACGCGTAAATAAACAACACGTGACAACAGCCGCGGCCGCGGCCGGCGAACTAACCTAAATCACTCAAAATCAAAGATGGCTACCCATTGAGGGCAGAGACACATCATTCGCGCGCGCAGTGCAGAAGTTCAATCGAAATAGGATTTTTAAAATTGTAATTTTTAATTCTTTATTTAATCGTACAATTATTTAGTTCATTCAATGTAAACATTTTGAATGAGTAAGTAATTACTCTGTAACGTCACACGAGCGACGTTAACACATACCGGCTCGGCTACAAGCGGCGAGCGGCGCTCGGGGTGAGACGCGTGGGGCGGCGGCAACGGCAGGCATCCCCGCTACGCGGCCGGCCACCTACTCTGCGGCGGAAGGAATAAAAGCCCGCGCGCGAAGGCACAGGCAGGCAGTCGCTGCTCGACGCCCGTTCGGAGAGCAGCGGTTGCTCCGGGGGCCCCGGTGTCGGCGCGTGTATGACGCATTCGACCAGGACCTCCGTTCTCCCCCCCCCCCTTCCTGATTCCCGGCGGATCCGCCTCAGCCGCGGCACAACTGCCCTCGCTGCGCATCCCGTCGCCATCGCGCTTCCCGGCGCCAACCAATTTGCCGCGACCTTTCGCCGCAACCCCCGAAGCCCCCGAAACCACGAGGAAACGGCAGAACGAAGTATCTCCGCCACCTCGTTCCCTACCGAGGCTGGACTTGTCACCGATGGACACAGCCTCGGCGGCCTCACCCCCAAGCTCAAGAGCGGCAACACCCACACCCGCCTCCCCGACCAACGGAGCGACGCCCCCTACTGCAGCCACAGGAGGGAAGCGCTACCCGCCCCTGATCGTGGAGTTGATGCCCGACTGGCCTGAGCACTTCCGCAAACTGCGGACCTTGCTCGGTCATCAGGTAAACGCGCGCCCCCTGAACAAAGGAATAATCTTTACTCCACGCGGCGAGGATGAGTACCGCACCGTGCAGCGCTACCTGAGCAGTATCACCGGGCTCTACTGGTACTGCTATGGCTTGCCTGCGGAGCGGAGCCTCAAACTCGCCATCCGAGGTCTGCCGGCTAACACCGACCCGGCAGACATAGAAGCAGACCTACGGCAGAAAGGCTTCCTCCCGGAGTCAGTCCGCCAAATCCGCGCGCGCAGCGGCCGACCTGGATGTATCTTCCACGCCCAGCTGCAGCGCACCGCGGAGACGACGCCGGCGATCTACGCCATATCCGAGCTCCTGGGCATGCCAGGAGTGAAAATTGAAGCCTGGCGTGGCAGGAAGGGCCCCGCGCAGTGCCACAAGTGCCAGGGGTTCCGGCACTCGTCGCTGAACTGCCATCGCCCTACTGCCTGCGTCCGCTGTGGCGGTCCGCACACCGCCAAGGAATGCCCGCGCCCTCTGGAAGAACCGGCTACGTGCAAGAACTGCGAAGGCGCGCACCCTGCCAACAGCACGGAGTGCCCGGCCTACAAGCGGGAGGCACGGAACAAGAAGGCCGGAGTGGCAGCGCGCACTGGCGCAGCCCTACCCGCCTCCTCACAACCAGCCGTCACCACTGGCAATGCGGAGAACTCCCTCATGGCCGCCGCCAATGACGGGAAACGCCCGCCCACCAGACGACGCAAACGTGGAGGGAAGAAATCCAAGACGGGACCTCAGCCCACCTCCACCTCGAAGCAGCCCCAGCAGCAACCGATCGCCCAGGCCGCAAAGTCGCAGTCGCGACCACCTACCGCCCCGCTCCTCACGGTCGCCGCCCCTCTCCAGGGGAAGAAGGCGAAGTCAGGAGTGGGAGCCGTCGATGGCCGAACCGAGGCCATCACAATGCTCGTGGAGATCCTGCAGGAGATCCTTGCCGCCACCCAGTCGGGACAGAGCCCTGTCCCGATCATCCTCAGGAGGCTAGCAGACCTGTATAGCGTTCACTAGCCAACTGAGGATCATACACTGGAACGCCGACGGGCTCTCCGGAGCCAAGAAAACCCTGCTGCGACAACTTCTGGCCGAGAAGAAGATCGACGTAGCCCTGATCTCGGAAACCCACCTTAAGACGGGCGACCGCCTTAATATACCAGGCTACGTCGCTTACCGGAAGGAGGAGACTAACCTACTCGGACGCGCCTACCGGGGACTGGCCGTCCTAGTGAAGCGCCAGGTCATTCACCAGCCGCTGCCTGTACCGACGACTCTTCGGTCGTCATACGCCCTCGGCGTGGAAATCTGCGTCGACCGCCACCCTCTGCGTGTGTTTGCCTTCTACAAGCCGCCAACCTCTCGTCTCGCAGTGGCTGATGTCCACGATCTGTTGGACTCGCCACTGCCCACGATCGTAGCCGGCGACTTCAACTGCAAGCACACTGCATGGAACTCCATGAGGACCTGCCCTGATGGGCAGAGACTCCACACCGACGCAGAAGACCAAGGATACGAGGTGCTGGGGCCAGAGACCCCGACGCACTATCTGTACGCGGCAGCCTACCTCCCGGACGTCATCGACCTTATGGTAGTACGCGGCCTGACCACCTGGCCCGCGCAGGACGTCCTGAATGACCACCTCCTTTCCGACCACCAACCCGTCTTGGCAACCCTGGACTTGACACCGACTCGGACGGTGCCGCCCTCGCCTCGCAGACGACAGGATTGGGATCGATATGCAACCTACATGAATGAGCACACTCCGTCCTTCCCCGTGACATCACCGGAGGAAGTCGACCGACTTGCCGAGGAACTCACTTCATGTATCACCGCCGCCCTGACCGACTCCACCGCCGAGACCGGCGCCAGTCAGGAACGCCACAAGCAGAGGATCCCCGCATTTATCCTGTCCCTTATCGAGAGGAAGAGGAAACTGCGTCGACATTACCAACGCACACGATGCCCCACCATGAAGTCCCAGCTAAACTCCCTCGCCGAGAAGATCTCGCAGAGCCTCGCGGCTCATACCGAGGACTCTTGGCTCGAGTATATCGAGTCAGCTGGTGAGGAATGGAACGACATCCACCGCCTGTGCAGAAGGATAACCAGAAGACCAGCACCCATTCGCCCTCTTCTAGCCGGTGATGGCACCCCACGTTACCGAGCCGAAGATCGAGCGAAGATCTTTGCTGACCACCTGGAGACGCAGTTCAGGCCAAATCCGTCCGACGACCCCGAGCACGAAGCAGCTGTAGAGCAGCACCTGGCGGACTACTTCGCCACGCCCATAGCTCCAGACGAAGAGCCCATCATCCTCACGCCCGGCAGGGTTCAGAGGATGATTCGACGCACCCCGCTGAAGAAGGCGCCCGGCCCCGACCGCATACCGAACGAAGCGCTACGCCACCTACCCCCGCGAGCCATCGCGACGTTGGCGCGGCTCTTCAACGGAGTCCTGCGAGTCGGCCACTTCCCACGCCCCTGGAAGCAGGGCCGCGTCATCATGATTCCCAAGCCCGGGAAGAACGTCCTTCGTCCTGAGAGCTATCGGCCCATCACGTTGCTGCCCACTATCTCGAAAGTCTTCGAGAAGCTGCTTCTGCCTCACCTGACGCCCCACATTCAGCCACGCGACGAACAGTTCGGCTTCCGTCCAGAACACTCGACGACGCTCCAGCTTGCCCGCGTGCTGCACCACGCTACAGCAGCCTTCAACAAGAAGGAGCACACGGTCGCTGTGTTCCTGGACATGGAGAAGGCGTTCGATCGCGTATGGCACCCCGGCCTCCTCTACAAGCTGTCCACGTCTACTACTCCGCGTCGAGTAGTGAAGACTGTGGCCACCTTCCTGGAGAATCGCCGCTTCCACGTGGCGGTGGAAGACATAACGTCAACCGACCGCGCGATTCTTGCCGGAGTGCCCCAAGGGAGCTGCCTCTCGCCTGTGCTGTACGGGCGGTACACAGATGACATCCCGGTGAGCGAGGGCATAATGCTTGCGCTATACGCCGACGACGCTGCCTACATCACGTCATCCATCCGCCTGTCACACGCAGCGCACAAAGCCCAGAGCGCGCTAGAGGCCCTCCCTCCCTGGCTGAAGAAGTGGAGGCTGTCAGCAAACCCGACCAAGACCCAGGCGATTGCCATCTCCCGCAAGGTGCTGATGCCGCCGCGTCTCACACTCCTGGGACAAGCCGTGGAATGGTCCCCGACGGTGAAATACCTAGGGGTAACCATAGACCGCCGCCTCACCATGGCACCGCACGTCAAGAACGTGATCGCCCAGACGCGTGCCGCTCGCACCTTACTTGGCCCGATCCTGAAGTCCCGGCTATCGCTACGTGTGAAGCTAGGCGTGTACAAGACTTACGTCCGATCACGCCTAACATATGCAGCCCCCGCGTGGTACGCGCTGGTGGGAGAGTGCAATAGAAAGCGACTCGAGTCCCAACAGTCGCTCTCACTTCGCACCATAGTCGACGCCCCGCGCTACGTGCGGAACGACGTGATAGCCCGGGACCTGAAGATGGAACCGCTACGACAATTCGTAGCTCGCCTAGCAGACCGGATGTTCGGGCGCGCGGACCAGTCGCGCTTTGGCCACCTCCGTGGCATAGCGCCGTACCATGCGCGCCCGCCCGACCACAGGGGCCTGCCGCGCGAGCTCGCGCCCGCAGCCCCCACCACACCGGACTGACCCCCCCCCTCGGACTAGACACCACCCTGGCACCGGTTGACGATCGCTAGCTGGGCTTCCCCCAATGGGGTTCCACCTGGCTGGCTCGATCTCGCCGGTGTGAAGATGACCCGGACAAGACCACAGGAGCTCACAAAGCTCCCCCCCCAACGACCCAGCCATTTTCATGGCCGGCGGTAGAAACCGCTGAAAGGGGCCAACGCCCTGACCAGCATCCCCAGATCCCCCTCGGGGGTTTCTGTGATGACGTCCTGATGATGATGATGACAGGCAGGCAGTCGCTGCTCGACGCCCGTTCGGAGAGCAGCGGTTGCTCCGGGGGCCCCGGTGTCGGCGCGTGTATGACGCATTCGACCAGGACCTCCGTTCTCCCCCCCCCCCTTCCTGATTCCCGGTGTCGGCGCGTGTATGACGCATACGACCAGGAATTCCCGAATCCAGACCCTTAAACCCCCCCGTGGCTCCGATGTCGGCGCGTGTCTTACGCATACGACCAGGGCTACAGGGTACCCCTTACACCCCCCCGTTGCTCCGGTGTCGGCGCGTGTCTTACGCATTCGACCAGGGCTTCAGGGTACCCTGTTCATCCCCTTTTCCCTAGCGGGAACGCACCCCCCTACCCCTTTCGCGGAATAGGCGTTAGGGCCCGTGCCAACCATCTCGCGGTACTTGGTATAAGTTAGGTTTACTTTCATATTTTAATAAAGGGCGTAAATGACCCATATCTGTTAAGCTTACACTGTGTTTTATATAACTAACCCTCCCCTCATCCCCTGAGTTAGACCGAAACCCTCGCACGACCCTTCCGGTCGAGGGATATGTGTGGCCGTCCCGACGGTCGACCATCACATTTGGCGCCCAACGGAATAACTCACGGCAGGGGTCTCGATAGCTCACTGGGAGGGAGCATATATATACATATATTTTTTTTGGGATTTTTCCGTAGCAGTAAAGGTGATTGTGCACTAACCGTATCCAGACAGTGCGTCGCCTTACCACCGTCCGGAACACGCCCACCGGAATAACTCACGGCAGGGGTCTCGATAGCTCACTGGGAGGGAGCATATATAATTATTTTTTTTTGTTTTTGTTGTTATTTTTCCGAAGCAGTAAAGGTGATTGTGCACTAACCGTATCCAGACAGTGCGTCGCCTTACCACCGTCCGGTAACCGTCCGGAACCCGCCCTCCCGTCCCCGACCTTCGGGGTGAGTCACAGCCGTACGATCAACCATTTGGTGAGTTGTAGCCGCAATCATAGTCGGATCTCAGCAGCCGGAGACAAGCAGTGAGTAACACACATAACCCCATGTCAACAAATTGGATTTACCACCTGAAAAAGGAGGAATTACTCCAGGAACTCGAGTCCAGAGGCCTGGAATCGGAAGGGAAAACCGTGGAGCAGCTAAGGAAGATATTAGCTGACACCGTAAGAGGAGCAGGATCAGAGGACCTCCAGACACCGGGCAAACAGTGTGTCACAGGCATGGGCGGCGAAGAAGGTAGGCCCAGAAACGTGGGGAAAATAATACGCGAGTGGGACCTGACGTTCAAGCCAACAGACGACGCGGTCGAGTTTGTAGAGCGAGTAGAGGAACTTATATCAGCAAGCAGCATAACAAAGGAGGATGTCCTGCCCGCCCTGCCCCGGATATTGCAAGGTAAAGCCTTACTCTGGCATAGAAATAACGTGCACGCGTGAAAGTCATGGGACGACTTCATACAGCTATTCAAGTTATATTATTACCCCGTAAATTACGAAGACGATTTGATGGCAAGGATAGTGGCAAGAAAGCAGCGGCACTCCGAGAAATTCACTGACTACCTAGCCGATCTCCAGACGCTGATGCGGAGATATAAGGACCTAACGGAGGAGCAGAAGTTACACCGCATCCACGAGAATATGCAAATAAGGTACAAATTATATATTAAAAGACAGGATTTCAAGGACTTGAAGGGGTTACTTCAAATAGCATCAGAATATGAAAATATAATGAGGACCTCGTATGCAGACCGGGACGGAACCCCCAGGAGGTACGAACGGGACACTGATCGAGACGTAGCACCGCAAGATGGGAAAGAGACGAACCAATTAACGAGACGGTCAGGCGAACCGGAAGCGGCACCCAGTGGCAGAGCTTCCCGCCAGTCGCAGGGCCAAGGGACGAGAGTGAACCCTAATTACGATGCAAGGACATGCTGCTGGTCATGCGGGAAGCCGGGTCACGCCACGAGAGAGTGCTGGTCAGCTAAACGGTTATTTTGCAGCGAATGCGGAAGACTAGGCGTGTTAAGCAGAAACTGCTGTAAGAAGAACCGAGGCGGGAATAACGAAGCGGTAGGAGCCGCAGGCGACCATGGCCGAGAGGATAATAGGGAGTTCATACAAGTAGAAATGATGGATAAGTGGTATCGCTGCCTAGTAGATTCAGGGGCGACTAATACCTATATAGACCAGAAAACATACCAGGAGTGCGTTGACAGGGGCGCAGAAGCAAAAGATGTGCAGAAAAATGTAACACTGGCAGACAGTGGCACCGCTCGGGTAGAGAAACATGTGTTAGTAGACCTGGAGGTGAAGAAGGTGAGAATAAAACATTGGTTACGTGTTCTACCAACGGCCGCGCATATCATGATAGGGATGGACGTGCTGAAGCGAGCCGGCATGAAAATAACATGGGACGGAGAGGCGTCGACCGGAGGAGAAGAGTCCAGCATAGAGTCCGCAACAAATCAGAGCACGATGACTAGCCTGAATACTCCCGAGCAGCAAGGGGACGCAACACACGAGGTGAGACAAGAATCACAAGAGTCCGAATCAAACACCGAGGTTGCACCAGAGGTAACTAAGGAGCAGGAGCACGAGCTGCAAGCGATGCTAAAGCGCGAATTTGAGCAGTGTCGCAAGGCACCGCAGGGAAACACGTGGGTAGAACACAAAATGAAACTTAAACATTCCGAGCCAGCGAAACAAAGATATTATCCTAGAAACCCGAAACAGCTGGAAATCATAGACACCCGTGAACGAAAAAGATTAGAACAAGGGGTAATAGAAAAGTCAGACAGCCCATACAGCTCACCAGTCGTCCTAGTAAAGAAGCAAAACTACATTGCGGACGAGCAATCCGGCCACCCCATTTGTATGGTAAGTGACAGCGACTGGTACGACGTTAAACGAACCCAAGTAGAAAATAATACCGAACCCACAAAGGAATACTGTATGAGGAACAGCAGCTTATACAGGAAGGTAAGCAATCCAGCATACCAGCAAGCAGATTCCAGTGCAGCATGGAGACTATGCGTACCGGAGCACGAGAGAGGTCAGTTAATAAAGCAAAATCATGACTTACCTAGCGCAGGCCATTTAGGAAGAGCGAAGACAATTAAAAGAGTAGCTCAGAGGTACTACTGGCCAGGAATGCGAAGGCAAGTGATAGATTACGTAAAGAAATGTGAGATATGCCAGAAACACAAAGCTACGCAACAGAAAACTCATGGACTCATGCATATAAATAACGCGCAAACCCCGTGGGAGCAAGTGACAACAGACCGAATCAGACCCTTATCACGATCTTCAAAAGGATACCCCCACCTAAAGAAAAAAAAGAAGCTACCAGAGATATATGCATTAGTACGTATGCATCAACGAAAGGCGTCCGAAAAACAGAAAAACAACTACGACAAGCGCAGACAACGATGGGAACCCGCCATCGGGCAACTGGTCCTGAAGAAAAATCAGGTACTCTCAGATGCCAGTAAGGAAGTATGCGCTAAATTAGCACCCAAGTTCATAGGTCCGTACGTAGTACTAGAAAAGAAATCACCCGTAATTTACATATTACGGCATAGGGACGGGAGTAGGCAAACGGTTACCGCGCACGTAAAAGATTTGAAAGAATACACACAATAACTACACACTAAAAGCCAGAAGAGGCACTGTTTTTTTTTTCTCCCCGTTGCTAAACACACCGTGTCACCGATGTTATTATTTGTCTTGCGTTATTTATTTATTTTTCCCTTGTTCAATTACCGTGTGCCTACACGAGCCAATATACGTATAAAACGTTCCTAGCGTTTTTTTTATATATTTTATTTTGAATAAAATTTCCTTCTCTGATTCCCCACACCCAGGAATAGCTAGCAAAAAGCTTCTGTTCATACCACTATCTTACAGTGATTTTTACTCCAGGTAAAAATCTCCTCGACGGGGGAGGCAATGTAACGTCACACGAGCGACGTTAACACATACCGGCTCGGCTACAAGCGGCGAGCGGCGCTCGGGGTGAGACGCGTGGGGCGGCGGCAACGGCAGGCATCCCCGCTACGCGGCCGGCCACCTACTCTGCGGCGGAAGGAATAAAAGCCCGCGCGCGAAGGCACAGGCAGGCAGTCGCTGCTCGACGCCCGTTCGGAGAGCAGCGGTTGCTCCGGGGGCCCCGGTGTCGGCGCGTGTATGACGCATTCGACCAGGACCTCCGTTCTCCCCCCCCCCCCTTCCTGATTCCCGGTGTCGGCGCGTGTATGACGCATACGACCAGGAATTCCCGAATCCAGACCCTTAAACCCCCCCGTGGCTCCGGTGTCGGCGCGTGTCTTACGCATACGACCAGGGCTACAGGGTACCCCTTACACCCCCCCGTTGCTCCGGTGTCGGCGCGTGTCTTACGCATTCGACCAGGGCTTCAGGGTACCCTGTCCATCCCCTTTTCCCTAGCGGGAACGCACCCCCCTACCCCTTTCGCGGAATAGGCGTTAGGGCCCGTGCCAACCATCTCGCGGTACTTGGTATAAGTTAGGTTTACTTTCATATTTTAATAAAGGGCGTAAATGACCCATATCTGTTAAGCTTACACTGTGTTTTATATAACTAACCCTCCCCTCATCCCCTGAGTTAGACCGAAACCCTCGCACGACCCTTCCGGTCGAGGGATATGTGTGGCCGTCCCGACGGTCGACCATCACAACTCATTACATTTAGTAGAGGTTTGTTATTTATATTACAGTCATTATATCCAAAAAAACCGACCCTACACGTGAATAAATAGTTCCTGTTTACACTCAAAGTGACCCCCCCGAGGGACCTGCGAAAAAAAACTAAGAACTAACTATTCACGGGTCAAAATCTATATGACTGAACTACATCCCAAAACGCGTATGCAACGCGTCAAGTGTAACCCATGCCTTACGATATGCAAAAATGCTTTAGGCAACCGCAGAGGCCAGGTTTGTACTCACAATTTACCGTCACATGTTTTGATCGCTAATCCTGTATACCACACAGTGATTTAAAACATTGTATAGTTTATTAAAGTAACTTAATAATCGCACTATTTAATGGCTATTGGTTGCTCAAGATTGGTAATCTTAGAAATGTAGGGCATTAAAATCAGAATCACGTCAAAAATCTACAAAACTTTTGTTTTGAAATGAGGTTTCTTGGTCATTAATATTAAGTAGGTCAAAAATATAGTTTTAATCTAATAAAACAATAAACGCGGAGCAGTTTGATATATATGAACTAATAGAAATATATGAATTTGAATACTTACGGCATTTTAAAACACGCGGCAACTTTTTACACACTCACTTCCCGAACAACTTGAAAAGTAACATAGATAAAAAATACTTTGGTTATGTCTATGTGGACGAAACATTTTTTAAATATTGTCACGTTGGTAGTCTGTGTTTTAAAAATTGTTTATACCGTATCTGTGCAGCCTTTCACAGATAAAAAATAAAAATCTGCATATACTCCGTTTAGCAACTCAAGTTGCCACGATCTTTTAAGAGGTGCGCAATGTTGGCTACTGTAGCGGCCAGAATCATGTGAGTGGTTAATAAATTTTTCAAGTTTCTTAATAGTAAACTAAGCTGAATACAGTTGTCGTTTGTACCATTCCGGTTATGTTTACGCCTCGAATCTGTAGCAAAACCATGTAAGACCGTCATTTACGACCCTATCAACTCTAATTGTTCAAAAAATCTTGGGTGTAAAGGACATACATACATACAGCAATTCGGCGTGTCCTTTACAACATCTAACTTCTAAACCGTTTAGTTTATCACTACGATTGCTACACCAGGTTAAAGATACTAGCAATCTACATATTTTTCTTATACATGTCACAAATATAGGTAAAAAACAAAAAATATATTATCAGTTTTATTTAAAAAAAGTTGTTTTTTTGCTTCTCCTGAAAACCTGTATTTTGTCCTTTACGACAATTGAACCCAAAGGTATCGATATGATATGCAACAGTCGACTAAATTAGTCTATTTACATATTTTACATTTCGTCGCCTTAATCCCTTGTAATAATATGGTAAAGAATACACATTGATGAACTAGAAACCGAAAAAAATATCTATTAACAGGTCTGCTGTTAATAGATATATTTTTCGGATTGCCATTTTTAGGGTTCCGTACCTCAAAAGGAAAAAACGGAACCCTTATAGGATCACTTTGTTGTCCGTCCGTCCGTCCGTCTGTCCGTCAAGACCCTTTATCTCGGGAGTGCGTGAAGGTATCGAGTTGAAATTTAAACTATATACTAAGGTCTACAGTCCCTTGAAACCCTATTCCGCGTTTTCCGAAATTCATCCCCTAAGGGATAAAAAAGGGGAATGAAAGTTTGTATGAGATGTGAATCATTATTCAGGTTGCAGATTTAAATCATTTTTATGATGAACGGAACCCTCGGTGGGCGAGTCTGACTCGCACTTGGCCGGTTTTTTTTCAGTAATGATTTGATAAACGAGAGCGGGTAGTTTCACGAGAGTTGCGGTGAATGATTACACACACAGCTACATGAGGACCATGCAAAAACAAGTGAATGAATGAAATGTACGAGTGAATGTGAATGTAAATATATATTTAAAATAGGCATAAAAACTTGTTGGCCTATCATACAATTCATTGTTGGATTGGTTAAATATGGGGTACGGAAAAATAACTGTATCTAATTATATTTTAAAATCCCGCTGTCATTAGATGACAATATTGTTATGTGCGTGGTGCCATGGTGGATTTACCAATACATTGTCAACCTTTACGAAGTATCTCCGCGCCAGGTCCCGTGTAAAATCACTCGTATATCATCTCGCTTATATGACATTGAATTTCAAAAGTCGATAAGCTATTGACTACCACGGAGTTCTCATCAGAAGCTAAATTTTAACGATTTTCAACTTGTAAGTAGGTAATATTCTAAGTGATATTCTTTGCAAGTTTCGTTTGCTTTCTAAAGTTTACGTACATATGTTTACTTTAACGTAGAACTTGACTGCTTTAAATTAATTATTTATATACTTAACTACTTACTTGACGGTAAAAAGCTGCTCGTAAACCAATAAGGTAAGTACAAATATTGTACATATTTTGTGGGAAAAGTGATATCCCATTGAATAAGAGAACAGACTTTTGACTTAGGATTGGTGTGTTCGTCCTATTTGAATATCTCATTCGTGAAAATAACCATTACGTGAAAATTATTTCCACACATCAATGCACGCTTGGCCTTAAAATATTCAATGCAGTTTTAATTTTTATATAGGTACCCACATATCATTAGCCCTCTATGATCCGTTCAAAAACCGCATATAAAGACCCCAATAATAATAAAATGTTTTGTTACAACAAACTTCTAATCTGTGAAAATGTTATTAAAGCTAAATAATATCATCGACATATATAAAAAAACTTTTTTGAAATCTCTAATATCTCTGACAAACCGTTGTTTGTCATCTCTGACAAACAAGGATATTTGATTAGGCCTCTTTTCTAATATCAGTCAAGATGACGTTTAGTTCCAAACGAAGTGTCAATTGCAAACAATGTCGCAAGCAAGTCGCAAGTTATTTGATGTCGAACGATATGAAAATTGGGGCAAACTCTAGATTTTCTCTGAATTTAAAAAATAAAAATGTTAAAAATTTAATGTCAGAAAAGTTTCCATTCATGAAAGTCATAATGGCGGTCGAAATATGCGGTTTGAACACATCATGGGCATCGTGAGCTCATGATCATGATATGTATGTGTACGTCACCGTCAAATTGTGAATTTCCGACCGTTTATAATTAGGCTAGGGATATTATAGGGATTTCATATTAGTAGTTTATGCAACAGTGATAAAATAAGGGTTCTTAAAACTTGAGGGTCGCCGTTAACAACAGTAACAGACCCGAGAGTTTTAAGAACCAATTATAAGCTGTTGCGCATACGTTAGTTTTTCTACGACAGCAAAAATAGCGTATAAAGCAAAATCTAGAGAGGTGGCACTGTAGAAAAAAAAACAACAGTGCTCATATATTGTATGAAAATCCATAGAAGCAGTGTTCTTATGTAATACCATAGACAACGTTATAATGTACACTTTTTAAATATTGCGGTCAGTCATCTAATTGACAGATAGAAGTGCTGGAGTAGAAAAATGTATTTTTCATCACACTTGCTTGGTAATTGTGTTATAACGCGCAGGCGTATAGAGCGGTTAGAGCCGATGTAGTCCCCTCGGGAGTTATGGATTTCAGTACAAGATAACTCCCGAGGGAGTTATGAGTTTAGTTTTAAAATATCGTACGTCATTTCACTTCAGACTAAGGAGGTTTTGCATCAGCTAAGGCTTATTTCAAATCTTGAAACTTGGCTACAAACCAACTTTACTTTGTATTTAACTTCAAGGGAATATTTATCTGCATTATATTTAATATTTTACTATTATTAAAACATGTCATTAAATTTCACTAACAATAGCAATTGTACTATTACATTCAACTTTAATAAATAGATTTATTTGTATATTTGTTTTATCCCTTACAAGTGTGATGAAAAACATTGTATGCATCACGGTCGGTAAGAGGATTACAAACTCGAGTCATTAAAAGCCCTCCGCCTGCTGCATCGGGCTTCTAACAGACTCTCGTTAGTAATCCTGTACTAGATGCACAATGTACTATTATAGGGTTATTATATTGATAGATGAAATTAGATTAGATTCATTTATTTCAGATTGGAAATTACATGTTATTTACAGTTATGTCCTTAAATATCACGAATTCACAAAAAGATCGTCAAGTGTATAATAGTAACAGAACAATAATAATAATTAATCATAAATCAAAAATACTATTTCAATAATGTCAATAGTATAAGGGATATTTTAGAAACGAAGTGTCGAAACGAAGCGCCCATGCAGGGAGCGGTGGTTTAAAGGAGTCCGTAACTAAAAATAAGCCTTGACCTGTAGTTGCGACTATGTTGACTAAAAAGCTGGATAGGCCGAAATCGGACTCAATTGTGTCAATTTATTAAACATCTGTTAAAATATCTGTTTCTTCAGCGTCAATCTGCGAGTAATTTTTCGAACACAGAATTTTCGAAATGCTTATTTGACTGCTACTTATAGGTACAATTTACGAGTAAGGTAAAACATCGTTCGCGTGTTTCAGCAGCTGCATCTACTCGGTATAGTGACATCTAGCGACAAATGTTAAAACTAACCGTTTGCAACATTCGCAAAATACACATGTTATGGTAACATACTGACTGCAGGATGCGGTATTCAGTATATAATGAACTTCGGAAAACGCGGAATACGGTTTCAAGGGACCGTAGACCTTAGTATATAGTTTAAATTTCAATTCGATACCTTCACGCACTCCCGAGATAAAGGGTTTTGAATATTCACATCTCATACTAACTTTCACTTCCTTTTTTATCCCTTAGGGGATGAATTTCGAAAAACGCTAAATATACTTTTCTTGTGTAGGTATCATAGAGTCTATAAACGAAGTTTTAAGTCTGTAACCTGAATAATGATTCACACCTCATACAATTTTTCAACCCCTTTTCTTATCCCATAGGGGATGAATTTCGGAAAAAGCGGAATACGGTTTCAAGGGAACGTAGACCTTAGTATATTGTTTAAATTTCAACTCGATACCTTTACGCACTCCCGAGATAAAGGGTCTTGACGGACGAGAGGGTCTTGACGGACTTTCAATCCCCTTTTTTTATCCCTTAGGGGATGAATTCCGAAAAACGCGGAATACGGTTTCAAGGAACCGTAGACCTTAGTATAAGTAGTTTAAATTTTAACTTGATACCTACACGCACTCCCGAGATACAGGGTCTTGACGGACAGACAGACGAACGGACGGACGGACAAGAAAGCGATCCTATAAGAGTTCCGTTTTTTCCTTTTGAGGTACGGAACCCTAAAAACCTATAAGTTATTTGTTAAGTAAGACCTAACAAATAATGTACCTAGAGTAGATTTATTTTTAACACGCTTTTATTAGCTTCACTTGTAACCTGGTACCTTGGTTAATTATTTTGTAATTTTTAGTGCGTGCTAAAAGCGTGTATTTTAGTTTTTTAAACTATTATTTTTATTGTTCTTATACTAGCTTCTCTCTTTATGTTTAAAGTGTTAATTAAACTTAGATTGTGTAGTCACAAAATGTAAAGCGTGTGATATGTATAAGTCGTGTTTGCCTATAATTGGGTGAATACTCTGTAATGATTTCGTATCTTTGATTAAAGTGTTTTAGTAATAGTATTGCACCTGTTGGCAAACCTGTATCAATAAATTAATTAATTAATTAAATAAATGCCCGTTAATTTTTGATAGAATAAGGGGATACTATACATATAGGTACCTACTATCGCGTAAAAATTGCATGGGCAGTTTATGAATGAATTCCTTTATAAACTGCCCATGCACTTTTGAACGCGTGTTTACATGGAAGTTTGACGCGTCTTCTTATCCTCTATTACTGTTGCTGGCTGTACCTAAAGCACTTTACTGGTTTGTGATAGCATATAGTAGTGAGTGTGCACTTAATTATACGGAAAATTATGAATAAGGACATTCCTTTTGCGATTGCGGTCCATTTGACTTACAGATTGATTAAGGAAGGGGAACCACTCGAAATCGTTTTGACTTATGGGGGGAGATGTCATTTATTTCTTATATTTTATATTTAGATAGATAGATAGATTTATTTATTTCACGAAAAACATTACATTATAAATTTGCGTTACATGTCAAAATTATACGAATATTTATCATGATCGTCACAATGAAAATAAGAATAGTAATAATATTAACAAATCATTATATAATTCAGTCTCCCAATAAGGATCGTCATTTTAATAACAGGTAAAAACAAAATAAAAGTATAAGTAAGTATGTAGATACTTACAGATCAAACGTAATCAATTAATTCAAATACAAATGTCAATACATGATTTAAAAAAACAATTAAACAAGTCAGAAATTTAGACCACACATCCCAAGATGGTTTTTTTTTCATTGCACGCTCCTATATGTTTTACGTCTAGATTTCGAGTGGCTCTCCTTCCTAAATCAATCCGTAAGTCAAAAGGAGCCACTATGCAAAACGAATTTCCTCGTTCTTCATCTTCCGTATACCCTTCATTTGGAGGGTAGGTATTTACATCTGCTTATTGTCAAATCCCAGGTTATAATGAAGATACAACAAAATGAAGATCAAAATATTAAAAAAAAACAACCGATTGTGCCATGACTGAGAATGTAATTTATGATAAGATAATATTTATTTAGTGAAAAAAACACGTACATTTACTTAACGACGCTGATTTTCAGAGCAAGCAAAAGTACTTCTATAACAATCCCTTGAAATTAGCTTGTGACAACACTGATCACATGGCTCACTCCCTGCGTTTTCAAACATACATATTTTACAGGTATATTTTCGTACTCCCCTTTAAATGACCTTTATGACTTTATGAACCGACTTCAAAAACCGAAAGGTGGTTCTCAATTCGTCGGAATCGTTTATATTAATACCCAACGACTAGAGTCATAAAATCTTAAAATGTACGGCACGGGTGAAGAAAATTAGATCAATAAATAAAAAACATTTTCAGGAATTCATTCCCAGCAAGCTGAATATCGTTTTTGTTTTGTTTGCACAATTCCACGAGTTAAGCTTAACTTTCAAAAGCCATGTAACTGCTTATTTTCGGTAATTTTCCTGTTTTTAGGGTTCCGTACCTCAAAAGGAAAAAACGGAACCCTTATAGGAACACTTTGTTGTCCGTCCGTCCGTCTGTAAGTCCGTCTGTCCGTCAAGACCCTTTATCTCGGGAGTGCGTGGAGGTATGGAAATTCATCCCCGAAGGGATAAAAAACGGGGAGGGCGGGGGTTTTTTAATATTTTTTATGATGTACCGGGTTTTTTTTGTTTAGTTCGAAAATGATACGTCAAATGGAGCAGTCCTACGTACCTGAATGACTTTTCCATCCGACGTACCATTTTCGAGTTATAGACATTTTTGTGACCATATTATTTTATGGACTGGCTATTCGTATTTCTATTACTACGTAACCGTCCAGATTTATATTTCACACGTATTTTAAACGTCACTTGCACCACCCGGGCTAGCCACATAACCCGGAGTTAAACCCTGGGTGGTGCAAGCGGCACTTAGGTATCTACTTTGTATAAGGATCACTCTGTATTAATTTTGCAATGGTCTGTATTCACTTACAGACCCTTGGGTCTGTCTGTCATAATAATAAATGAGCAGTGCCTGCTGAATCTGAGCATTGTTAATTGTTATTTTGAAGTCACTAAATGTCAGAGCAATAGGCCTAGAGTGATGAGTGAAAAATAATCGATCGAGCCAAGCGAGTTAGTTCTCCCTATCTACTTACTTGAACAATGTCGTGTATATTTGGGTTTTGTGGTTGTGGTTTTATGTCTGTTCGACGATAACTCGAGTAGAGTATCGTTGGCTGGATCATCGCGAAATTTAGTAGAATTTTTAAGTCCGAATGTGAGCCTAGTCAAGGGTTTGCCGAGATATGTGGGTCGCGAGTTCACGTTTGGGGCGAACCGCTATCAACCTGTGTTAAGTTCTTTGTATGTCTTTCCCATCACGGAACAATGGTGTTCCGGACCTTTGGGAGGCGTACGCGGAGCCGAAGCCAACACGCAGAGGCCGTTTCGACAATTTAATGAAATGTAAGGGGTACACCGAGCGGATGCTGCACCTGCCCGAGTCATGGGACGCACGCAGAGGCAGCACCCGCCAGGGTGTATAGACTATTGAGATTGAATGGAATCTAAAATATACTGGACTATTAGGTGAAAGTGGTGGACTAAATACTGGGTTATGGAGAATAAAATCGGACGTCTGCCTAACAAAACGGTAATCAATTTTATTTCCAGCAGACGGTGACTCGCCCACATAAGATGGGCCCCCACAAAAAGCGACATCTAAGATGGCTCGAGGGCAACACCGGTATGAGGGCTGGGGGTAGAGAGGTGTCACTGGACTTTAAACATATAGCCAACTCGCCACTTAGGTTTCCACATCTACCCTCGAGAACACAGCTCTCGCGACCCCACTCATGACGGCCGGTTAAGGCAAGCCAGAGGCGAAGGACTTGGTCGGACGACGGAGTCCCCCAGGAGCGCTCAGGTACGTGGGGTCGCTACTCCCCAACAGCTCGCCACAAGCTGCCCTGCGTTGTTATTAAAGTTCTATTTCTTATTTAAGTTCTTATTATTACTGCCTGGCCAGCCATATATGGCAAAAAAAAACTAAAATTTGTAATTGTTATTATATTAAAATAAAATAAACCTATTGGTAGATGTTTTGAATGCATGTTAAAAATGATGAGTCTTTTTTGCCGTTTTATAATTAGCCGTATATAGAAGCCATATTTACAATTTAGGCTTACGTTAATGGTATAGGCTAAATAAAAAGTGACAAGTCCTTTCAAAATTCAATTATAAATTATAGTGGATAGCGAAACCTGTTCCACCGTGATACAGTATTGTACTAGTACGGGGAACAGATGATGCTTACTCACCTTTTTCAAAGTTTCAGTACATTTACACGCTTTTTTCACTTTTGAGACTTCATGCATGATGATCTAATCAGCTAATCCTGTACCTACAATGTTCCATTTTCATCTGAAAAGTTATCATTTCACTATTTAGTATCAATACATTCACTCTACTTGACTCTGAAAGTTTTCGATAAGTATAGCAATCAAATTAATTGTGGTCTTGTGCGTTCCAAACATTGTATATATATGACAAATTGTACTTGGTCGTATTTGTTTATAAATTATTCAGTTTCTTTACCTACACCGCTTCTTATAACATAACTTCGTAATCATATGAGAAATATTAAATAATTTATTCAGCCATCATTGCCTGTTTTCATTTTGAGATGAGAAACAAAAAAGTGCGATGGGCAGTAAAAAAAAACGATATTTAGTTCGATGTACATTGCTGTTTTTCTTAGAGCAACGCTTGCTTTTCGATTCGTCCGAGAGTGTTGCTATATTTCAGTTTGATGTAGGTACATTGCTACTGCGCTGAATGGGCTGTCTGAGTATATATTCTTTTCTCAAGCATGATCGTAAATGTATGCATTTATGTCACGAAATGAAGACATGAAGTTCCTTGTTTACGGCTCCCCCCATTTACTTCTTGGCCGGCGGCCGTGAAGTAATGTATGGCGTAAGTATGAACGAAACATTATTGTCCGCTGCTCTAACTTTTTTAATTTGCGTACTAACACTAAACTGACAAAGGAAAAATTACATACAGCCAACGACCACTAGATACTTGCGACATTTAAAAAAACAAATTCTATGTTTCTATGTATATTTATGTGCGGTTAAACATGATGCTCGAATAGCTCATTCAAATTGCATATTTAAAAAATAATAAAATGGCAAATTAAACATTTTTTTCCATAATAACCTATTTACCTAGTAGTTGTTTTAAATTTAATATTTCCTTACAATGTTTGAGAAAAGCACTATACAAGCCTCGGCCGGAAGAGAGATTGCAGGACTTGTTTAACACACTTTGTCTACCACAAACTCGTCCTGCAATCTCTTACTTCACGGCCTCTGCAGTAATGTACTATTATTCTTTCTTTCTTTTATGTTTGAAAGTTCCACAATGAGATTAATATCAAGTCAATATTAAATTTCAAATGTACCTACAGTTTCAGATAAACCAGTATATCATAGATTTATGATAAAAATTAATTGCAGTTGTTATAAGTGTTATAACGTACCTATTTATTACCAATATAAAAGCATGACAATAATAGTACATTGTGCATCTAGGGCGGTAAGAAGGGCATTACTTACGAGGGTCTATTGAAGCCCGACGCCGTAGGCGGAGGGCTTTAAATGACCCGAGTTAGTAATCCCCTTACTGCCCGTGGTACACATAATGTTTTTCATCACATTTGCGAGGAAATAAATAAACTCTCTATACAGGTAAAGAAACAATAGAATGAATTGATAGAATGATCAGCGGTAGTGTAGTTGCACAGTCCACAGTACTCCGGAGTGACTACGTGCTGCGAGCGCGTGGGGGGCGGGTGCTCGGGGAGCTCCGGGCGGGCGGTAAAGTAGTATGAGAATCCTTTAAAACCATGAGAATAATACAGCTCTTTAAGTGTAAGTATGCTAGCATATAATATCACCATTTACGAGCAGGTGTGATGAAAAATGTTTTATTTTTACACTTTGACTTTGAAAAAATATTTTGACATAATGGCGCCGTGGTTAAACAATCCACGGGATTTTTTAACCACGGCGAGCATCCATAAGTCCCAAGCCTAGAGATAACTCTCATTGCTGTTGGTTTTCTTCCAATTTCTGCGCATGGTCCTAATCTATGGAAACCGTCACTTGACCGTCCGGTGATTCCGAGTCAATGATGCTTGCAGCGGTGCCGGAATATTTTTTATTTATTTATACAGGGTCACCAAATAAGAAGTACCTGTACATTTTATTTCTTTGAATTTAACTCTATATAATTTCAAAATTATGTAAACTTGTAGTAGGTGTTCAAAAATATGTTATTGAGGGATGGCAATTTCACATGACACAATAAATTTATTAATGTGTAGCAAATGTCTACCGGGAAATGTGATAATTTTTCATCAATTTTCCCACAATTTCGGCATTATCGCAGAAGCTTTAGAAATTTTATCTTTGACATTGACTTTATCGATTAGTGAAATAAACAAACAAGTTTTTATTATTAACATTTTATCCGGTTCAATTCCCGGATAAGACAAGCGAATTTAAATAATCTTTGAATGCAGTTTTCTTTTTAAAATAAGGAAATATTTCCTTTGAGTAAAATGAGCTAACTTAAGGATTTAGTTAGTTCGTTTTTCTGGGATTTTTCCGCAAATTGTGCCTTTTTTGCGCGATAGCGAGGTAGCTCTACTATAACCACCCTCGTTCGTCCACGAAACCTATCATCGTTTTAAGGTTGCAAGCTGCCTCCTTTAGTGTATTTGGAGTCCCTAAGTCCTCCTGTATACTTTTACCGAGATGCATACGTATGTATAGTCTATAGACTATTAAAATAACCGCCCGTACATACGCGATACATAGGTGACAAGGACCACAGACAGTGTGGGTATACCTAAATAGGATCAGTAGTTACACATTAAACAAAAACCGAGCTCCTGTATAAACAGTGATGTACGCCAGACTAAAGTTAATTATGTATATGCCAGTGTCAGTCCGGCATCCGGCGGAAGTTTGAGCAGCGCCGACAGGACGCGGCGGTGCTTACAACCTACGCTTCACCTATCATATCAATTACGATGATATTCTGGTCAGGGCTCTTTTCAGTAGAGCATAGACGAAGGTAATCATATTTTGTTTTTTTTTCCTATGTCCACACATCGTCAAATTAATCGTAATGTACGGTACGTTGGGATATGATGAATAGTTATATTGTGTCACAAGGGATCAAAATGATATTTTTCGGAGCGGGCGTACATTGAATACCCAATGAAGCGATGGATTATATAATAGAACCTTGAACGCAGTGAGGGAGTTTAATGTAGAAACCTGAGCGTAATAAAAGATTTAAGCGTTAATACCCAAGATGAACCTAATTCTGATACCGAGTGACACATAGGTGACACATTTTCACACCAATTATTTTTTAGTGCTGGTATCAGCCTTTATTTTTATTTATTTATTTTATTCATAAGGCACACAAAACAGACAACATTCATTACATTATTACAGCAGCTATATGTGGTAGGTATAAAATAAGAATGCCGTCCAAAACATGCATGCACAGCAAGAAAAAAAATAACAATGAGTAAAAACCTATCCTACAATTACAAATTACACAAAAGAAATTTAAGTTAACAAATTAAGTAAATCAAAATTATAAAGTGTTCATTTCTTGTTATGGTGTACGATGGCCAGGAACTTCGACAACTTGCCTCCTAAATACCGCTAACCGTGAGTTGAAAATATCGATATAGTTATTTTTTGAGACCAAATCATTATACTGACGACACATTCTAACTATTGGATTATAGAAAGAGGTATTATTCTTGTAGATCTGAAGGGCAAAAATGTTAGGAGCACGGGTTCTAAAACGAGGAGTATGGAAAGTAATTAGGGATAATAAACTAGGAGTGTGAACATTATGATGTAGCAATTTGTGTAAGAATAAAAAGTCATATAGACGGCGACGAGATTCAAGGGAGAGAAGGTTAAGAGACTGTAGTCTCTGTTCATAACTCAGACGTGTAAGGTCAGGTTTATACCGATAGGACAACAGTCTGAGACACTTCTTTTGAACTCGCTCAATGTTGCCAGAGTGCACAGCGTAATAAGGTGACCAAATGATACAGCCATACTCTAGAACACTAAGAACGAGACTCTGGAATAGACAGAGAAGACTGTCTGATTTTTTGAAGTCTTTGGTAACACGAAGGATAAAACCGAGCATTTGGTTGCTTTTCTTAGTTATGTACTCGTAGTGGTACCGAAAGTTAAGCTGTTTGTCGAACCAAATACCCAGGTCTTTTGCAACCGACTTACGTTCCAATTTCCGACCGTTCCACTTTAAGCCGCCATCTTGTTACAATCCGCCGCTCAGTCTACAGTGACCCCCCGTAGTCTGTAGACACGTGTTATGTGCCATTTTTTGAAGGTCAGAATATTTCAATCTTATCCCTTGACCATTCCATCTTAACCAGTAAATCTTTCAGACATAAATGTATTTTAAGTTATAATTTTTATGTTTTAGAATAGGCGTAGCCGAGTTTTAGCGATAAAATACAAAAATATAGTCCTTGCCCATGCCTTCTAGTTTAGACAACCGAAAGGAATCAAATAGTTTATTTTATTTTAGCAAGGTTTCAACCAACACTGTATCTCATTATCAGTAAAACACCATTCAATCTTCTCCCACCTTATCTTATTAGGTACACACCTGCATATACTTATTATAATGTGACGTCTGCGCTCATCTGATAACGCCCTTTTTATTATCACCGCCGTGATTAAGTATTACACTTTAACAAAATTATAACGGGTATGTAGCTACATTTTGTACTTATTAGGGTTCCGTTCCCAAAGGGTAAACAGGATTCTATTACTAAGACTCTGCTGTCCGTCCGTCCGTATGACGCCAGGCTGTATCTCATGAACCGTGTTAGTTAGACATTTGAAATTTTGATAGATGATGTATGTATTTCTGTTGTCACTATAATAACAAACACTAAATACCAGAACCGCTATACTCGATATTGATAACGGCAACATGTAGACACTTGTAATATACACAGAATATCTAGTTAGGTATACCGGGTGTTGCCTGTAACAGGAGCAATAAATTTAATCGTAGGTAGTCCTCGCCCAACTGAACAACGTTTGTTCAACGAGTTTTAAAAATAACGTGTATTTTGATTTTTATTACACTTTAAAGTTTGCTAGAAGACGCAATGTAGGTACTGCGATTTTTGTACTATGACAAGAGCCGTCAATTAGGCTGATGTTAACGTACATTGAAAATACTATTTAGTTTGTATGAAAAGATGAAAACCTACAGAGTACATCATTTTAAAAAGTTGTCGAACAAAAGTTGTTAGTTTTGAGGAGTACTACCTGCGATTTAATTTATTGCTCCTGTTACAGGCCACACCCGGTATATCTACTTTAAAACGAATAATTAAATGAAAATAAAATATCACCTATACAACACACCTATACAACCCCATACAACAAACGTGTTTTTTTGCCGTTTTTATAGATAATGGTACGGAACCCTTCGTGCGCATGTCTGACTCGTACTCTGCCGGTTTTTTAATTAGGCTTCCATGCCTGAGCGGTGACAGACGGAACTCCATTACTAAGCTTGCGCTGCTTCTAGAATTCTAATACTCAATGGTTGCCTAAAAGAAATAGCTTAGAGGGAAAAGCTCACCTTAGTACCTACTGGACTTTTGTTGTGTACAATTAATTGCTACTTGCTTTAAGGAAGGTATAAGTAATTACAAAAACATAATCAAATAACTATTTATCTAGATCTACACGTTAATTGTAAAGCACGAATCAAATCATTTATAAGTTGTAATAAAATGTTTTGATTTATGTTTTTTTTTGTTTTGCTGTCCAGATAATCTTTACCTACAGAATATTGTCTTCTGTTACCGCGATTGTTATTGATTGAAATTAAACACTTTTTTATTAACACTAATTAGAAAGAAAATAAAATATGAACAAAATATATATAAATACAATACTCTATTGGAAGAACTAGAATCATCTGGATCAAGCAAAAAAGCTTTCAAGAAATTAAAACAAACTAAAAATTGGGTCAACAATTGGGTTAAAAAACAAAAACAATACATTGGCTACAACAAGGAAGGATCTCTTAAGAGTATCAACGGAGTTTTATCAAGATCTCTATAAGGACAACGACACACAATTGTTGTGAACTTTACCATCAAACTGACACCAACACGGAATTCATGCCTTTCTTACACTCCGAAATTAGAGTAGTAATCACAAAATTAAAAAATTAAAAATGCCCTGGAGAAGACGGCATTACTAATGACATAATTAAAGCATATGACCACTCTATCGTCCCAATACTCGTAGACCTTTTTAATCAAGTTATGACAACAGAAAACCCCCCCGGAGCCTTGGAAATGCTGCATGATTTCACTACTTTACAAAAAAAGGGACCCGAAACATATTAGAAATTATATTTAGACCAATTAGTCTACTCCCAACAGTTTATAAAATATTCACTAATACCATAATGAACCGCATCACCAGACAAATAGACGAAAATCAAAGCAGAGATCAAGTAGGTTTCAGAAAGAGTTACTCTACAATAGATCATTTATTCACTGTGACGCAAGTGATGAAAAAGTATGTTGAATTTAAGAAAACTCTATATATTTTATTTATTGACTACAGCAAGGCATTCGACTCTATTAAACATAACAAACTCTGGGAAGCCCTGGCAGAACAAGGTATCGATAGCAAATATATCAATATTTTGAAAGCTATTTATCTGAATTGTAAGGCAAGAGTAAGATTAGAGAAACCTGGAGAGTTATTCAACATAGAGAATGGCGTCAGACAAGGGGACACGATATCACCAAAACTATTTATTGCTCTACTAGAGTCTATATTTAGAAAGCTGCAATGGACGAACAAGGGGATAAATAGAAATGGTGAATATCTCTGTAGCTTAGCTTGCGCTTTGCTGATGATATAGTCATCCTGTCTGGAAACCACGAAGACTTGCAGGAAATGATATACTCTCTAAACTATGCATTTGCACACTCTAGGCTCCAGTATGGTATCATATTATGGGGGGGCCAGCACTGACGCATACCAATTATTCCTCGTACAAAAGAATTGTATTCGTATCCGTTATTTATAAAACTCGAAATCCTTACCTTGCCTTCTATTTATATTTTAGAGGCAGCACTTTTTGTTAGGAAAAACTTAAATTTATTTAAACACAAAGTAACGCGATCAGAAAGACGTCAAAACATTAACGAATTAGAATTACCGTGCGCAAAACTAGCCATGTTCCGAAATGGCCCCTATTATCGATGCATACAAATAGCTAACAAAATACCGGAAGAAATAAAAAACGAGACCAAAGATAATATATTTAAAAATAAACTTAAGAAATTATTAATCCAAAAATTCTATTATTCAATTGAAGAATTCTTCGATGATAAGACATTGCCAAAATAAATAATATAATTGAATAGAAAAGTATGTAATTATTGTAATAAATAAGGTTAGACCTGGTGGCATGAACTTATGAAAATGACCTATGTTATTTCAATAGTTTTCAAACATATGTAAATAGGCATGGATTATCAAACTAGATTTAATTCTTATTTTTTATTTATTTTTTAAGTTTTAATATGATGATATGATATGATGTACCCAACAGGGTTTATGTGAACTACAGCTGTAATGATGCTTATTTTAAGACCTTATGTAACACATAATTAATGCAATAAATGAATTAAATGAATTAAACGAAGAAAGTAAAAATAGTGGCTTAAGCATGAACACCGAAAAAACCAAGGTCATGACAAACGGATTAAAAACCCCGATATATGCAAATGGTCAGCAAATAGAATATGTCGATGATTACATATACTTGGTACAGAATATATGTTTCCAGGATAGAACAGGGAAAGAAATAGCAAGACGAATATCCCTAAGTTGGAAAATATATTGGGCACTTAAAGACATTTTTAAAGGTAATTTCCCACTTCACATTAAAAAGAAAGTAATGGACTCAAATGTTTTACCCACTCTAACATATGGCTGTCAAACTTGGGCCCCAAATGTAGATCACAGGACAAAGATAAGATCCTTGCAAAGAGCTGCCGAGAGAAGCATGATTGGAGTAAAACTTAATGACCGAGTCTGCCCGACGCAGACGAAATATGTCACGCTTATTGTGATAAAAATACGTGAGTGTTAACCGTTGCAATTTAATATCAGTATGTCTCACGAAAGTTTAAATTATACGAGTCAGAAACAGTCATATTAGATCTCAGACAAAAATTATCGATGCCCTAGAAATGATGGCTAAACTCAAATGGAAGTGGGCAGGCCACATCGCCAGAATTAACGATAATAGATGGAGCCACCTTATACTACTACACTGGTGCTTGATTGAAAAAGGTAAAAGAAAGAGAGGACGACCCGTCCGGCGATGGAGAGACGACTTATATTCATCTTTTCATATAAACTATAACTGTACTTTAAGTTAATGGAAATAAAGGCTTTTTTATTTTTGACGTGACAACGTCTTAAATTAGGTTGCGGCTGGGAGTCACTTATGAAAAAGTGTAACGCTCGGTAACGTTACGATGAGTCACCGAACGAGAGAGAGGCCCGCCGAATGCCTTGCGTCTCTCTCCCACTCAACTATGATCGGTCTGCCGCGCGCGCAGCACTAGAGAATTAGGCGCATTGAATCGGCGCATGCTTGTGTCTCTGTCTTTGTCTTTCTCGAACGTTGATAGTGTTAAGTAAGTTCCTATTGTGCAATTTAATTATATTCATATCAATAAATATTCTACCGAGAAAAAGACGTTGTCACGTAAAATCTTCGCCCGTAAAACCGACTTTTTTTATTATTATTAACACCATAACCCTACGTTTCGAGCCCTTTACAGCACTCGTTTTCACAGGGTTAAGATGATGACTAACCCTGTGAAAACGAGTGCTGTAAAGGGCTCGAAACACGGTCATGGTGTTAATAAACGCGATTAATCCTTTCTTAAGTGTTTAATTTTACCTACAGATTATTTTGAACTAGAAGCAAGGGTGGCGTCACCATACTATACAATTGTAAAGCACGAAGTACGAGTACGTACTGGAGTCTGGAGCATGTGCGTTTTCCCCTTATTGCCGCATTATCAGGCAGTCCGTCTGCTCAGGGGCCTTGCCATGACTGGTTTAGGTCCTAAACTGAGTCGCGTTAAGACGGCATGGTATGGCCCGAGGAAGCTTACTTGTATCTACTTCAGGATGCTGTTTGTCCTAATTGAATGTGATCAGCCTTTTATAAGTTTTTAAATAAATCTCATATCTTACACATGTCTGCTCATGCTTATAATGGCTTAAAGGGTAGGCACTTAAGCTTTACATAGCTCCCCAAGGCGCAACAAGCGTGAATCAAAAAATAAATATAAAGGCGTTTGTGAAACTAGGTCACCATGTGAACTCGCGTCAGCGTCAGGGCGTGTTCTGCTTCTGCACATGCTTTAAACATGGCAGGTTAAATATTTGACCAATTATTTGTTACTGCAAAAGCTAAAGGGATAACAATAATAATAAGTACAGTGACTTATTAGTAATCTATCATATTGCTTGCATTATTATTGTATGCATTTCATACAAAAAAATGTGCAATTAGACATTACACCATGAAATCAATTATTGTATCATTACGACCACATGATTTATGGAATAAATACCTGCTACAACCACACCAATTAATTAATGTATGTTATAAATACTGAATTTATTACTACAAACAGTACAAACGCTCAAAATCGAATCTTACCAAAAATTCAAGCTAGATGGAATATAAAATATAAATAAAGCCTGCATTTTAAAAATTGAATTGCATCATTTATTTACAATTTAATACCCATCGGACTAATTTGAAAAGCCTAAAATAAATATTTATAAAATGAATACTAGTTTGATCGTACCTATTGTCGTTTTCATACGCACCTCGTTCATCGCATTGTTTCATTCGTTTGCACGCGGAGCAAAGCCCTTGGCCCGTTTGGCTGTCAACACAGCGAATCCTCCTTTTTTTAAGGGTCGGCAACGCGCGTGTAACACCCCTGGTGTTGCAGGCGTTCATAGGCTACGGTCACCGCTTACCATCAGGCGGGCCGTATGCTTGTTTGTCACCGTCGTAGTATAAAAAAAAAAAACCTATATTGTAAAATTCATTGAAATGGCTAAAGCAAAGCCGTTTTTGAGAAACCACTAAAAATGTATATAAAATGAGCCTGAAAAAATACGATGGATTATTTGCCGCTATTGTACATAGAAAACATCCATAACTCGTGAGCAAATATTCCCGATAAAATCAAATAAATGCCCTTACCAGGATTCGAACCGAGTCTTCCAGATTCCTAGCAGTAAATTCAAATTCAAATTCAAATCATTTATTTGTTCAACATACGAGTAGGTGTGCATTACAAGATGTTAAAAATGTTTTTGTATCACTATGTCGTGCCTATTTGGCATACAAATATAACTGCTGGTATTTATATCTACTGTCTTAACATAATATCACAGATAAAAGTCAAATCATATACATGCAAAAAGTCAATAATTTATATTTCATAAGTCAGTCAAAAAATCTAGTAGGGTACCAATTAAGCTAGGGAGACCGTTATGTAATGGGACGATTGTTTAATCCATTGAACCAAATGTTTTAGCAGCAACAGGGCACACCCACAAATCATCCCGTTATCACGAGCTTATCATTTAATCAACACTCGCCTCCAATCCATTTCAAATTGAAATCTTATCAGCTACCTCAGTCACATACAGTGAAACCTGGATTAATGGGACTTTTTTTAGTGAGACAAATTTACAGGTAAATTTGTCTCAATTACATATTTTTATTAAATACATATTTTTACCGAAGTAATGGAATGTGTTTTTTATCAACAATACAGAATGAAGATATTAACATTTTACTTTGTCTTTGTATTTGGATACTTAAAACCCTACAAAATGTTATGTTTTGATTACCATTTATTGTCATGTCTGACTTACAGACGTAATAAATAAATTGATATTATCTCAATTGCAGAAGTGCCTACATAATTAATATAAATAAAACATTTAGCTAAAGTAGGTATTTTTACTATATTAACTCAGTATTCGCTAGGTCGCTTACAATGGGCCTCATAAGAAGGCTCAAAGTCACCCAAAGAGCAATGGAGAGAGCTATGCTAGAAGTCTCTCTGCGAGATCGTATCAAAAATGAGACCATCCGCAGCAGAACCAAAGTAACCGTTATAGTTCTCCGAATCGCTAAACTTAAGTGGCAGTGGGCGGGGCACATTGCACGTAGAACCGATGGCCGTTGGGGCGGAAAGGTTCTTGAGTGGCGACCGCGTACCGGAAGGCTCAGCGTGGGTAGGCCCCCCACAAGGTGGACTGATGACCTGGTGAAGGTTGCAGGAGTCCGCTGGATGCGGGTGGCGCAGGACCGGTCATTGTGGAAATCTTTGGGGGAGGCCAATGTCCAGCAGTGGACGTCTTTCGGCTGAAATGATGATGATGATGATGATCTCAGTATTAAAGGTAAATAAAATACACTCGCTCTCTCAATCATAGAGGAAATTATGACCTTAAAATCGAAAAAGCTAATCCCAGATCAGTGCAAAAGAATCGGGACCGCAGCGTAACTTCCAGATATGGAGGTTTCTCACTTATCTAGGTCCCACTTATCCATGTTTCACGGTACTTACATATATCTAATGCAAAATTAATCAACCAACAAGATACTCCAAAATAAATCTGATTGATGGACCTTTATCAATTATTTAAATACACTGATTGTCTCAATATAGGTACTTACAGTGATTTTTGTGTATAAATTCGGCGTAGCATATAATCATAACGAAATAGTCAATAGCTAAGTTGCTGGTGACTAGTGATTAGTGGCATACTCCGGTAGGGTTGCCCTAATATCTTGCCTTATAATTATATCTAGTCCGGAAATGAGGTGTTTGGTGTTGGTGGCAGCGTTAGCGGCGGTGTTGCCCGCCTCGCTGTCCTTGCCGGCCTTGCTGCCTGACCCTGGGGAGCTCGCGTACGTGCTCAGCGAGGATGAGTGGGATGCTTACCAAGATGCCTGGCTCGCCAACGAGTATCTCAAAAGGGGCGCCAACGCTACCTCGGCTCGTAGCTCTGGTAATTTGCTTCATTATTTATTTATTATTATTATTATTATTTTTTTATTTATTGGAAAACAAACAGCATGCAATTATACAGAATATAAACATTATGAATAATACAGGAGCCAAAACATTTATTCTGTATTTTCTAATTGTTACAAAAAGGTACACGTTTCATTTTAATTTGCTCGTACGTTGCAGTGTGCGTACCATGAGTTGCATTCGATTGCGACTGCGGCGTTCGAAAGTATGTCCGTCTCGCTCCTACCACTTGTCTGGCAGGAGCGAGACGGATCAGCCGGCCGCAGCCGCAATCGAATGCAACTCATGGTACGCACACTGATAGCTTTTAGCGGGTGTGATAGTTACAGCACTTTTCATAGTACCTAATGTACCTACCTATAGTTATTAAGTAAGATACTTAGCTCCCCTTGCGCCAACCAGGGATAACCATTAAACCGGTGTTAACTGTCAAATGTCAAATGAAATAAACGCTTAGCTAAAGGTTAATTGGCTAATCCTGGTTGGTGCAACCGGCCCTTAGATAGTTACTATTGCTTAACTTTTAGGTGACGGCTATTAATGATCAATATCTAATAGCTTATCCGGATTACATTTGTAATGCTTTACAATTCGTATTTTTCTCTTGACGATGTGGGTGAACATTTTGTAATACAAGCGGTATCAAAATTCGTTCACCTCTCGTGGCTTAAGAGAACAACGAGCAAATTTCCACTTTTTGAACTTTGCCTTTCGATTTTGTACGCAGTTACAAAAATTGTGAAAACTTGCCTGCGTGGTCTGACTGATTTAAACTATTATAAGGCGGTCTTCACATTGGATGTTTGTGATTGGGTAAGTGAGTAAGATATAATCGTTATAAGGTAAATGTAGGTATACTATTCCGGGACAGCACATTATGCCGTGGAAGTTTGGTTTTTGTCGTAAAATAAGGAATCAGGATTTAAAACAATACTTCATTAAGTACAGTTAAAATACTACCAAGAAACACAATTTTGATTGAATTTAATAAATTGTAAAGCCGTGAAACACTTCCAAAAGCGTCGTCGACAAAACACGATCGATTCGAGTTCGCGCGGAGAGTTCCATAGGCCTGGTTTTAGAAGATACCATGACCATAACTATTAAAAAATGTATTATCTTTGTAGCACTTACGACTCATACGATACATCCTTTTAATGAGGGGATATGATGTTTAAAAAAAACGAAAATAATTTTTTTTAGCAAAAATGTTCTTAAAAACCCCTATTCCTTGTTTAATACCTATTTATCGATACCTCACACTCTCAATTTTTTCCAATTGTTATTATAAAATTACAGCTTTCTAGGACTAACGGCTACTAAGATTATCCGAAGATGGATTTGAATATTTGAAATTTTTTGATTGTTTTCTATTCAGAATCGCGAGCTCTTTCAATCCCAGTAAGAGAAAAAAAGTGTCCCAAGATTTGTTTTCCATTTCGCCACCATCATTTCATAGATTTAGTATGGCGGTAGCGCAATGGAAAGTTTGAAAAATGTATGGAAAATTTAGGACATACTAAAGATTGAAAGAGCTAGCGATTCTGAGTAGAATAGAGATAAAAAATTCCAATTTAGCAAAAAAATATTTTTCTACAACAAAAAATAAAAATGCCTAACTAGAAGGCTGCACAATTGATTGTACAGTTAGGGAATGCAACCGGGAAATATTTGAAATGAGAATAAACTTAAATACCTTACTCTGGGACTAGGTCGATGTTTGCAAGATTATCCCAAGATATTGATTTATTTTAAGGCCATACAACGAGACAATCTTTTAATACAGTCACGCAGACACGCACTGTCGATAACCCGCTAGATGGACTCTCTATTCGTAACGTAGCTGCTATCCTCTAGAAAACGTTAGGTCATTAGAAGCGAACTGCAGCACGGAATGTTTCACTTTCCATACCACCGATCGCTACACGCTAAGTACCTAAATAGTAGCCAATCCCAACGTTTTCTAGCTTTGTAGGTGTGTTATAGTCTGAATACTAAGAGTGCTATCACAAAATCCGCCCGCTCGCATTTCAATATTATTACCGCCAGTTGCGCTACTTGCGCTCCGAACGCGCATCTGTGTGCGGACACTGCGGACACACACTACAATCAGGTATACAAACTTATTATCGCCATGCTCTTCGAACGGCATAGCAGGTGCGGTTAGTGCGAACGGGAGCGAGCATTCATTGACTGTAACTATTGTAAGCACCGTCGCGAGGCTAATGGCGTCGCGACGCTTGACGCGCGGACCAAACATTATTGATACTTGCGCCAGAACATCAACTATTACTTGGTGTTAGAAAATGTACGAGTAATTTGTATATTTGTTTTGTGTTTATCATAAGATTAAAAATAGTTTTATTCAAACGTCAAATGTCTCTAAATAGTATCCGAAGTTATTTTGGAATAGGATTTTGTTTTCTGCCTCCGGATCCAATTCATTGTTTTCATATTCATACATATATTGGTACATTTCTAAGCATACCTAACTACTAAAAAGTTTTTTTTTTCAAAATTTAAACTCAATCTGAATTCTATTTTGGGGTGGTGATATTATATTGAAGGTTACAAAGCCGATAAGATGAAAAAAGGGACGTGTAATTAAATAATTTTATTTAAACGTTTTGTAATTTTAACTGAAATCCGGAGGCATATTTTGGGCGTTTTTATTATTTGTTGTAAAAAAATCATTTTTTGAAAATATGAAAAGTTTTAATTGTTTTCTATTCAGAATCGCGAGCTCTTTCAATCGCAGTAGGAGAAAAAAAGTGTTCCAAGATTTGTTTTCCATTTCGCCACCATCATTTCATAGATTCAGTATGGCGGTAGCACATTAGAAAGTTTGAAAAATGTATGGAAAATTTAGGACACTTTTTTTCTCCTACTAGGATTGAAAGAGCTGCGATTCTGAGTAGAATAAATATAAAAATTTCTAATTTAGCTAAAAGTGATTTTTGTACAACAAAAAATAAAAATGCCGTTTTTTGAGTTCCATTTTTTTGTCAAATATCTACTTGTGGCACATCATCTGATAGGTCCTTAGAAATAAGTTAAAGGTCTCTTGTACAAAAAATTGGTTGATCCAGTATCGGGAGGTCCAAAAAACCGGCCAAGATCGAGTCGGACTTGCCCACCGAGGGCTCCGCACAAAAGTGGCATGGAACTCTCAGTGTACGGCAGTTTCAGATTTGGATTGCGTTGATGTAGAAGTTTGGGTTTTTTTGCAGCTTCAAGGGACCGCAGACCTGTGTATATTATGGTATTAATTTTAACTTGCAACCTTTACTCGTTCCCGAGATAAAGGGTCTGGACAGACAGACGGGCGGACGGACGGACGGACGGACGGACGGATAACAAAGTGATCCTATAAGGGTTCCGTTTTTTCCTTTTGAAGTACGGAACCCTTTTTTTTTTTTTTTTTTTTTGACGGAGTGGAGAATGCAGTTACGCACCGTCCCCCGACCTCGGGTAGGTCATTTGGGGGGTGTGTAGGACTCGCCGCTCCGTGCTTCTTCTCCTAGCGAGAAGGAAGCAGAGCGACCCTACCCACTAAACTCCACTCCGGCGTTTCCCTCCTGGCCGTTGATGAGGGCACCATGGGATCGAATATTCCACCACAGTGCCCTGCGGCGGCCCCGGCTTTGAGCACGGGGCACCCGCACAAGGAGGGGGAGGTCAGAAACGCTTTGACCTCCCCCCCGACGACGTGGGGCCGTGCAATGCGGGACCCGATCCCGCTGGCCCCATTAAGGGTCTTGGCGAATGAAGGCCATACGCCTTCGACCCCGCCGCCTGCGACGGAGCGGGGGAGCGTCTATCGCGTTTTCCCGCTCCCTTTCCGCTGCCTCCTTCTGCGACATAACCTCTTCGCAGAAGGAGGCCACCGCTTCCCAATTCCTCTCGCTGCTCAGCATCGAAGCGATGACGCTGTGCAGCGAGAGGTCCGTCAGTCCTGTCGTGCCCTCGAGGGCCGCCCTCTCTGACGCCCAGCGGGCGCACTCCGCCATGGTGTGCTGGGCAGTGTCGTCCTCCTCCCAACATTCCCAGCACCGGGGCACCGGCTCTCTGCCTATCCGGTGCAGGTAGTGCCCGAAACAACCATGTCCGGACACTACCTGCGTTAATCGGAAAGTGAGTGCCCCCTTCTTTCTGCTGACCCACTCGTCCAGCACTGGGAGGATAGCCCCGACCGTTCTTACGCCGTATGGGCTATCCTCCAGGGCCCCCCTCCAAAGTCTCATTAGGCGCTCTTGCGCCTCGCGGGCCGCCAACATACCCTCTTCAGGGTCCGGCAGTACCCCTGCCTCCCTCACCTCCGCTCTCCACCGATGCCTTTCGGCCAGCACCCCTGCATCCAGCTCCCAGGGCGGGGTGCCGGCAAGGAGGCACGCCGCCGCGTGTGAGGTGGTCCTGTAGGCCCTTGCCATACGCTGGGCCACCACCCTCTGTGGCCGCCGGAGGAGGGCGCGGGTCCGGTCGTTCAGTCTGCCTGCCCATATTGGCGCCCCGTAGAGCGCCATGCTTCTAATCACGCCCGCGTACAGCTTCCTGCACGGGGCATTGGGTCCGCCCAAGTTGGGCAGCAACCGGCCCAGCGCGGAGGCAGCACCCACGAGACGGGGAGCCAGTCTCGTGAAGTGCTCCTCGAAACTCCACTTTTGGTCCAGGACAAGGCCCAGATACTTGATGTGGGCCCTGACCTGGACCCTCTCCCCTCCCACTCTCAGGGCGGTGTCTCCCATCAATCTCCAGCCCCTCCCACCCCCGAGGACCATGGCCTCCGTCTTCTGGAGGGCGACCCGTAATCCCAGGAGGCCTATGCGGTGGACCGTGAGTTCGGTCGCCACCTCAGCCCTCCTGAGCACTTCCTCCAGCTCCCGCCCTCGTACGGCCACCAGTGTGTCGTCCGCGTAACACACTGTGGTCATTCGCGGGAGCTGTACCCCACGGATCACCCAGTTATAACCGAGGTTCCACAGGAGGGGACCCAACACCGATCCCTGTGGAACCCCGCACGCCATAGCCCTCTCGTTCCTGACACCGCCCTGCTCGTAGAGCACTACCCGCTCTGTCAGGTAGTGCTCCACCACCCTCCTTAGGTAGGGAGGCACTCCATGACAGCGGAGTGCCTCACCTATTACTGGGTAGGGGAGGGAGCCAAAAGCGTTGGCGATGTCTAAGGACACCGCCACCACCCCCTCGCCCCTGCTTTCGGCCTGTGCCTCGAAGGCTTTTAGGGCGCCCACCGCGTCGATTGTCGACCGCCCCTTTCGGAACCCAAACTGACTCTCGTCCAGGTCCGGGCCCGTCTCCGCTAGGTGCTGCTGTATGCGGGCAGCCAGGATTCTCTCAAAGAGTTTCCCAACCTCGTCCAGCAGCACAATGGGGCGGTAGCCTGAAGGAAGTACGGAACCCTAAAAATGTGAAAGCTTTAGGAAGTTAAGATATAAGACAACCTTACCACGAAACTTATTTTGAACGAATTTGTTCAAAATAAGTTTCGTGGTAAGGTTGTCTAGCCGTTTTTGCAAAAAAACTATTAATTGCTAACATACAGTTAAGTCCCTTGATATTTTGAAGACACTTATGCCTTTTTGCTTGCACAATATTTATGTCGTATAACGCTACAAAACCCTCAATTATGCTTGGTCCGACACGCTTTTGGCCGGTTTTATTCCGGATTTTGCTCATATAGCAATATGATTATCCCGGACTAGGGCGGTGGCACCAGTAATGGACAAGGAACCAGTAACGTACAGTCACTTTTATTATGAGGAAATAAGTTTCATGCATTTATTTTGTGTCAACCAATTGACAATCATATGACATTTCAATTAAGAATATAGTGTCCATCACTCCTGTCTGTCAGCTTAAAGTGTTCATAATGGGTACCGTCACCCTAATACACCTAAAATTTCTCCATACTGTCCGTCTTAATAAACACTCTGTATTACTGAAAGTATCTAGAAGGGTTGGTTGCGGTACAATCACATTCGATAAAATCATTTCAAATTTTTATTTCAAACAGGTCTATAATATAGTCAAAAATGTAAAATGCTTATCTCAGTAGTTGGTCGCGGTTTATTCACTTTTCCAAACGCTTCCAGCACGTACTCGTGCAACAAAACAAGCAAATTGTACAGTCCACAGAGAACAACACAGGTCCTACCTCTAGGAGCGCGCGCGCGGTACTGAGGACTAGGCTAGCGCGGATTGGATTTTATACACCATTTGAATATTTAAAAAAAATACGAAATTTAAACAAAAAGTGATTTTTTCGATTTCAGCATGTTCTTAAAAGAATAAACTTTAATGTTGTATACAAATCATCCCAATATTTTGTCAAAATTACTGCGAAAATCCCTGCGTTTGCAGTGTATTTTTATCGAAAAATGTGCATATTCAAAGTCGAACTAGATAGGTATCTGTGTAAATTATTGGAAATATGAGGCCTATAAGTTAAATAAAACCATGTTGCAATATTATATCAACCTAGAAAAACATGTGTTTTCATGTATCATGTTAACAATAATCGAAGTCAAACTTCTGTCTCCGTACGCTTTTCAGAAAACAACTGCCAATAATTGTATAGTAAAAGTAAAAAAATTGAGTTTTACTCAAATTAGAAGCTTACAAGTTAAACACTAGGAAATAAGCTATCAAACATAGTTAACAACTTTAACAAACAGCTCACAGTTTCTTTGTATTTCAACGTCAAAAAACAGCTTTTGTTGCTTTTCCGTACAAACCGTATTGATGGCCTCTTAAATGATCACTGAACTGAACGCCTAAGAGAACGCCCTTTTTATATGCAGGTTGTGCTCTAAGAGTGAACGGCGATCTTGGCCAGCCGCAGCCGGTGTACATGCGCAGCAACCAGTACGTAGAGGCGACGGGCACTACTGGACAGGTGCACTTGAATGTGGGCGAGGAGCTCCTCGTGGCCTGCACGGGCTCCGGCAGGGTTATCGTGCACCCTAACTCTTTCATAGTTAACCAGGAAGCCGTTAGTATTTTAAACTTATATTTATCTCGGTGGAAAAAGAAAGGTGGTGCTTTATTTGTTTACCTAGTTGTTTAGCATTGCGGGTAGTATCTATATCTGTAGGTCTGAAAAGGCGAACATATATTATTAACTCTTAACTTTTATGGTTTTTTTTTCAGTTAACCGCTTATGGCGACAGGATTTAACTGGTTTAGTTTTCACTGTTGCTTTATTTAAAGAGATAAAACGGGGAAACTTGATGTTATTGGGATTAATCAGGTTTACTTCTGCCGGACGGTCAGGATTATTTTAAACCTTTCTTTTCGCTATGTGTTTCGCTGCCACCATGTTTCTAGCTACAGAAAATATAGCATAGCGTGCGTTGACTAAGATGGAAGGGTCTTTTCAGAGGGAAAGAAAAAAAAGGGTTCCATAATGTTACTATAAGGGCGACTTTTTGTCTTACATCGTGTAAAAACCCTTTCATCTTTATTCAACTCGTACGGCAATTATATAATAATATTGTACTTATAGCGAGTGTCGTGTGTCCGCGACAACATAGTGTCCGGCTCGGGTTGGCTGAGCGGCGACAGCGAGTTTGTGGGGTTGACGTGCTCCTCCAACTCGCAGTACGAGGCCCGGCCCACCGACCAGCGCTGCTACGGTGACAATCTGGTTGTTGAGTAAGTGAGCTGACATGTTGTACTTACAGCGAGTGTCGTGTGTCCGAGGCAACATAGTGTCCGGCTTGTGTTCGTGGGGTTAACGTGCTCCTTCAAATCGCAGTACGAGGCCCGACCCACCGACCAGTGGTGCTACGGTGACTATCTGGTTGTCGAGTAAGTAAGCTGACATATTGTACTTACAGCGAGTGTCGTGTGTCCGAGGCAACATAGTGTCCGGCTTGTGTTCGTGGGGTTGACGTGCTCCTCCAAATCGCAGTACGAGGCCCGGCCCACCGACCACTGGTGCTACGGCGACTATCTGGTTGTCGAGTAAGTAAGCTGACATATGTCATGTGTCCGCGAGAACATAGTGCCCACAGTGGGCATGTTGCGCACTATGTCGCGTCGCCGCTCAGCCAAGCCGAGCGGCGACGCGAGATCTTGGGGTTAACGTAGTTGGGGGTTAAGAGTAAGTAAGCTGCATTTGATGATGTCCTGCAATATAACTAAATTGAGGATGACATTTGAACGGGCTCATATAAAAATTTTAATATTTTTTACACCATGCTTTTTTTATTGTATTTTAAAAGTGACCCGGCCTTATTGGAAGAATCCTTAATCCTACAATTTTCTGCTGCTGCTATAACGTGGTAGCCACCGGCTAATTGAAAATAAATTAAATCTCGATCTATATTTTAGGATTGGTTTCGTGGTATCTGGTGTGTGGAGGCCTTTGCTGTGGTCTTGCTTCGACCAGAGCCGCCTGGAGGTGCTGTACGTGTGGTACGAGCAGAAGCCCCAGAACGGACACCATCAGACTGGAGTTACTCGACCTGGGTGGTTAGGTGAGCGCTGAGTACTAATAGTAGTAGGGACACGCTCGAAACTGTTCGAAGAATATGCTCGCTCTGTGTCGCTTCGTGGCGGTAATCAGACACAGATGTGACTGGAGATCTGTATCCATTTCTAATTCCCGCAATAGATCAACGAACTTGTGACAGATAGATCTGGTCTGATCTCATGTCTGCACACGAGATCTGAGACATTCCTTACTTAACAGGCCTCGGTACGTAATCTACTATTCTCAAATGCTTTACATAAACTTCATCTTCTCAAACCTATCTATTTGCAGTGGGTGGTATGTACCCCGGCGTGTCTGGCGGCATTGACACATACTACACCCAGGCGCAGCAGTTAGTGACCATCGCTAACCTGGTTGGCCAAGAGCTCGCCGAGAAGTACATCAGCGTGAACCAGAGATACTTGGCGCGTGGCCACTTGGCGGCCAAGAGCGACTACGTGTTCGCCACCGGCCAGCGGGCTACGTTCTTCTTCATCAACGCGGCGCCCCAGTGGCAGCCGTTTAACAACGGGAACTGGGACTGGGTTGAACAGGTTATTTTTCAATTGTTTTACGCAAGTGTATGCAGGCTTCCTCGCAATACGTATGTAATAATATTGCGTATTCACCAAAAAGCAAATAACTATATGATAATATATTTCGTACATAAATTCCGAATAATTCAGTGGCACGATCCGGGGTTTGAACAGAGGATCGTATACCGGTATTATTTTCATACAGATTAACCGGTACATATTTCATTTCGGTAGTTCAAGTGTTGATTTATACTTTAACATTTTATTCAGCTAGTCTCATTAATTATTCTTGTTACCTAATTACCAAATTAGAATTGAATGGGGCAGTATTTCGATTTATAGTTGTACCGGTAACGATCCCTGTTTCAGTCACGTATAGTCACTCACGCATAGCTTTCTTAAATCAATATTATGTTAACTGTTTTGTAAAGTAGGTATCTTTTACCTTTTTTTTCAACGGACTTCGAAAATTCGGCGGAGATGGTTATGATGTTCGTCTGTTCGTGTTCTTTTTATGTATGTTCACCGATTACTCCCGTCTCCCGAGCTCCGTCGTCCGATTTGGCCGAATTTAGACTTCAAACGTATCAGTTGGTAACGCTTTGTGGTGGGTGGTCACCTCCATTTGTTTGCTTACCCATCCTTTCTGAAACTTACAGCAAATTGAAATGGATACATTTTATTTTTCTCTTTTTGAAGTCGGTTTTATTTTTTGTTAATTTTTATTTCTGTATCGTATCGTCCCCAGAACAACCGTGCGCGCATCGCAGAAGCTGGCTACAACACCATCGTCTACTGCGGCACGTTTGGCGTGAGCGTAGTGCGCGACGCCAACAACATGCACCACGAGCTCTACCTGTACACTGATGAAAACAACAATAAGCAACTGCCTGTGCCTCGGTATTTCTATAAGGTAAACATGGTTACTGAGCTCATATCTCGCCGAGGTCGGCTACAACACAATCGTCTACTGCGGCACGTTCGGCGTGAGCGTCGTGCGCGACGCCAACAACGTGCACCACGATCTCTACCTGTACACTGATGAAAACAACAGTAAGCAACTGCCCGTGCCTCGGTGTTTCTATAAGGTAACATTGGCACTGGGTTCACATCTCGCCGAGGACGGCTACAACACCATCGTGTACAGCGGCACGTTCGACGTGAGCGTCGTGCGTGCACCACCAGCTCTATCTGTACACTGACGAAAACAACAATAAGCAACTGCCCGTGCCTCGGTGTTTCTATAAGGTAACATTGGCACTGGGTTCATATCTCGCCGAGGTCGGCTACAACACCATTGTGTGCAGCGGCACGTTCGACGTGAGCGTCGTGCGTGCACCACCAGCTCTACCTGTACACTGACGAAAACAACAATAAGCAACTGCCCGTGCCTCGGTGTTTCTATAAGGTAAACATGGTCACTGAGTTCATATCTCGCCGAGGTCGGCTACAACACAATCGTCTACTGCAGCACGTTTGGCGTGAGCGTCGTGCGCGACGCCAACAACATCCACCACGAGCTCTACCTGTACACTGATGAAAACAACAATAAGCAACTGCCGGGCGTCGGTATTTCTATAAGGTAAACATGGTCAATGAGTTCATATCTCGCCGAGGACGGCTACAACACTATCGTGTACAGCGGCACGTTCCACGTGAGCGTCGTGCGTGCACCACCAGCTCTACCTGTACACTGACGAAAACAACAATAAGCAACTGCCCGTGCCTCGGTATTTCTATAAGGTAAGTTCAATAAGTAATACTAAGTTACCAGAGTTTTTTTTTTATTGCAAAGGGAAACAAAAAGCATATAATTACCTACACATAGAGTATAACAAATACAGTTATTGCAAAGGGAAACAAAAAGCATATAATTACACACAGAGTATAACAAATATAGTTATTGCAAAGGGAAACAAAAAGCATATAATTACACACAGAGTATAACAATAGTACATTACATACCAAGGCCGTTTAAGTGGGAAATGCCTCGGTTTCCATGTAATTGTCGGCCGAGGCGAAGCCGAGGTCGACTAACATGTGATCCGAGGCTTTCCCATTTACCGGCCGAGGTTTGTATACTATTTTTCAGCCCGACGGAGCCGGGAGGCGGCTATTTAGTTTTGCGTAAAGTGGCGCTTACCGACCGGAGGACTGAAAATACAGTTATTGCAAAGGGAAACAAAAAGCATATAATTACACACAGAGTATAACAAATACAGTTAATGCAACAGCCAAAACAGTTTCCACTACTATATTTATACCTACAATATTTTTGCTCTGAGAGAAGTGAAAATAAAAACATTAATAACATAATTACAACTTACATCACTGACAATATTTAAAACAATGTATGAATTATATACAATTTACAAATTCCAAAAGATCAAGAAGAAGCATTTAATAATTTTTGTTCAAAATTACTCCACACTCACACCAAGGAAAGGTGCAAACCTCAGGCAAACCTCGAATTGGCCACTTTGGGATAGACGTGTACGTGTGATAGTTGGACCATGCATCCTGTCTAGTTTTAACGCGAAGTATGGCATTTTCGTTAACGTAAAGTTAGCATGGTCGCACTCTATAACGTGTATCCCTGAGTCTCGAAAGCGTTAGGAATTTCGAGATCGAGACAATTGCCGAGTTTCTTTTGACTATTATCATGAGCTCTTCACAAAATTAGTATTTTTGGGGACAAAACTAATACTTTTAAAATAAATTTAGCCGGCGGTTACGAGGATAGACAATGGAGAAAAGATTTTTAAGTTCGAATATGCGATAAATCAGTCCAGGGATTGCCGAGATATATAGGTCATTAGATGCAATAAGTAAAGAATTCACACGCCTCACTCAGTTTTTAAATAAAATTTATTATAACTTATACATTGTATCGTGCATCGGTTAGTCAATTTTAAGTCCTGTTATCAAACGTAAGTATATAATATTTTAGTACATTACCTACTTAGGTCATACTGAAAGTTTCTGGATTCTTGGAAACTGTATGATGGTTCATACAGTCTATAGTTGTACATAGTTGCAAACATTTTTGAATACCTATCACCTTTCTTAACGCTTTCTGACAATGTCTACAAATTTTCAATACAATCCAACCAGTCTGAAAAGCTCACGGCCCATTTTTCCTAGGTCACTTTTTGTATGTTTTTAAGTTTTCATACTTTAGTATGGGGGGTCGTGGGGAGTCCTCTCAAATTATAGCTTTATATATTATAGCAAAAAAAATTACCCCCCTCTTTACGTGTATGGGAGGTACTCTACAAAGAAATTATAATCATTTTTTATTTTACCACTTTGTTGGCCACCGATATACATATTCGTACAAAATTACAGCTTTCTAGTACTTACAGTCACTGAGATTATCCGCGGACGGACGGACAGACAGACAGACAGAGCGAAACTATACGGGTTCCTAGTTGACTACGGAACCCTAAAAACGATAGCGATTAAATTTATAATACCTACTACAAGCAGTCGGGTTCAAGCAGTGGGTTGATTCTGATAATAAAAAATTTAGCTCGTTTCTGCTTTATTACTGACTGACCCCATATTGAGACCCCACAAAACACTTGTAAAAATAATACGCTTGACAATCTTGACATACAATTTTGAATTCGTCAGAAATCCTAAAATACAGGTGATTGAGGTCAGAGAGCTTATTTTCAGAAAATAAATTATTTTTTATACTGCATGATCTCTAAGTAGGTATCTAAGTAAGCCATATGTTAGATTGTCACTTACTGCTAAAAACGCATACATTATGTGTATTACAATTTTTAATAAGTTGCCAGACCTATTTAAAAATATGCCTCTTAATTTGTTTCAGTTAAAAATAAAGGTATCTATGGCTAATAGAAAAATGTTTTTATAGCATTAATGAATATCTAGACTACACATAACTTTCATGAGTCCTATTATTTTTTTTATATGCTATAGGGGGCAAACGAGCAAACGAATCGCCTGATGGTAAGCGATTAACGTCGTCCATGGACACCCGCAACACCAGAGGTGTCGCAAGTGCGTTGCCGGCCTTTAAGGTGGGAGTACGCTCTTTTCTTGAAGGTTTGAAGGTCGTATCGGTCCGGAAACACCGCTGGCGACAGTTCGTTCCACAGTTTAGTTGTGCGAGGCAGGAAGTTTCGGGAAAAGCGCACAGTTGAGGACTGCCAACCATCTAAATGGTGAGAGTGGAAATATTGTCGCGTAGGGCGATGGCGGAAAGAAGCGGCAGGGATTAATCCGAACAATTCCTTGGAACACTCCCCATAATACATGCGATAGAAAATGCAGAGTGAGGCCACATCTCTACGCAGCGCCAAGGGATCAAGCCGATCAGAAATACGTTGGCAGTTGACAATTCGAGCTGCTCTCCGTTGGATGCGGTCTAGAGGAAGAAGCTGGTACTTAGGTGCCCCTGCCCAAAGATGAGAGCAGTATTCCATATGCGGGTGAACCTGCGCCTTATAAAGCTGTAGGCGATGGGCCGGCGTGAAATACTGCCTCGATCTATTGAGCACACCGAGCTTCTTCGAGGCCAATTTGGCCTTACCCTCTAGGTGGCCGCGGAACTGGACTTCACTCGAGATGTCAACGCCAAGGATTCCAATACTGGCTGTGGCAGATAGGGGAGTGCTCTCAAAACGAGGTGACGTGACAAACGGAAGTTTTTTCGCGGTAAACACGCAAACCTGTGTCTTTGTAGGGTTAAAACGGACCAAATTAAGTCGACCCCAATCTGAGACTTCTTTTAGGGAGGTCTCAATTTCGGACACAAGTTTGTTCCGGCTCTCAATGACGTTTTCCCGGGAAATATTGGCGCGGCCGGTGTAGGAGGCATCACCCGTACTATCATCAGCATAACAATGAATGCCGCTAGTTTGCAACATGTCATTGAAATGCAGGAGGAATAGCGTGGGTGATAGCAAACAGCCTTGAGGGACACCAGCATTCACAGACATTGAGTCAGGGCATTCACCGTCAACTACGACCTTAATGCTTCTGTCTGCCAGAAAACTGCTGACCCATTCGCATAATTTCCCGGGGAGCCCATAAGATGGAAGTTTCGAAAGAAGTGCTTTGTGCCAAACGCGATCGAAGGCCTTCGCTACATCCAAACTAACTGCCAGTGCCTCACCTTTACTCTCTATCGCCTGTGCCCAGCAATGTGTCAGGTAAACTAAAAGATCACCAGCCGAACGACCCCTACGCAAACCGTATTGTTGGTCACTCAGCAGCTGGTGATCCTCTAGGTACCAGAGGAGCTGACGATTGATGATGGACTCCATAATCTTAGAGAAAAGGGAGGTTATAGCTATCGGCCTGTAGTCGGATGGATTTGAGCGGTCGCCTTTTTTAGGGATCGGGTGCACCAAAGCTGACTTCCACGAACTCGGGACTACGCCAGAAGAGTAGGAAAGCCTAAAAAGACGCGTTAAGACCGGCGCCAACTCAGGAGCACACATCTTGAGAACAATCGCAGGGATTCCATCAGGCCCACTGGACTTATGGGTGTCGAGGGAGCGAAGAGCCTTACGCACAAAGCTTTGGCGGAACTGTACATCTGGCATACAGCTCTCGCACCGCGGTATAGTCGGCGGCGCTTGTCCCCCGTCATCCAAAGTCGAGTTGGACGCAAAAAGCTTACCCAGTAGATCGGCTTTGTCTTTTGCGTCGTGCGCCAACGAATCATTTCCCGTGTGCAGAGGTGGAAAAGACGGCGTGCAGAAATTCCCCTGGATGGCTTTGGCAAGAGACCAGAACGCACGAGTTCCCGAGGGGAGACGCTCTAGTTTCTCGCCAATCCTACCAATGTGCAACGACTTTGCTCTGGCAATGGCTCTTTTGAAGGACCTGGACGCAAAGTTAAACTCCTTTTTTAAAGCGCTGGTCTTTACATCCTGTACCGCCGCTGCATTTACCCAGGCTTGGTAGCACTCCAGCTTTCGGCGAGACGCCTTTTTGCAGGAGCGATCAAACCAAGGCTGGGTTTTGCCACCAACAGGTACCGCAGAGGATGGAACGAAAAGTTCCATTCCCTGAAGCACCACGTCAGCAACAGAGTCAGCAGCGATATCAGGATCATCCGGCGTGAAGCAAACCTGCCCCCACGGGTAAGACGCAAAGAACACCCGCATCCCGTCCCAGTCTGCTGACTTATAGTGCCACACACGGCGGCTACAAGCAACTCGCCGACGCGGCGGGCACGTGAGAGGCACTGTACTCCGGATGAGGCAATGATCCGAGGAACCGAGAGGGGCTGCAACGGAAACATCATAGCCAACCGGGTGAGAAGTCAGCAGAAGGTCAAACAGGGAAGGTTCCTGGCTCTCCACATCTGGGATTCGCGTAGGCGCAGTAACCAGTTGTGTCAAGCCGTAGGTCAGAGCAAAGTCGTGAACAGATCTCCCCGCATGATCAGTCTTGCTGGAGCCCAGCCATTCGGCATTATGGGCGTTAAAATCGCCAAGAACGATGATCTCAGCGGATGGGATCTGCTGCTGCACTGAATCCACAGCCGTTTGAATCTGCTCCAAGAGTCGGTCAGTTTCGGCATCACCGCTATGGGACCTATAGAGGCACGAATAGACGTGAGGATGATCATCACAATCAACACGTAGCCATAAAGGAAAGGTCCCTACCTTCAAGATTGCTGAGGCGACGAGAACTGATATCGCCTCTAACGTACACACGCACTCCAGCCCTAGGCAGAAAGGAATGCTCTAGTTCATACCCAGGGTAGGAGAGGTATTTTGTGTCCGCTGGAGACGATATCTGCGTCTCTGTCAGAAAAAGCAAGGCCGGCTTAGCTGTCTCGAGGTGATGATGGACAGCATTAAGATTAGAATGCAAACCCCTGATGTTGCAGAAATCCACAGCGAGCGTCGCAGGGGCTGCCGCAGCCGTCTTGCTCTTGCCTCGGGAGGATGGCGGATGGCGGAGCGCGGATTTGCCCCCCCAGAGTACGAAACGGGGCGCTCTCGGCGTCCACGCTCAGGCACGACATTACCTGAGCATGAAAGCCCAGAAAGGGATTCTCCAGCGCTAGAGCAGCTGGTACCCTCCTGGGGTAGCTTATTAATCTGCGTTGTCATCGTCATTAAGGGGGAGGTTGGGGGGATTGGAGCTCTGGAAACCTTACTCACCGTGAGGAACACAACACCACATACCTACAAAGTAAGTAGTGATTTTATTATGGCTTCGGTATTCTGTAAGGTGGAGGTACTTCCCCAGTCAGGCTGCTCCAGATTCAAGCGAGATGACGTTTCGCTGTGCCCTACCTCACTTGTTGGACGTAGTTTAAGGACATACCCGGGTCCAGCTATTGTATTATGTGTTATAAGTCTTTTGTATGTAGTAATTAGTAGACAATAATAAATAATGGTATATAAATAATGAATGTATGTACACCTGAAAAGGTAAAGATTTAGTGAGACAAATGTATAACTGTAGATATATGTCACCATCACATGTAACCTAATTCTTACATACAATAAATACTTGATGGGGTGTCCTTGGTTCCTTGGAGTTTGGGACGGATGCTAGTGTGGGATGCTACCTGTGTAGACACGCTGGCGCCGTCCCATCTCCAACGAACTAATGTAAAAGCGGGCGGAGCGGCTGAATGCGCCGAAATTTTAAAACGTAATAAATATAAGAGCCTGGGCAGAGAGTATCTTTTTGTACCATTCGGGGTCGAAACTCTTGGTCCATGGGGTCCCAGCGCACGCAAATTTTTCGTAGAAATCGCGAAACGTCTGGTTGATGTTACTGGTGACCGAAGAGCTGGTGGCTTCCTCGCACAACGTATCAGCATTGCGATACAACGAGGAAATGCCGCCAGCATCCTAGGTACAATGCCTCAAGGACCTACTTTAGATTTAAGGTAGGTAGAGGTAGGTAGTTAGGTAATTTACACTTACTGTATATATTTTAAGTAGTGTTAAGTTTGAGAGAAAGATTCTCTGGATTGTAATCCAGAGAATCTCTCTTTGAAACCTGAGCCAGTGGTTCATCCTGTGCTGGAATGGGATCATAGCTGTATTTTTTTGAAGCCTCCCGTTGAGTCGTCGTAGACCTCACATCGCTTAGACATTGCTGTAACTGTTCGTCTGTGTAATCAATGTAACGACGACTTCCTGGCTTCACGCCAATTGTGATTAAAATACGTGAGATTCGACCGTTTTTTTTCCATATTCATGTCAGTATGACTCACGGAAGATTAAATTGTACTATGCAAATGCGTGAAAATTTGTCAGTGAATCATATACAAAGAATCAGTTGGTATTACAAGTTATACATATATTGCATGCAATTAGATCACGCTGCCTTGGATATCGTAGGTAAAAATTATTTATAATATTTTACATACGATCAAAATTAACCCTTTCTTATATTTGATATATTTAAATTAAATTGATTTATAACGCCTTAAATAATTTCATTCCGGCAATCATCACGAGAAAGGCGACTTTATTTAGAAATTGCCAGTCTTTCTAAGTAACTCCTCCTTGTCCCAAGTAATATAATCCAACTAAGCAGAAAGCAGCTGCGCCCTCATATTTTACATACAAGTTTATGACATTTGGTAACTTACATATTTTGGCTTATTGTTTCCGTGCTCTCCGATCCGATCGACTTTCATACAAAAAAGCATAGCCGGCACGGCACGGCGCCGGACGGGCCTTCCAATCTGTCAGAGCTTGGGGCTCTGTGATCACGTGATGCCTTCCATACTAATAAAAGCCCCGTCCCGTCCGGTCCCGTCCCGTCCCATCCTAGTGAGAGTCATCCTTTATACTCTTTGATTTATATCACATAAGGATCTCAGTTATATATCTGTTACGATTGATAACAATCAAACACATCACATAAACTCACCTGCTTTCTTGGTTTCGTGAAAAAGTTTGCACATAATATTTTCGCGCAGTTTACTGGTAGCAACTTGTGACGAAAATGATGGATTGACCAATCAGCTTTGTTAAAGTGAAACTGTTATACCGACCGCCCCATACGGTATTCTATCGATGAGTAGCGCGAACTACATCCATAGCTCATGACGTGCGGCGTGGCGGGAAGTTTAATATTTTTCCGTTTTGGGCCAAAGTTGCCCCCTAGGGTTAAAGTACCCCGATGTTACGGTATTGTGACAAACGAGCAAAATTAGTGGTCACGAGTGAGTAACCCAACACTACATACCTAATAGCTTACGAGTAAATGGACGAGTGAAAATTTATGAGGGTACTTGTTGTTAATGCACCCGCGGCACCTATTTTGAACCTTTTTTCCGCTTATAAGACGTAGTAAATATACCAAACTGGCTGAAAAAAGATATGCTGGTGAAAATGTAGTCCTACAGGCTCTCCGTCACTGGTATGCGTCTTCCCCAGTTTTAAAGTTGAGCGCCTGACTCCGTCGATCAAGATCTGGGTCCTCCTTACCATGACGTCATAACGCGATTCAGTTTAGGAGTCCTAAACTGTGCTCAGTTGTATGACAGCGACTCAGTTTAGGTCCTAAATTAGGACCTAAACTGAGTCGCTGTCATACAACTAAGCACAGTTAAGAACCTAAACTGAATCGCGTTAAGACGTCACGGTAAGGGCCCAAAGTCACTTTTGTCTGATAGATCCTTTGTTTTTCAGGTATTCTACGAGCCTTCGTTACGCCGTGGCACAGCGTATATCGGAATCAATGACATTTATGCATCGGAGGAGGAGGTCCGCGCTTGGACCTTCTGCACCGACCGCTGTCGGAACAACCCTGACTTTAACTGGCTGCGTTGGCAGCCAGACCGCATCGACATTGGCTACAGCTTCTGCTGCGAGATCGACGATTTCCGGCGGACCGTGCCCCACCTGCCCGCTTTCCAAGTCGATAGTCTCCTGTTCTAAGCCGTGCCTGTTTCGCGAGAGTTTAATAAATGACTATAACTCATGCACATTTTAATGTTTTACTTAAAATGGACAGTAATTACGATACCTAATTGAAACAAGTTTATATACTGGGAATGTTTTAGTTGATTTCTTGCTTACGACAATAATACTGCATTGCTAGTGGCCAAATAATAACGAGCTCAATTAGTGCCGACCTACCCGTTATACACTTGCCTATTTTTTCATTTAATTTTGGCTGATTTATTCAAAGTTGGCTAGCTAATAAGCTATCTGGCTGACCAACAAACCGACTAGCAGGCTGGCAGTACAGTCCTTGCTAATAGCTAAACGTAACAAACGGAAAATGATTTTTATTACTAACGGACCGAAATGTAGACCACTTCTAACAAAAAATATTAAGGAGAGATATCAAAGAAATAAATCATTTCATGACTTTAATACCCTACATGTTCGGAATGTTCGGATTGCCCACACCGAATGCATATTGCAGATTTGCAAGTGGTATCTAATCCGAGAATCCGTTAATCTTACGTATCTAAAGTACTATATCCATGCATTTTGCAATCGAATGAAATTATACTTCATGTTTTCTTTGCAGGTGGTATGATAATCGTAAAATTAAAAGGTGAAGGTAGCGCAAGATTAAGAGATATATAAAGATTAAATACCTGATAAAGAAATCCGTAAAAAACATAGCATTTATTTTTGCACACATATACTTTTAGTAAGACCTGTATCTCAATCTCTATCACTTCTCCTCGTGACACCCACACAGAGTCTCTATGTAAACCCTAATCAGCTCATTTGATTTGCGCTCTGAGAGAACAAGCATTACTTCGACTTTAACGAACTTTGAGTAGGGGAAATTAAAAAACTCAACTAATAGCAAGTATAAGGCTAGTATATGTGAGTAATAAGTATTATTGTTCCTGAATTCAAACACTTGGATTCCAAGCACTTGGTACCATTATACAGTCGTAACCAGATAATAAGTCCAAGATATTGATAAAAAAATTTGATGATAACTTAAAAAGTAATTGACCAATTTTTTAAATTACAATACAGTGTATCTATGCTTAAGTTTAGGTATACTTGAATGTATTGCAAAGTTCCGTAAAAAAACACAATTTAAATAAAAAAACCGGGCAAGAGCATGTCGGCCCATGCTCAATGTAGGGTTCCGAAGTTTACCGTCCATCACACTAGGCGAACTTAAAAAGGGTTTTAATAGATACCATGCTCATAACAATAAAAACCCTCAAAAGGAGTTCTCTTCGCAGCTCTTACGACTTAATCGACTTATACGCTCTTTTAACAGAGAAGATACGTTTTTTTTTACATTAAGCGTGTCCCGACATGCTTTTGACCGTTTTTTTTTTTGTTTAACTCAAAAGCATATTTATAAAGTAAGCAGGTACATCGATGTTTTTGAATAAACTGCACAGCTTAGCAACGTACATCATCGATGCCAATTGCTGAGTAGCGTCGTTATTAGCTTCGCCGAATTACTTAGTGGGTAACCGCGCGGTACTTGCAAATTTAAAAAAAAATACATTTTGTTGTAAACTTATGTTATCAATTTGATTGAGATTATTATTTTTATTGACAATAAGTTAAAATGATGAGCCTTTTCGTAATTATAACTGTTGCGTTTCACTGCACGGTTTACATGTTGAGCATAGACAAACGAATTTTCATTGTATATAACCACAAACTATATAGTATCAGACGAACAACTCCCCTATAAAGAATTAAGCCAATTTTAGAACATGACAGTTACCTTTTTTAAATTTAAGGATGGCATTTTAGGCAAAGGCGTGTTAATTCAGCCTCTTTACAAGGGATCTTGGCTTATTTAAGACTTGTTGTAAGGAAATAAAATAAAACAAGCATATTTGTATTTTTTTTTACTACAAGCTTTTTTATTACATTTTTAATGCTTTCTTTTGCATAATAGTCGGTTTGTTTAAATTTCTCATAATGGCCTTTCTCTTATACAGTACCTAGCTAGCTTTGCTTTGCTTTTTCCTTTGCAGTAGCTTTGCTTTCAAGATTATTTTGTTTCCAATTTCCCTAAGAACATGCAGTAAACCTGTTCAGTTGGGCTTGAGCAACAGGTACCATAGGTGTGGTCCTCATGATGAATATTCCAAGCATAGAAGCGATCAGGCAATGTGTCCCCTTAAAAAAAATATAAATCAGTTAAGAACCAGTATTTTTCAGAGCACTTTTGCAGAGCACGCAACTTTTTTTTTTTTATAAAATATAAATGATCTAATAGTAAATAGTAAAATACTTAATTTATTTTAGTATATAGATTTAAGTAATCTAGTGGCATTTATTTAATGAAGCCAATGGCACATGAACATGATATTGTAATTAAGTCGCACATGGTATTTAATGAATATCATGATATATCAATACATATTTACAAATATAACTCAAAATATAGTAGTTTACCTTCATTCACTCCATTTTATTGTTATAAAACCCGGGTACCCGGGTTTTACCCGGTCTTGGACAAATATAATCTATATATATAAAAGAGGTTGTCCTCATCTACGATCAACGCACAGCCGAAACGGCTAGGACTAGAAACTTGAAATTTTTACCAAAGCTTCCTTTTAGTACGTAGGCGACAGATAAGAACGGATTTTTGTAAATTCTACCCCTAAGGGGGTGAAAAGGGGGTTGAAAGTTTGTATAGAAATGGAAATTTTTTTTCAGCTAGAGACTTGAAACTTTGTGTAAAGACTTTTAATTATAATTGAAGAAAACTGTTTTCATGGTTTTTGGTAATTCCACCTCTAAAGGGGTAAAAAGAGGGTTAAAGGTAGGTTTGGAAATTTTTTTTAGCTAAAGACTTGAAACTTTGTTTTAAAACTCTGTATTTCAATTGAAGAAAAGTATTTTCATGGTTTTTGGAAATTCCACCTCTAAAGGGGTAAAAAGAGGGTTGAAAGTTTGTATAGCAATGGAATTTTGTTTTGAGCTGGAGACTTGAAACTTTGTGTTAAGACTCCTTATTATAATTAAAGAAAAGTGTTTTTATAATTTTGGAAAATTCAACCCCTAAAGGGGTAAAAAGGGGGTTGAAGCTTTGTATTCGACTTGATTTTGTTTTAGCTAGAGACTTGAAACTTTGTTTTAAAACTCTGTATTACAATTGAAGAAAAGTTTTTTCATGGTTTTTGGAAATTCCACCTTTAAAGGGGTAAAAAGGGGGTTCAAAGTTTGTATAGGAATGGAATTTTGTTTTAGCTAGAGACTTGAAATTTTGTTTTAAAACTTTGTATAACAATTGAAGAAATTTGTTTTAATGGTTTTTGAAAATTCAACCTCTAAAGGAGTAAAAAGGGGGTTGAAAGATTGTATAGGAATGGAATTTCGTTATGAGCTAGAGACTTGAAACTTTGTGTAATAATTCCTTATACCAATTTAAGAAAAGAAGTTTCATAAGTTTGGAATATTCAACCCCTAAGGGGGTAAAAAGGGGGTTGAAAGTTTGTATTGGAATGGTTTTTTTCAATCTAGAGATTTGAAACTTTGTTTTAAAACTCTGTATTACAATTAAAGAAAAGCATTTTCATGGTTTTTAGAAATTCTACCTCTAAAGGGGTAAAAAGAGGGTTGAAAGTTTGTATAGGAATGGAATTTTGTTTTGAGCTAGAGACCTAAAACTTTGTGTTAAGACTCCTTATTATAATTAAAGAAAAGTGTTTTTAATAGTTTTGGAAAATTCAACCTCTATGGGGGTAAAACAGGGGTAGAAAGATTGTATGAGAATGGAATTTATTTTTGAGCTAGAGACTTGAAACTTTGAGTAAGAACTCTGTATTACAATTAAAGAAAAACATGTTATGGTTTTTGGAAATTCCACCTCTAATTCCACCTCTAACGGGGTAAAAAGGGGGTTGAAATTTTGTATAGGAATGGAATTTTGTTTTAAAACTTTTATTACAATTAAAGAAAAACATTTCATAGTTTTGGAAAAATCAAACCCAATGGAATTTATTTGTGAGCTAGAGACTTGAAACTTTGTGTATAGACTTTTAATTACAATTGAAGAAAACCGTTTTCATGGTTTTTGGAAATTTACCTCTAAAGGGGTAAAAAAGGGGTTGAAAGTCTGTATAAGAATATAATTTTGTTTTGAGCTAGAGACCTGAAACTTTGTGCAAAGACTGTTCATTATTAAAATATAAAAAAAGGTGTGTACTAAGGGAGTTAAAAGTTTGTATGGAAAGCGAGATTCTTTTTGAGCTAGAGGCTTAAAACTTTGTGATTAGACTCTTTATTAAAACAAAAGAAAATTGTTTTCATACTTTTGGAAAATTCTACTTCTAAGGGGATAAAAACGGGGTTGAAAATTGATAAAGCGGGGAAATAAAGATTTTTTTGAGCTAGAGACTTGAAACTTGAATAATGAATCTAGCTTATTATTTAGAGTGCAATAGAAAATATTTGTATTATATTGTTGAGGTAACACTAGCAGAGTATACACAGTGACATGAATACGCACAACGGTCAATTCATCTATTTATTGATATTTGTTTAAATACACAATAATAAGCAATAACGTAAACATAGACGTATTTACCAATACTAAAAATTGACGGTGACAAGCAACTTATATACAGGGCGTCCCAAACTTATGGGACATGAAGGGGAAGTACCTTAAATATCGTAGATAGTGAATTTTGCTCAAAGAAGACTTTATGTTATTTTTAAAAGTTAGTAATTCTGCATTCATAGATTTCCAAACTTATGGGACATGAAGGGGAAGTACCTTAAATATCGTAGATAGTGAATTTTGCTCAAAGAAGACTTTATGTTATTTTTAAAAGTTAGTAATTCTGCATTCATAGATTTTCTAAAAATTACTTGCTTCGTCTGGGAATCGAACCGACTAAAATGTGAAAAAAAATCACCCTTTTTTTATGATGCCAATCGAAAGAACAGCTAAAAAATAGTAACTCTGCTTAAGTAACATAGTATTTTAAAAGAAAGGAACACCATAAAATGATTGAGTCAAATTTCAAGAAAGTTATTTATTGCCGAAGACGACGTTCGAAAAGTAGCGATATTATCATTCTAAAGATAGCATTGATTATTCGTAAATAAGTACCCACTTCATAAAATAGGTACTGGCATAAGTTTTCCTTATTATAAGTGCACGTGTGGATAAAATGATAATTTGATAAAACTTAGTATTTCAATACGTCCTCTGTACAAGTGTAGATATGCTATACAAAAAGCGATACGAGAACGTAGGCGAGTTGCAAACAGAATTGTGCCATATCACATCGAGTGTTCACCATAAAATGATAAGAAAATCAACAGGCAGCGGGCTTATTACAAGATTGGCGATTTGCGTAAGACAAGAGGGATCACATTTTGAGCATTTAATTAATTAATTTACAAAAAAATACCTACTTAACTAATTGACTACGGCAGTTTCATGTATGTTTTTTATTTGATTAAAATGATTAATTTCACGTTGTTCCTTTCTTTTAAAATACTATGTTACTTAAGCAGAGTTATTATTTTTTAGCTGTTCTTTCGATTGGCATCATAAAAAAAGGGTGATTTTTTTTTTCACATTTTAGTCGGTTCGATTCCCAGACGAAGCAAGTAATTTTTAGAAAATCTATGAATGCAGAATTACTAACTTTTAAAAATAACATAAAGTCTTCTTTGAGCAAAATTCACTATCTACGATATTTAAGGTACTTCCCCTTCATGTCCCATAAGTTTGGGACGCCCTGTATATAGCTTTTCTTTTTCTAAATTCAAAATTAATATTCGAAATACATTGTCATAGACAAAGGTGGCCAGTCGTCCACAACCTTATTTCAAACATATATATAACCTACACAGGTTATATCAAGTCACATTTGAAAAAGATAAAACAAGGTATGAAACTGTGTAGGAAGAACCCTATTATACGCGGACGAAGTCGCGGGCGGAAAGCTAGTATTAAATATAGATTTGTATGGTTTTTAACGGATATTTATGATGGAAAATGCCTTTAATAACAGACTTTGCATTTATTAATGAGACGGTATAAGAAAAAATCCACATTAAGTCGTTTATACTTTTTGGAACCATTTTAACATTGACACCAGTCATTCAGCTGCTAAATATTAAGGTTTTTGCATTGACTTATTAAAAGAACTAGACACACAAAGCAGAACAAAAACGGCAAAAAATGTGGGCCAGAATGATATTAGCAAACTTGCATTGATAATGATACAAACGGTAAATGTTTCGTACGAATAAGAACTTACTGAAGTAAACACTAAGTGTCAAATTCATACAAATTAAAAGTTTACAGGCTGTTTGGCCCTTAACGAAACGTTACGTTCTAAACAAGACTATATGAATAATTTTAAAGAAAAAAACACCGACTTCAATTGGACTTCCCGGTATAAGTTAAAGTAAGCGAATTATTGCTAATTTATGTTTTTATTGACGTGACAACGTCTTAAATTAGGTTGCGGCTGGGAGTCACTTATGAAAAAGTGTAACGCTCGGTAACGTTACGATGAGTCACCGAACGAGAGAGAGGCCCGCCGAATGCCTTGCGTCTCTCTCCCACTCAACTATGATCGGTCTGCCGCGCGCGCAGCACTAGAGAATTAGGCGCATTGAATCGGCGCATGCTTGTGTCTCTGTCTTTGTCTTTCTCGAACGTTGATAGTGTTAAGTAAGTTCCTATTGTGCAATTTAATTATATTCATATCAATAAATATTCTACCGAGAAAAAGACGTTGTCACGTAAAATCTTCGCCCGTAAAACCGACTTTACAGGCAACCATTTTTTTTTTTGTTAATTTTCCTTACATCGTTTTTAAAACTTACATACATATTACTACCAGGGTTCAGCATCAGCTCCATCTTGTGAACTGCTCTCCTAATTGCTTGTTAACATGAGTTGATTAACGAAAACAGCACACGCGTATGTTTCACCAACCAAACCTGAGTTCCATTAGGTACTGCCAGGGTTTAGCATCAGCTCCATCTTGTGAACTGCTCTCCTAATTGCTCATTAACACGAATCAAATCATGAGAACAGCAGTCGCCTATGTTGCACCAAACCTGAGTTCCACTAGGTACTGTCAGGGTTCAGCACCAGCTCGATCTTGTGAATTTTTCTCCTAATTGCTCGTTAACACGAGTCGAATGACGTAAATAGAAGTCGCGTATGTTGGACCAAACTTGAGTTCCACTAGTTACTGCCAGGGTTCAGCATCACTCGCCTGTGGTGCACCAAACCTGAGTTCCATTAGGTACTACCTGGGTTTAGCATCAGCTCCATCTTGTGAACTGCTCTCCTAATTGCTCGCTAACACGAACCAAATCATGAAAACAGCACTCGCCTATGTTGTACCAAACCTGAGTTCCACTAGGTACTGCCAGGGTTCAGCATCAGCTCCATCTTGTGAACTGCTCTCTTAATTTCTCGTTAATATGAATCGAATCATGAAAACAACACTCGCCTATGTTGCACCAAACCTGAGTTCCATTAGGTACTGCCAGGGTTCAGCATCAGCTCCATCTTGTGAACTGCTCTCTTAATTTCTCGTTAATATGAATCGAATCATGAAAACAACACTCGCCTATGTTGCACCAAACCTGAGTTCCACTAGGTACTGTCAGGGTTCAGCACCAGCTCGATCTTGTGAATTTTTCTCCTAATTGCTCGTTAACACGAGTCGAATGACGTAAATAGAAGTCGCGTATGTTGGACCAAACTTGAGTTCCACTAGTTACTGCCAGGGTTCAGCATCACTCGCCTGTGGTGCACCAAACCTGAGTTCCATTAGGTACTACCTGGGTTTAGCATCAGCTCCATCTTGTGAACTGCTCTCCTAATTGCTCGCTAACACGAACCAAATCATGAAAACAGCACTCGCCTATGTTGTACCAAACCTGAGTTCCACTAGGTACTGCCAGGGTTCAGCATCAGCTCCATCTTGTGAACTGCTCTCTTAATTTCTCGTTAATATGAATCGAATCATGAAAACAACACTCGCCTATGTTGCACCAAACCTGAGTTCCATTAGGTACTGCCAGGGTTCAGCATCAGCTCCATCTTGAGAACTGTTCCTCTAATTGCTTGTTAACACGAGTTGAATGACGAAAACCGAACTCTCGTAAGTCTTACCAAACCAGAGTTCCATAAGGTACTGCCAGGGTTCAGCATCACCTCCATTAATTCCTCATGATATCCATCATCAAAATATAATTAAAATTAAATAGAACTACCTCAAAGGCATTTCGTAACAAACAAAAGATGAATGTCTCAAATCAGAAGATACAGCTGGGGCCCGCGAATTATATTATAAAGCAGTTCCTCTTTGACGTCCCTGGTCGTCATCATCAGGTCTGCTCCACCAAACTGGTAGGTTTTGTAAAGAAATGCTGGAGTTTCTCAAGAAAATACCCAAATTACTATGCATGTGCCTTTCAAATTTGAGGAGTTCCCTTAGTTCCTCATGGATCCCATCATCAGAAATGGATTTTGAAAAAAAACGGGACCAACCTGGAACCATCTACTTTAAGAAACCAAAAAAAAATTCAAGTCGGTTCAGTAATGACGGAGTTCTGAGGTAACATACATTAAAAAAACATATAAAAATAAAAATAAAAATAAAAAAAATTCAGACGAATTGAGAACCTCCTCCTTTAGAAATATTGAAGTCGGTTGAAAAGAGTCGCAACTGCTACACTTTTACGGCGTAATTTTATTCGGCTGATTGGGTATCCAGTTCTTTTATCCTATATCTATGGGTTATGAGTACAACTTTTACATGTAAGTATAAGAGAAATATCAAAAATACCCCGAATTCGCTCTTACATTTTGCATGATCGGTACAGTTACTGTATTTCATATATCATGTCCAAATCAATAGGACTTATAATACCTATGGGCGATCCCTGGATCCTGGTCATATAAAAAATACCGACATTGGAAGCCTTACTAATCAATGATTACATATATGAAATATACAAATGATGAGTAAATTAATATAAAAGTATCAGTCGTAACTTAGTCTTCATATAATAAAGAATAGAAAATTATATAATATTAAAATGTAACAAATGAGTTTAAATGAATGAATGAATTTAAATGTTAATTAATTACAGTGGTTAGCCTTATTTTAAGTACATTATCCCCCACAACCGTAAAAACAGTTTGACTGGGATCAGCAGTCTCATGTTGAAACATCTTAATTCTATCTTTATGTGTATTTATTTATTATAGGTATTAATTATGGGTTTTACAAAGGTAAGTTTAGGTAATGCATCGTTAGACTTTTTTTAAATGTGTTTCTATTTTTCTCGGACCTAATGGCTTCTGGAAAACTATTAAGCAAGTAAGGGATGCCTTTCCTAAGAGTTCTATCCCATCACGTTGTCATTACATATCTACGCGTCATTTTCGCTACAAAGCGGGAAATGCATGCTATCGGCTACGGCATAGTGCTACAAGATATGCTATAATTGCTAAATTGTATTGTATAGAAAAATGCCCTATTAGTAGAATTCTGCTAAATTTAATTTTCCTGGTCGTTGTATGAGCATATTTTTGACATATTTGGCAATAGCTTTGATGTTAAATGATTAATATCAAATCATGGGTAGCGCCTTCGTTGTCCTGCCCCGACATTGTTGATGATATGTAACTATACTATGGATATATGAAATCCATAGAAAACATTAGGTGTCTTACGTGACTAACTTCGGGACAATCATAACGAATTCGTGTCGATAAGCCCAATCACATATTTATCCTTATCCTAGCATACTTAGCAGAATTAATCAATAAAGACATGTTAATAATGATTGATTAATTAATACCTATAATTGTTTTAAGTACTATTTGCGTCTTAAGGCTCCGTCACATTGCGTCCGCGCGTCCCCCCGCTGGTCCACCGCGCATATTTCACCCAAGCAGCAGCGCATGCAAGTGTGGAGTATTCAATCAAATACTAAATAATCTGAATATACTATCCATAACTCTTATATTGTTTAACATAATATAGTACAGCTCAACAGATACCCACAAAGATATTCAGATTATGTAGAAAATATACTATTTGTTTTTTAGCAAAATTAAGTAGCACTTTCCTTTGTCCTCACTTTAGCCGGTAGAAGATACAAGCTTAATTTATTATGTCATTTTTCTTTATACTCTGTTCTTTCCACGCCAGATTAAAATGCACCGACTATTTCATGGTCCCATCATCAATCACAGGGTATTCAGATAAGCACAGCAAACAGGAACATTTTATATATGTATAATAATTAAACTATAACATGACATGGAGAAACTTCCTCCTTTATTTGTAAGATCTGTACCAATGTTGTACTATTTACCTGTGTTGTACAAATAAACGATTTTGATTTGATTTGATTTGATTTGTAACGTGTGAATGTCCACAAAGTGCGACGTTTAGGAACAAAAGATGTGTCGTTTTAATCCAAAAAGCACCTACCTACTTTCAGGTACACTACACCATTTCAACGGCTGAGTTGAACCTTCCGATCGTCTCCTGCACCTATGGTCCTCTTCACCGGAGGCAAGTGGCACCATCTACTTGTGGATCCTCCACCAGGCAGTGTCGGACCAGCTTTATTGGGTTATTTTCATTAAATAATTATGTTAATAACAACTTCGCGTTATCTTTCTTTTAATTATCGTTTCCAAATTAAGTCGTTGCACGCGCCCCGACTTTATCCCACATACCAAAGACAAGAAGCATAAGTGTGTATTTAAAGTCCAGTTACACTGGAGAGGTGTAACTGGACTGGGCTAGGTAGAGACCTAGCCCTTACATCGATATTGCAATGTAAGTAAAATAATTTTTGTACGCAACTGCCGGCTATCTTTGGGGAGCAAGTCACCGTCTATCGGAAATACATCAGGCGGCTGGTTTTGATCCCATAACCTAGTATTAAGTCCATCATTTTCACTTAATTGCCATAGATATTTTAGGCACCGTTAACTTTCAATAGGTCTTACAGTCTTGGCGAGTGCTGCCGTTGCGTGCGTCCCATGAAACGAACATTCCATTCAAATGTAGAAAGGGGCTCGGCGCGTTGGCTTCGGGTCCGCGTGAGGCGTACGCGGTCCTGAATACCATTGTTTAGTGAAGGGAAAATCAACGCAATTGATTTGATTAATTTAGATTAGATTGTCGAAATGAGTAGATTATAACGATGATAAAAACCCAAAGGTTTCAACTGTATTTTGTTTTGGAACCAAGATCTACAATAAATGGCAGGTAGGTAAGCTCAAATTTATCATTCCAAAAGTTATTCCCATTTATTAAAATACTCTTATGTAGACCTCTACACCACCCGCCATTCCACCATTTCATTCTCCCAAAAAAGGATGACTCACGCTAGCACGGGATGGGACGGGACGGGAAAATCTGTCAATTCCTATAGAAAGAATCACGTGATAGCTCGGAGCCCTCGCATGTCACGTGACGCTTTCTATAGAAATTGACAGATTTTCCCGTCCCGTCCCGTCCTGTTCTAGTGTGAGTCATCCTTAACACTTCAGCATGCCTACCACGAACATCGAAAACCGGCATTGACGGAAAAACCTCTTTGTCACTCTAATATGCAAGTGTGACAGAGATGGAGATACAAATCCGCAATCGTTCGATTTTCGTGGTACTAGCCCTGGAGGAAGGGAACGTTGAAAAGATACTTGACACGCACCTGCATTATCCAAAACGTCGTAAACTTGGGTTTAGATATGCGATAAGATAAAACAAGAATATTAACAAAATCCTGCACAAAATACGAAATGAGTGAACCGAATTGTATACTTAATTAAACTAGCCATTGTTTTCGTTTGAGTGTAACCGGCCTAAATTAAATAGTTTTCGGCTTGAAAAATAATCTAGGAAAACCATTCCGGTATTACACAATAGTAAGTAGGTACCTTTTGTATGTCTTTCCCTTCACGGAGCAATGGTGTTCCGGACCTTTGGGAGGCGTACGCGGAGCCGAAGCCAACACGCAGAGGCCCTTTCGACAATTTAATGAAATGTAAGGGGTACACCGAGCGGATGTTGCACCTGCCCGAGTCATGGGACGCACGCAGAGGCAGCACCCGCCAGGGTGTATAGACTATTGAGATTTAATGGAATCTAAAATATACTGGACTATTAGGTGAAAGTGGTGGACTAAATACTGGGTTATGGAGAGAAGAAAAAAAATCGGACGTCTGCCTAACAAAATGGTAATCAATTTTATTTCCGGCAGACGGTGACTCGCCCACATAAGATGGGCCCCCACAAAAAGCGACATCTAGGATGGCTCGAGGGCAACACCGGTATGAGGGCTAGGGGTAGAGAGGTAAGTACCTTTATTATTATTATTATTATTTATTTAGAAACAAACAGTCATACATTAGGTTTATGAACATGAAAAAAAAACTTAAAAGTAGACCTACAGGCTAATAATTTCTAAGGTAATAATTTAAAAAGTTTTGAAACATAAAATAATGTTTAAAAAGAAAGCAAAATGCGTGAAAATTAACAGCACTAATATTGGTAGGTACAAGGTAAAAAAACTTAAATTGTCAGTTAGAATTTGGATTTAAAAACATTTTTGATCATGTTGAGAGTACAATTAAAAATATCTATGTCCGAGAGTAGGGTTCTCGTTAAAAAGTTTACATGCACGTTTAATAAATATATTTCCACCATAACTAGTCCTGCTGCGAGGTATAGAGAATAATATATTTTTTTACAACGACGCTCACGTCTTCGCGGATCTCTAAAACAGACATTATGTAAAAGATCAGGGGATTTTGAATGAATAATCTTAGAGAGTAAAACAGAGTCAACACAATCACGACGGTCACGGAGTGTTTGAATATAGTTGGTATATGCCAGACCTGTCCGAAAGGCCAGAGATTTAACGAATATTTTTTGGAGTCTCTCTATTCTATCAATATGAACTTTAGAGTAAGGTTTCCATACTGAGCAAGCAAATTCGAGATAACTTCGAACGAAGCTATTATGAAGAATTTTATATGTTAAGCGACTTTAAAACGGTTTACCAACACGCATTATGAAACCTAGTTGTTTAAACGATTTAGCTTGAGTCTTATCAATATGGGGAATAAAAGTGAGTTTGCTATCCATAAACACACCAAGATCCCTAACTTCGGTCACCCTGTTTAAAGTTTTACCAGATAGTGTGTACGTGTATTTAGTATAATTTTTCTTTTTTGAGAAGGTGGCATTTATCTAAATTAAGAAACAGTTTGTTTAGGTCACAGTATTTAACTAAATTATTTAGATCGCCTTGAGACGGGACTGCCTGGAGTTTCAATTAAGTTTATCTTTCATTCATTCATTCAGTTTATTTCCCATGTAGGTATACAAAGATACACTTATGTCCGTCAATTATTGAACACTTTTCCTTAAAACTAAGTATTAATAGTGCTTTAACTATTTGTCATATTCATATATTTACAATTATTTCATTGCACCTGATTGCCGAAGGAGGGTCATGTTTTTTAAGTCTTTCGCGAACTACAAATATTATAATATAACCAACATTCTTGTTCGTCCTGATCTATATTTGGAAATTCGGAATGCGGAACCCTATTTTTGTTAAGTCCCGATAGGATAGCGGCTATCAGAATTATTTTATCTTACTGAAATAAATTCTGTGTAAATGATACGTAATCGTCATAACCACTTACACTAGAGGTGATCGTACCTGTAGCGTAAGCGGTCTGTCAAAATGACCCGTCTAGTGGTTATCCTAGCTCTTCTGGCGGCAGCCGCGGCGCTGCCCGCTGAGCTACCCGAACCCGGTGAACTAGTCTTTGTCCTCAACGAAGACGACTGGGATGAGTATCTGGATGCTTGGCTCGCCAACGAGCAGAAAAAGTTCGGGGCGAACTATACCACCAACACTGAAGCCCGGAATACTGGTACTGCCAGAAATTTTTGACATGCTCGATTCGAATACACACGAAAGAATTTTCTACAAATTTTTGCATTTGTTTTAGGATGTACCTTGAGAGTGAATGGAGATCTTGGGCAGCCCCAGCCGGTGTACCTACGAGGAGGGAATTACATGGCTGCATCCGACAACACTGGCCAGATTCGCCTAAACACGGGGGAGCAGGTCACCATCGCCTGCACCGGCTCCGGTCGCACCATCCGGCACCCCAACCTCGCGACCTCGGGGCTCCAAACAGCTGTAAATACCTACAATTTTCGATAACCACCAAAATAGTGACGCATGTTCAGATAATGGGAATCATTTTTAATTCACTTATGTTTAATACCGTTTGCGTAGAAGTCGGTCTTTCAAAACCGGTTTCAGCCTCATTAAGAGTTAAATTAGAAAAAAAAACATAGTCATATCATATTGTCTTCTATTACCGCGATTAGTACGGATTAATCAAGTATATTAATGAACCCTTTACAGCACTCTTGTCATCATTTAACCCTGTGATAACGAGTGATTTAAAGGGCTCTATATGTAAGGTGATGGTGTTAATAATAGTACATTACATACCAAGGCCGTTTAAGTGGGAAAAGCCCCGGATTCCATGTAATTGTCGGCCGAGGCGAAGCCGAGGTCGACTAACATGTGATCCGAGGCTTTCCCATTTACTGGCCGAGGTTTGTATACTATTTTTCAGCCCGACGGAGCCGGCAGGCGGCAATTTAGTTTTGCGTAAAGTGGCGCTTACCGGCCGGAGGACTGAAAACGCTATTAATCCGTGTTAAAGTGTCACATTTTAATCATGCTTTTGTCTTCAACTGTTTAGGGTAATTAACCATGAGTTAATCACGTCCGTAATCGCTAGCGACTGCGTGAACTCATCTGCATCTCGCTCGTACTGTCATTATTGTCGAGGTATGACGTCATGAGGCAAGGAATTTAAGCGTCTGCTACCATATACGACCGTAAACTCGTAGAATCTAAGGGTAAGCCAGACAGGCGTCAGCCGCTACCGCAGACGTCGACATATGTACCTGCGTCTGCGGTCGAAAAACAACTGCGACTTCGATATATAAGTAGTTTACCAACAAGTCTAAATTTAAGCACTGGTCCCACCAAGCGCGAGTAAGCAATGAGCTATTGGCGATTTTCTCGCCTAAGAAACGAACAAAAGATAATCGCTCCCGAGTAAATAAAAACGAGAAATATACGTATATACATATATTTTATGGTTCATCGCTGGCAGTTCACACTTCACATTGCCGGTGAGAACTTTTTCTTAGAGAACTCGCCCGTGGAAAAATTCTTAAGGGACGACTCACACTATCTCACACGGGACAATCTGTCAGTTTCTATAGAAAACGTCACGTGACATCCGAGGGCTCCGGCCTATCGTGATTCTTTCTATAGAAATTGAGAGATCGTCCCGTCCCGCCCCGTCCCGTGCGGTCCTAGTGTGACTGTGAGTCATCCTTAACGCTGATCGCCAATCACCGCTGATGGAACTAGTGCCTTTGTATTAGAAAACCCCAGACTAAAATGAACAAATTAGTAGGTATATCGATTACCGTAGCTTTTTGAGAAACATTCATTTATTAAATTTTCCACTGTAACCTATAACGTCAACGTCCACACACGTCACTTTTGTGTCGTGACCAGGTACTAGGTATCTACATAATTATCCGTCTTCAGAATAGGAAGAGGATTGTTAACGATTTTATCGTCATCAGTTTGAAGTTTTTCGGAGGTTGCACGATCTTTGTAGCTTTAAGCTCTAAGTTATTTTCTTACCCTCTAAAAAATAAAGCTGTTCAACAACCCTTCAAAACCCAAGCCCGTAAACAAGGTAATCATGTACCCCAATAAATACCTCCTTCTGCCGTGTTAAGCCAAAGTCACGTATCTTGAGATACAGTAGTTTGGGTTAACCGGGTTTATTCGATTCTAAATAGCGCCTTTGTATATATACATTTGAAAAAAATATATATTTCCCCTTAAACTTCGCAAAAAATCAATGTGCCAAACTCCTGTATCTCCGTTTTTAACCATCGATTCATGCGCATTCCCGTATCTATAATTACCACAAATAAGCTTAAAACGCGCGGCACCTTCGAGTTTTGCCAATTTGCGGTACTCCTTGATACGTGAGTTTGGCGCAACCGTACTAGGGTACTAGTATGAACCTGTCGCCGAGCGCATGTTAGCGCGTGTCCTGAGTTATGCCAAATTGAGGTATCTTTTCATAGGTACGGGACATCGGCGTTGTCGAACTACTTAGTTATTCATTCAGTTCCTTTCTTCCGCACGGTTAACTACGCGCTTCCGTTTATTTTATTGTTTTGTGTAATTGTCTGCTATTATGCTATAAAATAGAACGAGTAGTTTACGAAGACATGCTATTTTGGAGCTATCAAAGCAAAATACAGAGTTAGACAACAGTACACTAAGAGGTTGGAATACCGCCAGTTGTTATCGTGAAATTAATGTTTCAAGCAAACGGCTGATATCCAATTGTGAAGACATCCATCCCCAAAATGAGAAAATTTTAAAGCAACGCATACGCGGGAAGTTCCAATAACGATCAACCATTTTATTCGGACCAAATACAAAATATGCCAAACGAATTAATATCACCTTTAAGTTGTGCTAGTGAATTAATAAGAATATACCCATCATCTATACCCGGCATCAACGACCTGCAAAATAGCTGCCCAGGATCTCCGCTGATCTATAGAGACATTTCAGACAACACCGTCGGTTACGATCGTTACCATGATCAGGAGAACGACTAGGTAAAACATTTAGTGCAAGTTGTGAGTTATGTGTTAAATTCACATATTTCCCTATTACTATATCGAGATACTGGAGAACGGCATAACGGTATTGCTACCACCGAAGTTAAAGCAGAGGCCAATTTCACGTATTTATAGATACAGCATTTTGCGTAACTTGAAATGTATACTATTTTAGATAGTCAATATCTTTAATTGGACATAATTAATTAATATGAAGGAATATTAAGAAGAAAAAAACGCTATTTTGTTAGTTATTGCATAACATTATCAAATTACAAAAAGCAAAAGAATCGGAGTATTTTTCTCTGAGATATGACCATTTTCTTGTTTATAACTTTAACGTCGTTTTTCTCGAAATGGCAATTTCAAAGTTACGTGACTTTGGCTTAACACGGCAGCCTTCCCTAACAACCCCCTGCATTAGAAGTAGAACACGTGAATCAGGGTTAATTACAGGGTTTGGGAGTAAAGTGTTTACTAGATAGATTGATTTACAATTAGCGTTAGTAAAAATTCAGTGGCTTCAATACGATGTAAGTAACCAATTTTTCTCCGTCGTTTCGTTCCAGACTGCAACTTGTGTCAACAACAACCTAGTGTCGGGGAGTGGCTGGCTGAACGGCAACGGCGCGTTTGGCGGACTCACCTGCAGTGCTGACTCCTACCACGATGCTATTGGCACCACCAGCAGATGCTACAATAACAACCTACTTATCCAGTGAGTTTTCTGAAATTCTCTATGGTTTTGAGACAAAGAATCGAGACTAAAATAAGTATCGTAGGGGGTCTTCCGTTTGATACTCAAGATGGCGGGTCTCTTGAATAGTTTTTATTTTTTGTGTGCTAGATGTTCTTTAATGTGTAATATTTATAGCTTATTGTGCAGTAAACTAACGAAGAAGTGTGCAGCTAGCCAGCTAATGAAGAATTAATCTTGAAACGCGTGTAACCGTTATTGAGTGATTACTCGGTTGTCCCGGGAAACTATTTTATTACGTATAGCTATAACGTAATAACATAGTTTCTCTGGACTGGAGGCCTTAATAAATAGCAAGGCCAAGTATCGAACAACGTCGCCCAAGAGGCAATATAATACTTATATAATACGGATATATTAATAATACGTGACACTGGCAAAATTGTCCAATTCTCGGACAGATGCCATTATTTATAAAATAAGAAGAAGAAGTATAGTAGGAACTATTATCGCAACTTAAAAAATTGCTGTGAAGGCAAATTTTCTGGATTTCTGAAAGAGAATACTTATTTAATTGCATTAATGCGACGTGCTCGAAGCGTTCAAGCAAATCGAAAAGGTGATCTTAGGAAAATTTATAAGAACGAAAGCCCTCTTAGTTTGCTCCTATTCTCTGTTTCCTTACGTTCTAATAGTTCTAGTTTCTTGCTGTTGTTGTGGCATGTATGAACGAACGAACGAACTGAATTTCGTGTGAGTACTCATCTCTAGGTATTACCTTCATACTTTTTGATTAAATTTAACTAAGTATGTTAATCTTAATGTACAGGGTGGGTTTCATCGTCAATGGATGGATGTATCCTCTATACGTGTCCTGCTTTGATCAAAACCGCCTAGAAGTTCTGTACGTCATGTATGAGCAGACTCCCGCTAATACAGTCCACCAGACTGGCGTTGACCGACCGAGTTGGTTAGGTAAGTACTAAATATTATTAGTAAAATTCAAATATACCTGGGTGCGTAGATAAGATGCCAATTGTTAACGCTCAGTAGCGAACGAAACGCAACTGCCTTTGTCGCACTAATAAGGAAGAGTCTGAGTTCTGAGGTCGAGACCTCGGGGCTATCTAAGATAGCTAGAAAATACGCAGTCACAGATATATAGATTTTACCCAGTGCTGTTTTGTCTTCCGGCGGTTAAATTGACCGTCGGTCCACCCAACTACCAACCTACATTTTAGGTCCACGAAAGTCTATCCTAAGATTCCTAAATCTATCTTATTCTGAAGCAGTCTAATCTAACAGTAGAACATGGGTAGATATCATCAAATCGTAATAGTGATATTAGTGTTTTAGCATGTATCTATATCATCTATTAGCTAATAAATGGTACGTACTCACGATGACGACGACATTGAATGACGGTAATTACTTACCATGATACGTCTGTTCGTTTGCTTCCTACATTATTTATAAATAAACGAGTTTAGCTGATTTACAGTGCCGGACTGATCTCATAAGTGCTCCGAAAACAAAGTTTTGACTCACCGGCATTAACTTTTTGCAGCTGGCAGCTGGTTCCCTGGTGTGGCAGTGAACACTGCCTACACTCAAGTCCAACAAAAGATTTCTATTGCCAACATCATCGGGCAAGCTCAGGCCGACAAATTCGTGACGTCTGCACAGTTCTTGTCGCGAGGCCACTTGGCAGCCAAGTCTGACTTTGTGTTCGCCACCGGCCAGCGAGCTACCTTCTGGTTCATCAACGCCGCTCCTCAGTGGGAACCATTCAACGGTGGTAATTGGAACTGGCTGGAACAGGTAATAATTTGCATTGTATACAGTGTAGTCATGTCAAAAACAATTTCTTAATTTATAGATTAATTATCGGAAGAAGATCAAAAGTGTGGGCTATTTTATGTTATGGGGGGACGCTCGGCCGGAATTGAGTGGGTTGTCGAGCACCTTATGTGCTCATTCACCTCATTTCCCCGTTGCTGGAGCTGCAAATATACCTATGTCCCGGCGGCTTTCCCCCCTTACTTCCTTCTAACCTCCCTGTCGTTTTACAGAACCTCAGGACATCCCTAAGGTCCACGTTCTTTAACTCCTCCTCCAGCTTATCCTTACCAAACACATTATACCGGACTGCCGCATACATAATGCATTCCGCCAGAACAAGCTTGCTGGTTTCATCTCGCCCACAATGCGACTAAGTAGGATTATTATCTAGTGCCGTAACCTATATTCCTATTACTTCAAATATAATACAAATATCGCCCAAAATTAGTCCCGAATTTTTGGGGACAGAAAACGTCAAATGGACACACATTTATGAACCAGTGAGTATGTGCATACCGTCGGTATACTTCTAAAACATGATATGATAACTGACAAAAGTATCAAATTTACATTGTATACATAGGTTTATTTAGATTTTCATGCTCGTGGTGAGTATTTGTTTATTTTTTATTAATTTCTATTCGTTATAGAGTTACAGAATGCAAAAAAGTAGCAACAGACAAAATATGTTTTCAAGTAATGACGCAAATAATTACGTATAAGTAAATAAAACTACTAATTTCAATAAACTGGACACGTAAAATATACAAAGTAACATTACGTAACGTTATTTTCCGGAATACCCCTTATCTAAAAATCTAAATATCCGGGACTGGTAAAACAACATAACATCATTACGTGTAACTGAAATATGTTGATGAACGATATGCATTACAAACAGATTAATATTAAGTTCACTTGATTGGTTTTGTTTGTAAACCTTTTTGCACAATAGAATGTTATCGTTAGATGCTAAACATAATAAACAACTTTGTTAGGTTTGACCACGCATAAAACTATTACTTTTTGCAGTTATGCGGGTCAGTTGTGAGAAATCATGAGCGCCGATACACGTCTCTTAGCCTTATCTTATCTTAGCTAAGGTCAGGGGCCTATTCTCTATTTTGCGTAAAAAAATACGAAAATAGAGAACTAATAAAAAGTTATAAATTACATAAAACTTGTTTTTATATGCAAGGGAATAGCTATAACTGGTTATCCCCTTGAAATTATCGCCTATAACATCCTTCAGTAAAGAAATATGGGTAACAAAGCACGCGCAAAAAAAAAACAAACATGTAGTGATAAAATATTGAGTAGTTTGTTATAGGGGTAAAACATAATACCTAAATAGCATAGCATATTTTTATCAGGCATTATTCTATATTTTTCGTTCGAAAAATAACTATTTCACAAATCTGAGACGATGGTAAGATCCTAAATTTTAATTTATGTGACTTAAATGTGTGTACGAATGTGTTAATAAAATCCCTTATAAGAGGGGCAAAATTTGAACTTGCGTTTTCTAAAAGCTATGTATCAGTTATCAGGTTTTGCAGTATACCGACGACATGTTTTCCACATTTAATTATCTGTTCTCATCTCTCTTACAAGTAAGTTATCAAGATAAACGCATTAAATCATTGTAATCTATAAACATAATTATATTTGTATTTGTTATAACTGTTACAAGAACGCTCGTGCCCGCATCGGCGCCGCCGGCTACAATACCATCGTTTACACGGGCACGTTCGGCGTGACCCAGCTCCGTGACGGCAACAACGTGCTGCGTGACATCTACCTGCACCACGACGCCAACAACAACCCGCAGATCCCCGTGCCGCAATACTTCTACAAGGTGAAGTTCAAACAACATCATTTACACAGGCACGTTCGGCGTGACCCAGCTGCACGACGGCAATGACGTTCTGCCAACATCTACCTGCATCACGATGCCAACAACAACCCGCAATACTTCTACAAGTAAAGTTCAAACAATATCATTTACACGACAGCGTCACTTCGATATTTCAAACAAGTAAACACAGATGGAAAGGGCTGAGCCCGATGCGCTGGACTGCCCAGACCCGGTACAAACTAAACATTAGGGGTGTCAATGCACACTGCCTAGAGCTCGAACATATAGCGGAACATCGTACCAGTGAAATTGATACCCTGATGCGTCACGGCGTCCACTTTCGGGCTATCGCACAGTATTCGAGGTGTCGCGGACGTCGCAGTAGCTTTCCACTCATACAACAATCTAAAAATGGTCCTCTTTTCAGGTTATCTACGATGAATCTCGCCGCCTGGGTACTGCGTTCGTGAGCATCAACAACCCCTGGTACTCGGAAGCAGAAGTCCGCGCACTCACATTTTGTACCGACCGTTGCCGTAACAACGCAGCCTTCGACTGGATCGGCTGGCGGATTGACCGCATCGACCTCGGGTACAGCTTCTGCTGCGATATCAATGAGTTCAGGAGGACTGTTCCTCACCTGCCGGCTTTCACTGTAAACGGTCTTTTGACATAAGTTAGTTAGGAGGAAAGTTATGTAAATATACTTACATTGAGATTTAATTCTAGTTTTTTTTATAAAAACACGCATCATATTTTGATATGTAAAATATGTATGTTGTACTATTAATTATCGTACCTATTTACATCCTATTTATTTGGCTTTCTTCTACCAGAGGCCTTACCATAACTGAGCCTAAACTGAACCTAAACTAAATCGCGTTAAGTTAAGACGTCATGGTAAGCCAGGACAGGATACGATGCCAACGTCAAGTAAAAAATTATAACAAATTCATTTTATCAGCATCCTTGTACGATTGCTTCATGTAAAGATGGCAGGTTTTTTTTACAGAATTCGTCAGCGACTGCCGGTTGTTGACCAGAAGAATGGTTAGCGTATTTCAAGATTAATTTTTCATTAGCCGCACACTTCTTTATCAGTTCACAGCATAATACGCCGCCATTTTACACATCAAGTAACAAAAATGTTCAAAAAATAAATAACTATTCTTGAGATGTCTTCGCCATCTTGCAGTTCAATCGAAAGTAAAGAATACCTAGTACTTAGAAGGGAAAAAGGTTAACCCATGCTAACCAAAGACTGACAGCCTAACAAAAAGAGATTTTTTTTCAATGAGGTTTGATGAGACTAGTATTATGGTCTTAACTTGCAGTCCAGAGCGGGCCTTGAGGCTATGGGTATTCGTACGATTAGGTACCATGCAGAGGAGAATTAGTAAATACGATGGTGACTCCGTTTGTATTGAATTATTAAGCAAAAATTAACCTATTCCGAACTCGTTAGGAAACCTTTTTAATCGGCTGGACATATTGACGCTGAACACATTAAAAAGTAATTAAAAAGTAAACCTGTGTCATTCCAATTTTAAACTGCCTTGACATGGGAGCTTTTTGAGTTATATTTAACAAAACTAAATATCATAAATTCATCAATTCATTAAAGCGACAATTTTTGTACGCGCCTTTTTTTTATTAAGTGTGTGTTTTTGTGAAATGGTCGGCAAGGGCGATACTAAGAATAGTCGGATTTTCCATCAGTCATATGTGAAATGTTGCAAGTTACAAAACTTAACTCCCCTTACTAACGTTATCCCCTCGGGCAACGGGAAAGTCCTAGATTTTTGCGTGGACAGGATCAAATATCCAGACTGGCCGCCTATTTTGAACGCCCTCAGCTGCGATCTAAGTTTACACTCCATCGCTATACGATGCAGACAGCAAGTCAAAACGGGTAAGTTTTTCATATGTAAGTAGCAATTTACGCATGTGTTACACATTTTTGTTCATAATTCGTTTTTAGTAAAAAAAATCTAAATCAGTGAAGACCCGTCAAACATTTCAATTTGGTAGTTCGGCTCTTTCTAGGATTAGGTGTTCAATGGTCTCAATTAGGCAGAGTTCTAAAGACTCCGTAATAGTTGTACTAAGAATAAGTAGGAAAGGTTATGTAAGAAATATCCTTACACTGAAAGAAAACATTCGAGGAAACTTGAAACATTCTTATAGGTACAGAGGTACTGTGTGGCCATCGGTTGAACAATAGCAACCCTTTGCTATAACTCTTAAGTCCCCTTAGGAAGTTAAGACTAGATTTTTTATTTGATTTTTTAAAACTTCTTGTTTTTCTTTTCCTATCGAGAATATAATTCAATAACGGGTTCATACTAGTTAGGTCATCAATTTTTTTCAAGTCCCAGAGCCGTTCAAAATACCTACTGACTTTAAACTGCAACTTTCCGGTGCACTTGAACCTAAGCTCAAATTACCTTCTTACACAGAACAAACTAATATCATAAACACATAGGTATTGGATCCCAAAACACCCTAAAACTCAAAACGAACTTATCTTGATTATGTACTTCTCCCGCAGCACCTAATGTCATAAAGGTTGAAACTTAGATCAAACCAATCACATAACACACTTATCCTAAAATACTTCATTCTACAAAATAAAACAGTCTTAAAACACGCTAGTATCAAAACAACCAATTTTTTTGTAACCTCACTCTTATTTTCTGGAATACTTAGAACAATTCTAGAACCCTCAGAGGCAGACACATCTCTGGTGATTCACACATATCTGGTGATCCGCTAAACCGGCCCGGGGATGTCCCGAAACTACGTCCAAGATTGCCGGTGGATGGACAGACAGCGTCCCGAAATTTCAGCACAATTTACTGCGATCGCCAACCCACCTGCCAACCGTGGCGATTATGGCAAATCCCCTCCAATTCAATTCAATTCGTTTATTCTTCAATTTAGGCATTAACGTAATGCACCTATGAATGTCAAAAAAGAGTACAATTGTACAAAATAAGAAATAACATAAATATAAATTATCACAATAATTGGAATTAGGTATACATCGGTAATTCAACTCATTTCTAATACATAATCAAGTCAAGACAATAAAAATAAATAAAACTAAAGGACATTACATGTACAATCAATAAACAGACAAAGACATCACTTATTTAAAGTATTGGAAAACATTTTCCATATATCCTTATCATTGATATAGTCCGTTACTTTATAGTAAGCCCTAGCAATAAGTGCTTGTTTTACAACGGATTTAAATTTTGAGTCCGTGAGTTGACAAATTGTTTGTGGAATTTTGTTGTAGAACTTTGTACAATTTCCCAGAAACGACGTTTTGGTTTTTACAAGCCTATAAAGGGAAACTTTAAGGTTCCCCGTATTCCTCGTAAATTTAGGTTTATCGGTGTTAGTAGGGAAATCGTACAAGTTTCTCCTCACGTACATTATAATTTCAAAAATATATTGTGAAGGCAAGGTAAGGATCTCTATTTTCTTAAAAAAATCTCTTAATGACTCCCGTCGTTTTAGATTATATATTGCCTTAATTGCTCGTTTTTGCAGAACAAAAATGGTTTCCAAATCGGCAGCTGAGCCCCACAGAGTCAGACCATACGATAATAAACTGTTAAAGTAGGCGAAGTAAACTAATCGTGCCACCGCTACATTGGTTAGCTGTCTTATTTTTCTAACCGCAAAGGCAGCTGAGCTCAACCTGTTGGCGAGTGCAGATATATGGGAACCCCACTGCAGTTTAGAGTCGAGTGTCAGCCCTAAGAATATAGTGTTTTTAACAAACTCAACAGACTGTCCTTTAATCTTAATATTAGGAACTATGATTTTACTTTTATTTGAGGAATTGGCCAACGAAAATTTAACACACTTAGTTTTTTTTGGATTTAGCACTAAATTATTTGCAGCAAACCAGTCACATACTTTTGAGAGAGTATGGTTTAGCTGAACAAAATCAGAATCTTTCCTGTTTACTTTAAAAAGTAAGGATGTATCATCAGCGAACATGACAATGCCTGATTCTTGGGCCACCATATATGGCAGGTCATTGACGTAAACTAGGAATAAAAATGGGCCTAAAATCGATCCCTGTGGCACACCCATATCTACCATTCTATCTGATGAGAGGGCGCCATTACTGATACTTTTTGGCTTCTTTCTGTTAAATACGACTCTATTAGCTTTAACGCTTGTGCCTGAACGCCATAGAAATATAGTTTACTAATTAAAGTCTTATGGTCTATACAATCCAAACTTAGGGAGGCCTAAGACCAGCAGTGGACGTCATCCGGCTGATGATTAATTAATATGCAATAACCATTCTGTGGATTTAAATTAAATAAGACTTGGGAGGGCACAAATTAAACAATATTATCTTCGACTAAACAAAACTTAAGTAAAATGTCTCCTTATATGAAAAAATAAATACATTTCTGCACGATCTGCTTTTCTTAATTTTTTGTTTATCGCAATCCGGCTTTTAGAAAACACGTTTTAAAAATGTGATTGTACAGCTCAATCAATAGATCTTGATATTTTGTATCGAAAATGATGTCGATCCTACGTCTACTTGCTCCAGTGAAAAGAGCATTCTTGATACGAGTGTCTTGGTATCTAGACTCCTTTTTTAATCGATACACAAATCGAATCAGCGTAGGCTTATACGGCACGCGGATATTTAATCGTCAGTAAAATAAAGGGGTAATAAATATATAATAAACATAATATAATAAACCTTACAGCCAAAAAGGAGTCGGCCAGTATTTCCGGTATCTGAACATTTTCTAGGCGAGTAAATTCGGTGTTTTTCTGGCCTAAAAAAATGTGCCTTGCCCGGTACAATTAATTTTTGTTTTTTGCTCATATGAATACATGATAATATTGTCATCCAGTATTTCTGTTAATTTGTCTTCGAATATCTTCTTAACAGAAGTCATTTTCCTACACACTTATTTTTTACAATTGTCTATAAAAACATCGAAGACATTCTGGTCACGGTGACGGTGACAAACATGTTCACTTTTTTTCCATATTGTGTCTCGGTTTTCGTTCAATGTTACTGATGCATAACAACTTTCGCTAAGATTTACAACACATTTCCAGTTATTCGTTTGGTTTTTATTCGTGTGGCATAAATTAAATTTATGCCCGTCGTAGAGCAAACAGTCGTACCCTTTTTGATATTTATTAAACGTTAACTAACTTGTACTCACCATTGCAGCGCATGTTTTTCATTTATCTCTAAAGTGACACTTCATTAAGTGGCCTGATATCCGTCATCAATGTTGAAGGTTCTATTTTATTGCATTTCTTTTAACTTGTCAGAAATGACCACTACCAATATACAGACGCATTTAGGGTATTTTAGTACAAGCGTGTTTTTAAAATTGCATTTTGAGAATCTTGTATAACATGACTAATATATTACGGGAATAGATTATTTTGATCTTCTGCTTTTATGACACTACGCGATCTTAGAATAGCATATAATATAAGGGATATAAGTTCGTTTTGGATTTAGAGATTTTTAGTGTAATTTATGATTATATGACAAAATGTGTTTTTGTTTTAACTATAAAACTCTCGTGAGACTCGAACATATTAAATAATATTTAATATGTGTTTTTGTTATTAAGTAGTTTGTTCTGTGTAAGAAGGTAATTTGAGCTTAGGTTCAAGTGCACCGGAAAGAAATGCAAATATCTCGGTAAATATTGATCTGAGAAATAAAGTAAAGAAACGTGCTTATTTTAACGTATATAATAAAATACTTTTAATTCTTTATACTTTTCACTGGTAAAAAAAATGTCTTTTTTTCGGCGGGTTTGACAGTGGCCGTCGCTTTCGTAGTACTATACTCTGAGACTTATGATAAGAGCAGTGCAGCACCTTAAGTCAGTAACTTACTTACACATGGAACAATAATGTATGCACTGCTTATGATCACTCTGTATAACACGTACATAGGTCCCTGCAGTATCAAAAAATGATAACGCAGTTTATTTCTTCACGGCCCCTTTACGTTCCCAGTTCTGGAACAGATAGATTGCGAGCGCCTTGCGAAGACCGTTAACAAGAGATCAGTGATCCTCACCAAGTTCATGCTGTCCAACCTGGTGGAAGCAGTGGCACAGCTCCTAGCGGACACCACGCTTCTGAACACCTTGATCCTGGAGGGACTGCCATTACGGATACCCTACTTGAACCCAATATGTGAGGTACGCCATAAATCTTCCGTTATAATCCCCGACGGAAAAGAGGGGTGTGGAGCTTAATGTGTGTAAGTATTTGTTTTTAGCAACGTAACTTGCCAATGCGGTTTTATAATCGAAAATATTTATTCAGACATTGGTTATTAACACTGCTGTTTGTTGGAGAAAAAAGCAGTCGTTTCCAGATATCTGATATTATATAATTTATAAAATTATAACTAATAGTCACTAATGTTAAAAATAAACTTCCAAATTTGGTCAAACTGTTACTCCACTGCTGTCAGGGAATTTTAACTTTTTTTATTATTTTCTACTTATTTTATCCTACAGTCTTTAACTCTAGGTTCTTCAGTCGAACAACTGTTTGAGCCATCTGGCGCTGCCACGCTGCCTGATTGGCGACGCTGGATGTCTGGCCATCTGCAAGGCAGTGCGCTGTCTTCCCAACATTCTGACCCTCGACCTGTCGGGCTGTGAGCTGACCCCGCTTGGGGCGTCCTACATAGCTGACTTAATCAAGGTAAGTTCTGTAGCACCTTTCTTTTTTTTTACGTGGAGTAATGCATTTTGGCAATCCGTGTTGCCCGGGAATCATCAACCATCAACATGTACATCAACGGTATGCCCATCTTGCAGCGATGGTGACGGTGATCATGAAATCACCAGGCATAGGCCACCGTGAACACCACCTGCTGCGACAGCCGAGGCTGCCCCCTCCTTAGAGGTAGCGTCCATGGCGATACCACACGCTGGTCCCTCATGACATGAAGGTGCAAAAACTCCAGGTTCCGCCCCCTCAGGTTGCCTTCGCGATATTTGTGACCGTAAATTTACGGAATTATAACCTAACCTTGAAGTAGTTAATAATAATTAGGACTTTTAGGGGGGTTGGAAAAGAATTACCAATGATTATAGTTTGATATTACAATTGATTCCACTCTCCTGCTTAGCAAATCGACTAGGAATGAATGACTTTCGAAAGATTAATCAGCATGGGTTGGCCACAGTATCAGAAGATCAACCGGTACAGCGAGAACTGGGTGCACACGCTGCGTTACCGGATGCCGGAGCTGGACGCGATGGCGGGGCTCCGGCGGATCTCGCTGTGCGGCAACCCGCTGGGCGACGCAGGCGCCTCAGCGCTGCTCTCTGTGCTGGCTGACGATTTGTGGATCAAAGGTATGCTCAGCTCCGTTAACGTAGAGGCACCTGTCACTTTCATATTGTTATGATTAGGCAATGACAGAATTTCCGAAGATAATCTCTCGAGCACGATATCGCACGCCACGATAACTGTGTTTTATGCCCTAAAGACTGAGCTACAATAGGTACGAGTATTGCTCACTTTCCAGTTGATCCAGTCTCTGACTTCAACTTGACCTATTTTGGGGACTTTTTCTCACTGTACCTAAACATAATTGAGACTTTAATTATGTATTTTTGGGCGTCAGTAACTTGAATATTTTGCCGGCTGAGATTGGATATTTTAGAATTGTACTTAATTTAATGAAAGTTAGTAAACATCTTACTTAAACCTACATAAGTCCGACTACGCTAAGTTTGCATTGATTTTGATAGCATATAGGCTGTGAAAGTGTAAAATAAACGTCATAATTTTATAGAAATTTGAGGTTTAAAATAACACTTGCCCAGTTTCTAATATCAAAATCGATGCAAGGTTAGCTTGGTCTGACTGACACGGAAATGTGAAATTTGAATAGAACTGTTATTTTCAGCCGTGGACCTCCAGAACTGCGAAGTGACGGAGTCGACCGCCGCGGCGGCGCTGCTGGCGCTGCAGTCCAACACCACGCTAGTTGTGCTGGACCTGCGCCACAACGCGCTGAGCGGGGAGTCGTTGGCGCAGGTGCGCGCTGCGCTCAGGAAGAATGAGACTGGGGTCGGGGAACAGGTCAGTAACAGCGAATCACGACCTGTCACTTGCAGCTCACGCTGGCGATGGAACGATTTCACACCTATCACATCACAATACACCACAGAATATATTTCTTCGTAAATGTACCAACGCAGGTTTCCTAGTGAAACGTTAGAAAAAAAATTGTATTATTTTGCTATTTTGCTAACGTTTGTTAACACTTTCACTGTCCGTGTCCCGTGTGTCCCCACACACGGCTCGCCTCTTTTAAAAAACCGTAAAGTTCATATGTCAAATCGGGACAGTGAACGTGTTTAGGGGTCCAGTGCAAAGTGAACCCAAATTTTTTTGAAATTGGCTTACTAAAGTTGTCTTACTAAACTTGTCTTTCAGTATTCGTGGCTGGCCAGTGTCAGCGTATGTTCTGGTGACGGCGTCAGGCTGGTCAGGCCAATCGCTACCAGGTAATTTGCTGAAGATTAATGCTATGTCACCGCTTACAGCTCCTACAAAAGCGAGATTGGTACTTACTAGGGAATGAAAACCGGGTACCCGGGTAACCGAAAAAACCGGGTACCCGGACTCATTTGGGCTCGGTTCTGAACCCGGTTTCGAACATCAAAAACCGGTTTTTAACCGAAACATTATATTTTAAAAAAAACGTTATATTTTCTTCAGATTTTGCTATTAAAACATGTTTTTGAAACAGATTGTATTGTATACAGTAGAATCCGATTAGTACGACTCCGCATAAAATAACCAAACGTTTTTAGCGACGTAAATATAGGCAGATGGTTGCTTTTCATGCAAGCCACTATGAAAGTGCTCCCGTACGTATTTAGTACGACTGCTTATATTGACGGACCGCTTTTAACGACGGGATTTCACACGAAATTGTTCGGTTACACCGATGACGAGCATTGGAATCAAACAATACCTACGAGAAGAACCTTTGTTTAAAGCGAATGTTCTAAAACTTAAACTAAGGCGAGTATTCGCAGGCTTAAGCTGCAATGTATTCTAGAAGGACGAGTAAACATGTCTGTGGTTCAACTATTTATTTCGCTAAAGAGCATAATATTCTTAATTTCGATTGTTCGATGAGTTCATAATAGAATAATGGTTCAGAAATCGATAAACAACTTTAAAATTGACAGGATATTTAGTACGACTTTCGGTTAGTAAGACGTAATATCGTCGGTCCCTTCGACGTCATTATCCAGATTCTACTGTACCACAAGTTGAAACGGTTAAATGCCTTAGTTACCAAATTGACTCTGGATTAACGTGCACATATACAGGTAACTAGAGATAAAAAAAATTGTTGACACAAATCAAATTATTTTAGATATTTATTTTTTGATTTGTTATTAAAGTAGTATCACTACTAATTATAAATCGAAAAAGATGTCATATACTAATTTTTAAGAAAAAAAAACCGACTTCATTTGGTTCCCGGTAAAAGTGAAATTAAGAATTTGTTTGAGTTAGCCAGTTTACTTCACAAATATCCAATACACCGCACGTGTACGATTGAAAATTGAGGAGCTTTCTTAATGTCCTAGGGCTTCCATCATTACATTTGAAGTATAATCAAACGGAACTCCCTTGTAGACCTTTAAACAAACAAAATAACGATGTGTTAAATTGGATGACAGACTGTAAATTAACGAGCATATTCATTATGCCATCCCTGATTATCAACATCAGGTCCACTCCAGCAAAATGATGGCCACAGTAAGAAAATGCCTAAGCTAATTATGAACACCCTCTAATCACAATTAACCTGCCGTTCAAATTTGAAGAGTTCTCTGAATTCTTCTAGAACTCCATCATCAGAATATAAATCAAATCAAAAAGATGAATGTCACAACTAGGATAATAAGTAGAGCTAGGTTTATTAACTAGTTCCACTTTGCGATCCCTGGTCTTCATCATCAGATCAAGTTCATCAAAATTTTGGCTCCGCCAAAACACTGTTTTATTTACTTAAGGAAACCCTCAAATCAAAATGCATGTGCCGTTAAAATTTGAGGAGTTCTCTCAATCCCTCATGAAGCCCATCATCAAAATAGAACTATAATCAAATAGGACTATCTTGAAGGTATTTCTTTACAAAGAAAAGATGAATGTCTCAAATCGGATGATAGAGCTGGGAATTAACAAGCAGTTCCACTTTGCCATCCCTGGTCTTAATCATCAGGTCCACTCCACCAAATTGATGATGTTCGTAAAGAAATGCTCGAGTGTCTTAAGAAACTACCCAAATCATCATGCATGTGCCTTTCAAATTTGAGGAGTTCCCTCAGTTCCTCATGGATCCCATCATCAGAAATTGATTTTGAAAAAAACGGAACAAATCTGGAACCATCTATTTTCAGAAAAAAAAATATTTTTTAAAATCCGACGATAGTCCTGGGAATTACCAAGCAGTTCCACTTTGACATCCCTGGTCTTCATCATCAGGTCCACTCCACCAAATTGATGATGTTCGTAAAGAAATGCTCGAGTGTCTTAAGAAACTACCCAAATCATCATGCATGTGCCTTTCAAATTTGAGGAGTTCCCTCAGATCCTCATGGATCCCATCATCAGAAATTGATTTTGAAAAAAACGGGACAATCCTGAAACCATCTATATACAGACAAAAAAATATTTTTTTAAATCGGATCATAGTCCTGAGAATTACAAAGCAGTTCCACTTTGCCATCCCTGGTCTTCATCATCAGGTCCACTCCACCAAATTGATGATTTTCGTAAAGAAATGCTCGAGTTTCTTAAGAAATCACCCAAATCAGCATGCATGTGCCTTTCAAATTTGAGGAGTTCCCTCAGTTCCTCATGGATCCCATCATCAGAAATTGATTTTGAAAAAAACGGGACAATCCTGAAACCATCTATATACAGACAAAAAAATATTTTTTTAAATCGGATCATAGTCCTGAGAATTACGAAGCAGTTCCACTTTGCCATCCCTGGTCTTCATCATCAGGTCCACTCCACCAAATTGATGATTTTCGTAAAGAAATGCTCGAGTTTCTTAAGAAATCACCCAAATCAGCATGCATGTGCCTTTCAAATTTGAGGAGTTCCCTCAGTTCCTCATGGATCCCATCATCAGAAATTGATTTTGAAAAAAACGGGACAATCCTGAAACCATCTATATACAGACAAAAAAATATTTTTTAAAATCGGATCATAGTCCTGAGAATTACGAAGCAGTTCCACTTTGCCATCCCTGGTCTTCATCATCAGGTCCACTCCACCAAATTGATGATTTTCGTAAAGAAATGCTCGAGTTTCTTAAGAAATCACCCAAATCAGCATGCATGTGAAAAATTCAGTCGAATTGAGAACCTCCTCCTTTTGAAATATTGAAGTCGGTTGATAAAGAAAAAGACCAACACCGACGAAGGCCAATCCTCGGATTATGGATTATGGATATTTAGATTTATAGAGATAAATTGGCCTTAGTGTGGTATGCACTGTCCAGAATAGCACCCAGTTTTATCTTTTTAACCGACTTCAATATTTCAAAAGGAGGAGGTTCTCAATTCGACTGAATTTTTTTTATTTTTATTTTTATTTTTTTTAATGGATGTTCACTCATAACTCCGTCATTACTGAACCGATTTGAAATTTTTTTTTGTTTTCTAAAAGTAGACGGTTCCTGGTTGGTCCCGTTTTTTTCAAAATCCATTTCTGATGATGGGATCCATGAGGAACTGAGGGAACTCCTCAAATTTGAAAGGCACATGCATGCTGATTTGGGTGATTTCTTAAGAAACTCGAGCATTTCTTTACGAAAATCATCAATTTGGTGGAGTGGACCTGATGATGAAGACCAGGGATGGCAAAGTGGAACTGCTTCGTAATTCTCAGGACTATGATCCGATTTTAAAAAATATTTTTTTGTCTGTATATAGATGGTTTCAGGATTGTCCCGTTTTTTTCAAAATCAATTTCTGATGATGGGATCCATGAGGAACTGAGGGAACTCCTCAAATTTGAAAGGCACATGCATGATGATTTGGGTAGTTTCTTAAGACACTCGAGCATTTCTTTACGAACATCATCAATTTGGTGGAGTGGACCTGATGATGAAGACCAGGGATGGCAAAGTGGAACTGCTTCGTAATTCTCAGGACTATGATCCGATTTAAAAAAATATTTTTTTGTCTGTATATAGATGGTTTCAGGATTGTCCCGTTTTTTTCAAAATCAATTTCTGATGATGGGATCCATGAGGAACTGAGGGAACTCCTCAAATTTGAAAGGCACATGCATGATGATTTGGGTAGGTTCTTAAGACACTCGAGCATTTCTTTACGAACATCATCAATTTGGTGGAGTGGACCTGATGATGAAGACCAGGGATGGCAAAGTGGAACTGCTTGTTAATTCCCAGCTCTATCATCCGATTTGAGACATTCATCTTTTCTTTGTAAAGAAATACCTTCAAGATAGTCCTATTTGATTATAGTTCTATTTTGATGATGGGCTTCATGAGGGATTGAGAGAACTCCTCAAATTTTAACGGCACATGCATTCTGATTTGAGGGTTTCCTTAAGTAACTAAAACAGTGTTTTGGCGGAGCCAAAATTTTGATGAACTTGATCTGATGATGAAGACCAGGGATCGCAAAGTGGAACTGGTCGATAAACCTAGCTCTACTTATTATCCTAGTTGTGACATTCATCTTTTTGATTTGATTTATATTCTGATGATGGAGTTCTAGAAGAATTCAGAGAACTCTTCAAATTTGAACGGCAGGTTAATTGTGATTAGAGGGTATTCATAATTAGCTTAGGCATTTTCTTACTGTGGCCATCATTTTGCTGGAGTGGACCTGATGTTGATAATCAGGGATGGCATAATGAATATGCTCGTTAATTTACAGTCTGTCATCCAATTTAACACATTGTTATTTTGTTTGTTTAAAGGTCTACAAGGGAGTTCCGTTTGATTATACTTCAAATGTAATGATGGAAGCCCTAGGACATTAAGAAAGCTCCTCAATTTTCAATCGTACACGTGCGGTGTATTGGATATTTGTGAAGTAAACTGGCTAACTCTTAATTTCACTTTTACCGGGAACCAAATGAAGTCGGTTTTTTTTTCTTAAAAATTATGTAAATATTGAACTGCCTACTATGAATATTTCTATTCGATTCTCGCGCAGGGTGTGGATCTCTGGTACAAGACCAAAGCTGCAATTTCCTAAGCACTGGCTCGCCAAATCTAGACGGTAATAAAAACGTAATATTTTCTTCAGATTTTGCTATTAAAACAAGTTTTTGAAACACATTGTATTGTATACAGTAGAATCCGATTAGTACGACTCCGCATAAAATAACCAAACGTTTTTTAGCGATGAAAATATAGGCAGATGGTTGGTTTTCGTACAAGCCACTATTAAAGTGCATCCGTATAGTACGACTCTTATATCGACGGACCGCTTTTAACGATGGGATTTCATATGAAATTGTTCGGTTACAACGGTGACGTGCATTGTAACCGAACAACGCATACAAGATGGAAACAATTGTTCAAAGTTAATGTTACAAAAGTTCTAAAACTTAGGATTTCGTCTCGATATTTTATCAGCAATTTACAATGGCTTAGCTACAATGTTATCGAGTAGTACGAGTAAATAGGTCTATAGATCAACAATTTCATTCACTAAAGAGCAAAATATCCTTAATTATGCTTGTTCGGTGAGTTACATGAACTATTACATAATGAATAACATATATAATGCATGTGTGATTATTAAATAAATAAAGAACCTTAAAATGGACAGTTTGTTTAGTACGACGCAATATCGTCGGTCGCTTTGACGTCGTTATAACCGGATGTTTTCGACGTGTTACTTCGACATTTACTTTATCTGCCTTCCCGAGATAATAACAATAAAAAGAAATTCTTCTCTTTTTAATCAATATTTCATTGCTATTTAAATGCAACCGGGCGAATATTTTTTTCTTATCTAATCTTCGGCTAGCAGTGTAATTTTTTAGATTAAAAACAAACATAAAATAAAAAACTTAGATTGCTTTCATTTAAAATAGCCGCTATTGTTTCTATGTAGTTCGGCCTGCTACGGTACGGTCACGTCTAAATACACACGTCTAAATACACGTATACGCTTCGGAACTTCTTACGGGGAAGAAGGTTCAAAATTGAATATAGGTACAGAGGTTTATATTTATGAAGCCAACCGTACCAGTTCAATTTACCAACATTTATTTGCATTCCAACTCATGACCAGGCCAGTTTTTTTTGTTTAATAATATTTATTGAATGTTAAAAACCGTCCTGTGAATGTCAGGAAGTATCGTTGAGGATAGTGACACTTATGCAACATTAAAAAATGGCTTATAAAGCTACAGAAAAAAAATTAGTCCAAAACCGGTTAAAAACCGGGTACCCGGTTTTGAGCATTGACATTTCGGTTAAAAACCGGGTTTGGATTTCGGGCGGTTTTTACAAACCCTAGTACTTACTTAAACGCTCGCATACTTATGTGTGTGTTTTATCACAGACTACTTAGTCTAGTCTACATGTCTAGATTGTACGCAGCATGAGACGTCATTCGCAGATATTTATTTATTTATTACTAGATGAAGAAACATCGAAGTGTAGGCATGATCTGCGACAGTAGATAGATAGATAAAAATCTTTATTCATCCACAAACAATAACATCATCACAAAAAGTATACAACTATAAAGTAAGCATAAACATTTTGACATTCACAAATTATAACAAGAAAACATGCTTGTAGACAATGTGTTGTGGTACGAACCAGGTGCTGACTCAGCATAATGCTGCGAAAAACGCAGCGCTGATCTTCCGTCAGAAACCATTACTTAAACCTAATACTTAAACCTAATACAGGACCGAACAATCAGGTCAGTGTCTTTAAATCTGTATTTTAATTGTGTAAATATGATATAATTTGCGTATATGATGTGTACAACAGGTAGATACTATTCAATAGTGTATGATTGTGATGTGTATAAGTATAGGATAATTTTAAAAACTGGTTATATGTGTTATGTGTGTTATGTGTGTTTAGGGTACTATAAAAATAAATTTTATAGATTATAGTTAGTATTAAGTGGTATTTTAAGAGACTAGTGTATTTAGAGATAACAATGATTAGGAGTTTAGGTATCTTTTTGTATTTTTAGAACAGTAGGTAACCATGTTGCGCGAAAATTAGACTACCTGCGTGTTTTTAATGAATATAGCTAAAAAGAGAGTTTTGTGACACTGCCGCAGCTCATGTGTGTTCGGGCTACTGATACTGGTACGTTAACCTTTGGACCGCCTTAGTCGGCTGTGGCCGTCACCAAAAAGTTACCAAGGTACTAAGGTAAACTACACCTTACGCGGGACTCCGTAAAGTTCAATTCCGCTTAAACAATCGTTTACGATGGTCTCCGGGGCACGGCATATTCCTTTACTCGTCTTGAAAGGGTTAAAGTTTACGTTTTTTCTTGACAGAAATGGAGTAAGTAAAGAACGGACGGGGCTGAATCAGAAAAGCGCGCCAACGAAATATGCCAGCAACAAAACTACGGGTACTAAGAGAGAAAAGTAAGCATTCATCCTTATGCCCGTATCTTAGTCTGCTAGACATCTCCATCCATTCCCTAAAACTATCCATGTAATAACCGCTTTAGCAATTTCCTTCTTACAAGCGTTTATTTAGTCATTTTTTGACGCATTACCTCTAATCAAATTTTACAAGTAAATTTTTTCCCACTTCCCGGTTTCCGATTGAGCTGATAATTATTTTGGACGTAGGTATTTATATGGGCATATCGCATCACAAAACATGACGATGATATGGAGCTGATCTGATGATGGAGCTGAAAGGTGGCTGGAAAGAACTCTGTAATTATCAGAGGTCGGCGGGGTGAACATACGTCATTTTATAAGGAGAATCGCTCACCCCGCCGACTTCGTCAAACAACGTAAACTAATTGGGTTTGGTTTTTTTAGAATTGTCTTGTTGGGTATTAGTATATTAGTTCAAAGAAAAGTACAGTCAGCGGCGTTTTCAGGGACTACGCTGAGATACTAGAGCAACAGCTGCAGGAGGAGGTGGCGCACCGCCAGCAGCTCGAGGAACTGAACTCAAGGCTCGTGGAGCAGATGAAACAACTACAGCAGCAGCAGATACGCCGTTGGCGAGACGCCGCCTCTTCTGGTACCCTTGCCCTTACTCCTATGGCAACAGTTTCGTGCGCCAAAATTCGCCTTTTTGATTTTTAACTTTGGTAACCTATGACATGATACTCACACACAAGACGAATCTAATGAATTAATGATGTAATGTAACATTCACACGTTGAACTCCGCCAAGCTATGTAGGCTGTAGCGCGTGACAAAGACATGGACATACATGAATACATACGTACAGTCGTGGCCAGATAATTAAAAACAAGATTTGTACTACAAATAGGAGTTAGCCTCAATATTCATCCCATTTTTTTTTATACGGAACTTTGCAATACATTCGAGTATACCGTATATATGTAAGCATGGATTAATTGTAGCTCTTTTAAAAATAAAAAAAGGTCAACAATATGAATAATATAACATATAAATAATGTTATTAACACGACTGTTGAGGTAGGTTTATGTATTAGAGCGTATGTATGTATGTATGCATGTATGTCTATATACTTTGGCCACTTTGATAGTTTGTCTAAGTAAGTATTATTTATTAACCCCCCGACGGAAATAGAGAGGATGTTATACGTTACGAGGGTGTTACTTTTCTAGGTATTTGTCTATCTGCTGTGGCACCATTTTATTATACAAGTTGCGTATTCTATGATAAGTACGTAGTAGGTAATTTCAGGATCAGAGCAGTCACTGGAGGCGAGCTCGCGGTCGGGCAGCTCTGGCTCGTCATGCTCCGTGCCCATCGACCAGAGCACGCTGTCTTATATCCAGCAGGCCTTCCGAGACATATACGCCTTCATCAAAAATAACCAGTGCGCGGGGTGAGTATCCTCCACTCGAGTGTGAGTGTTCTGTAATTGGCTTTCTGCCCTACAAATAGCATACATGCTATTTGTAGTACAGAAAGCCCCTACCCCTTTACCCCTACCCCTTACCCCCATTACCCCTACGTGTAACAACTACGTGTTGTCCTACAATTAACCTGCTGTCCTAAAACTAGAATGCTTGTCCTACAACTAGCTTTGTTATCCTACAACTGTCATGCCGTCCTTTATCTAGCTAGCTAGTTGTAGAGATAATCCCCCTCGCAGTCCCCCAAAAATATGCCGCCTTCTTAGGGTTCAGCCTGCTCGGCACAAGAGTAAAATGAACTACTAGTAAATCGACCACTGTTGCTATCCTACAAGTGACCGACAACTAGCATGTTATCCTTCAACCAACATTAGTATTTACAACGACAAAACCTGTGTTAAAATTTAATTATAACCTCCAGTAACTGTGATCACGAGCCGAATGAGCGTATCACCGAAATACCAGAATCGGGCGAGGAACAAGCGAGAGCCGACATCGTACCGAAGAAGGCACAGAGCACGCACGTGAAGATGACAGAGCTGGTGAAGGTGGAGAAGATCACCAAGTCGGCGCATCTGCTGGGTCACATACAGCACATACGGGAGACCATGCAGATGGTAACGGTAAGTAACAAACGGATTTCTGACGATCTGAAACGATGATCCATGGCGATGATTTGCCCATCCAGATGGATACCTGGAGAACGGGAAAATTTACCAATCATCGGGGGGATCCGACGATCTACGAGACACTACTCGTAGATCGTGCGGAAGTACACGTACGGTCCCTACGATATTACGAGTATTAACGGCCTCCTGGCCCAGTTAGTAGTGACCCTGCCTATGACGTAGGAGGTCCCGGGTTCGAATCCTGGTGAGAGTAATTATTTTTGTGTTTATCACGAATACTGAGTTATGGATGTTTTCTACGTATTTATGTACTATGTGTATATAAATACGTCGTCTAGTATAGGTACCCACAACACAAGCCTAATTGAGGCTACGGGGACTAGGTCGATTTGTGTAAGTTATTTGTCCCATAGGTAATATTTATATTTTATAGTATTACAGTTTAAATTCTACTCTCTAGTATTGGAAGCTAAGTGACTTCCCAGTATGAAGATAACTAACTAATAAATAATAAATCGTTGTTTCTTTTAGAAACCGGAAATGATTGAGAAACAAATCGGAGACACGAAGAATATCCATAAAGAAGAAGATATGTATTTAGACGAACTACAAGAATTGAATTCGTCGATCAAGAGTAAAAAAGTAAGTTTTATAATAAGTATTTAAAATACCATTTAGTAACGTGGAAGTACATAGTTACTTTCTTCTTTTAACTCAACAAATCATTCTTAGGTAAGTATTTCTTCCAACTATCACTGCAGTAGCGATAGTAAAATGATACCGATAGTTACCTCTGTCCAGATCCGCCACTGGATTACTGTACGATTTGTGTAATATAAAATCGTCAGTCTACCTTGTTGGAGGCCTTCCCACGCTGCGACCTCCGGTACGCGGTCACCACTTGAGACTTGAGTGCATTTCTGTCGCAGCGGCTCAATATGCCCGGCCCACAGCCACTTCTTGAGCTAGGTATGTCCGACGTCTTAGGTTCTCCTTTCTCTATTTCTAATTTCACTTGTGTATCACAGATTATATAGTAGTTCTTAAGAACAGATATTTATTCCTCATAGACATAGCGAATACAAACCAGTTTTGAACACTACGCAAAAACAATTGACGCATGGTCCCCCTCACCCTCGCACAACGCTAGGGCTGCCTACGATTAGAAATATTATACAAGCGGCGGCGTGCACTGGTTTGTTTGGGCAACGGTACCAATACAAGACAAAAGACAATCTTAAGTAAGTTCGCGCGAAGAGTCCCACAAGCCTGGTTGTATTATTGATATTGATCTTATTTTATATCTACAGAGCAGTACGATATCGCGGAAATCGCGCAGCAGCGGCAGCCTGGTGTCGGACTCGTCGGACACGCTGGTGTCGCACTCGCAGCGCGCGGCGGCGGCGCACGCCTCGGGCGCGGCGCCGGCGTCGCCGTCCCGCGCGCTCAACCCGCGCGAAGCACTCTACTCCTCTTCAGATGATGACAGTTCGTGATTTTGTATAGTTATTTTACGAAAAATTTTGTGAGCAATAAAATGTTATTTTTATTTGGCTTTTTTGTGAAATGATGAAGTCTGTAAACTATCGGAAGTCGGTTATTGACACCTTTAACACGTTGATGGACACTATTTTCAATTAATGATACTTAGCTATACATCGTGAACGCCTATAGGCGTACTGTCCCGCAAAGTGCCTTTTCGACGCCAAATCATATTATTAAAGTACTACTGTGCCGCCATCGACATGCAACAAATAAACATAGGCAAACTCAGACTTAATGTGAAGTCGTGGCGTATGGTGGCGAAAATGTTAACCTTGTAATGGCAATGATCTGCAAAATTGGGGTACCTATTGACGTCTTATGTCGTTACCATAACCTCCAGTTACTTACGAGCTTGAGTCTGACCACTGGGAGTAGCTGGAAATAAAATCCTTCCTGAATATTCCTGATTCCATATTTACCTAACTGTGGAGACAGGGATGCTTTACTTTTATTTCGAATATTCAAAGGGACATAATGTACTGTAAAACGTCGTACTATACACGTGCGAAGAGATAATTCGCAACTCGTGTCGATTTAAAACACTCCCTACGGGCGTGTTTCAACTTATCGCCACTCGTTTCGAATTTCCTCCTTTTCGCCCTTGTATCGTAATGTACTATTATACAACCGTGATATAATGAAGAGTTAGCTTCGTGGCCTAAGTAATGTACGAGATTGAAAAACTTACTTATGTTACGATTGTATACAATACTTTTTCTACGAGTCATCATCATCATCATCTATGGAGAAACAATTTCATCGTTCAATTCATTGACTTAACACGGATGTAACACAAAAAGATGTAAGTGCGCACGCCGTCGCCGGCAGGCCGGCGCGGGGAGCGCGGTCGGCGCAGGCGCGGGGGGCGCGTTCGGCAAAGTCGCAGGCGGCATCGCAAATAAGTATAGAATTTGTATGAAGTTCTATTATAGTTGCCTACAGCGTATCGAAATGAGATATTATAGTTGAGTTGGACTGTCTAATATCGAAAAGTATGAGCTTATAGTTTTGTCTATGTACTCGTAATTGACAGATTAAAGTCGGCGAGTAGAAAAAAATGTTTTAAGTGTTTATAAGCAAGATAATTTAAAAGCGGTAATTTAGAAATACCTATCTAAATAGATCAGCAACTAACAACGAAATTCAACAAAAATGATAACAACAATCTTTAAGTAAGCTAACAACAATAGAAAACACAACCGACTCAACCGACAACAATATGAACTCGAATGAAAGAAAATCCCACATGAGTTACAGTTGACAGATATAACTATCTGTCAACTGTAACTCATGTGGGATTTTCTTTTTTTTCTTTTTTTTGTGGGATTTGTGTTTTTCTGATTTTTTGTGACGTTTAAAAACAGACCATTGTGTGAGAACTCTGCCTCTTTAGGTTTTTTAATGTACAACCCTTCCATGAAAAATTGCAAACGCAATTTATTAAAATTCTTATCTTCTTATCATCTTAATTTATATTCTAAGATTAAAAATCTTAGAATATAAATTAACTAATATTATGTTTCTTCTCTGTTCACAGCACTGAGCAATGTATGTATTAATGAAACATGATAATAAGTACGTAATATTTATTAACTCGTTTCCACTGTTCGATCTGCAGAATGTGCCCGATAAAAATCCTTATATATCGTTCTGCAAAGGTCTTTCTAATGCTAAAAAAAAACGAAATATAGCTTTCAAAAGATACATAATGTAAGACCCTGGAGCCCCGTGCAGCCGAGCTCCTATTTCTAATCAAAAATAAATTGAACACATACAGAAACAAATGATTTATTACTTCTTGGAATTGGCGCTATTCGGATCTTTCATTTTTTTTTGCTACTGAGACATTTTTTTCTAGAAAATTTAGTCTTAATAGATATATTACCAAAATATCTTAATATTTATTGGATCTAATGATTGTCTGGTGTCACATGGTTAGATATTATGGATCTAACCATGTGACACCAGACAACCATGAGAATTACCGTTTTTTACGGTTCCGTAGCCAACTAGGAAACCTTGCAGTTTCGCCAAGTCTGTCTGTCTGTCCGTCCGTCTGTCCGCGGATAATCGCAGTGGCTGTAAGTACTAGAAAGCTGTAATTTTGTACGAATATGTATACCTATCGGTCACGCCAACAAAGTGGTATAATAAATATAGTGGTTATATACATTTTTTTTTAGGTTACCTCCCGTACACGTAACGTGGGGGGTGATTTGTTTTTTTGTTTCAGCCCTACGGTATACCTATCATTGGATAGGCATTTGAAAAATAATGAGGGTTTTCTAAAAACAATTTTGTTCCCCCCCCCCCCCTTTCAAGGAATATGAAAAAAAATACAAAAGTAGAACTTAATAAGAATAATAATAATAATACGTTGGTTGAACGGTTTTTGAAAAACTTACAAAATAATTTCTGAATTAAGATTATAATTTAACCGTATATGCAAACTTTTTTTATCTCGAGTACCTACTTAATTTATCATCCCGCACGTACCTTCCTTCTAATACAAAAAGAATGATTCAAATCGATTCAAGCGATTCAAAAGTAACCCCCGAAAACCCATCATACATACATAATCCATCTAGTTTGTATAAATTAGTAACTCAATTTCCCGAGAAATGGCGCTGTACCCGTGGTCTACTTCGCGCTGTTAATTTTTTTCCGGAATTTATGGGGTCGGGATGGGTGTGATCAAAAGTATCATCGAATTGTTAATTATTATAAGCATATTGAGCATGGTATCTATTAAAACTCTTTTTAAGGTTGCTTATTGTGACGGACGGTAAACTACGGAACCCTACACTGAGCATGGCCCGACATGCTCCTGGCCGGTTTTTATTTTAATTATAGACAAACGAATGAACTCCCATTCTTGTGTCACTCGAGATCAAATAAAACATAAAAATCATAAAACATAAAAACTATTACTCAAAAATTTTCTAACAGAATAGTTTTTTTTTTATGCTATAGGGGGCAAACGAGCAAACGAATCGCCTGATGGTAAGCGATTAACGTCGTCCATGGACACCCGCAACACCAGAGGTGTCGCAAGTGCGTTGCCGGCCTTTAAGGTGGGAGTACGCTCTTTTCTTGAAGGTTTGAAGGTCGTATCGGTCCGGAAACACCGCTGGCGACAGTTCGTTCCACAGTTTAGCTAGTACAAAGGTCTCGCACTAGGCTTCGCCTGTATCGCGGTGAATCAAATGTTTGCACACACTAAAACCAATGTCGTGCGATTTATATTAATTAACATACAAATCTAACCTACTTTAAGATCTCACATTTTTCAATACAGCAATTGTTATAGGTATCCAATAAAGCAAAGAAATACTAAAATAAATAGAGTTTAATACTTGTTCATAATGTTAAATTATTATAAATACATATTTAGATTTTGCATAGAACTTGGCACTCATTTAGGTCTCCATTCTTTTTGTGGCGAAGCCCACAGCTGATCATAAGTTTTGTATTGAACTTGGCTCTCCTTTTTTACATTTGTGTTTTTGGTGGGATAGGTATCACGCAAGCAACAAGACTGGGACGTTAGTGCAGTGAAGAAGAGGATGGATTGGGTAAGGCTGCGCCGTCATTAAGCCGAAAAAGTTTTGGAAAGATTTAATTTCGGCCGTGTAGGTACCCCTTTACTGCTCGTCATTTTATCGTCATAGTTCTAGAGTAATTATAATACGTGACACTGGCAAAATGGTCCAACTCTCGGACAGAAGCCATTATTTAAAAGAAGAAGAAGAGTGGCCTAAGGTTCCAATGAGGATTACCGCGAGTCGATTTTCCGCTAGGGGCGCTAGTGGAACGTGGGTCCTGTGGGAACATTTCAAACGTCACTTTGACAGTTCTCTCATACTCACACAGGACCCACGCATGAGTGGCGCCGTCTGGTGAGCGACAATACGGTAGCTCCCGTTGGTTGACTATACCTACCTACTTACTTATCGGGTTTGAACCAACCAACGTTCGCTCACGAATGCATTCGTGTCGCGCGTAAGCATGATGAAATTGACTAATTGTGTATGCACTCCAATGTTCTTTACGAAAGGCTATTCTTCTGATACTTGTTAAAACGCTATGAGAGCGATTTTTTTTGATAATATATCATGACTTGGCTAACCAATTTGCGGTATTTTCTCGAGCTTTACGGATTGATGTAGCTGCCAAGGCAATAGTGTTTCAAAAGAGACATTCTCGTGGATGCACCTAAACGGAATTACGTCCTTATATTTTCGACATCCATGGTGGGATTAGTTGCCAAAGCGAACCCCAGGCTCCCTGCGTCGTGGCATAAACCAGGAAACGCTAGGAGGAAGATTTTCGAGTTCCATGTACACAACTGTATTACATGGAGTTACATGTATACAGCTACTTATAGAGATAACAACTCACAAGAATTAGAATCAGAAAAAAGCAATACACAATGTGTAACTATATCATAATTTATTAATCTAAAAATAATAATGTGATTTATTTAGTATCCGTAATCTTCGCATTAGTCTGCTGCAGCTTGGCAATCATCATTTGCTCCTTGGCCTCCTTCTTGGCAATCCTTTCTGCCTTCTTTTGTTCCTTCTCCCTCTTGGTGAGCATCTCCTGGAAGCGCTCATCACGAGGGTCCAGCTTGAAACCAAAATGTCTTCTTACCTCTTCTACCAAACGCTCCTTTTTGGCCTGTAAAAGAAATAAATATGAGTGTCTAGGTTTTATATGGGTCGATCCACGTAAAAGTAACGTATGGCACGACTTCATTGCGTGTTTATTGGAATTACAGATGCAATTGTATTGCATGATGCAAAAAACCTACAAAATTGATAACCAATAACTCTATCTGATTGACTGGGCTTAAATCATTGCATATGAGCTTTTACTTCAACATAAAACTTACTTTAGCTGCTTCAGCCTCTGCAATTTTCTTAGCTGTCTTATTCTTCAAATCCTTTTTCCACTGACCTAGCTTTTGAAACTTGGCTGCAATCTCATTCTCTCTCTTTTCTATTTTTAATCTCTCTTCTTTCCTTTTCTGTGCAGCTGTCTCCATCATCTCTTTTATAGTAAAAGGGAAAGCAATGGCTTCAAAATCCTGCCTTTCTTGTATTTCCTTACTTGTAGGCCAGCATAAACCTGAAATTAGTCATTCATTGATTATAAATTATGGGATTTATATACCTCAAGATTTTAATCCTATTACTGCATTTTCTAATACTCCCTTCAGTTTCAACTAAAATTGTTTATTTTTAATATTTCTTAGCATTTATCTGCAAGTTAATAAGTGAATTACAAAATCAAGATTTTTTCAACGTGCTATTATAGTTATTGAGAAAACTCGAGTCCTTACTTGGATTGACACCGCTTGCAATACCATACTTCCCATATAATTTTCGGTTGTACTTCAAAGTCAGATGGGTAGAGGTATAAGGATTTTTGTAAGGCCGCCGGTCGTTCATTATATTATAATGAGCTGTATTTAGCCGGGAGACATTCCTTTTCTTCTCAATTTCTGCTTCCTGAGCCTGCACATCATCAGCGTCATCAATGAGCACTTGCTCGTTCTGTTCTATGACTTCCGGTGCTGTTGTAGAAAAACGAAAGGTGCTTAATAAATTAAGCCTGGCTATTCTTGTCGTCAAGCACAAATTCATTTCACTTTATTTATTTTATACAATAATAACAAGCTGAAATTTTCTACTCAATTAGAGGTTATTTTGTCCACTACACTACCATAAACCATACCATAACTGTCAGTAGTAGTGTCAATGTCAATGTTATAGTGCCTCTACATGCTCGGGCTCTCGGCCGAATGTTTCGGATGCTATATTACGTGCCGGAGGTGCCGGCGGACTGCCGTGAATGAGGGGCTTTAAGCCCCTCATTCACGGCAGTCCGCCGGCACTACGGCATGGCTGGATGTAGCGGACACACGGTGTGCAAGTGGCCCAGCCTGGCAGTCCAATTCGCACTTATTCGTTGAAAGATGTGCAGCGCTGCGTTTTAGCGCATACACTGTACTCGAATTAAAAAAATGCCGCCATCTTTTATTTCATTTTTAATAATGAATAATTAATATTTTTTGCATTGCCGCATTTCTCAATTGTTTATTACCGTAATTTAGTGCAATTCGGACTGCAAGGAGGTGGGCGGAGCTAGCAGGATGTTGCCGTACGGCACGCATCCGGCAACGACATTCACGATACTATATTACGTGCCGGAGGTGCCGGCGGACTGCCGTGAATGAGGGGCTTATAAAAGCTGAAATTGTCTCTGGTCTGGCTTAAATTTTATCTATATAGTCTGTCTCGAATGAGCGTGTACTAGGGTGCATTCGCCCGCGGCCGAATCATTCGGCCGAGAGCCCGAGCATGTAGAGGCACCATTATGGTGCTTTTAAGCCCCTCATTCACGGCAGTCCGCCGGCACCTCCGGCACGTAATAAAGTACCGTGAATGTCGTTGCCGGATGCGTGCCGTACGGCAACATCCTGCTAGCTCCGCCCACCTCCTTGCAGTCCGAATTGCACTAAATTACAGTAATAAACAATTGAGCAATGCATTAAATATTAATAATTCATTATTAAAAATGAAGTACGAGATGGCGGCGATTTTAAAATTCGAGTACAATGTATGCGCTACAACGCAGCGCTGCGCATCTTTCAACGAATAAGTGCGAATTGGACTGCCACGCTGGGCCACTTGCACACCGTGTGTGCCCTACATCCAGCCATGCCGGAGTGCTGGCGGACTGCCGTGAATGAGGGGCTTTACATGCTCGGGCTCTCGGCCGAATGATTCGGCCCACCCTAGTACACGCTCATTCGAGACAGACTATATAGATAAAATTTAAGCCAGACCATAGACAATTTAAGCTTTCTCAGGTAGTTTCGGTGAGTTAAACGGTGTTTTAAATAGCTTTGATTATTGAAACTATTTAAGACACTTTTTAAATAGCTTTACCCGAAGTGAAATTATTTAAGACACCTTTTAACTCAACCAAACTACCTGAAAAAGTACTTAAATTGTCTCTGGTCTGGCTTAAGTTTTCTCTATATAGTCTGTCTCGAATCATCGTGTACTAACATGGCCGAAACATTCGGCCGAGAGCCCGAGCATGTAAACGCACGGTTAGATTCTATATTGTCTATACTCGACATTTGTCACTTGTGTTGTATTAGTAATCGACGATTTTGTTCGTACCATTGAATTTATCCCAATTGGTATTTTTTTGCAATATGGATGATTTCGGTGACAGTTTCGTCCAGCCCGAAGTGGACCCCGCAGCGGAGTTCCTGGCCCGCGAACAGAACCAGCTCGCAGGGCTAGAAGACGAACTAGAAACAACTGCTCCGCCCCCTGTTGTACCTGCAGCTTCTAGCGACTTGGGTGATGATTTTGTCGGTACGTAAAACTATTAACTGACTTCATACATTTGTAAAATTATTTGAGAGCGGATTGAGTGCGAGACAGAACCAAAGTGGGCTTAATATAGTCTATTTCTTTAATTTAACTTATTACTTTAACTCTAGTTCTTAAGTATGTTACTAACTAACTATGGATCTTGGTCTGAAATAAAGATATTTTATTATTTATTATTATTAATGCGTCTCCTTGGAAGATACCCCTGCGAATGTTAATTGGTTGCGTTTCGATGTTTTTGGCGTTGTTAGAAATTTTAAGAACGGTAGACCAGTGTGACAATGGTATTTTTTAGAAAAGTAATGTTGGTATTATGGACTTTATAGTGTTTAAGTATATACATTAGCCAAGTGTGTGGGACTGAATCGAACGCTTTTTTATAGTCGATATACATAGTATAGATATCTTTTTTCTTTTTATTTGCATGTTTGGAAACGACGCCATCTATACTAAGCTCAATCAATTTGGTGGAGTGGATCTGATAATGAAGACCAGGGATGTCAAAGTGGAACTGCTTGGTACTTCCCAGGACTATCATCCTATTTAAAAAAAAAATTTTTTGAATGAAAATAGATGGTTCCAGGTTTGTCCCGTTTTTTTCAAAATCAATTTCTGATGATGGGATCCATGAGGAACTGAGGGAACTCCTCAAATTTGAAAGGCACATGCATGATGATTTGGGTAGTTTCTTAAGACACTCGAGCATTTCTTTACGAACATCATCAATTTGGTGGAGTGGACCTGATGATGAAGACCAGGGATGACAAAGTGGAACTGCTTGGTAATTCCCAGCTCTATCATCCGATTTGAGACATTCATTTTTTCTTTGTAAAGAAATACCTTCAAGATAGTCCTACTTGATTATAGTTCTATTTTGATGATGGAATTCATGAGGGATTGAGAGAACTCCTCAAATTTTAACGGCACATGCATTCTGATTTGAGGGTTTCCTTAAATAACTAAAACATTGTTTTGGGGGAGCCAACATTTTGATGAAGTGGACCTGATGATGAAGACCAGGGATGGCAAAGTGGAACTGGTCGATAAACCTAGCTCTACTTATTATCCTAGTTGTGACATTTATCTTTTTGATTTGATTTATATTCTGATGATGGAGTTCTAGAAGAATTCAGAGAACTCCTCAAATTTGAACGGCACGTTCATTGTGATTAGAGGGTGTTCATAATTAGCCTAGGCATTTTCTTACTGTGCCCATCATTATAGTTACTATTTAAAACGAGATATTTACCATGTACATTTGTTTTCATGAGCTCCCGATATTTCGGCACTGTTACAAGTGCCATGTTCACGGTGTAACTGATTTGCTGCGAGTTTTTATTTTATTAGTGGTCTACCCACACCCCGTAGCTTACGGGTTCGTTTAATTTGCGCGGTGTCACTACCGCTACTAGCGTCTACTTTCTCACTTAGAACTCGATCACGTTCACGACACACGACACTTACAGTATCGACTGGTGCATTTCTTACCGAACCAATAACTTTTGGATTTTTGAATTTCCGAATCACTGGATGCCAGACCCTCGACAGTTGAAACCCGTCCTCTCGGTTGAAATTTTTGTATTTTAGGATTTCTATAGCTTCTTTAACCATCCTAGGTATGTAATGCTTTTCTGCCGAGAGTATCTGAGGGTTATGCAACTCAATCCAGTGATTTGTTCCTGCCTCCAAAAGATGTTCAGCGACTGCCGATTTTCTAGGTTCGTTGTTTTTAACCGCTCGTATGTGCTCCTTTATACGGCACGCGATTGTACGCTTAGTTTGTCCTATGTAGGAGCTACCACAGCTACAGTCAATCTTGTAAACGCCTGGATGTTCAAGTGGAAAACTGTCCTTCGGCGTCCGTAAATGTTGTGACAGTTTTCTGTAAGGGGTGAAGATAGTTTTTACCGAGAACTTCTTTAAAATGTTAGCAACCTTATCTGTCACTCCCTTTACATATGGTAAAAAAGCCGGTTGTCGTTCCACGCTGTAGTCCAGGCGCTTCGTCGTATCAGTGCGTCTATGTGGCATGGTCCGCCCAATATAAAAAAAAATTATTACCGAAACACACAGGAAGTACACAGACAATTAAATGCTGAAACTTATATAATAACCTATGACTAAATAGGTAGGTACCGTATCACGGTCTTCAATCTGTGAACCATTTCTCAAACCTTTCCTCAAAAAAACTATCAACCAGTGGGTCACAAATTGAAGTTCTTGAGTGTACACCATTATTACTAACAGTTAGGTAGGTATATAGTGTTTGGTAAAGGGTACCAGTCTCAACATATGCTAGGATATTATATATACCCAGCGTTGATTTTCAGACTGATCCCTTTGACAGGGTATATCGTGACACTACGAGACATTAAATTAGTATTAAGTTATAAAGTTTCTCCCAAATTCACAAACAAAAGAACCTAATATACTTACTTACAATACAATACAATACAATACTCTTTATTGAAAACCTCACACAGATGAAATACAGTTACAAGAGAAAATAATAATACAGAACAGTAAGGGGTAACAACAGGCGGTCTTATCGCTAAAGAGCGATCTCTTCCAGACAACCTTTGGGTAGTGGAGTACAGATCAAATGAAAAAATGTATTAGGTGGCACAGAGATTAACAAAAGCACACAAACAACACACACAATAAATATACATACCAAAATAATAATACGATAAAACATACATACATACATACTTACATTTAGTTTAAATACATGTTTTCTCCCTATCTAACAAACGTAAATGTCATACTAACAGATAAGGACAAATAATTATCGATCTAGCTAACGTTTGATTTACTTATATGAAATATGAGTATGGCATAGTGGCATTGATTAAGTTTGGACTATTACTGTGACTAATATTAGTTTATAAAAAAACGTGTTAATATGAATAGTGTTCGTGCAATATTTAGTGGTATGACTGAGTTTATGGAAAAATATGAATTAAAGATTATAATATATGTATACGGTGTATAGATTTTTATTTTATTGTATGTTTTTATGTTTTTATAAAATATATATAATTACATATTAAATAAATTGCGGGTGTGTTTTACATTTGCTGTTGCTTTTCAAGTAGATACTTTTTCATTCGTATTTTGAACTGTAGAAAATGCATTGGCTCCCTTAGGGGAGGGGGTAAATCGTTCCAGATTTTAGTTGCAGCAAATTTAAAACTACCCTTGTATGATGCTGATTTATGTTTGGGAATTATAAGCTCGAACTTTCTATGGGTTCTCATTGGTTTATCGCGTATGTCTTTGACCCACTTCAATTCGTCAAATAGATATCGTGGTTTCTCGGATTCTATTACCTTACGTACAGTCCCAGCCAGGTGTAAGTGCCTGCGATTTGCCATATTTAGAATACCTTTGTTGTTTAGGTAGGGCGTGATGTGAGCACGTTTTGGTATGCTGTAACAGAAACGAGTACATGCATTTTGCACTCGCTGAATAGATTTCTTTGTCTTTTCCAGAAGCCTTGGACCGTACACAATATCACAATAATTGAGCTGCGACAGAACTAGAGACTCGATAAGAGTTTCTCTAACTTTCTCAGTGAGGTACTTCCTAATACTATACAGGGATTTGAGTCTATAAAAGGCGTTTCTGATTTTAATGTTCACATGCTCCATGTATCGCAATTCTCCATCTAAGATTAAACCAAGATTTTTCACCTTTTCCTCGCGGGTAACTGGTTCCGATGCAATAAGAATGTGTGGTTGCTGCCGTATGATATCTATACGCTGTTTTTTACTTCCCAATATATATAACCGTTTCTCTGCAGAACGTCTCTTAAGTGTATAAGCTCCTCATTTAAATGTTCCTCGTCACATAGGTTATATGCAAATGTACATGGTAAATATCTCGTTTTAAATAGTAACTATAGTGTAAATGACCATGTTAGCTTAAAATCTTATATTGTGCCCATCATTTTGCTGGAGTTGACCTGATGTTGATAATCAGGGATGGCATAATGAGACTGCTCGATAATTTACAGTCTGTCATCCAATTTAATGTAATTCCAGATTAAGTTATTGTACTTAGTTTATAAGTTTTTTTTTGTGGCAATAAACAATTTTTCTTTCTTTCTTTCTTAACACATTGTTATTTTGTTTGTTTTAAAGGTCTACAAGGGAGTTCCGTTTGATTATACTTCACATGTAATGTTGGGAGCCCTGGGACATTAAGAAAGCTCCTCAATTTTCAATCGTACATGTGCAGTGTATTTGATATTTGTGAAGTAAACTGGCTAACTCAAACAAATTCAAAATTTCACTTTTACCGGGAACAAAATGAAGTCGGTTTTTTTTTCTTATATTAAAACATATTAACCATTATATCCATTCCCCTTACGCGTTACCTCACTATATTACACAAGGAACAACTTACATGATAGCCAAAGATGAAACTGGCAGAAAAAACCTGGCTAAATATAGACCCATTACTTGCTTGCAGAACATTTATAAAATCATGACATCTTGTATCAGCAAACTTATTTACAGGCACATCAATACGCACAATATACTAGCAGAACAGCAGAAAGGGTGTCGACCAAATAGTCAGGGCTGCAAAGAACGTAAAGAAATGCTCGAATTTCTTAAGAAATCACCCAAATCAGCATGCATGTGCCTTTCAAATTTGAGGAGTTCCCTCAGTTCCTCAGGGATCCCATCATCAGAAATTGATTTAAAAAAAAAACGGGACAAACCTGGAACCATCTATATACAGACAAAAAAATATTTTTTAAAATCGGATGATAGTCCTGGGAATTACCAAGCAGTTCCACTTTGCCATCCCTGGTCTTCATTATCAGATCCACTCCACCAAATTCATGATTTTCGTAAAGAAATGCTCGAGTTTCTTAAGAAATCACCCAAATCAGCATGCATGTGCCTTTCAAATTTGAGGAGTTCCCTCAGTTCCTCATGGATCCCATCATCAGAAATGGATTTTGAAAAAAAACGGGACCAACCTGGAACTATCTACTTTCAGAAAACAAAAAAAAAATTCAAATCGGTTCAGTAATGACGGAGTTATGAGTGAACATCCATTAAAAAAAAACAGACGAATTGAGAACCTCCTCCTTTAGAAATATTGAAGTCGGTTGAAAACAGGGTGTAAATATGTAAACTTTTTTAGCCAGTAGTTGTGAATATTATCGGAACCAGTGGCTTTCCAGTTATGAGTCTTGGTAATGACTGATTGTAGGAGATCGAGACTTATGTGTTCAAATTCCATGTCAGGCACGGAGGTAAATAGTTCTCTATCAGCCTCAATCCACTCGGAATTTAGATGTTCTACTGGTTTGGACCAGATATCAGACCAAAATTTATGCAAGTGTTCTGCGGTTGGGTATTCGCAATTTTCGGTGGAGTTTTGTTGCGGTTCGTTGATACTGACGTGAGAGTTTTTTAATGCCCTGTAGAATACTTTTTCATTATTTTTTCTGTTCTGTGCTTTTCTAAGAGTCGTAAGTTTATATCGTCGGATTCTACTAGTGAGTGCGCTCAGTTTTAGCTTGAGAGTGTCGAGAAAATGGGTAAGCTGTGTATTTTCACCTTCATGCCGGGAGTGAAGTTTGTACTGTTGCTTGATTAAATTGATATGTCTAGTAAGTCTCGGGCTAGTGTTACCATTGATAAATTCAGTGAGTCTGCCTATTTTAGCTCTTAAATCTTTAATTCTGTCTTGTAGTCTCTTCTGCCAATTTGGAGGCTGGTTTTTGTATTGGTGATATGACTGCGAGTCCCTAATCTTAGAACCGTTCTGGGTGGCTGCTGTCACAGCAGCACAGTAAAGGGTTGTTTGAGTGCTTTTAAAATCTGCGTCTTGTGGTAAATATTTTGGGAGTAATATACTGTTTATATAATGGACAATGGTGGCAAGCTTTTTAGATGGTTTTTGTTTAGGAATGTTTGGTCTATTGGTGGGTTCTGAGTTCTTAAACTGTTCCCTATACCTTTCTATTTCGTTTTGTATCGTCGATGGAAGATAGTCTGATTGTATTTGAGTTTCAGTGTCGCATGTGTTTAAAATATTTGCTGGGGTATCGAGACTACCTTCTAAAGAGTGGTTTCCTGTAATTGGTACTTCATCGTGTAGGTAGGTCTGTCTGTTGGATTTCACTCATGTCCCTAGTACTAATTATGTAGTCATCAAGGTTAAGTTCGCACGACACTTCGTGTCTAATCTCCTGCAGTCGTTGTTCACTAACATATTTATTATTAATAATAGCTCTACCTACGCTGGTCTGCTAATCGTTGTTCCGATACGTGCGACAGTTCGGAGTGTTTGGCGATAACAGTTTGATATAATGGTTTTCTGTAAGCAGTTGCATTTGTCTCTAACCGTGTTATTCTGTAATACTCTCTTATTATTGACTCGTTGATGTCATTTGGTCAGCTCATTCGTTGAGTACTGTCTATAGTATTTCGTGTGACAGTTTGTGATGAATGGGGGGTAGAAAGCGTCTGTTTGATATCGTGCTCTGCTAGTGTTCTAGTTTCTGCAATTTCTGCTTCGGAGAGGAGTTTACTTCGTACTATGGCCCTACGTTGATCTCCTAATCGTTGTCTACTCACATTAAATGTTGGGAATTGTTTGCTAAATTCTTCGTGTAGCTGTGGCAGATATTTTCTGGTTTCAGTTTCAAGAGACGTGATTCTAAAATATGTGCGCAAGATAAAAATGTTCATATCGTGAGACCATTTCTTGCGTACATTTAGACGAGCCGTGGCGGGTGCAGGCTGGTTGGCAGTACTTGCCTCCTGCACAACGTCTTATTATTATTATTTTTTTATTTTTTTTTCATTTATTTGGGTAAACAAACAGTCACTACAAGAAAGCTTATTAGATAAGTATTGTTATAAAATGTTTACAATATGTCAATATGTGTGACCAACACCGTTCACCACTTATTCAAGTACAATAATTTGAAACATTCGTAGCTTTACAGGGGTATAGTGGCCCCTAGCTAGCCGTGGCGGGTGCAGGCTGGTTGGCAGTACTTGCCTCCTGCACAACGTCTTATTATTATTATTTTTTTATTTTTTTTTCATTTATTTGGGTAAACAAACAGTCACTACAAGAAAGCTTATTAGATAAGTATTGTTATAAAATGTTTACAATATGTCAATATGTGTGACCAACACCGTTCACCACTTATTCAAGTACAATAATTTGAAACATTCGTAGCTTTACAGGGGTATAGTGGCCCCTAGCTAGAGTGTAAAGGAAAAACTACAAGAATTTATTTTTATTACATACATACGCGTAAAACTAATTTTAACAAAACTAGTAGTAAAAGCATTGACACTTAAAATCATGCAATAAAATATATGTGATAACTGAAACCTACCGTAGATACATACACATTTTGATTTACTAGGCATCTCTAAGTATGCCTATTATATTTTGTTTGTATACACCAACACTGCAGCCAAAAATGTCTACTTGATTAAAGCGTGTGTTATACCTACGTGTGGACGAGCCGGCGCAAAGGAGCGCGCTCACCGGCGTTGGTGCGGCAGCGGCCAGTCACAAACAGCCGGTGCGGTCGCGCCTCGCGTTGTCTACTACAGTTCGGTACTTTGTAACTGAGCTTATTATTAAGAAATATGCAATCAAATTTGTTGTTGCATAGGCCGTACAGTACCATAGCCTCCAGCAGCATTCGTCTGGAACTTAAAGTTAAAAGATTGTATTTATTTAGTAATTGCGAGTAGGATAATCTGTTTCGATAACATCGAAAATGCATTGATTTTAGAAAATTTTTTTGAACAGATTCTAGGGCATCCGAGTATTTATTGTAGTAAGGAGGAGGAGGAAGAGAGGCCATATAGCATATGGATAGGGCTGCCATACGTCCGGGTTTCCCTGGATAAACCCGGACATTTTTGGATTGAAGTGAACCCCTAGTAAAATAATATATTTCTAAATTAAAATTTGTTATCTTGAATGTCCAGGGCGAGGACGCGATTTCAATGAAATGTCTGGGATTTTTAACTTTCTGCCCGGTTTCGGCAATGTCCGAGATGGCAGCCCTACATATGGATCACACATCATAACTATGTGAATATATGTTTAATATGTTAAGTAAACACAGTGATAAAAATCTGTTCCTTGTCTTAAGAAATACCAAGCACAGCCACACTAGAAGCAAATGGCATGCTGGAGGAGGACCCCGCACCATCAGTGTTCAGACAGGAGCGTGAGGAGCCAGAGAAAATAAAGCTGTGGCGCGAGGAACAGAAGCTCAGGCTTGAAGAGAAAGGTGAGCTTCACCTTTAAAACACATTTAAAAAAATAGATGAGTATTAAAAGTTCTTCTCCTGAATGTTAGGAAATATTTAGTATTAGGTACCACTGTCAGTTTTCCATAAGGTTCATTTCTTAATGAATCTTTGTGGCTTTAGTGCCTTATTGGCTAGCAACAAAGTGGTACCTTTTACTAAAAACAATCACATTTCTAATTGTGATTTGCCTTAATGACCTATCTACCTACATTTATTGTTTTCATTAATGTTCTTAATTTGAGGTAGAGAAACCTAAAGCTTTCAATGCTTTTTAATTTAAAAATAAAAAATTGGAAGTCTTTATCGTATGATTTATACTATTGCTTTATGTACAAAATTATTTGTACAGATGCTGAAGAGGAAAAAAAGAAAGAAGAGATGCTTAAAATAGCAAAGAAAGAGCTTGAGGACTGGTACAAGACTCATGATGAGCAGATTGCCAAGACTAAGGCAGCCAACAGGTAATGAAAAATATTCAATCTTAATGCATTTCAAAAGTCTATATCTAGGCAGGCTGAAGCCTATATACAATGGGTTACATGATAGGTTACCTGATGTAGTAAGTTGTTTCATTAGTTAATTTCTTGTTTATTTAATAATTAGATATACATACTCGTATAAAACTGTTGTCTCCAGTCTGCATTCTTTTTTCAATGTTTGAAGGGATCTATACTTTAAATAAAATGGCACCCTTATAAGATAAGTTGTGTCTTTCGGTCACAGTTAATTTGGCTGTGACACATTAAATTGAGTTAAAATTTGGTAGGTACTCATGTCATGTCTAAATTGATGATTGATGGATGTGTAAGTAAATTATTACATTTTTTAATATGTTGAGATGTAAAATACAATATTTACAAAGTTTTACATCACATGAAAAAACTTGGTTTATTCTTTCAAACTTAAATATAAAGTTACATTTTTGCTGCATGTGAAATGAAGCAATCTAAGTATAGAAAATGTTTACTTGTTTGCCTATGGGGCTAGAGCTGGAGACTTTTTTATTATTGCATCATTATTGTCAATTTGTCACTCATAAAGACAATTTTTACTTAGTACCCACTTATTTAACAAAAAATATTTCATATTGTTATAGTTATTTATAGGTATCCTTTACATAATTTTTAATTTAGTTTGAGTTGAGTCATCAAGTATTTTGTTTAATCAAATGTGATATAACTAACTATTTATAACTGTTGTATCATATTATGCTTGCAACCTGGCATATCTTCACCCTGTTCTAATATTGGACTGTTTTCTTTTCAATGCTGTCAGGGAGTCAGCTAAGTGAGTATAATATATTTAAGCGGCAACTCCACTAACAAAAGGTGTTATTGGGACTCATTTGATCAAAAAAATTTCAATTAAGGTGGATCTACATGTTGAAGATGGCAAATCTGTACTTATTCCTTTTCTTCTTGGATGTTTTTCAGTTGTCTTCACTGGTGTTGGTCATCAAAGAATCAGTGTTTTATTATGGCCATAACAATTTTATCTGGTATAGGAATGTATTAATTGTTTTCTAATCAAGGTCATGAGAATAACCAAAGGATTTACTGTCATATTAGATATAATGTCGATGTGATTCACTGGTTACTAATGTATTGGTGGCATTTTTTGTTTCACGTCAAACAATAAATTCATAATTAGTTTGTTACCTCTGTGAAAATTCCAGTTTATAAAAATATTTTAGTGTGTTTACCATGAGATCTATGTAAAGATATTCGATAGTGACTGCGCGATTCGATAGTGTATGCGTCTTGCTCGTCCGTAACTGGTGGAAGCAAGATGCAAACGCTATCGAATCGCGCAGTCTAGGGTTTGCTCCCCGGGACTGGTGGTGTATGGCTAGATTAGGAAGTACTGGGACTTTCGGTACTTTCGGGATTTTTAGTATAAACCACCAGCATCGGAAGCACACCCTAGCGCAGTTGCTATTGACTATGGTTACGTAGAACTCATGGTAAGCACATAGGTATCATCTTTGTCTATGCTCCAGTGACAAAGAACCCTTGCTAAACTACCTATAGTATAGTATATTATGTATTTACTTAGAATTTTTTGTGAGTACCTAAAAAGTCTGCAAAAATTCATCAATTTCGGCACTATTATTATTGTTGTTTTTGTGTTAGACACTTAATATTTATTATGATGGTGTATGTCCAAAAATATCAGAGGTGAATGATGAAATTATTAATAGGGGAAATAAAGTTATGCTTTATTTAGATATGTAACTGTGTGTTCCCTTCAAAAGATTTTTTTTTATTAGTTAAGGTAACATACAAGCAGTCTCATTCACAATAGGTACTTATATCAAAAACCTTACCTACACCAATTTAGAAAACGACCTATTATGCTGGCCATCCACTCCCACACACGGTCAGTTCTAACTGATCCAATAGGTAACGTCATGCCAATTGGATGATAGGAAGGATCTTGGATGGCCACCATAATAAAAATCCTAATTATAAAGATAACCGATTGGCTATGACAGGAACGCGGAGCGCGCGCTAGCGCGGGGCTCCGAGAGCGGCGTGGAGGAGGGCGGCGAGTGGGCGCGCGTGGCGGAGCTGTGCGACTTCGGCCCGCGCCGCGGCCGCGACGTGGCGCGCCTGCGCGGCCTGGTGCTGCAGCTCAAGCAGGCCGGCGTGCGCCCCAAGCACCCGCCCCGGGCTGCCAAAGTGTAAGCAGCGTTGCTATGCTCCAGATATATCAACTTTCTTGTTGTCATTCTGCCCTGTCCGCCAGGTGAATGCAGCACAGTTTCTTAAAGTTAATGTTTTGTGTATTTTAATGGCATTCACCTCTCGTGTGCTCCCTGTCAAATTTGAATTCGACATTTAAAACATAAAAATGACTCAGTAGATAAACATGGAAACTAGTGACAAGAAATGTTGAAAAATGAAACACTGATATAAACTTTCACTATTTTCACTCAATATTATCAATAATCTAAACGGAACTTAATCGTTATCACATATACCTTAATTTTAAAATTGCATCCACCATTTTGATATTGCCCATGGTTCCAGGGCCTATACCACGAAAATCGAACGATTGCGGATTTGTATTTCCATCTCTGTCACGCTTGCTTGTTCGAGTAACAAAGGGGTTGTCCCGTCAATGCTAATTTTCGATGTTCGTGGTAGGCATGCAGAGAAAATATCTCACACTTTTGACAATATTACTTTCGAAACGTCGGGCGTCAAAGATCCCGTAGCGTCGTCACTAGAGGGATTGTTTTTTTTTTATAGGCCAATCCCCCTAATGACAGCGTTACGAACGGTGGTCGGCGCCCTCTTAAGCCCTCTTTTAATTAGGTATTAATTTCTGCAAAAGGCAAATTTTGATTTTAACTGAAGTTGTTTGCAGACTGTTGAGTGTAAAACTCGGCACTTAGGGATTATATCATTTTGACTGTTGTTTTTATAAACATCAAGAAAGTAACAAAACCACAACCAATTACAATAATCTTTTATCATATCAAATAATGGGTCTATATATAAAGGTACTAAAAAATTAGTAATACCTACTTATTTAAAAATAAGTACAGTCAGTCAACCAATGTACCAAACCAAATATAAACTATTCCTCTACATAATTATGCTTGAGAGGTTCAATGTGCAAAGCAATAAGCAGATGGTGCATGTCTCACATCTCTTTGGTGTATATCAAGCCCCATAATCAACAAGTCTGTAGATAGCTTCTCTAACAGTTAGGAATATACTGTATCTATGACTTTTTAGCCTTATTGGTTACATACAGTTACTTAGGTATCTTAAACTTTGATTGATTGTACTACTATAAGGATTATTATATACTTACTCAAAATATTAAGTGACATTGTAAAATCTCAAAACAAAGTATTTCCACATTTATTTTGTTCAATTGTAACAGTAAGTAAAAAGAAAGTTGTAAAAATACCATATTGAAGCCTGGGTAGTTAAAATCGGAATAAGTCGCCAATAAATACAGACTTATTGGGTCTGACCTTCTATGTTAAAATAAATATGACTGCTCACAAAATACATAAAACATTTGATCAGCTATTGGGTTTGTTTTGTATTAAGACAGAATACTTAAGTGGTTTTTTTTATTTTACAGGGCCTGAATCATCAGTGAAATAGCCTTATACTGTAATCAGTCTTGGGTTAAATTACCTAAAATTATATAAATTAAATATAGAAAATGTTAATGGATGCAGCATGTTATAAATATATAACAATCATTGTTTAAAGTGCTATTTGTCCAACCGTAATTTATAAATGATTATTTTATTTTACACTAAATGTTCAATTGTGTCCACTATTAGGTAGTGGATCATCAATTCATCATTATTATTTCCATTTGAGTATTATAATAAATCATTCCAAAAAAATGTACCTATCTATAATTTTAAATCCCTAGCTATATCTATGTGCTTCCTCTTGTGTATCCTCTCAATTAATTGAAGTAATAAATACATGAGGCTTATAACCAATAAAAATGGCCACACACCACAAGAGAGATAGCTTTTCAGTTGTTCCCCTAAAGGCTTATTTTTATTTTGTAATATTCTGTCATAAACTATCTCTGTTCTTCTAGTGATGTCCATCCAATTGTACATGTTTCTCACCATCTTGTTGCACTCAAATGGGCAAATCATCTTGCCATTATTTATGTCAGTAATAGCTAGTTCAATCCCTTCAACAAGACTGGCACAATTAGGTTCAGTTAGATATATCATGTTATTGGGTAATACTTCCGGAATGCCACCTACTTTAGTGGACACCACTTTGAGCCCGCATGAGGCAGCTTCCACAATAGCCATGCAGTATGCCTCCGTCAGAGAGGTGTTTAAGAATATGTCACCTTTCACAAGAACATCTCTTACTTGTGAATGTTTCAAGCTTCCCAATAATGTGACACAGTGTTGGAAACCTTTTCTTTCCCTCACTTCTTGCAGTAACCACATTTTAGGCCCATCACCTCCAATAATAAACCTAATTTTAGGATATCTGGGACACATTTCTGCTATCACTGCTGCCATTAAATCCACACCCTTTCTATACACCATCCTGGACACTATGACTATGGTTATAACATTTGGATCTCTTTTGCTTGGGTCTGGAGTAAAGTTATATGTGTCTACCGCATTAGGGATAACTGATACTTTGTGGGATTTAACTTTGGCTCTTAACACTGTGTTTTCCTTTCCAATGTGTGATACGCAGATACAATGATCGCACTCACATAGACACATTTGTAAATACTTATTAGTCAATACTGCAGATGTATCAGCAAACCCAAACAGACTATGATCTGTAAAAACTGTTTTTAATCCTAACAATTTTCCTATTATAGATACTTCATGTCCCATGACACTAAAAGCAGAGTGTCCATGTACTATTTCAATGCATTCCCTGACGAGAATGTAACGAATGAGGGCTATGTTGCAGATCATGGTTGGTAGTATGCACTGGGCATACATAACCTTCACAGGCAAGTAGTAAACCTTGAGTCCACCGGTCATGTACCGGACGCCGACGCGCTCGCCGTATGAATGGGTGATTACTATTACTTTATGGCCCTCTTTGATTAAACATTGTGACAGGTTGAATATGTGTTCCTCAACACCTCCAGTGTTCGGGAAGAAGAAGTCTGACGCCATACATATTACATGTCGTTTGCGGCGCTTCCTTTTTCTCATCACTTCCTGAAAATTGGATTTAATGTTCGTTATCAATGTTACTTTAAAAAGTTATTTGGCATTTGGGTATGTGACAAATGATTGAGCTAATCTTACTTTCATTTTCATGATCTTGTTATCTCGATAACACAGCAAATACTATAATTTATCCATAGTTTAATTTAAATTGTTTTATAAGTAGCAAGTAGCCCTTGTCTCCATAAAAAATTGGGTGCCACTAATCCGCATCCAGGGTTGCCAACTCAATTTTTTATTTACCACTAAAGCACAAATTGAAATCCCCTAAAACTGTAGTGATTTTTCGGAAAACCCCCTAAATAAAAAAATTAATGAATATTAAATAAAATTTCTTTATTCAACATTAAGTATCGACATTATTCAGTATCTCTAACATAAAGTCATTAACGCACGACCGTTTACGCCACAGATTTAGTATTTTTGGTCAGAAAGGTTGAATGATGGCCTGTCCAGACGGGACTACTAAATGCAATTTGATAGATTGGGAGAAAATTTCGTCCCCGTTAGGATGCCTCTTCTCTTACAAATCACTGTAGCGTAAATCGGAGCGTTTGAGTTCCGATCGTATATTTCTTTTTCAATCGCACACTTGTGAGTTCGAACAATTGAGAGTGGAATGGACTGCAGTATCATTTCATTTTCAGTAATAATTTCGCTTCTCAACACATTTTTAGCTGTCACACATACATGGAATGGGAGAATTAAATATCCCTAAATTTACCCCTAGAAATATTTCACCCCTAAAAAAACCTCACGCGTCTTGTTTACCCCCTAAATCTAGGGGAAAATCCCTAAGTTGGCACCCCTGTCCGCATCCCGCGAAAAGGCAGCCCAATAATCAACGACCCAATAATTGGGAGTCCGTATAAAAGGCAGCCAAATAATCGGCAGCCCAATAATTCGTGTCCATTTTTTTGGTTGCGGATTATTGGGTTGCTGATTATTGTACTGCTAAAACTGTGGCTTCGGATTATTGGCCCGCTACCGAGCTTGTCCGACCCGATAAAAGGCAGCCCAATAATCGGCGACCCAATAATTGGCGACCACGATGTACATGGATTATTGGGCTGCCGATTATTGGCCCGCTTCGACATTGCTCGACCTAAGAAAAGGCAGCCCAATAATCGGCGACCCAATAATCCATGTACATCGTGGTCGCCAATTATTGGGTCGCCGATTATTGGGCTGCCTTTTCGCGGGATGCGGATTAGTGGCACCCATAATTGGTGACCACGATGTACATGGATTATTGGGTTGCCTTTTCTTGGGTCGAGCAATCTCGAAGCGGGCCAATAATCGGTAGCCCAATAATCCATGTACATCGTGGTCGCCAATTATTGGGCTGCCTTTTATCGGGTCGGACAAGCTTGGTAGCGGGCCAATAATCCAAAGCCACAGTTTTAGCAGTTTTTACAGTACAATAATCAGCAACCAAAAAAATGGACATGAATTATTGGGTTGCCGATTATTTGTCTGCCTTTTATACAGACTCCTTAGATCGAATGTTAAGGCAGGTCGGTTTAGGTACGACGACCAGCAAAGCGAGGAGGAGTGTTAGGTAGAACTGCGACCTAACAGCGCGCGAGCCGAGCGAGCGTGCCGCGCAGTGTTGGCATCAATCAGAATTGAATCAATCCGAATTAACGCATCAATCCTCAATTCGGATTAAATCAATTCTCAATCTAGATTAACCATAGTCCCTAAGACTACTTTAGGACTTCCTTACTGGACTTCGAAGTCCAGTGGAGTTGGAAGTCGATATCTGAGGTTCCCAGAGGTTCGAAGACATGTTCCTGTAATTTTTCGAAATTGATCATGTTTCGGAACCTTTAGTAAACTCAGACACCGCTTCTGAACGCATTTGGTCAGTTTCGAAAAATGGCCTAAATAAAAAGGACATTAGCACAGCGTAGGGATGTATTCTAAACAATGTGGTAACTCCGCCGATTTTTGGGTCAGCGATGAGGGGCGCGCGGGGTGGGCGGGGAGGCAATGCCGTCTATTTTTAAGGAGTGGTAAATGGAAGTTCCTTTGCCATGACGACGGTAAAAGGTTTTTTTGGTTGAATATTGGTGCTATATTAAAATCTTTTTGATCCAATCACGAAATCAATAAAAATCGATATTTGAGAATTTGAGATGTTAGTGATGTTACTCATAACGAATCTAGGGTCAAAATCCTTAAAAAGGCCGCCGGCTTGAATTTCTTCAGTTTTTGTGCGATAGGGATAAAAATCGATAACTGAGGGTCCGAGAGGTTCATTATCACATTATGACAAATATGAGGTGAAAACTGCGAGGATTGAGGATTGACCGATCAATCCGAATTAAGGATTAGTAATCTTCAATCCGTGGATTTAGAATTAGTTTCGTCAATCTTCAATCCTCAATCCGGATTGATCGGTCAATCCTCAATCGTCAATTCGGATTGATTTTTTGCCAACACTGGTGCCGCGGTAGCGGCCGACGAAGCGCCATAACTGACTTTTTTCGCATCCCGCGAAAAGGCAGCCCAATAATCGGCGCCCCAATAATTGGCGACCACGATGTACATGGATTATTGGGTCGCTGTTTATTGGGTTGCCTTTTCTCGGGTCGAGCAATCTCGTCGAAGCGGGCCAATAATCGGCAGTCCAATAATCCATGAACATCGTGGTTGCCAATTATTGGGTCGCCGATTATTGGGCTGCCTTTTATCGGGTCGGATAAGCTCGGTAGCGGGCCAATAATCCGAAGCCACAGTTTTTGCAGTACAATAATCAGCAACCCAATAATCCGCAACCAAAAAAATGGACACGAATTATTGGGCTGCCGATTATTTGGCTGCCTTTTATATGGACTCTTTATTCGGCGCCCCAATAATTGGCGACCACGATGTACATGGATTATTGGGTCGCTGATTATTGGGTTGCCTTTTCTCGGGTGGAGCAATTTCGAAGCGGGCCAATAATCGGCAGCCCAATAATCCATGTACATCGTGGTCGCCAATTATTGGGTCGCCGATTATTGGGCTGTCTTTTATCGGGTCGGACAAGCTCGGTAGCGGGCCAATAATCGGCAGCCCAATAATCCATGTATGTACATCGTGGTCGCCGATTATTGGGCTGCCTTTTATCGGGTCGGACAAGCTCGGTAGCGGGCCAATAATCGGCAGCCCAATAATCCATGTACATCGTGGTCGCCGATTATTGGGCTGCCTTTTATCTGGTTGGACAAGCTCGGTAGCGGGCCAATAATCCGATGCCACAGTTTTTACAGTACAATAATCAGCAACCCAATAATCCGTAACCAAAAAAATGGACACGGACTATTGGGCTGCCGATTATTTGGCTGCCTTTTATAAGGACTCTCGCAACCAGGCCATTAAAAAAAAACTGTTGTCACTTGTCATTGTCACTCAGTTTTAAGAGCTGTCAGAGGTCAGAGGGCATGTGCACAAAGATTAATACTTCCTATCCTAATATTAATATATTTATTTAGGCAAAAACAAACCTATACAAATTTGGAAAACATGCTAGAAGAAGAGAAGAAAACTGATCGAAAAAAGAAAAGATTTGCCGCACGGCTTAAAAGTTCTAAAGGAATAATTTGCAGCGATAAACCGAATCGCGTATGACTGTTTTCAAGCAGAAATAATTTTTACTTTTAAATTTATTAATATTAAAAACTCAATTGTATTTTTTTTTCAGTATGTTGTGCTATGCAATGTAGGTAAAGCTACGGGTCTAATAAAAGAAGAAATACATGATGTAATATCAAAAACTTTTCCAAACTTAATCCTTCCAAAATTAATAGCTGAAAAGGGAGAAACTCATTCGTTTTTAGTTTTTGACTGCAACGATGATGCTGCCCTCTTCTATAAGGAATGTAACGGAAAAATTAAACTCTATGGAATTCCAGTTTATATGCACTTTGTGGAAAATGGTAAGTCAGTTTAATTGCACATATTATATTGCACATCAAGTCATTCAACATTGGATGTCATTACTTTGGCTTACTGCCATATAATGACTAACTGAATGTAAATGTAATGTTAGTACTATATATAGATTTTGCATTAACTTTGTTAAGTGATTACACAGTATATTATTTTAACCCGTCGAGTCCCAGCGTCATCATATGATGTCAGTGCTCATTTCAATGCCTATAATAATAGAGTCTATAATAATAATACCTGGGACTCGATAGGTTAATTAGTTCATTAAGAAATTTCTCTTATATTTTAGTTCCAAACCTTGAAGTAGTTTGCAAATATGACCTCCCGAAGGGGCTACTTATTCTCAAGGATTTCATCACTCCAGCAGAAGAGCATTTATTTTTAAAACTCTTTAAATTTGAGGAGTCCAGTAATTTGAAGAACCGACAAGTGAGTCACTATGGATATGAGTTCCGTTATGGCAGTAATGATGTAGACTTGACAACTCCTTTGGAGCAGGCAATACCGAGGGAATGTGATGTGTTGTGGCAAAAACTGTCCAACAGGGGGATGCATGTCGGAGTACCCAATCAGCTCACAGTCAACAAATATGAGCCTGGGTGTGGTATGTTCATTATTACTTGAATTAAAGGTTTATTCCCATCTGTTACCAATAAGAACTTACTAGTGATAACAGCTGGCAACTGAGAAAAAAACTTCAGTAGCTACTTAAGCGTCCTTATTTGTTACATGTACATGTTTTTGTAGATTTTCAATATGATTTAATGTAAATCATAGTATTTTTCCACCTTTTACTATATCAAACAGGGCTATTGTGATCTATAGCATACAAATACTTCAAAATAAAATGTTCCGTTATGTATGCGCTTCCAACCTTTGGAGTTGGTGCCACGCCGTTATTCAATGCAGTATCGTTTGGAAATGCACCGACTTCAAAGGTATCAGTTGGAAGCGCATACAAAACGGAACATTATATTTTTCCCTTTTAAAAGTCCTGATTTTTTTTTTTAATTGTTGTTTTTCAATATTTAGTTTTTTGCATATTTTGACCAAACTTTACTTTTCTCAAGCAAATGTGTCTTTGAACATTGAGAGCTCCCTTGGATCCCATCATCAGATCCCAAATTTTTATAGGACTAAGGTGACTCCTTTTGATCAACAAAGAATTTTCCAAATTGGACGGCAAAGCTTAGAATTATCAGCTTATGTATGTCATGTTCTCCATATCAACCCTGGTCTGTATCATCAGGACTACTCCAAATTTATGGTTATTTGAAGAAAATCGGTTCTAGAGTGGCGACCGCGTACCGGAAGGCGCAGCGTGGTTAGGCCCCCCGCAAGGTGGACTGATGACCTGGTGAAGGTCGCAGGAGTCCGCTGGATGCGGGTGGCGCAGGACCGGTCATTGTGGAAATCTTTGGGGGAGGCCTATGTCCAGCAGTGGACGTCTTTCGGCTAAAATGATGATGATGATGATGATGATGAAGAAAATGCTTAATTAAGTCAGTTCAAAAACACCAAAATAATCATACACATGCCTTTAAAAATTAAAAACTTCCCTTGATCCCTCATGGATGCTATCACCAGGTCAGGAGCAAATTCCTATGGGACCAACTTGAAAGTAACTACTCTTGAACAAAAAAAGAATTAATCAAATCGGAGCACGGAGCTCAGAGTAATCGGTGAACAACCATTAAAAAAAAAACATTTTTTGGAAGTTGGTTAAAAAAATTACGAAATTTAATGAATTAATCGATTTTTTCCGCGTATATATTATTATACGAAATAAAAATTTTGGCTCTTTTACTACTTAAAATTAAGATCTGAGTATTCATGCCATACAATACATAGAAAACCTAGTTAAAATTACCTAAACTATTGTCACAATTTCAGTTTATGTATTTTTCAAAGTTACACAGATGGTAACAGGTGGGAATAACCAACCAAAAAAATGTTCAATGGATTATTAATAACAGGGGGACGACGGATGTAAACTATGTCAAATGCCTTATAGTTATGTCAAAGTTTGTCATTACCGTAAGGAAATAAGGTTTGTTTTGCATCCGTCGTCTGCTCATTAATTATTAAAATAATTTTCAATAATTACTTTGTTTCAACTTCCAGGCATCCCATCTCATGTGGACAAGCATAGTCCATTTGGAGACACCATCCTGTCAGTGTCTCTTGGTTCCTCGGTGGTGATGGACTGGAGACACCACTCCGGGAAATCTGTGCCTGTTGAGGTGCCTGCACGATCCTTACTAATTATGCAGGGTGAGGCAAGGTTGGATTTTATTTAAATATTATATTCTTTAGTAAGCCACTTTTGGGCACATGCCTTTTCTTAAAACTCGTAAATTTTAGTTTTTTAAATATTTCATAATAAATAATTACATGTTTCATCCACTCTTAATGTAAAACTTATACACTTGCATAGGTCTTATTAAATAAAACAAAATTAGTAATTATCTCCAAAGTAGTAATTCATAATTAGAATATTAGTGTCTTTGAGAAATTAACTTAATTTAATAAGGAATGCACCCTTGAAATTAAAACAAATCAATGAAAAACACGGTGTATATATTGTGAGTGATATGTTAACTACATAGTTACTCAAATATACACGATGATTTTTAATCAGTGATCAGGAGTAGAAGAAAATTAAAATCTAGCCCAAATTAAAGTTATTAGACGAGGTCTCACGCAATTACCTCACTGTTTAATTAATTCAAAGTTAAAACATATTTAAAACGAATAACCACTAAAGACATAACCATCCCACAAATTTGTACATGAAGTAACTACGATATGTCAAGTACTATCGCTATGGCGAGAAATTTGATGGATCTTGTTAATAATTAATGCACATGACAATGATATTGACAAATTATCACTCATAAACTAATAGATACAGATGTTGAGTGACAAAGAAGAGTTTAAGACGAGATTAATCTCTAAATTCAAATTATGAATAAAAATTCCAGTTTGTTTCCATGTAATTACGACTTCAACGTGACCCCCATCAATTTCACCGATTAAAAATCAACGATAAGTAACTAAGTCGTGTGTATGAGTTGATGTTTGAGTTTGAGAAGTTTGAGGTTGATTTTTGGTGCCCAGGACTATTATTTCCATGTAAGAGTAGCAAACACTTATTGATTTGTCAATGACCACTTTTTAACATTCAACAACTGTGTAAATATTATTTTTTCATTATACCTACTTGCCCGCAAAAAGTATCGTTATAATTAGGTACACTTACATAGACGATGCGATTTTGCTTGGACAATAAGTAGGCGATGCGGGCCGTAAATCTTATTTAACACCCGCATCTAATTTGAAAACGTTACTTAAATTTTAGGTCCAAAGCAAAGATAAAAAAAACCGGCCAAGAGCATGTCGGGCCATGCTCAGTGTAGGGTTACGTAGTTTACCGTCCGTCACAACAGGCAACCTTAAAAAGTGTTTTAATAGATACCATGATCAATATGCTTATAATAATTAACAATTCGATGATACTTTCGATCACACCCGTCCCGACCCCATCAACCACAAAATCTTAACAACGCAAAGTAGACCACGGTACAGCGCCATCTCTCGGAAAATTGGGTTACTAATTTATACAAACTAGACGGGTTATGTATGTTGGGTTTTCGGGGGTTACTTTTGATCGCGTGAATCGATTTAAATCATTATTTTTTTATTAGAAGTAAGATATGTGCGGGATGATAAATTAAGCACTCAAGGTAAAACAAAAATGTTTGCATATTCCGTTAAATTACAAACTTAATTCAGAAATTATCTTGTACACTTTTTCAAAAACCGTTCAACCAATCAAGTTCAAAATAATTTTCCAATAAAGTTCTTATTAGGTTCTACTTTTGTAACTTTTTTCATATTTTTTGAACGCATAGTTCAAAAGTTAGACACGATAGATAAGGGGGGACACATTTTTTTAAACTTCTGGAGCGATTATTTCCGAAAATATTAACTTTATCAAAAACTGTTTTTAGAAAACCCTAATTATTTTTCAAATACCTATCCAATGATATGTCACACACTAGGGTTGAAATGAAAAAAAAAACACTGTATGGGAGGTACCCTAAAAAAAATTTTTTACCAATTTTTATTTAACCACTTTGTTGCCGTGACCGATATACATATTTGTAGAAAATTACAGCTTTCTAGTACTTACAGTCACTGAGATTATCCGCGGCCGGACGGACAGACAGACAAAGCGAAACTATAAGGGTTCCTAGTTGACTACGGAACCCTAAAAACGGTGTTTGCCACGGCAGTACGGGAATTACGCACTCGTGTTAATTAAGCCCTTTCCTTCAACTTAGGCTTCAACTCTTCTTATTTTTTATCGCCTTTAATACAAAACGTAACGCATATTAAAAAAACATACGAATTAATAACTCTATGGAAGGTACGACTGGCAGCACGGCATCCAGCCCCGCACGTGGGACCCCGTGATCCGAGTCGAGGCCGCGTCGCGGGTCGTGACGGCGGACTCGCGGCCTCGCGGCGCGCGCGTGTCGCTCACATTCCGCTGGACGAGGACGGGGGCCTGCGCCTGCTCGTATCCCACGCTGTGCGACAGCAGGACGGAGACAGAGATAGACGATGTGGCTAGAACGTTGGAGGATATACATGTGCACCAAGTAAGTTTGAGAGTTGGGATACGAAAATCGCTCATAAATAAACACACCCGTGACGTCTCGAAAAAGTTTATAGTATATATTTGTTTATTCCTTATAATCAACACTTACAGTCTAGCTACACGTGTTAAGTATACAGGACAGAGTATAGTAGTTTATGCAACAGTGATATAATAAGGGTTCTTATAACTTGAGGGTCGCCGTTACAAAACGAGGCGAAGCCGAGTTTTGTAATAATAGACCCGAGAGTTTTAAGAACCAATTATGAGCTGTTGCATACCCTAGTTTTTCTACGACAGCTAAAATAGCGTAAAAATCAAAATATAGAAACTTGGCAGAATAGGGAATATGTTGTGCCCACTATAGAAAAAAAAAAAACAACAACAGTGCTAATATATTGTATGAAAATCCATAGGAGCAGTGTTCTTATGGAATACCATAGACAACGTTATAATGAATACTTTTTAAATATCGCTGTCAGTCATCTAATTGACAGATAGAAGTGCTGGAGTAGAAAAAAAGTATATATTGTTAACATATTAAATAATATTAATACAATATACATATTTGTAATGATGACTAACATTTTAATCAAAGCTATATTTGAATGGAGCTTCGACCAGAAATGGATTCCATATAACGGCAACTAATTGCGAGGAAGCTAGGTTCAGAGCTGTAAAAAACGTCTAGCTTGCTGTCGTTGTCCAATGAACCATTGAGAAGACTTAGGGCAAGGTGCAGCGGTGAGTGGGACAATGCGCGCGTCTGCGCTGGCGGAACCGCAAACAGCTGACGGCGACGTGGTCGGAGCTGCATACCAGACACTGGGGCCACATGCAGTGGGATTAGAGCCAACAATGAAGGGTTAGAAGTATTGCCGCGTATTAACCGAAGGAAGTACCTAATTAGGAACATTTCGTCTAAACTCGAGAGAGGTATAGTTCGTTCACCATTCCTGGAATGTATGGAGTGGGTACAAATTATGGTAGTACCCGTATAGTTTTTAAAAGAGGAAGCGAATAAATGTTTTTTTGTACAGTCAAGTGCAAAAATATGGTTCGACATAATCGACTCATAATAAATATGGTACTACGCTCTTATTACACCGGCATAAGGTGCTATGGGACATATTTTTGAGTAAGATGTGCGCCACCATATTTTTACACTTGACTGTACCCTCTCCAGCATCAAAATATACTGTTGTTCATGTGGACTCCAAATTATTGGACATATGAATTAAATAGTACGCTAAGGGTGATATGCGAATTAAAAAGTTTGCATTGGCATTGCAGGTGGCAACTATATGGTTATGGTCATTAAAGGTGAGGTGCGGGTCAAACCTAGTGCCGAGATCTCGAGCAGATGTAATTTGCTGTAGAGGCTTGTTGTCAATCAGGTAGTCATACTTTAGATGAAGGTGAACACGGATGAATGACATGGCTGAGCATTTTTCTTCATTGAGACTTAATTTATTATTTGTACTCCAAGCAGAAACGTTGTCAATGTCTTGCTGTAACTTTGCACAGTCGAAGAGAGTACTGATCGGTTTAAGTAATTTAAGATCATCAGCAAACATTCATTAGGCATGTTGAATGCTGTATCGATGATGGCAGATCATTAATTAGGATTAGAAATAGGAGAGGACCTAGGTTGCTATCTTGTCCTATTCATGAAAGTACTGGGTAAGGTGTAGAATTAGAATATCCAAACTGTACAAACTGATGTCTACCAGATAAGTAGCTTGTCATGAACGTTAGCATTGAATAAGCAAACCCTGCTGAAGATAATTTAGAGAGTAATATGTCATTATCGACTCTATCAAAAACTTTGCGGTAGTCGAAGTAGGCGACGTCGATTTGTTTTTTATCATCTTGATTATTGGCTATTACAGTTGTGACATTAATGAGATTTGAAGATGTTGATCGTTTTGGTAAGAAGCCATGTTGTTCATCACAAAACCATCCGTTGAGCTGCTGGCGGATGTGAGAGTATAAAATGCTTTCAAAGATTTTCCGAATACTGACAAGATTGCTATTGGTCTGTAATTCTGTATCTGTAGTTTTGAAAGTCGGATTTAGAGCCAGATTTATGTACTTATAGGTATTACTTTAGACGTTTTCCAGAGGAGTGGATATGTTTTGGATTTTAAAGACAGATTAAGAATGAATTGGAGGGACTTTCCCGTCAGGCAGGGAGACAAATGAAGCACAGTTTGTTAGAAAAAACGTTGTAGTATGTTCTACTGACATGCTTGGTGTATACCACGGTGACGGCCCATCATGGACAGGGAATACAAGTAACAAAAAAATCGTGTTTTGTGCATTTTGCAATAAAACTGATTTTAAAAATGACCCAGGAGACCGTAACCATGGCAGCAAGAAATAGTTGATTAACCCATTTAGAGCTCAATGACCTCGGACCGTTGTAGGGTAAATGTATATAACTCTGTTTTTTTTAGGTATACGAGCAAATCGCTGGCCACTTCAGCACGACACGCCACAAGCCGTGGCCCCGCGTGGTGGAGTTCATGCGGGGCGTGCCGCAGGGCTCCGTCGTGCTCGACCTGGGCAGCGGCAACGGCAAGAACGTGCTGCCGAGGGACGACATCCTGCAGGTACACTCAACCAATGGGAGCTACCGTATTGTCGCTCACCAGGCGGCGCCACTCATGCGTGGGGCCTGTGTCAGTATGAGACAATTGTCAAACTGACGTTTGAAATGTTCCCGCAGGAGCCACGTTCCACTAGCGCCTCCAGCGGAAAATCGACTCGCGGTAATCCTCATTGGAACACTAGGGAGTAGGATTATGTATTATGTCATACTCATAATGACAGTATAAATCAGACTGTAAGAAATTTGTTACTGCTTGTCATTTTAACATGGTTCTAGAGTGGTCTAAGGTTCGAATTGGCTGACTGTAAAGTAAAACTAGCAACACCTTTAACTGACCATCGATAGATTCGGTCTTTTACTATTCAATCACCCGGACTGGAAATGTCTGTTATTTTCTGTTAAGTCTGCCGATTTTTGCAGGAGAGGGGCACGTCAGATGTATGGCTATTCGTAACTAGTAATTGACTTATTAAAAGAAATAGACACTTGTGTGTCTAGCAGAACAAAAACGTCAAAAACTGTGGGTGAGAATGACATTAGCGAACTTGCATTGATGATGATACCAAAACCATAAATGTTTCGTACGAAAAAGACCTTACTGACGTAAGCATTAAGTGTAAAATTCATACACAGAGTTACCAACACTGTTAAAAGTATATAGGCTGTTGACACTTACGGATCGTCACGTTCCAAACAAGACTGAAAAAGAGTCGAAACTGCTGAACTTTTACGGCGTCATTTTTTTCGGCCGATTGGGTATTCAGTTCTTTTATTCTATATCTATGTAACTAGTACATAATAGTACAATTTTTTTTATGAATATGTACTGCAAAATCCACCTTGTCGTGCTGTTTAGTACCACGCGATTTGTACTGTTGAAACCCGTTTTCCCTATTGCGTTTTCCCGGCTTATGCCAGGGCTCAAAGGGCAAACTAGGCCTTATTAGGATTAGTCCGATTTCCTCACCATGTTTTCCGTCACTGAAAAGCGGACACTGAACATATACTGTGTGACAACCACGGGCCGCAGTTTTGTTTTAATTTATATATGCCTGTATTACTTAAGGCCGTCCCCTATCCCAATGACCTTGGCGATTTGAGCTTTCTTCCCCTCCCGCTTCCTTTCCTCACCGGTTATACAATACGTCAATAAGCATAAGTCGCCACCTAGGAAGAGCTGTTTGTACTAGGACGCAACCCTATAAACTACTAGTGCCATCTTACACGACTGGCCCCCGTCGCCCGCGCAGGCATCTCGAGCCGGCGTTTTCGGGAAAATGCGTGTAATAGCTTTTTCTCGAAAAGTACAAAACCTATCCAATAATCAGTAGATGCGTTTAAAGTAAACATAAATATATACTGCTTGTCTTAGTTTCTTGTACTTACGACGCATAATAAGGGAGTAGATACAGATTTAAGGTAGAAAAAAGGGTTTACGGTTATTGTTTTTCTCTTGATTTATTATGGTTTTCAACAATTTAGTAGAACCAAATGTAGACCAAATACCTAGCTACATTATATATTTTTTTCAAGCGTTGTGCTTGAAGCTGAACAAAGGCTATTCACTTTAAAAACAGTGAAATATGCCGGGTAGCCCCTTAATCCGAAAAAAATGGAATCACATAAATTTAAAAAAAAATACTTAAATACTACTATAGGTACTATACTAGCGTAAAAAACCGGCCAAGAGTATGTCGGGCCATGCTCAGTGTAGGGTTCCGCAGTTAACCTTCCGTCACAATAGGAAACATTAAAAAGTGTTTTAATTTTAATAGATACCATGCTCAATATGATTATAATAATTAACAATTCGATGATACTTTCGATCACACCCGTCCCGACCCCATCAACTCCGGAAAAATCTAACAGCGCGAAGTAGACCACAGTGCCATCTCTCGGGCAATTGGGTTACTAATTTATACAAACTAGACGGGTTATGTATGTTGAATGCGTGTATAATGTATGCGTGAATCGAATCGATTTGAATCATTATTTTCTTATTAGAAGGAAGATGCGTGCAGGATGATAAATTAAGTACTCAAGATAAAAGAAGTGTTTACATTTAAATTACATACTTAATTCAGAAATTATTTTGTACAATTTTTCAAAAACCGTTTAACCAATCAAGTTCAAAATAATTTTCCAAGAAAGTTCTTATTATGTTCTACTTTTGTAATTTTTTCATATTTTTTTACTTATAGGTCAAAAGTTAGAGCGGGAGGGACACATTTTTTTAAACTTCTGGAGCGATTATTTCCGAAAGTATTATATTTATTAAAAACTGTTCTTAGTAAACCTTCATTATTTTTCAGATACCTATCCAATGATGTGCCACACGTAGGGTTGCCAACCGTACTTTAAAATAAAGTATTGTACTTTATTTTGACCCTGCGTACTTTGTACTTTTAAAGAAATATAAAGTACGCAAAAATACTTTATTTTACGGGGTACCTACTTAAGGTACTTGATGTTGGTATTATTGTCTCAAAATAATAAATATCAACATTCCTCAATTGTTCCAACTTACGATCTTTGCCATTCCGCGTTACAATACAACTTTATTGTTGTGGTTCGGGTTTCTGTTACTGTCAGTGTCAGCTGTCACTGTCAGTCAAGTACTCAAATTAAGTGTCACTGTCAGGTTTGGCGGTATTTCTACGTCTAACGTCTAACACCACAACGCTTTTGAAGTTTGAAGTTGAAGTACTTGAAGTTATAATTTGAGTTTGATTTGACTGCAGGTTTTGTTTTGCCCTCTAAAATCCGCAAAATTCCGCAATGGATGACGGTATTGAGAATAGTAATAGAATACCACATGGGGACTTAAAAGTAAAAATTTATTTGAACTTTGCCAGCCATTTCCTTCATCATTTTAATAAGGCGGTGAAGCAACTAGAGGGAAATAGCACCACAATATTGGATGTTTTCAACATTCTTAATACACTAAGAACAGCTATAGAGCAAAGAAAAAAAGACTTGTACTTTGGTTATCAAACCAAAAAATTATTACAAGATCTTGAAAAAAAAAATTCAATTGAAACAGACAGAATCAAAAAGAACTTTGTTTTATTTACTGAGAAAGCCTTAAATTATTTAGACAAATGGTTTGACTTTAAAGAAACTAACTGGTTATGTCAAATACAAAAATTAAACTTACAAAATAATATTCAATTTGAAACTTGTGAACACGTTGTTAATCTTCTCAATTTGGATACAATATTAAAACTGGAAATGGATGAGTTATATAATGAAGTTGTCATTATTAACACAATATATGACAAAACTTGCAGCGACCCCAATTTTATAAATTTAACCACGGACCAAAAATGGGTAAAAATTTTAAAAGGAAGTGAACATTTACAAAATTGTAAAAAATAATGGGGTTCCTGCTCTCTGTTCCAGCCACTTCAGCATTTACAGAAAGAATTTTTTCTGTAATGAAATTGAAGTGGCGGGAAGAGAGAAACAGGGCCAACTTGTCACTGATAAAAAATGAGTTACTTATTTATATTAATCTTCAAGATCTAACGTGTGAAGATTCATATAACAAATTTTTAATTAACAAAACCCTTATTAAAAAGGCACAAAGTGCAAAAAAATACAATTTTAAAGTGTGTGTAGTGTAATTACTTTTTATTTATGGGATTAAATTTTTTTTACTCTGATAGGTGTTTTTTTTTTTGTACTGCCTATACATTGTCTCCAATATTACAGCTAGAGTCTTAGATACGTTAGAGATGGGACTAATGGATGGGAGCAAGAAAGGTAGGAAAATAAAGTATTTTTTATGCTTTAGAGTATGCAAAAAAAAAATCCTAGGTAAAATGGTAGTAAGTACAATTGAGCTAATTTTGCACGTAGTTAAACTTTCCCCTAGCTAGACCGTACTTTATTTTCATCTGGCGTACTCTATTTTTTTTGATGAAATTTTGTAAAATACTTTATTTTATTTAAAAATAGTTGGCAACCAGCCACACGCTAGGTTAGCAACGAAAAAAAAATCACCCCCCCCACTTTACGTGTATGGGAGGTACTCTAAAAAATAAATTATAACCACTTTTTATTTTACCACTTTGTTGGCGTGATCGATATACATATTCGTACAAAATTACAGCTTTCTAGTACTTACAGTCACTGAGATTATCCGCGGACGGACGGACGAACAGACAGAGCGAAACTATAAGGGTTCCTAGTTGACTACGGAACCCTAAAAAGACAGTATGATGCTCTCTAACCTTCTGTTACTGCGTTCGTTCGGTAGTCAACTAGTCAGACTTTAACAAAATTTTATAGATAGCAGGGGAGCGCAGCAGTGGTTTGCTGTCGGAATGCCACCAACGTCTGAGCGGCATGGTGCATCCGGCCGACTGCCTGCGCCTGGACCTGTGCTCGGCGCCGCTGCGGGACGAATGCGCCGACGCAGCGATATGCATTGCCGTCGTGCATCACTTCAGCAGCCGGGTATAAAATTTCACTTCATCTATACATAGTTAGTTTTTTTTATATAAAATGAACGGTGTGGTGCTTTATAGTAATTGAACCCGGGCAGGTGCGATTTGTACTTGAGCAATGAGCATATGGTTTTAATTTAAAAGTCAACTCCCCCATGCATTCTTCAGAGAATCGGTCGTGCGTGACAGACAGAACTACAGACGGATGAATAACAAAATGGTTTTTTTCTTTTTGAGGTACGGAAATTCTATAACCCTAAAAACAGACAAGCTAGTAGAATGGGAACTACGATGGCACAAACAGAGACACAGATAGGTACCTACATACAGATGTAGTGCATCATTTTTCCTTGTATTAATACGGAAACACCCGAACGTGTCATGCTATTTCATTCAGTGTTAGTACTAAAAGTTACGACGTTGATTCAAGTACCATGACAAACACGAGCGTTTCCGAGAAAATACGTGGGAAAAAATTATGGACTAAGTACATGTGTCCATTAAACTAATAAAACCCCTATTTTTCCGCCCGGGGTTAAAAATAAACTATAATAATCCCTTTTTTAGAATGATAATACTTGCGTACTTAACTAAAATAGAGACTTTAAATTAAACACTTTAGCACGGATTAAGACCTTAGTGTGGATTGTTTAAAAAGATTAAAAACGGATAAAAGAGGCAAAACGGGATAGTTCTTGGACGGCGTAAGTGCGTGGTGGAGGTGGCCTGCAGAACAAAGCGGCGATGGGCCGGACATGTAGCGCGAGCTCAAGATGGCAGGTGGAGCGAGCGTGTACTCCACTGGTGGCCTCGCGGAGAGAAACGGCCACAGGGCCGGCCTCGACGACGATGGAATCACGACATCGACCTATGTGCAGGCTCTACATGGACAAGATTTGCGGCTGAATGGGGTGTATGCTCCATACACCCCGTTCAGATGGAGGAGGCCTTTGCTCAACAATGGGCATCCAAATAAAATTAAGGAAAATTCTAAAAATAATGAATATGTAACTTTTGTAAAAAATCTATTTTGGAAATACAGGCTTATATATTCCCATCACGGAACAATGGTGTAACGGACCTTTGGGAGGCGTACGCGGAGCGGAAGCCAACACGCAGAGTCCCTTGTTGCACCAGCCCGAGTCATGGGATGCACGCAGAGGCAGCACCCGCTAGGGTGTATGGACTATTAGGTGAAAGTGGTGGACTAAATACCGGGTTATAGAGTATAAATTAGGACGTCTGCCTAACAAAATGGTAAGCAATTTTATTATCGGCAGACGGTGACTCGCCCACATAAGGTGGGCCCTCACAAAAAGCTACATCTAAATCTAAAATGGTTCGAGGGCAACACTGGTATGAGGGCTGGGGGTAGCGAGTTTGCACTGAACTTTAAACATATAGCCAATTCGCCACTTAGGTTTCCACATCTACCCTCGAGAACACAGCTCTCGCGACCCTACTCTGGGCGGCCGGTCAAGGCAAGCCAGAGGCGGAGGACTTGGTCGGACGACGGAGTCCCCCAGGAGCGCTCAGGTACGTGGGGTCGCTACTCCCCAACAGCTCGCCACAAGCTGCCCTGCGTTGACTGATTGCACCGGTCGAAACCATTGGGCGATGGGGTCGTCACATCCTAATTATTATTATGTGTCTTCGCTTCAAACTCGGGTCTTTTGAGCCCGGTCATTTTTAAAGCATACGTGGAGATACAGATTATTATTATTTTTATTATTTGGTGGAGGACCTGATGATGAAGACCAGGGATGGCAAAGTGGAACTGCTTGGTAATTCCCAGCTCTATCATCCGATTTCAGACATTCATATTTTGTTTGTAAGCCTTAAGCCTTGTAACCTTCAAGGTAGTCATATTTTATTATAGTCCGATGATGGAATTCATGAGGAATTGAGAGAACTCCTCAAATTTTAACGGCACATGCATTGTGATTTGAGGGTTTCCTTAAGTAACTTAAACATTGTTTTTGGGAGGACTGTCATCCAATTTGACACACTGTTATTTTGTTTGCGACCTACACGAGGTCTACACGGTTATCCTTTTGATTTTACTTCAGATGTAATGATGGAAGCCATGAGACATTAAGAAAGCTCCTCAATTTTCCCCTTAGGTCGCATGGTCCGATTGACTAGCCCGATCAATCGGAATACGAATAATTTTTTTTCCTGTTGGCTCGATTGATCGGACTATAAGGACTTCTCAAATCCTGTCAGTCCTACTATCGGAGTAATGGGATTTTAAAAGTTCGTCTAGTTCGATCGATCGAACCACGAGAGCTTGAAAAATCCTCATAATCTGATCACACAATTTTTATTTTTCCTGTTTGTCCGACCGGAAGTTTTATGGTTAATTTTGTAATCTACCAACATCTCAAAAGTGTTTTCTCCCTTTCGACTCGGAATTTTACTACCACGAAATAGTGATTTCGAGGGAAAGATCTAACAAATAATCTTAAGAGCCCTTATTCTCTAAAAACCGCTCATGGATTTAGCCTGTTTTCGGTGTGAATTAGAATTAGTAAATTTTATATATTGATATGATATGATAATAGGCATATTCTTTGATAATCGTTTATTTTTACTCTAAGACAGACGCTACAGTGATTTGTGCTAACTGCAGAACACTCTTATGTATTTGTACTATGTCTGATGTGTGAATTTCGTTGAAACTCGTGACAGCAGTACTAGCGTTAATGATAGAGTCCCAGTTTTCGGCATCCATATGTTCGCGGCACACTCGGGAATTTGGTGGCAGGTAAAAGTTGTATTTCGATAACATCATGGCTTTTTGCAAATATGGCATCGGGAGTAAGGTAGAGCGGGGCACATTGAGCAGTTTTGGAATATTTTCTTAATGGTTTGCGCCAGAAAAATTAAACTCGCTTTGATTGCTAGGAAATTTATCTGGCTATAAATATCCCCTGATATGTTTTATTGTATCGTGCATTATTTAGCAAGTATTTGCTCTAAACTAATCAAAGTCAGAATTGCTCAACATAACCCTATAGTGAGGTAAGTTGAGCATAGGTATGGGGTAAATTGATCAAAGATAGAGATAACATTTATCTGATAAACTAATCATTTTTTTTTTTTTTCTATTTACTCATATAAATTTAGTTACACATATACATAATAATCAAACTCATAATCAGAATTCTTATATATCCGAATTCAACGTTCATTAGTAAATACTTGTCACAGAAATTTATGTGATATTAGTGAAATAGATTCCCCTTACTTGGACCTAACTTTCCGCCATTAGGTGTTCCCATGTAGCGTGAGTAGTTTTGCTCCTGCCGCCTGCTCAACATGCCCCTTCCTACCCTACTTCAACCGCGTAGCAATCGTGAGCTTGACCACAGAATAAATAATAGTACAAGTACAGAAGACCCTCTGTTTTGATGTTCACGAATGCCGCCTTTTTACGTGCCTATTAATTATTATTAGCACGGACCGCACGCGAGCCGCGCTGTCATTAAGTTCTATTGCCCGGCGCGAAGGTCGATATTACTCCGCACCTCGCCGAAGATAGGGTTGTCATTTTTTTGAACGACGTCGGTGGCAAACAAGCATACGGTCCGCCTCGGCGACAATAAGATATTTCAATGTACATATCACCTACGCATCTTGTACCTACCCTTGATCCAATAATATACACACACAGAATACGCGAATTATAAATATTAAATAGCACGCGTGGTATATCTACATGCATAAATTATTACACTTAGCAGCTACTTAGGTAAATAACACCGAAAACATAACAGGCGTGTGACCGCAAACCCTAACGGAGATCGTAAAGTCTATCTCCATCTCTGTCACACTTACTATTCGAGTGACAGAGACGGAGATAGACTTTACGATCTTCGTTACGGCACAGAATACATATTAGTACAAGTACAAAAATCCCTCTCCAACAACTCGTTTAAAGAAATAACGACTCATGTTACGATAATACTAAGTTAAAATTCCGACCGCGCAACGCTGAATGCCTACAATTATATTCACGTAAAGTGCGCTCTCTTTCTATCGCGTAACTCGTTCCTTTTATGATAATATCAATGTTGTCTTCTTTTAATATAATCCTAATACTTAGTTACTACCTTTTTATATTGCTCTACTTTAGCTCGAATAAACCTAAGATATGTCTAAGTGGTATGTAGGTTTAATTCTAATAAATTTGCGTGCAACTAGTTAGGCATAGGTACTTACTTAGATAGGTACCTTAATTGAAACAGGCCTGATGAACCTACCCAAAGGCCTTGAATAATTCCGCCCTTTAGTTATTTTAATATAAATAAAATTCTGTGACGGCGTTCGAATCAGTAGCGTGCGTCACCGCTCGCCCGTGAGTCCCTACTGATTTGGCCCCTAGCAAGGGGTACTTACAGTTCGATACCTACACGCGCGAGTGGGACAGGCCTGGCTTGACTTAGCAAAATATCAAGTCTACGGTTATGTCCGATCAATCGATCCAACAGGAAGAAAAAACGACCCCGTGGTTCGATCGATCGAACTAGACGAACTTTTAAAATCCCATTACTCCGATAGTAGGACTGACAGGATTTGAGAAGTCCTTATAGTCCGATCAATCGAGCCAACAGGAAAAAAATATATTCGTATTCCGATTGATCGGACTTGTCAATCGGACCATGCAACCTAAGGGCAATTTTCAAAGGTTAAAAGACGTGTGGTGAATTGGATATTTTTGAAGTAAACTGGCTAACCCTAACTAATTCAAAATTTCACTGTTACCGGGAAGGCCAAATGATGTCGGTTTTTTTTCATAAAAAAAATTATGTTTATATTTTTCTAGGTAAGTACATATGTGAAATTTGGGATTGACGGGGAGAATTCGCATTCTCTCAGTAATCATCTTAACCCTGTGAAAACGAGTGCTGTAAAGGGTTCGAAACATGGGGTCATAGTGTAAATAAACGCGATTAATCCGTTCTAAAGTGTTTAATTTCAATGCATAACAATCGCGGAAACAGAAGACTATTAAAAATAGATAATGATTATCAATTACAAGTGTCTGTTGTCAATTACAAATGTCTATGTTTCAATTACAAGACACCTTGGCTAAAATAATGTACCTATTACGTTTCAGCCACGCCGCCTGGCCGCGCTGGCGACCATCCTCCGCCTGCTGCGGCGCGGCGGCCGCGCGCTCATCACCGTGTGGTCCAAGGACCAATCACGCTCGAACTACCTCGACCACTCCAAGCAGGCGACTACCGAGCGCAACGTTAACGTGCACGGCCTTAACCTCCCCGTACACGAAAACAGAACCCAGTTCAAACACCAGGACCTTCTCGTTCCTTGGAAACTTAGAAATGTTAATAACAAACTGTCCCATACTGAGAACACTCTCCTAAGGTACTACCACGTGTTCGAAGAAAAGGAACTGGATGAGTTGTGCGAGGAAATAGGGTTTGTTGTCGAGGAAAGCTTCTATGAAGAAGGGAATTGGTGTGTTGTATGTAGAAAGAAATAAATAATTATATATATTTTCATGGCTTTCGCGAGATTATAAAACTGGTAAGTTACTTATGCCTGATTAACCTTTTAAACATTATACATGGTCTGTTCTTGGGTACATGTCCAGAAAATTTAACACGCTGTAGGAAAATTATTAATAAAACTTCTATAAACAGACCTCAACATTTAACTTTCAAATCTATAACATGACTGGTTTATTGTAGGTTAACTTTAGTAAAAAGAATTAACAAGTCATTGCACAATCCCAACATACTGGTAACAAAACATAACAAGGATAAGTTTCAAACTTATTTCCATTAACTACGCACGCACTCTAAAAACTCTTTGAGCCCATTAAAGTCTAGTAAGGTAAAGTAGGAACACCGCATAAACGTCTATTAGGCCAAATAACGTTTATAGTGGTCTTGCCATATCTTGTCGCCGCACGCTTAACTTAGACGGACTCTAATCAAGCTTTACATATTTAAAAAATCTAAATTATTTATATAGCAACACTGACTAAGGTTTCATGAGTGCCAACTGCAGCAGCGGAATAACCGATATAGTAGACAAGTCAGCCAGTACTGCGTCCACATTCTGCAGCGTGTTTACTTGGAAGATGTTCTCCTTCCGGAAGCTCAATATAGCCACCGCTAAAAGCGGTAGGATTTCAAGAGAATCGTAGCCAAGTATGGCGTCCCACAGCAACAGCAGCTGGTCGGGCGGCAGATGACCACTGAAGGCGCGCATTAGCCATTTGAAGACCACCCGTATACTAAAAAAACAATGACTAACAGTGAGTGACTTGTAGGATAAACTACACAATAAGGATTGAAAAAATGTGGATGTAAAATATTTTATATACCCACATGTCATTAGCCCTCAATAATGCGTTCGAAAATCGCATATAAAGGCCCCCATAATAATAAACTTTTTTGTTACAACAAATTTCTTATCTGTGAAAATGTAATAATAGCTAAATTATATTATCGTTTTCGATAATATTATTTTTGTTCAAATTTCGAACACATCTGACACAAGAAAATTTGATTTGACCTCTATTCTAATATCAGTCGATATGACGTTTAGTTTGAAACGAATTGTCAATTGCATACAATGACGCACGCAAGTCGCACGTTATTTTGATATCGAAGATATGAAAATTGGCGCCAACTCTAGTTTGTCTCTGAATTTAAAAAATATAAATGTCAGAAAAGTTTTAATTCCTGAAAGTCGCAATGGCGGTCGATATATATGCGCGCTTTGAATGCATCATGGAGAGTCATGATATGTGTGTATATAAAGCAGTGTATGTAATTGTAAATAATTAGGCATTAAAACACTCGTGTGATATTATTATGAAACTCGGCTGACGCCTCGTTTCATGAACCCACCCTCGAGTTTTAATGCCTTTCATTATATACAATCACATAAACTACTAATACCGCAAATTCTAAGGCACCGCTGGTGCGTTGCGCCGCGTCATGTCAAAGAAAATACGTTGCAGCGTCGATGATTTTCTCCCGACGCAACGCAACGCAATGCACTAGTGGGGCCCCTTGCTAAGCTGAATTCTGCACATTTTTATTAACTTAGCCCAAATACAAATGTTAGTATTAAAGTTAGCAAATAATGAACATACTTACGGATTTATGTTGATATTTCGAAAATGTATCCATAGCAGTGGCTCATTGGCTTCCAAAAGCCTTTCGTATAGGAGACATAGTGAAACAATACCCTGAAACAGGTGCAAATAAACCTCATGAATTCATAAAATTTACAAAACTATTGATATGTTTGTGAGCGTCAGAATGGCGGGTGGAACTGGAGGATTGTAATGAATTTTAGCCTGATATTTGATACCTTTTACGTACTATTTAGCACCTCTAATAAAATTCTGTGTACCTCTCCTGGCAACAAGATATCTTAAAGTATAGGTCCACCCGCCAACCTGACGTCAGTATGGCGGGTGGACCATTGGAAAATGTACAAATTTTAATATAAATATAACAAGTCCCAGAATTTCCACATAAAACTTAAGTTTCCATTACGCCACGCTCATAGTAAGTTCATAATGGAAGGGAATTTTTCGGGACAATTTTTATTTATTATAAGTACCGAATCAGCTCGTGATTCCGATTAGAATGAGCAACTCCAGATCTGTAAGAATCAGGTTATTGAGTTTTATTTTGAATAACGCTCATTCGGTGAGGAAAAATATCGCGAGGAAACCGGACTAATCCCAATAAGGCCTAGTTTACCCCTTGGCGCCAAATCTTGGGGTTAGCTGTCAAAGCGGACCCCAGGCTCCCTGAGCCGTGGCATAAGTCGGGAAAACGCTGGGAAGACGATCTGCCAATGGAATTTCAACCTTAGTGAATCTTTTTAAGGTATAAATTAGAGCAGTATTTTATAAGTTTGAATGTGAAGAATATTCGGTACCTGTGGGTGTGTCGAAATATAGTGCAACCGGTGCCAGTAGCGGATGTAGAAGGCTCTGAACGTGTAATACAGTTGCACCGGGTCGTCGTATAGGTAACAAAAAGGTGTTGCTGAAAATATACGTCATAACTATTAAACAACTTTAGGTAAGACGTAAGACTTTCGTAAAGGGTGAATTGTGGATCCAGATCCAGATGTGCTGATCCAGAGTAGGGTTATCAGGAGAAATCCTGACATGTCAGGATGTTTAACCCTTGTTCGGCGCAGCGAACCTGGAAAGTGTCAGGGTTTTTACATTAAAAAATGTTAATTTACTGCACGACGCCATTGTTTCTTATGCATTAACGGCAGTTGCACATGCAGCGTGAAATCTCTGTTACATGAAATGTTAAGAATTAGCACAATGTCAGTATTTTTATGTGGAAATTTAATTCGTCTAAATTTTTCAACTTTAAATCTACAATTCAACCAAAATCCAGAGTGGTAGGTACCTAACATGTGTAGTTTATGCAACAGTGATATAATCACTACGACGTAGTCGAGTTTTGTAATTATAGAGCCGAGAATTTTAAGAACCAATTATGAGCTGTTGCATACATTAGATTTTCTACGACAGCAAAAATAGCGAAATCTTGAATTGTTGCAGAATGTGGAAGATGTCGTATGCCCACTGTAGACATTAAAAAAAATTAACAGTGCTAATATAATGTGTGAAAATCCATAGGAGCAGTGTTCTTATGGAAAACCATATACAACGTTATAATGTATATTTTTTAATATCGCTGTCAGTTATCTAATTGACAGGTAGAAGTGCTGGAGTAGAAAAAATATATAGTAGGTATTAAATTAGCCTCAAACGAGAGTACACAAACAAATACAAATAGGATCGGGGTCGGGAACAGTGACTAAGAGTTTTTCAGACATTCAAATTGTAAAGTAAATGTTGTGCTAGCAGGCTGCAATGCACACCCGACATTATTTAGTTATTAAGTTTTCACCCTGCATTCTCAGTTTTTCGATGAAGATAATAAGAAAATGCTCAGACAACATTTAAAAAAAAAGAGAATTGAGCCACTGTGTACTGGTACAGTAAACAACACACCTGTGTATACAGCCAAAGTGCCAAAAAATATGTATACTGAACTTTATTGCCAGAGAATTAAGGTCGTGTATACATATTTTTGGCACTTTGGCTGTATACACAGGTGTGTTGTTGACTGTACTAGGGTACGGTGACTCAATCCTGTGGTCCACAGAGACTAACAATAAACAGTGACTCGACTATATAATATTTTATAAGGTATAACTACAATTTTATATTAAGTCTCGCTTATCTGTTTTTGGTAAATATATGTATGCTCCAAGCTTTAATATCTATCGATATCAATCACAACAATTGTACTTTACACATAGAGCAGTACACGGTGGCTCAAGAAAATACACTGAGACTCATGAGAATCATGAGTCACTCTGTACTTTTTAAATTTGAGTCACTGAACACGCTGTCGTAATTTTGAATTCAACGGCATACCAGTCCGTTTTTATTCGTTGAAAGACATGCAAATCTAGGTCATTGCCTAGCATTTTTACTGCACTTTCCACTAAAATAACAGAAAATGTCTAAATACTCAAATTTCAATCAATGAAAACATGTACATCTTGCCTTTAACAGTTTTTTCCTCAACACGAAACACAAAGACTCGTGACACTGTTAAAGGCGTCGGGGCTGGTACCAGACTGGTTTACACACGTTTGGGTCTCTTTTACTCCTAACCAACGACGGAGACAGATAAATATTACTGGTCCATGTAGAAAATGTAATTGTGAGTCAGTGTACCCGACCGAGTCACCGTTCCCGAGCCGACCCTACATAGAAAATATGTGTTGCTTTATATTTTATAATTATAAATATTTGTATGTAACGTCACGACTTTTGGACCTTTGCCTCCATCCCCCTTGTCACAAGCACACACTAAAATCGTCGTCAATCCACCTTCCTAACAATGTTAACAAACCGCCATAATTATCGTAATAACTTGTATGTTTTTAATAAAATCTCCAAGATTAAGTTATTTATTTTACGTGTTGTATGTTACAATAATACGACCATATCTTCAGTGGTGTTTGATGAGGTAGTGTAAAAATATAAGGAGAAACAGTGACAAAACATGTCACTGTTTCTCCGTTTGTTTACATCGTTTGTAAGTTCTATTGACTGCGATTTTAGACCTCCTCCCTCCTCTATACGTGTGATGTAATGAATGGATGAGCCCCAACTCGTAAACATCAGTTATGTGTTTGGATTGTGTAGTTGGCTCACCATACATGGAGAAGCCGTGGAAGGGAATGACGCCACTGGGCGGGAAGGCCGTGTGGCGTTCGGCCGGCGCGTGGCGCCCGCGCACCGCCACCGTCAGCGGCGCGCCCGCGCCGTCCGCCAGCGCCGTGCGCACGCCGCAGTCGCGGGAGAAACATAGCATCACCTGCGTGTAAACATCATTCAACATCTGGCACTTATTTCATCACTCTAAGGCCCACTTTCACCACCCAGGGTTAGCTGCTAACTTGGAGTTAAGCTGTCAAATTCCATACAAAAAAACGCTTAACTCCGGCTTAAGTGTCTAACCCCAGGTGGTGCAAGTGACCCTAAGAAGTTTACGTAATAATTTACTTTTAAGATTTATACCGGCGTTAAAGTCCCTTTGTACGCTACAGAAACCGGCACTACTGTGTGCTCGTTGGCTACATAGGTAAGTACGTAATTTCTTATAAAACTTGTGGACGCTGAAAATTGTCGCACCGACCAATGGCAGTGGCAGTCGTACCATGGCCTTACCATGACGTCTTAAGAAACGCGATTCAGTTTAGGCTCAGTTTGTATGGAAGCGATTCAGTTTAGGTCGTCAGCTGAATCGCGTTAAGACATCATGGCCCCTGATCCTTTGTCCGCTGCCGCTAGTCAAGCATTTCCCACTTAAACGGCCTTGGTATGTAATGTACTATTACTTAGTATTTCTCGCACCTTATGGCAAGGCTTCATAAGTACAGATGTAGTGAATAATCTTTTCCAATCGTCAAAGCTCGGAACATACGACTACTTCCGAATGGTGCCGATGTGCCTATGAATTACTGTATTATTAAGTGACGTGTAGGTATCAAATAATAGTAGATTACATACCAAGGCCGTTTAAGTGGGAAATGTCACGGATTTCACGTAATTGTCGGCCGAGGCGAAGCCGAGGTCGACTAACATGTGATCCGAGGCTTTCCCATTTAACGGCCGAGGTTTGTATACTATTTTTCAGCCCGACGGAGCCGGCAGGCGGCAATTTAGTATTGCGTAAAGTGGCGCTTACCGGCCGGAGGACTGAAAAATAAAATTGTTTATTTCCAGAAATAAATTTTTCTCAAACATGCAATGAAATGTTGTTATAACGTTCGTTATAATAGGCTTCAAAGTACCACGTTTCAGGCGGGCAACTGGAGAGACACGTAATGAAATTACATACAAAATTGAAGGCCTAGGCCGGGAAGTAATATTTTTTTAATTTTATTCCACATAAATGTGTGACACAGCAACATGGTTTTTAGCCATTATAACAGTTTCATTACTATGGTTCATGATGGCATTCTGCCAGTTATGCCAGTACGCCTATTAAAAAAAACAATAAATTATATATTCGAATATATTAAGTCGATACTTAATCGATATGGACATGAACATAACAAATAACACATTATAAATTTAAACATTAGCGGTAAAAGTGTCTACTCAAACCGTGCCGTTTTGTTTCATGATAACATTCTGCCACAGTGCCTATTAAAAATAAAAATAAGTAATGATATTTTGAAGTTTTATTTATATAAAATGGATATCGACATGAGCATAAGTAACAACACGTTATTGCAAATTTACTCACACAAATATAGGTACATTTCAAATATTAAATTTAAACGTAAAAGCGTCTACTCAAACCGCGTGTGACAAAACGCCTAGGTAGTTTTTTAATAGTTTTGGAGGTTAAGTTAAATAACTTTGATTATTTTAATCTATTTCAATGGTTTTATTGTTCATTGTTATTTATTATAATAATGTTGTCGCCGAGTTTTGAAGCAGAAATGACTATTCATTGAGCCCCACCAGAATTAAGTGCGAAATGCGAAAGTAAAATTGAATGGGCTCTAAATTAATTGATGGCGCAAATGACAAACGAGATGTCGGAAGGCATATGGCTACCCAAAATCCATGCGTGTTTAGTTAATATTACGATAACTGTTTAGACTAAATTGGTTTTTTGTTTAAGTGAGAACTGTGTCTGCCTATCTAAGGATAAGTAGGAATTACAAAAATTTGTAAAGAGGTTATAATTTTCATTGTCACAGAATAACAAGTGCTCTTCGTGTTTGGTACATTTTACATTAAATAAATAAATAAATATTACAGGACATTCTTACACAAATTGACTAAGTCCCGCAGTAAGCTCAATAAGACATATTTATAATATACATCATGAAATATTTATGGATCATCTGTTTTATCGTTATAGACTAAATTCATGTTGAATTTTCGGACTATTGGAGGTAGATTGATTTTCGTATTCTTTTTGCAATATTTTACTTACTGTTCGTTGAGAAATTCCACTGGCCTCCGAAACTCGTTTTTGGACTTTGTCATTTTTAGTTAAGAAATATAAATAAATATAGAAAATAATTTCACAGGAATGCCGATCTAAACGTTTCTTAGTGCTTTCGGCATGTCTATTAAAAATAACTTAAGTAATAGGTAGGTACTAACTTAAATATTAACAAAATAATCCCCTGGTACCTATTAACCACTCTATATCGATACTTCGTCTCGCAATGCGACCGACTTGATGGGTACTGAGTGTGAGTGAAGTAGTAAGACAAATACGATAGGAATAGTACATTACCTAACTAGTGCGGTAAAACAAAGAAAGGCCGAGATCGCAGATGTTTGCGACCCGAGCTGCAAGCGAGGGACGTAAATATGCGATCAAGGGCTTTATTTATTACCTCACGTGTTAGGTACATCATTTTATGCCTACACTTGGGCAGAAATCGGCTTTTTCCGTACGCGTAGCGTGCGGAAAAAGGCACTTTATGGCCAGATGTGGCATAAAGGTTTTTTCACTACATATGCAAGTAGGTACATTACATATGTACCTATACCTACTTGCCACTCCAAAGTCCAAACACGCATTGCCACCCAGCCAAGCAAGACATCCGCGGTAGGCCCTGTCACGCCTTTTCAACCGACTTCAATATTTCTAAAGGAGGAGGTTCTCAATTCGTCTGAATTTTTTTTTTTTTTTTTAATGTATGTTACCTCAGAACTCCGTCATTACTGAACCGATTGGAATTTTTTTTTTGTTTTCTGAAAGTAGATGATTCCAGATTGGTCCCGTTTTTTTCAAAATCGATTTCTGATGATGGGATCCATGAGGAACTGAGGGAACTCCTCAAATTTGAAAGGCACATGCATGCTGATTTGGGTGATTTCTTAAGAAACTCGAGCATTTGTTTACGAAAATCATCAATTTGGTGGAGTGGATCTGATAATGGAGACCAGGGATGGCAAAGTGGAACTGCTTGGTAATTCTCAGGACTATCATCCGATTTAAAAAAATATTTTTTTGTCTGAAAATAGATGGTTCCAGGTTTGTCCCGTTTTTTTCAAAATCAATTTCTGATGATGGGATCCATGAGGAACTGAGGGAACTCCTCAAATTTGAAAGGCACATGCATGATGATTTGGGTAGTTTCTTAAGACACTCGAGCATTTCTTTACGAACATCATCAATTTGGTGGAGTGGACCTGATGATGAAGACCAGGGATGGCAAAGTGGGAACTGGTCGATAAACCTAGCTCTACTTGTTATCCTAGTTGTGTCATCATCTTTTTGATTTAATTTCTATTCTGATGATGGAGTTCTTGAAGAATTCAGAGAACTCCTCAAATTTTAACGGCACGTTGATTGTGATTAGAGGGTGTTCATAATTAGCTTAGGCATTTTCTTACTGTGGCCATCATTTTGCTGGAGTGGACCTGATGTTGATAATCAGGGATGGCATATTGAAACTGCTCGATAATTTACAGTCTGTCATCCAATTTAACACATTGTTATTTTGTTTGTTTTATTATACAAGGGAGTTCCGTTTGATTATACTTCACATGTAATGATGGGAGCCCTGGGACATTAAGAAAGCTCCTCAATTTTCAATCGTACACGTGCGGTGTATCGGATAGAGAGAGAGAGAGAGAGAGAGAGATGCATTTATTGTCAGAAACTGTGTACAAGTAGGATATTTGTGAAGTAAACTGGCTAACTCAAACAAATTCAAAATTTCACTTTTACCGGGAACCAAATGAAGTCGGTTTTTTTTTCTTAAAAATTATGTCATGTATAGCTGTAGTACAAAGATCCCGACTATCGGGTCGTCCGACCTGGAAACGAAATCATAAAATACCCGATCAATAGTAAAACGTAACGCTACCTGGTAAAGGAGGTCCTCGAAGACGAAGTACTGATCGTCGTTGGAAGCTGTGAGCTGCACATCCTTAAATATGAGCTTGTCGATCATCAGGTCTACCTCCAGGACATTGGCTTTAAGTTGGTTGAATGCCGCTATTTGCTGAAATAAAGTACAACCATTGTTTAACTGTTGAGGACCTTAACTTATTTTTTTCCTCAATCGGTTTCATATCATAATCAAAATCAAGAGTAGGTAACATGCGCAAACGAGACAGATGACGCTGGTGGAATGCTACCCAATACCTCTTACTCACCTGGATACCTTCAGCACTGGATTCGACAAGGACGGGTATTAGACTTGTGATATCTTGATGTCTGTTTGAACTACCATATAGTTGTAAGTACCTGTTGCCTGACGTCAGAGCCGAGCACCAGGGACCATAGGGTAGCCCGAAGTGATTGTGGACTGCCCTTCTTGAGATATTCTTGCACTACAGGGGCGTAAGCGAGCGCTGCCACACGCTCCCCGAGCCCCACCCGCTCGGCCTCCAACGTGGCGAACCCTGGCACGGCGCTGGGCATCGCAGGGTTCACACCGAGTAGCGGCTCGCCAGACGACCATTCAGGGTACACTTTCCGCTGCAGACACATACACAAGTTACATGCTCCACAATTTAAAAGATATTTTAGGTTCAATATGACGGGTAGGTACTTGTTAGTTAGGCAGTAGATCATGGTTTATTGTTTCCGTCGACTTCAGACTCAACCTTCTGTTTAAGAACCCCTCTCCGTGGTTGAAGTTCACGTGCTACAGTAACAACTTAACACCAGGAAGACCGTATACTTAATTGTTTACCACCGATGCGTTAGGTCTTAAAACAAAAGACACATTTGCGTAATATCCGTGAATACACAAGTGATTAGGAAACCTAAGTACCTAACAGAGAAAAACGTACCTACTGCCTATATTCCCCATGACTGCCCCAAATAAGATAAATAATTGCGTAATTTAAATTACCAATTCATCTAACGTCTTCACTTGTAGAGGCAAATGCGCGAATTCCCATTTGGGTTCATCTCTGAAAAAAGAACAAGTAGATAAATAACAATCAACAAAGTTCGGATTTTGACTTACTGTAGAAATAGTAAGTACCTAATAACAACGATAAGTTACCAGAGTGCTTACCTACCAAGAATTTAAATTGACTGTAGTGTTTAATTTAGTATATTATATTGGCTGTGTGCGAAGACTGCGAAGCGCGTGGTGGGGGTACGTACCTACACGATTACATCGATTACAGTGCTCAAGCCTCAAAATAACAGAAGAAGGACCTACGCCGGAGTAGCTAGACCAGGGGACTCACAATTAATTTTAGGATCAGTTTAGGTTAGCAACTCAGTTTAGGTCGTCAACTGAATCGAGTTAAGACGTGATGAACTCGAAACCCCAAGGCCTCAGATCTCTAAACGCGTCAGTTCTGCCTAGCACCATCTAAGTAAATTTGCGTTTTCCCGTCCTAATATTTCAATATTGGAAAATATACTTATACTTGGAAAATTGAAGCCAGTTCTGCCAGTAGAAAACGTCAGTTTTTTTGTAGGTGGCCCTCAGCAAGCACATTTTTCAAACATGTTGTAAAATCTACGTATTTATTTGGTCGGTAAGTACTTACTCTCTCGAAAACGGGACATAACCGGATAATGTTAATAATACGTCTAGAAAGTCTTTTGGCGCATAAACTGGTCTGTATTTCGATAAATCTGAAATAAAAAATACATTAAAGTATGTATTTATTTATGTATTTTTGTACGAGTATTAGGAAGTTGTAGTTGTAAAACAATTTTAACACGATAATATCACAAATTACATTGCTACCTAATCAGTAATTACCTAAAGTGCAAGTGCTAAGTTCATTCCACTTATCCAACAGTTCGTCCTGTTCACTTTGGGGCCTTATCTTAGCTAAGGAAATTTCTAAATCAGAACACATTGAATTTAGTGATTTATGAATCCTTTTCTCCCACTGAGCACTGGCTTTTTGTAAAGATGTTAAAGGATCCAATTTCTGAAAATATGAAATGTTTTTTTATTATAGTATTTTTTTTGTATGAATCTGGGAAGAGAAGTAGAAATCAATACCTAGGGGAGATGATCGGACTTACATTTTGCTTGCTTTGAGTTCTCACCCAATGAAAGACAGTGTTTCTTAACTTTGTATCTAAGCCTTTTTCCTTCATAGCTATTTGTAGAGTTTGCTTGAAGTCTTCTTTTTTCACATTTGGCGAAGACACCAGTTTCTAATAAAATAAATAGTGAAAGGAAATTAGTGACTTACTAGATACTCTAGATGTATTCTTCATTAATCTACATATTACTTAGGGATGGAAATATTTACCTGGACGTCACTGTAAAATGATTTGTATATTGATAAGTTTTTTATCTCTTCTGCTAACTTCAGTGCCGTGTGATGAATAGCCTCATCTTTAAATTCCTCCATTTCGATTAATAACTCAATGTTTTAATTATAATTTTGTCAAATAAAGCTACAAACACACTGTTTATTTTTTTGTAAAAAAACATAATTATTTTATGCGGAGTCATATACCGTTGCCATGGTGATTAATAAACACAATGTATCGATGGTTTATCGTTTTGAAATCGTATATCTCTACGTACTCATATCATTATGTTATGTTTATTAATAATGATGACACTTCATTGTTCATAATTATAGTAGGTCATAAATTATTAATTTAATTTTATCGCTTCATGCGTTCGGTAAATTACAGGACTTTAAAGTTCAATTCGGACTTATAACTATATGACATTTTATTTACAGAAAAAATGCATACAATATGTCTATACTCTATATTCGTTTTATTCGAATAATGAGTGTTGTCGAATTCGAATAATATTTATGGCGAATAATTCGAATATTCGAGTATTCGAATTGCAAACCCTAGACTAGACGTCATCTATTCCATTCTAGTTTTAATCTGTGCATTTTACTCACTCACTACACTACACTACATCAATGTCCATTTGTAACCAAACGGACCACAAAAAAACTCCCTCATCCATATTAAATATTAATTTTGACTAATTTATCCTAAAATCATGACGATTCTCTTTAGTGTTTAGTAAACTAGAATATATTTCCGAATATAAATAAGTACGTGGAAAAATAGTATAAAATCCAAATTAAGAGTATTTTAAAACTCGTCAAGTGAACTATGGTACAACTTTAGATAGAAATGCCCATTCGGGTGTTCGGGTGGTTCGAGCAAATATGCCCGAATGTAGGCGAATAAGCCCTCTACACATGGTCTATTCGTCCAAACATAGCAAATACGCGAACCCGCAACCCGCAGTGAAGTACGCCTTGATACTATATAGTTTGTGCAATGATGCAATCAGCAGAATCAGCTGTGACTCAAGTCACGTGACAGCACGATATGGGGTTTGACATAAAAAAAACAACAGTTTGACATTTCGTTTCATCGATTATTTATGCTTTGTTCTGAGATTACGCAGGCGGCCATACTTGTTTTGATAAGTCTGTTTTGAAAACAAAGAAAATTCAATTAAATTTCAAGCTTGGAGATGGGCAAAATATTCCTGGATCATATCGGAGGCACCCGCCTGTTCTCATGTGCAGCGTGTGATGTAAATCTTACAAACCGTTCAGAGTTGATCAGTACAAGATTCACGGGTGCTACAGGTAAATACCATAATTTATTATACCCGATACTCTCTTCACTCTCAATGAGTACCTATCATTCAAAATTAAACGTAGGTATTAACATGTTTCTATTTTATTCGAACATCCTGACAGAAGTTTCAAATCATTTCAAATGTCTTTGCATATTATTATAACTACTGCTATATACCTAAATTATATAAGCTAGACTTAATTTGAAATTATACTGTGCAAAATTACTTCCACAAATGTCCATAACACAGCAAACTATTTTGTTTTGCTATGAGGAAAGATAAAGTTTGCCAGGATTAGGCTCTAGCTTTAATACCATGGGTTTGCCAACAATGCTGTTGGTATTGATATTTTTTTATCTGAACAGCCTCCCGGGCTTGGACCAGGCTAGAAACTTCACCAAAAGCCAGGAACAGATTTTTTACCAAGTTTTTCCATATTATTTGACAGTGCTTTGATTCTATCTAATTTGACTTCCACCAAATTATGCGTGAAAGATAATCAGCAATCACACACGGTTTTCAATTTCTGAAACTTTTATAAAAGGATTTTTTTTTGTATTGTCTAAGATTGTTGTAGCCCTAATGTTTATTTTATATTGAAATAAATAATTAAATAAAAAAAACGATATAAAATTTCTGCCCTGTGACAAGTGCTGCCATGAAGGACTCACAACATCGGACGGAATGTAGTTAATATATGTGATTTAATCAGTTTTCATTTCAATGACTAGGTACCTACTAATTTTATTGTGGTGACAAAAAAGTTTTATTCACTTCCAGGTCGCGCCTTCCTGTTCCACAAGGTGGTAAATTTAGTATACTCAGGGGTGCAGGACCGTGTGATGCTGACTGGCCGCCACATGGTGCGGGACGTCTCTTGCAAGAATTGCTCCACCAAGCTCGGCTGGGTCTATGAGTTCGCTACAGAGGAGAACCAGAGGTATCACTGATGATAGACAAATTAGGTTACAACATTTTAATAACGTGATTATTGGGCCTTCATACAAGTTTTTATAGCACTCCATAATTGCGGAAATAGGTACTATCAAATTATCCGTGTTGTATCAAATGAAATCAAAAATGTTTATTCTGTAAATAGGCTTATTGCTAGCTCTTTTACATGTCACCTTACAACTATATTAATCTAGTAGTATGTTTTATCAAGGCTAGTATAATAAAATTAAATTTATTATTACAGATACAAAGAGGGCCGAGTTATCCTGGAGCGGGCGCTCGTGACCGAGAGCGACGGCATAGAGGAAATACAAGTCAACGACGACTAGATTTCATGTCTGTATACAACGTTCCCAGATACCCTTGTTCGACGAGCAGTTCTTTATTAGGTCCACACAGAGTGGGTTTCCGTAGTCGTAACTCACGTGAGGCAGCACGTCCGTGGACATGCCAGGAATGTCAACCCAAACGGCACGAGGCAATTTTACGCGGGCGGTTCGCTCTGTGCGGAAACCCCTAAAGTATGACTCTACATCCATACTGTGATAATGAAGTACATTACATTTCCTTTCCTTTCAGTCAGTTACCCCTGTAGCTTATTAGGGAAACTAACTTCACCCCTACTTCAAGCAAACCAATCAAAGCAAGTACATTTCATATACCCACTCTGTTACCCAATGTTAGGAACCAATGTTGTTGACTGGCTCGACAAGAATTTGGGACATAGTATAAAGTTTTATCTATTTATCTTAAATCCCATGTCTTCGCAATACGCCAGCTAAGGCGGTGTATCATATTGATCTAGGGATAATAATGTTATTATACAGTAGTGGCAAAATGCATGCATTTCCTTCGAAAATTCGTGAAATTAGACTTTTTTTTAGCTTTATGTACTCAGTATAAGTTATGTTACAAATCATGTGCAATCTACTTTATTAAGTTCACTTTTCACTTTTAATGTTAGTTATTTTTTGTTACACTGAGGGATCATGTTGGGTAAAAGTCTCCTCGAGCCCCTTCCTATCTCTAGCTATTCTCATCCAATTTGTTCCTGCTCTCTGGACTATGTTATCAGCCCAGCGCTTCTGTGGCCTTCCAAGATTTTTTCTTCCTGCTGGAATTTTTTAGTCCACCTTTTGTTTGTATATCTAGAGATGTGGCCCAACCATTTCCATTTAAGACGCAGAGTGTGTTCTAGGCCATCCATAATCCTGGTTCTATTTCTGATCTCTGTATTCCTAACTTTATCCATCTTTCTTAGTTTCAACATACTCCTTTCCATTGCATGCTGACTTCTTTTTGTATATTATACAAAAAAAATCCACGTGTCCGCATGCAATGGAAAGGAGTAAGTTACATATTATGTCCATGTTTGACAGCCATATGTCAAGCTAGGCAGTATCCATTATTATCTTTTTTAACTTTGGGTGATAGTTTCCTTTTAGAACTTCTTTTACCAGTAGACCAGTATTTTCTCCATATGCAGTTGATTCGTCTTTCAACTTCTAGTTCATTATGATTTTTATTATAGGATACTTGTTTACCTAAGTAAATGTAGTTTTCCACATATTCTACTTGGTTACCATCAACTATTATTGGCTTAAATTTGACAGTGGTCATGACTTTAATTTTGTTTATATTAATTTATAATCCAGCCCGCTTGCTCTCATTTGCCAAAGTTTGCATCATTATTTCCAGTTGTGTGGCTGACTGAGCAAAAACGACTATGTCGTCTGCGAACATGAGATGACTTAGGTATTTGCCACATTTCCAAAGTCCTTGTTGCCTCCAGTTAATTTCTTTAAAAATGTCTTCAAGTACGGCTATAAAAAGTTTTGGAGATAAGGGGTCTCCTTGTCTTACCTCTTTTTTAATTCGTATTTCTTCGCCAATTTTTTTCAAGTTTTACTCTGCTGACACATTGACTGTAAATATTTTTGATAGAATTTATATAGGTTTTGTTTACTCCGCAGGATTTCATTGCCTTCCAGATAGAGTCATGTGTAATACTGTCAAAGCCCTTTTTGTAATCGACAAACGCTACATATAAAGGGCTGTTAAACTCACTGTATTTTTCAAAAATTTGTTCTAAAGTATGTAGTTATGTGATCTATGGTGGAGTATCCAGCTCGGAATCCCGCTTGTTCGACTGGCTGATGGCTATCAATTTTGTGATTTATGTGGCTCAGTATTAAAGTTGTAAAGAGTTCATAAATACTAGACAAAAGGCTCATTGGCCTATAGTTGCCAACATCTAGTGGGTCTCCTTTTTATAATTTTTGAAATTTGAAAATTATACAGAAAGACCATATCAGATACACACCATTGTTCAGGGACTTTTTCAGATTTAAGTATTGCATTGAAAAGTTGTGTCAAACATGGAAGCAAGAGTGGTGCACCTACTTTCAAGACTTCGTTACTAATGTTGTCGGGTCCAGCCGTCCAGGGCTCTTCTCAGTTTTTAATTTGTTTAAGTATATCAATATAAATTAGACTTTATACCATGAAAACAATTATTGTATCATCACAACCACATAATTTACGGTATAAATACCTACTAAAAGCCCCACTGCCCGGCAGTCCACGTTTTCTCAATGCGGGCTGGGGACTTCACCCACACCAATTGATCTAAACGCTCAAAATCGAATCTTACCAACATCAAAACCTGCTCTAAAATTGAATTGCATATTTCTTGGGAATTTAATACCTACCCATCGGTCTGATGCGAAAACTTGGACATATAATTATTTTAAAAATGAAAGGTATGTTGTAAAATTCGTTATAATCGCTAAAGCAGTTTTTGAGAAATTATAATAAGTAGGTACCTCCTATGTATAAAAATTAATAGATTAAATATGCCACTACTGTATGTAGGTGTATTTAGTTATAGGTACATACATCAATATCATGTCTAATATTTTGTCTGTAGTCGCTCGCTACCCAAAATACTACACTCTCACTACTACAATTTAGACGCCAAACGGGTGTTCAAACGTCACTATTGGGCAATCGGGAACTAATTTGGTTTAGGTTAAAAAGGCTAAATTGACATAGTTATTAGGTTTAATTGGTATTATGTGTACGAGCAACAATACTGGTAATTCTGTTTTATCCTAGAATCAATGGTTTGTTGTTATTAAATAGATTTAAACGTCGGTATTAGGTATGATAAATTTGGCTGAGCCTATATTTTGCTTTTTTACTATAATTATACACGAGAGCCGTAAAGGGGTCCTACTTTGCTCCTACTTTTTTCGATTAGGTTGGTACTCGTACATATCATTGTCTTTGTAAGTGTTCTAACCTCTTAAGGCTGCAATATTTTTAATTATTATACCGTTACACCTATTCACATTCAATTTCTACAACTTTTAGCAGGTACTTACCTATTAAAGTTGTAAAAAAACTGGCCAAGAGCATGCGGGCCATGCTCAGTGTAGGGTTCCGTAGTTTACCGTCCGTCACAATAGACAACCTTAAAAAGTGTTTTAATAGATACCATGCTCAATATGCTCAATAATAATTATAATTAACAATTCGATGATACTTTCGATCACACCCGTCCCGACCCCATCAACTCCGGAAAAATCTTAACAGCGCGAAGTAGACTACGGTACAGCGCCATCTTTCGGGTAATTGAGTTACTAGTATATGCAAACTAGACGGGTTATGTGTGTTGGGTTTTCAGGGGTAACTTTTGATCGCGTCGCGTGAATCGATTTGAATCATTCTTTTTTATTAGAAGGAAAATACGTGCGGGATGATAAATTAAGTACTTACTAAAAATAAAAAGAATGTTTGCATATACAGTTAAATTATAAACTTAATTCAGAAATAATTTTGTACAATTTTTCAAAAACCGTTCAACCAATCAACTTGAAAATAATAGGGATGACGACTAGGTTGAATAACTATCAGAATACAGAATACAGAATCATTTATTCGTCAAACATAGGTTTAATACAACAATACATTGTATAAGATGGTCAGATAGAAATGCATCACTATGTTGTGCCCACAGGACATACGAAATTAATTTTAAAATCATGCATACATGCACAATATTACATTTTATTTCAAAATTAATATCATTCTAATAAGTCCGTCAGTTAGATTACCGGAAATGATTAGACACGTATTTTTTTCTTTTTCAATTTCACTAAAGACGAAGATAAAGAGCATCAAAGTTTCGGGGTGGGGGCAGGTGACGTCACTACTAGGTAAGAATTGTACCTAATAATGACGTTACGCGAAACTGGAACGCACTTTATTTTCGTCATTTTTGATTTGATGAACAAAAGAAAAAATACGTGTAGGTACAATATTTTTTAATAATGTAAAAGACGGACTAAATAGTTTTTTTTAGTCGTCTAGCCTATTTTCTAATAAATTTGTACGTTTGTAATTTTTTTCATATTTTTTGAACTCATGGTTCAAAAGTTAGAGGGGGGGGGCACATTTTTTAAACTTCTAGGGCGATTATTTCCGAAAATATTAATATTGTCTTCTGTTACCGCGATTGTTATTCATTGAAATTACACACTTTAGAACGGATTAATCTCTTTTATTAACACGTTTCGAGCCCTTGACTGAGAGAATGCGAATTCTCCCCGTCAATGAAAAAAGTTACTTGTGCAAACTACCTACATACAAAAATAATTTAAAAATAAAAAACAAAGGTGAAAACGAGTGCTGTAAAGGGCTCGAAACGTAGGATCATGGTGTTAATAAACGCGATTAATCCGTTCTAAAGTGTTTAATTTCATCGAAAATATTAACTTCAAACACTATTTTTTTAAAACCCTCATTATTTTTCAATTAAGTACCTATCCAATGATATGCCAAACTAGGGCTGAATAGGGTTGCCAACTATTTTTAAATAAAATAAAGTATTTTACAAAATTTCATCAAAAAAAATAGAGTACGCCAGATGAAAATAAAGTACGGTCTAGCTAGGGGAAAGTTTAACTACGTGCAAAATTAGCTCAATTGTACTTACTACCATTTTACCTAGGATTTTTTTTTGCATACTCTAAAGCATAAAAAATACTTTATTTTCCTACCTTTCTTGCTCCCATCCATTAGTCCCATCTCTAACGTATCTAAGACTCTAGCTGTAATATTGGAGACAATGTATAGGCAGTACAAAAAAAAAAACACCTATCAGAGTAAAAAAAATTTAATCCCATAAATAAAAAGTAATTACACTACACACACTTTAAAATTGTATTTTTTTGCACTTTGTGCCTTTTTAATAAGGGTTTTGTTAATTAAAAATTTGTTATATGAATCTTCACACGTTAGATCTTGAAGATTAATATAAATAAGTAACTCATTTTTTATCAGTGACAAGTTGGCCCTGTTTCTCTCTTCCCGCCACTTCAATTTCATTACAGAAAAAATTCTTTCTGTAAATGCTGAAGTGGCTGGAACAGAGAGCAGGAACCCCATTATTTTTTACAATTTTGTAAATGTTCACTTCCTTTTAAAATTTTTACCCATTTTTGGTCCGTGGTTAAATTTATAAAATTGGGGTCGCTGCAAGTTTTGTCATATATTGTGTTAATAATGACAACTTCATTATATAACTCATCCATTTCCAGTTTTAATATTGTATCCAAATTGAGAAGATTAACAACGTGTTCACAAGTTTCAAATTGAATATTATTTTGTAAGTTTAATTTTTGTATTTGACATAACCAGTTAGTTTCTTTAAAGTCAAACCATTTGTCTAAATAATTTAAGGCTTTCTCAGTAAATAAAACAAAGTTCTTTTTGATTCTGTCTGTTTCAATTGAATTTTTTTTTTCAAGATCTTGTAATAATTTTTTGGTTTGATAACCAAAGTACAAGTCTTTTTTTCTTTGCTCTATAGCTGTTCTTAGTGTATTAAGAATGTTGAAAACATCCAATATTGTGGTGCTATTTCCCTCTAGTTGCTTCACCGCCTTATTAAAATGATGAAGGAAATGGCTGGCAAAGTTCAAATAAATTTTTACTTTTAAGTCCCCATGTGGTATTCTATTACTATTCTCAATACCGTCATCCATTGCGGAATTTTGCGGATTTTAGAGGGCAAAACAAAACCTGCAGTCAAATCAAACTCAAATTATAACTTCAAGTACTTCAACTTCAAACTTCAAAAGCGTTGTGGTGTTAGACGTTAGACGTAGAAATACCGCCAAACCTGACAGTGACACTTAATTTGAGTACTTGACTGACAGTGACAGCTGACACTGACAGTAACAGAAACCCGAACCACAACAATAAAGTTGTATTGTAACGCGGAATGGCAAAGATCGTAAGTTGGAACAATTGAGGAATGTTGATATTTATTATTTTGAGACAATAATACCAACATCAAGTACCTTAAGTAGGTACCCCGTAAAATAAAGTATTTTTGCGTACTTTATATTTCTTTAAAAGTACAAAGTACGCAGGGTCAAAATAAAGTACAATACTTTATTTTAAAGTACGGTTGGCAACCCTAGGCTGAAACGAAAAAAAAATCACCCCCCACTTTACGTGTACGGGAAGTACCCTAAAAAAAATTATAACCACTTTGTTGGCGTGACCGATATACTTACATATTCGTACAAAATTACAGCTTTGTAATAGGTACTTACCGTCACTGAGATTATCCGGCGGACGGACGGACAGACAGACGACAGACTTGGCGAAAATATAAGGGTTCCTAGTTGACTACGGAACCCTAAAAATGTTGTAAAGTAGGACACAATTTTCGGTAGGTATACTTATTGGAATTTGTTTAAAGTTTATATTAGTCTTAGTTTAAGTCACTGCAGAAAATTTAAATGTTGTAACTATGACGTCTGTGGCACTGTAGCTCCCAAAATGGATGAATCGAGTTTTTTTTTTAAATAAATCGAAAGTCTGTCTAAATGTTAATCCTACCTTGTTAATTTTACCTTAATTCGAATGTTTCTGAATCATAATTATATAATTGATAAATTGATATATTGACTTAAATAATGCTAGTTATTAAGATTATAAATTGCTGTGCCCTGCCAGGGCCCATGTGCTACTGAATAGTATGTAAGACCAATGTATACCATGGATGCAATAAACTATGACTATGAATGTTTTTTGATATAATTCAACTCATTAGTAGCGCGGTTATAATATTATCAAAGGTTCATTATTTTTAATGAAGGTTTTTATTAAATTACCTAAATTGAAATTAGAATGTAACAGAAATTTGTAAGCGTTCATTTAAGTGTAGCCGAATCAACACTCAACATTTTTGTAATTGAATATTTAATTATGAGGTATATTTTTAGGTAGGTACAAAATCGAACTGTATTTTGAAATTGCAAATGACATATTCTTCTGTTAATTTAAATGATGATCAAAATATATCGTGTTACTTTCTGATGATGCGTTTTAGACACCATTCGTTATCGTTCCCACCTATCGGAATAAGAGATAATTGTTTGGTCGCCACATACTCGGTCTTTATTGCAGCCGCGTGTGCGTTTGCCCGAGTCGAGGCACGTCTGGGTCTACTTGTTGAGGTCGTTCTTATGTACAAAGCAAACTACAACATACAATATCACATTTTATTATTTATTACATCATATAACACAACATATATTTTTTGTAGATAACATAGAATTTTTCTTTAGTTTGTTTCCAGCAGTTAATTAAGCTTCGCTTTTAAAATTGGAAATGTGCAAATAAAATGCCAACGTAACGTAAATCAGCGCGACCTGCCCAAGCGTCTATGTAGCATATATACTTAAACTGTGTTTCTCAATTTTCATAGGAACCCCCACTGTGTTATTTGCTCAATATTAAAGATGCAACGGATATCCGGTCACTATCCGGTATCCGACCACATTTTCGCTATCCGGCCGAATACCGGATAGTAGCGTAGCATCCGGCCGGATACCGGATAGTGAATTAGCACGATATTTATTGATAAAGTATAGATAAAAACGATCAAATTACAAAGGAATAAATATTTAGTCAGTTAATTGTTTCAGCACTCTCTGAAAGTACAACATTTTAAACTATATAAAATCACTCGCCTATAAAAACGCGCCTAATATAACTGGAAACAAGTTGCACCCTGTGCTAAACATTGGCACGCGCGCGAATGAATTTGGTCGATTATATATAAACTTTAGGCCGAATATTCGGCGGCCGGATACCGGATCTACGGCGGTTACATAGGCCGGATATTCGGTATCCGGCCAAACCACTATCCGTTGCATCTCTACTCAATATAGACAAGTAGGAATATGAATATGATGAACTCGATGGTCGTTACTACCTACTACTAGTAGAAACCGAAATTTCAAGATGACCCCAAAACATGTTAAGAAATTAAAAAGAATCTGTTCTGATTTTTAAAACTAACTTTATGTTTTTCATTTTGGGTGTTGACCACATTGTAAGATCTTCAGTAGCTACCTACCTAGGTATGTCCTATATATACAATTGAAGGGGTGTTTACAAAAACAACATAACTAACTTTTTTTCGGATTTGTGTTTTTGATGTCATCTTGTTCAAGTCCAAAAGATATACGAACGGTGAAAAAATGGTAGTCCAAAAACTACGAGTATTATGTTTGTCAAAATATGCAATTAAAATATCCTCCATACTACTATGTACTTAAAAATTTACATTAGAAACACTGAATTAAGAGCAACAGTAAAATAAATGATATATTTACTTAAATTTAGAGAAACTTAGTGGATGTCATAAGAACATTTAATATAAAAAAAAATTTTTTAGGAAAAATAGTTAGGTACTCAACTTTGCACAAAAACAACGTAACTAACCTAAATTTTACAAAAACTGCATAAGCGACAATAGTATATTTCATATCTTTTACGCAAAATAGAAAGTCTCAAAACAAAAAATTCGATATTTCTAACTTTGTGACCATATATCTACAACCTCCCTGAAAATCAAGCTTCAATCGTTATTATTCAAAGAGAAAATTAGTTTTATCGCTCTCCTGTAAAATTATACTCAGTGTTGTTATGTTCTTTTTGTAAAAATCCCGTCAATTATACATTATCCCACACCTGACACAGCTTATGTAGGTATATAAGGGTTGAAAAGACTGCACCGGTAATAATTATTACAGCTGTATTTATGTAGTAGGTATTGTGTAATTTAATTATTGTTGATTAGGGTGCTCCCGGTACTGTCGCTGCATACTGAAAATCCTGAAAGTTCCGCAAAAAACCGCAAATCCCGGTACCCGCCACACAAAATAGTCCCGGGAGCAAACCCTATTGCTGATAGACTTGCCAATAACATTGACTGCCTGGACTGACCCTACGTACGGTGGTCGGGCTTAAAAGTCGCTGAACTTTTTAGCACCTTGTCATTCTTACACTTACAGGCCCGTATCGCACTATCATATATCGATGAGTATTGACATGATAGTGTCATTTGGGCCTAATACTGCGGCAATGTAGGCTATTACAGGCTTATTCCAACGCCGCCTATAGCTACATAGAATATCTATCAGAAAACAAATTTCATAATAAATATCGTACCATTCTCCATGTCATGGGCCGAATTTTACAATAAGTAAGCACCTCATCTTCTTAATGACAAGAATAAAAAATAAAAGTTTTACATTTCATATTATGAAATTAATTCTCAAAGTGATGTATTTTACTGCGTTGATAATAATAACGGAAAACTACTTTTCTACACGGAAGTTATTGTTGCGAATCGAGTATTACTTAATACCCGGATTAAAATGTACGTAGTGCGGTCTAAAGGTTACTTACTGGCTGGAGAAATCTGGCTGTTCGAACAAAAATAAAAAATATGTAATTGTGATCCTTATTTATTCTGCACTTTCGTTTATAGTTTTTAGATTTCTATCGCTTGCGGTTTAAATTTCACGGCGTTTATAACAACGAGAAATCTGAAATTTTTCGAAATGGATAAGTTGGAATATCGTTCCGTCATCAAGTTCCTTACAAAGTGAATAAACTGGTGCAAAGGGAGAATTAAGGTAATAATATCGAAATAATTGCAAAGTAAAAAAAAAAATTATGGGACAATCTTACACAAATCGACCTAGTCCCACGGTAAGCTCAATAAGGCTTGTGTTATGGGTACTAGGCGACGATATATATAATAGACGGATACATATAAATACTTAAATACATAGAAAACATCCATAACTCAGGAACAAATATTCGTGATAAACACACAAATAAATGCCCTGACCAGGATTCGAACCCGGGACCTCCTGCTTCGTAGGCAGGGTCACTACCAACTAGGCTAAGAGGCCGTTAATTAAAGTGAACTGAAGAACGCTATATATATATATATATATATATACACGAGTATATTACACAGATAAAATAATAGAGAAAAAATATAGTGTGCATGTGTGTGATGCACACTATAGGTACTATAATGATGGATACTATGAAAACTCTTTCAGCATTTGCTTACGCACTACGCAGCATCCGCTTAAACGCACTCTTACTTATATAAAGGGGAAGCGAATTCCAATGACGACTTGCCTGGATGGCGTAGGAATTACCCATGAAACCAGTACGATTTCATTTCCCTCCTTTATTTTCCACCGTGGAAGTGGAGTAAGCAATTTCATTTAGGACGGGAGACCATCGACGACGAACCTCGCTCCGGTCGGCCTGTGGAGGCAGTCACCGACGACTGCGTCAAGTTAGTGGAAGAGGAAGTTCTGAGTGACCGAATATTAAAGACCAAGGAAATAGCGGCAAGAACAGGGCTTTCGAAAACTTTAGTTCTTAGGATTCTTCATGAACATCTTCACATGAATAAAGTTAGTGCCAGGTGGGTGCCCAAACTTCTTTCGAGCTTGCAACGAAGTGAGCGAAAAGCATGCTCTCAGGAAGTTTTAGATGCTTATAAAAAATTTAGAGAGTTTTTTGGAGTCAATTGTTACTGGGGACCAAACCAATGGTTTTATACTATGATCCCCTTTCTAACACTTTCAATGCTAAGAACTCCACTAAGGAGTTCTCGAAAATTTTGTTCGCGTGCCACACGACTCCCGAGGGGAGTTCGTAAATCCGATCCTATCCGACTCCTATAGCGAGTTTTTACGAAACTTACGACTTTTCAGGGTTGTCACTATACCTAGTTTTTTAGTATTTATAAGCTGGCATATTTGCCTCATTTTCTTCACCATAACGTTAACAATGGAATATTAAATCTTATTCTCTCAAATGTTAAGCAGTTTAATTCCGCGCTGTGGGTAAAACAACTGGGTATAATATTCTAATACTAACCCTTGGAATGTTTCTGTCAAATTGTCAGTGCTTAGACATACCACGGGCTAATAGCCTAGTAATAATGTTTAGAGTAGGTAGGCATCCGACATACCTCCCTAATATGTATTTATGTTCTCTTTGCAACCTAAAAATGCATGGCGTTGGCAATTTTGACCTTTGTGACAGCCCTGGACTCCCTAGAGGAGTCGCCAGCATACGGCATAGAAATAGATGCACTCCCCAGCGGAGTCATCAGCGTGCGGCGTTGTTTATTCGTTGGGTGCGTGATTGGACTCCACGGGGGAGTCTTATAAAGATGTTTGTATTTACGCCAACGATCAGCGATGGACTTGGATTTTGGCCTCGCAATGAAAGTGCTAAAAGGGAATCGATGGAGTGGCGTCGATTTGGTGAAAAGCCACCTAGGAAGTCCAGGGTTACGAAATCCATCAAAAAGATAATGGCTACCATATTCGGGGATTGTCAATTTGTCACGGAATACTGTTGATAGACATAAAATAACGTAACACCACTGTGAACGGCAGGTATTATGCTACCCTTATTGAACCTGAACTGAACTGAACCCAAGGCCATCAAGGAAAAACGTCGAGGTAAACTTAGCAGAGGTGTGCGGCTACTTCACGACAATGCTCCCGTGCGTATGAACACAAAGCTTAAATCACAAAGGCTGCCGTTGCCAAGTGTGGCTTCGAGGGTCACCCACCCTATTGCCCTGACCTGGCCCCGAGTGACTACTATTTGTTTTCCAAACTTAAGGCAAACTTAAGAGGAGGAAGATTTTCTTCTGATGATGAAGCGACCCGTGCAGTATACGCCCATTTTGAGGACAAAACTTCGGAGTATTTTTATAGAGGGATTGAAATGCTAATACATAGATCTGAAAAATGTATTGAAATAGACGAAGACTATGTATAAAATTTTAAATGTATTTACTTATTTTCTTTGTAAGGCCGGAAACTTTTGGACCGCACTACGTAGATACGTATCTAAGCAACAACTTCCACTAAGCATTGAATAGCTCAATCTATGGAAAAGAAATACGTGCAGTAATTGTTTTAACCAGAACCGGATCCAACCCCTTAAGTCACAAGGCCACATGGAACACAAGGCCGCAGGAACCAGAGGGCCATAGGAGACGCGAGGCCACAATGACCTTTTTACTAGGCTTATTACGAAGCCTCAAAAGTGACGAGGCAGAGACCACGGAATACATTACACACATAGGCCGAATCACATTTCTTTACAAAAAAAATTGTTTAATCCAAATACAATTCGAGATCACATTAAAGCCGCATTCGGCTTCAAGTTCAAGAGATTTACGATTTAAACATACTTGTTCAAAACATTATCACGTTAAAAACAAACTTAGGTACCTACGCATGATATGCGTATCTAACTATAGTGTGGGAAACCAATCTTGTCAGTATCTATATGTGCGGAAAATTATGAGAAGAGTCGTAGGATTTTTTGTTCCCATATTTCCATCGTCCCTTCCCTTTCCTCACAGATTATAGCAGCAGAAGAAAAATACCTATTTATGCAACAAGTGCGGAAAGTAGGTGATTTCCGATGATTGCCATATTTATTCATAAGCAAGCGAGTGTATAATCCGACACGAGTCGAAAGTCATCATTACTCACGTGTTCCATATTTTTTTTACTATGCATTGTGCGATGAAATTAACAATAATTATTAGCGGTAGTGTAGTAGCACTGCGCACAGAAGGCCTAGTATAAAAGTTGTACGACATTAACTCCTCGACCGCGTTAGCGTATCGAGGGGTCAAAATATGAAAGTTGCCGGATGATTTAAATAAACGGCAAACATAATTTGAACTCCCGACACGCTAACGCGGTCGAGGAGTTAATGTCGTAAAATTTTTATACTAGGCCTTCTGTACACCGGGTCGAGCGCGGTCCTCCGGCCCGGGTGGGGTGCGTGCTATACAAGTCCATTCTCGCACTAGTGCAGAAAGTACTACTTTCCGCACGATTTGGCTCCATTAGGATACGTACTTTTCGAGCACATGCATTGTAGTAGGTACATTACGATACCAGGGCGAAAAAGAGGAAATTCGCAACGAGTGGTGAGAGTGGTGGTAAACTAAAACACGACCGCAGGGAGTATTTTATATCGACACGAGTTGCGAATTACCTCTTCGCAAGTGTATCGTACGACGTTTTACAGTACACATGGCTCTTTGAATATTCGACGCAGGCAAATGAAGTGCTCATTATCGCCCTAGGGCGGTAAAGTAGCACCATGTGTACTGTAACAGTACATTACCTAACTAGTGCGGAAAAACAAAGAAAGGCCGAGATCGCAGATGTTTGCGACCCGAGCTGTATGCGAGGGACGTAAATATGCGATCAAGGGCTTTATTTATTACCTCACGTGTTAGGTATATCATTTTATGCCTACACTTGGGCAGAAATCGGTTTTTTCCGTACGCGTAGCGTGCGGAAAAGGGCACTTTATGGCCAGGTGTGGCATAAAATATTTTTTTGACATCTTTTTTTTGGGTGTTGCCACTATGCTAAAAAACAGTATTAACTATCTGTCTGCTTCAGTGACCAGAACACTTTCTAAACTCGACATGTATTGTAATTGTACTCCTTAACAATGTTTGAAGAGCCCAACGAGAAAACGATAATCACCTTTGCACTGACCGATAATCTGCTAACAGTACCTACAGGATTATTAAGAGATAATTTGATTCCCCGTATACTAGGCAAAATAAATAAATAATGTTTTGAAAGTAGCGTGGCACGATAATTAACAATACTTGCGGAACGCAACGCCAACACCTGTGTACTTACATGACAGATTGAGATAGTAGGGATACTCTATCTCGTGGAGGTACCATCAAGTTTCAGCAATCCGTCAATTTCAGTATTGGTTTTACTTAACACTCCCTTTGAAAATTCTACGCTCTGAAGTAAATCCAGTCAACATGTAACATTTAATCCTTTCTTAAGGCCCACACTAGTTTAAATTACCCTTGAATCGCACAGTAGGTGTAGTTTTTATACTTGAATGTAAAAATTACAAATATTTACATATTGTGGGTACAAATGACTATTGTATTTCTTTTAGGCTCTTCGTTAATACAACAGGTACATAAATTTATCATCTGTCAAGATTTCATAAATCGAAGTTTTATCCAAATTAAATTAATTATAAAGTTGAACATTTAAGAAACTAGGGAATAGTTATTTTCATTCCTCCGGCCGGTAAGCGCCACTTTACGCAAAACTAAATTGCCGCCTGCCGGCTCCGTCGGACAGAAAAATAGTATACAAACCTCGGCCGTTAAATGGGAAAGCCTCGGATCACATGTTAGTCGACCTCGGCTTCGCTTCGGCCGACAATTACATGGGATCCGAGACATTTCCCACTAAAACGGCCTTGGTATGTAATCTACTATTATTATACAAGGGGGCAAAGTTGTTGTTTAACTCTCGGGCTTATATTGAGACACGAGCAAGCGAAAAATTCAATAATTGAGCCAAGAGCGTAGCGAGTGGTTCAATAACTGGAATCTTGAGCTTTACGAGGGTCTCAAGGCACGACAGTTGAACAAACTTTGTCGCCGAGTGTAATACAACATTTTTCCCCTCACTATCGCGAGGAAAATAAAGACTACATACGATTACAAATCTTATCCACATGTAAATTATCTTGAAGAAACAAAACAAAATTCAATTTCAAAATTTGCCAAATTTTTTGAATTTTTAAGACTGCGCATATTTACTATAGCCATATAGGACTTGCTTATACCTACTGGACGTGTGGTAGGTTATAGGAATTAGAGCAAGGTCATATTACTTTCCCCACCTGTGGATAAAATGCGTTTTTCCACGCTAGTTTTAAACGACAAAACAGCTCTTTCCGAGCTAGTGACGGGAAAAAGTTTATAACCGATACCCCTAGCAGACTTATAATTTTTTTGTAAATATATATTATGACTCTTATATTTAGAACGGTGCTAAATAATAGGTACCATTCTGTTAGCGAATTCTAAGAGTTTTCTAACAGGATGTTACTGCCGATATACTTAACTTACACCAAATTATGAATATTTCGATTGTAACAATTTACACTAATAATTACTTTCAACAACTCTCAAAGTGTTCCCATTTTATGGTTAAATAATTATGAGTCCCACGTAAAATAATGGCTATAACAAGCTTTACTCTTTAACAAAAATTATGAGATATCTTTTAGAAATATATTTGTTACGTGTAAATATAAAAACAATATTGTACTGGACTGTACACTCAGTTAATTGCATTGTCTCTTATGATTATGATCTTCGTTGCACGTGAAGCGATAAAATATGTCCGCACAATCACATAATAACCAGTTTCCCGCCGTCCTGCACTTGCTTGCACTTCAAATATAGCACCCCGTAAAATATACTGAGAGATCGGGTTAGGCTACGAAAATTTGTAACGTCGAGCCACGAGTAGTCACCCGACAAGACACCGTTATTTCCACGAGCCGACGACATCCTTGGGGCTCCGCGTCTTCGAGTCCGCGGAGCCTAACCCCACACGCTGCTTCACCGTCTCGATGAACTCTAGCACTGCCATGTAGATAAATTTGTACTGAGCCTCGTTCTGCACCATTCCGGAGCGCTGGTCGCGCACCATCTGCACGGTGCGGTGCACGTCAATCTCGCAATCAAAGCCTTCTTTCCTGATCTGGTCGAGGATCATGTCGATGACAATGAAGGTGCCGGTACGACCGATGCCCGCCGAGCAGTGCACGCATACGACGGCGGCGGCGGGCGGCGTGGTGCTCGTCATGATCTGCTGCAGGCGATAGTTGACGTCCAGCAGGATGTTGAGCACGCGGCCGGGCTCCGAAGGCACGCCGTGGTCGGGCCAAGCCGTGAAGTGGAAGTGGAAGATCTGCCGCTTAACGCCCGGCTCGTCGCTCTTCGTCACCAGGAAACGCCGCAGCGTGTAGTCCTGCGTAGACGACTCGAATTCATTCAATATTGTAAACTTCATTATGGAGTCGGTCTTGTTCAATTGCGGCCAATACCTCTCGCATTTGACCTTGCCACGTTCGATCTCTTTAGTAGTCATTATTATGACGCGGACATCGTCCTGCCAGATCATGGACCAGAACTGGTAGATAGTAGCGGGAAGGCAGCCCTGTGTAGCGATGTAGGTCTTATTGTAAACGTGTTCAGTGACGCCATTCTCAGCCTCAACCGCGGCTTTCGGGATCGTCGTATTGACGTAGTTAGGATTCGTGGGCAGAACGCTGGGTTCGAAAGGAGGATTTTGCTTATGGGAGCCGTTACCATAAGATTTTAGGCGTTCCTTAGAGGCCATAGATTTTTCTTCCGTGACAGTGACAGGTGTGTCGCCCGGAGAGGATTTGTCTTTGCTCTTCGTGGGCGTGCCGCTGCGAAGTATTGGGCAGCCATTCTCGTTGGTGCCGTTGTATTCGTGGTCGGCGTTGAAATCAGTGCTGTCGCAGCGGATGTAGTTGGCATTAATATAGTCGGCGCCCGCAGGCGCATCTGGCGGGATTTCCCGTAGCACCACGCGAGTGTGATCGAACGGGATGATATTCTTGTACCGATTTTTTCTAATATTCTCTGGTTTGGAACCTTCCATGCGATCGAACAGCTGCAGGTTCTCCATCATTTGCAGTGTTTCGAACTCCTCCCAGAAGCCTTGCTTGTAAGCCATGCTTTCGATAGGCCCTTCATTCTCCTTTTGCAGCTGTTTGACGCGGGTCTGGAAGTGCCGGACCTGGATCCGCGTGGCGTTGAAGGGCTGCATGAGGCGCAGCACCTCACCGTTGGTCTCAACCATTGGGAAATTGCGGTAATGTTCGACTAGGCTGACGAGGTCGGGAAACTGCTCGCCGCCGCCGACGTCGTACTTCTTGTTCTTGCTGCGGCGGATGATAACGTGCGTAACGCGATCGTGTGTCCTAACGGACAGCACAAAATCTCCGGGATGGCGCTGGGACTCCCGCACTAGGAACGAGCCGTTCTTCCCGTTTTCGAGCATCATCCTCTCCGCTTCTTTAGCGGTAAGCTGACCGTGGTACCAGCGTTCCGTGGTGGGATCGGCGCAGTTGATCGGCGTTTTTAATCGGATGATGTTACCGTTTTTTTCGCGAAGCTGGCCCTGATTTTCTATGTAATATTGGACGAGTTCAGAGAGCGTGGCGAATTTCTCACCACCATACAGATCGAGGAACTCCCCGTTGTTCTGTATCTTGATGTGCGTGACCTCGTTGCCGCGGCGGACGGACAGCGTGAAGTCGCCCTGGTTGCTCATGCTGTGCCGCGCGAGAAAGAATCCGTCGCGGCCGCAGTCCATCAACAGCCGCTCCGCGTCCACGCCCGTCAGTGACGGGTGGAACCACCGCCGAGTGATCATCCTTTACTAGTAGCACCACTACTTACTCTACGATATCAGATTCCTTGTTCCTTTTGGCCCTTCAAACGCCATAGATTCACAACAATCATCTGAAATAGAAAGAAAATATTCTTGTCAATATTATGCGGAAAAAGAAGAGTCATCTATGTCATTCCTAAGTTTTCAAATATGCCAAGAAATGGTCGCACGCCGCGCCGTTTAGTTGAAGAAGAAAACTTTTGTTACAACACGTTTTTCCCAAAAAAATATAAAGTTAAAAAGTTGACTTCTAAGCAGCGGCCAAGAACAGTTTGATTAGCCGAGAGTTTAGAAAACATAAATTCCATCAATCACTAGTTCACTACACTAAACTCGTCAGAAGCACGGCATGAGAACGCTATTCTTAGAATTCTACAAATGTAACATTCACTAGTACCTATAACAATACAATATAATTAATTGACTCGACGATCATTGTCCCGATAGTCGTTTCAGCGAACGGTCTCATAGCGAAGAGTCTCGACCAACATCTTGAGAGACTAGGTGACTGGATCAAGGGTCAGATGCAGAAGGCGGTAATCCTGGACTCAGCTCATATAGTCCGGCGGTTCCTTTCTTTGCGGCCCTAACCACCCGCAGCCTGCATCATGGACCCCGCCCCGTCCCGGCGGCACTCTAGGTTAGGTTTTTTATAATATGTTTATATGTATTTTGTATTGTTTTTGTTTGTGCTTTCATAATCATATTATAAATTCCAAAATTCCTAACTTAAGAATGAAAGTGAATAAAGAGAGCAATATAATTACTACCGAGAACTTTTTTTATCGATGAAGATTATTTCCAGAAGAGAAATAGGTAAGTACTTGACTGTTACGAATAGCTAGAAATATAATTATTTAAACATGTATGTGAACTGCAGTTCAATAAGTTTGACGTCAGATGACTATCTAAATTATTTTCCTTAACCGCAAACCCACAATTGTAGTTATCGCTACCGCTGGCAACTATTACATGAAATACGCAACAAATAATAGTCTAAATGTTAATGACCTATTTATGCTGGTTTTTATAGAAGTGCATCTGCAGACAAAACAATACGATGACTTTTACAATGTTCAACTTTAATGCAATGTTTCGTGGAGTTCGAATACATATACCTACCTACTCACTAGCTGTTGTCTTAACATAATATTTCGGTGGCCAAAAAATTTTAACATAAAATTATCCTACCTAAGTACTTATTAAAAATCTATTAAAATATCAAAATAATCTTTAAATAATAAATTAATAATAGTTCTTCCGGCTTATGCCACGGCTCATGGGGCCTGGGGTCCGCCTGGCAAACTAATCCCAAGAGCGTAGGCGCAAGTTTTACGAAAGCGCCTGCTATCTGACCTTCCAACCCAGAGGGTAAACAAGGCCTTATCGGGATTAGTCCGGTTTCCTCACGATCGATGTTTTCCTTCACCGTAAGGCGATTGGTAAATAAATACCTATCAAATTATATTTCGTACATAAGTTCCTAAAAACTCATTGGTACGAGTCGGCAAGTTTGAACCCACGACCTTGCGACATGGACCACCAACGCTTCTAACCCAGGTTAGATCAATTACTTATTCGCTCCCACAAACCCCCATGAACCAATCTTCAGCGATATCGTTACAGTCGATTTGGAGATCGCCAAAATACAAGAATTGCTTGTTTAAAGGTATTTTTAAATTATAAATGTGAAGGCCGAGAAGGTACAGTCGGTGCCCTCACATAAGTATCCACCCTACGTATGCAAGCGCGTAGCGCGGGTGGATACTTATGTGAGGGCACCGACTGTACCATTGCGCGCCCCTCGTAGGAGGCGAAACGGCCGGGCCGGGGCCCCGGTGAGCGCGGGCCGCCTGCGATTATACTTTATGCTCTAGAGCATAAAAAGCGATTTTATGTCGCCTAGACTCGACTTAAACTCGAACTTTTCGAACAAGAGAAATAAATAAATAAATATAAATATTTGTGGGACAATTTTACACAAATCGACCTAGTCCCACGGTAAGCTCAATAAGGCTTGTGCTGTGGGTACTAGACGACGATATATATAATAGATATATACATATAAATACTTAAATACATAGAAAACATCCATAACTCAGGAACAAATATTCGTGATAAACACACAAATAAATGCCCTGACCAGGATTCGAACCCGGGACCTCTTGCTTCGTAGGCAGGGTCGCTACCAACTAGGCTAGGTAGGAGGCCGTTAGAAATAAAAAGTATGTTTTCAGGGGCGGGTGAGAACGACCGCGCCCAAGCATGGATGTTTAATTTTTAAATGATTGTACAATCTTTATATGCAATCTACTATTTTTCTCTTCAACCCCATCTTGTGGGGTGCCCTTGGATAGGCCTTTAAAAAATATACAACGTGGCCCAAAACTCAACGATAAGCCGGCACCACAGGATGGAGCTGCTTATGATTAGTCGAAAAAAAAAAAAGAAAAAAAATATATCTCAATTATTTTAAAAATTACAGTAAAAGAAAAGAAATTCATCGAAAATCGACATCCCTAATGGTATTTTTAACGACCATTTCTACAAATATTCAAATATTTCTGTTTGTTTTTTGTTTTTGGAAACTTAAGTAGCCCTACTATCCAACACAGACCTTAAAAATACCATAATACATGTAGTTTTTACATAAAAAAATATTATAATTCATTTTGTCCCTACAATTATGAAAGATTTTTTTCTTTCAGTCCACTTTCAATCATCATGGTGTAAAAAAATAGTATAGACACCACTATGGCAATTATTTTCAAAAGTTGACGCAACTAACCCAGATTCCAAAATGATATAATACTTTAGGAAACAGTCACAACAAAAAACAACGAATTTTTAAACAAGAATCGACATTTTTAAATGTTGATATTAATCACTTTTGAAAAGGGTTGTTGTTGCAAGTATTAAAATGTCAATGGGAAATGTAGGTAGTAATACAATTTTAGATTATGGAAAAATATTGTCCACATATTTTTTCTTTTGTACGTGAAATCAAAATTGACGAAAATACAGTGCGTTCAAGTTTCGCGTAACGTCACTATTAGGTAGAATTCTTACCCAGTAGTGACGTCACAAGCCCCCACCCCGGAACTTTGATGCTCTTTAGCTTTGTCAATTTTATTTAAATTGAAAAAATACGTGTCTAATCATTTTAGACAATCTAACTGACATACTAATTAGAATGATAGTTTTTTAACCCAGTCGTCATCCCTATTGTATCTTGCCCACTGCAATATGGCCAAAACATTGAGAACTTGCATAAACCACCCCCTTAACCTTTTCACGGCCACATAAAAAAGTAAGTGCCACTATCACCAAATAAACATAGGAAATCTCAAACTTGATATGAAGTTGTGAAATATGGGGCACAAAATGTACTGGCTTGATATTAAGTCAAAGGTGGCGAAACAGGTTAATTAAAATTTTGGTTACACCCATGGTTAGGGAGAATAGGAAGTACTGGCAAGTGTAGGTTAGAGCTGCTATCCGTCCGGGTTTCCCTGTATTTGTCCAAGTTTGGAGCCCGTCCGGGACAGGATTTTTAAAACTGTCTGGGAGTCAATCCCTAGCAAAATAATATATTTCTAAATTTAAAATTGTTTTATTTAGTGTCCAGGGTGAGAATGCGATTTCAATGAAACATATGGGATTTTTTACTTTTAGCCCGGTTTCAGCAATGTCCGAGATGGCAGCCCTGGTGTTGAGCTTATAAAAAATAAAACAAATTGAAAATTACTATCAATTTGGTATCTGGGATATAAAAAAAATAAGGGATTATGAGCACAACTCTACAATTAATGTTAGATGTAATTGGCAGTCCTGCCTCTTCAAGTGATAGATTTGCATATCACTTGAAGAGGCAGGACTACTTTAAAATGTAGTTAAGACACCTTAACCAAATGGTGTGGTATGGTAATGGTATTAAGTGGTAGTTGGGGACTGTAGTTTAAAGAACTACTATGAAGGTGGCCATTGTAAAAATCCTCCATAAAATGGATTAAAAAGCATAAATATTTTGAACTCTAGGGTAATTTTATTCTAAGCTACCGCTACTGATAATAAACTGACAACAATAGTACTTAGCAATATATTTCATACAGGGTAGACCTTATCCCACAAACATTGCTTGACAGGAATATATATAACGTAAATGCGCATTTGAAGGATAATAATTATAGTATAAACTTACCTCATGAAGGCACTCGAACAATAAACACTGAACCACACAAAATGAGGTTCATGAATCCAAATCGTGTTGCTATGCTGACTTTAGACCCTTTGTAACACAGTTTTCAAGGGCGGATACACCCGTACGCGGACATTCACAAAGATATAATGTACAAACTTAGAAAATAAAGCGATAATTCATTGTGTTACGGGAGTTATAGTGTTAAACTATGATTTTATAGTTGAAGAGCTAAATGGGATTTCATCCCAGTGATCCCAGCCAGCATTTGACTATATGGATTTACGAAAGTCGGAAATGTCACTTAACTTTTTTTAATCTAACAAGAGAAACAACGGCACGTAGGGACATCGGGCAATTCTTATAAAAAAATAAAACTTCTAATTTATCTTTAAATTTATTAAAATAATCAAATACTATTTAGAACAAATATATATATTTTTTCACCATGTCTCAATCGTTTAGTTTAGTGTATCTACAAGGCGCGAAATTTAAATTGAAAGAAAACAATGCTACACTGAAACTACCACGGACAGTTACTGAAGCCAAAAGTTATTGTTATTGCAAATATTTTTCTAAACTAAAACATTTATTTATTAAGTGAGTCAGAATTTGGTGATTGAAACTTCCCAAAATAACTAGACAACACTTTTCTTACGGCGAGACGCTTATTTGGAGTCGAACTTTCACCATGTTGATTTGATCCTTTATTCCAAGGTTCAATAAAGCTTTGTCGACGAAATACTTTCCCCAATGATTGCCACTTCAATTCTGGGCTTATTTCTTTGTTTTCGTACTTCTCTTTGTTAACCGTTGGTCCATCACCCTATAACAAAAATAACGTCTGGTTATTAAAAGAAATATCAGCAAATAATTTGCAGTTACAAAACTTATAAATAATAATACAAACGTACTTCGCTTGAATGTGATCTTGATGTTCGGATCTGATGTCTAAAGAAATTAGCAAAAGATTTCTTCCAGGTCTTGGGGTTTTTCAAAGAGGTGCTGCTAAATTCAATAGTGCCAGATGAGTCTCCTGGGGATATTTTTTTGGTTTTGATAGTACAAGTTTCTCCAGCCTGTTTATTATCAGCTTCACTTTGAATAGCTAGATCACCTTCAGGACTCAACATAGTAACTTCAGGTTAAATTTCTCTTTATTGTATACTTTGAAAAACTTAGAAAATCAGGAACTATTTGTGTATTTTATTATTATGTCAATTGTTCCTATCATTCAAAGCTTTCATATTTAGAACGAATTATTTATTTTAAAATTTTTCATCACGGTATAGATTCTATTGGGGCCTTCAGACGCGGCAATTCTAGCTGACCAAATTACCAACTTGATTCTGTCGTGTTTGACGCAAAATTGGACAAAAATGTACTAAGCCACTGCGAGCCGAAAATCTAAAATTCTAAATTATCAATTTGCATCTTTTTCGCTCGAATTTGTGAGTGAGTGCGATAGAGAGAGAGAGAGAGAGAGTTAAATACAAATATTTGTTCGTCTGGTTTTGACGCCAATTTAATAGCTTCATCAAATTGGCAATTTCATTGTCCCGTGTGGGCGGGCCATATAGTAACAGACGGCCGTATTGAACCGTGACCTTGGTCTGGTCAGTCGTATATATTTATTTTTATATTACCTCCATTATTCTCGGAGTGTAGAAAAGGGCGGTATATAAATTAATACATATTCTACTGTAAATTAATAAATATTGTCATACTGTAGTTGTCAAACCCAAACAGCACCATAAAAGCACCATCAGATACGTACTGATACACATGCTCATTACTAGCACGGAAGCATGCTATTATTGAGCAAATGCTACCTACTAGCACGTGTGTCCACGACGTGCTAGTTATAAGCATGCTTTTTAATGGTATGCTGATTAATAGCAGGCCCTGCTATTTTTGAGCGTGCTAACTGAGGCGGGGACGGAGGGGGAAGTAGTAAAGAGCATGTGTGACCGCGTTTGCTTAATAAATAAGCATGCCAGTGTGAAGTCATCTCGTCAAAACCACCATTTTAATAAAACATCTACTTACTTCGTTCGACTTGTCAAAATGTCGATGTTACTTTGATGGTTGTGTTTTTAATTTGTTTAAAAGAAAACGAAGATACAGTTAAAAGGTCATTCCATGCTAAAGAAATGTTTCCAATTACTTTGAAGATCAAAGAGTTTCTATATATATGTCACATAGAAAAATATCCGAGTGGTAAATTGGTAATGAACTGGATTTCACGGCACAGTGGAATGAGCCCGCCGATCTTTGAGCTAAAGGAACCATAAGAACTGATATTCCTGGAACACTCGAAGGACAAAACTTTGGCGAAATCCAACCCGATTTACCGTCTAGAAAGTGGTTTTGTACATGGAAGACGATGGCGAAAAATGAACGATTCGCTTACGTTTGGACCACGTTTGTTCACCCGTTTGGCTGAAAGTTACGTGTATGTGGGTCCGCCTAAAGCAAAGGGGGCGCAAAGTAAGGACTTAGAATTTTTTTGATCAAAAGTGAAAATTATATAGGAATCATAAAATACTTAGGAAAATTTTATTCAAAACGCTAAAATAAGCATGTTTTATAGAAAAAACTTTTTCTCTAAAATCAAAAATGGCCAAGATATTCGCCCTCAAAGATTGATGGTTTTCAAGGGAGCTGGGACATAGAAAAATTTCGATGGATGATGTTGGTGTTATTATAACACCTATTTATTATTATTTTATCGTAAAGATTACGCTAAAATAAGCATGTTTTATAGAAAAAACTTTTTCTCTAAAATCAAAAATGGCTGAGCTAATTGACTTCAAAGTTGGCAAATTTCTAGCACTTGTAAAATTTTCGACGAATGACTTTAAATCGGAGCGCAGAACACGTCCGCACACTCCGGTGCCCGATCGCGCGGTGTGCCCGCGCGGTTTAATGCCCAACAGCTAAACCCCCCACCACGTCCCGAACCGAGGTGATGTAAGCGCTTGAATATCAATGATTTTTTAATATTGCTTTCTTCGGAACTTTGATATTAGCGCTTTTCTTGGTAAATTTTCTTTTGGTTTTGGGTTAAATTCGGGGTTTTAAATATTTTTGGTAGTATTTTTGTCGGGGTTTTAGGTTTGTTTTGGTTGACGTTTGTAATTATAAATTTTATGGGGTTTAATATTTTGTAATTTGGGTCTTTGTTCGTTGTTAGTTTTGGGTTCTATTTGGTATTTTAAATTGTTTTAGTAGTTTCTTTGTCGGGGTTTTTTGTCACTTTTGTTGACTTTTTTGTGAGTCATCATGGACCCTCTAAAGTTGATTCTGGCGCGGAATTTCTCATTATGGAATTTCGCGTCAGCAATCAACACTGAGGAAGCAGCAATTTACGCAGCCAAAAAATGGCTGCTAATACCCGAAAACGTGCCAAAATGTCCTGAATGTGCCAGTCGGATGTACGCCGAAAATAAACCCACCTATAAACTGGGTTTTCGTTGGCGCTGCTCGAAACGAGGCTGCAGGAAAATTTTGTCGCCCCTAAAAAACACTTTTTTCGAGCGTAGCCAGGTGTCAATCCTGGCTACGTTACGATTAACACTGCATTTTTTGAGGGGCGACAAAGTGACACAGTCGGCCATCGACGTTGGTGTGAGTATTGTGACAGCGATACAGATGTTCCACTTTTTACGCGAAGTGTGTGAAGTAGCCGAAGCCCACGACAGACAAAAAATAGGCGGCGCCGATGACGTGGTGGAGGTGGACGAAAGCCACCTCTATACCAGGAAATACCATCGGGGACGCCTTTTGCGTAGCCAGACGTGGGCTTTCGGCTGCATAAGCCGCCTAACTAAACAAGTCCACGTTCAGTTAATTCCGAATAAAACGCGACAGACGCTGGACCCGATCATCGGATCGGCAGTCGCAGAGGACTCCTACATAATGTCCGATATGCATCGGGCATATGCAGGAGTCCACTTGCGACTAGGAATGCGCGGCCACGCGACTGTAAATCACAGCGTGGAATACGTTAACGGCACGGTCGACATTCCCGCTGCTGCTGCTCTTGGGGAGGTCATCCCAAACTCCCCATTAATACGTGTGAAAATACACACTAACACAATTGAGCGGCAGTGGCTGGAACTAAAAAGGCATTGTCGAGCGTGCCGAAGCGATCGCCGACTGAAATGGTACATGGGAGAGTACATGTACCGCAGAAATGTACTCCGCCGATTGCCTACGGAAGCTGCCAGGTTTCGTCGACTTATCCGGGATATACACAGAGTATATCCTGGATTAGGTAAAAAAGCTATTAAGCTGATTGATTGCCGTTGTCGCAAATGCCAACAAAATGTATAAAATGATACCTGAAACCTACCTGACTTTCCGTATCTCCTCATGTCTTTTTTATATTGTGTCAGACACTGCCTTAGCTCCGGCGCTGCGGGAAGTGCAGCCCTTCCGCCCTTGCGTGACAAAGCACGGTCGCCCGTACTCCGCTTCGCAGCTTCGGCCTGTTGGTCGCCTTCGGCGACCAGCCTCAGCCGCTCCGCTCCGCACGGCTCCCGAGCTTTGTCACGGCGGGCGAGGGCTGCTCTCCCTCCGCGCCTCCGGCTTTTTATATACACTCTAGGGGTAGGGCAGACAAGACCACGTGGAATCGGGGTTGACAGCTTCGGTTCTGTGGCAAGTCTTATGATAATGCAATGCTTATTTTAGCGTAGCGTGTTTTAGCTAGATTCGGACTTTCGCAGCCTAATATTGAATACATAATATTCCATCATTGAGAAAATTACATTTTACAATCCGTCATGTATCTTGGTAATTATCAAGTTTAGAGAAAAGTTGCCCCAACAAAACATGCTTATTTCAGCGTATTTATTACGATAAAACAATAATAAATAGGTGTTAATGACACCAACATTCATCGAAATTTTTCTGTCCCAGCTCCCTTGAAAACCATCAATCTTTGAGGGCGAATATCTCGGCTATTTTCGATTTTAGAGAAAAAGTTTTTTCTATAAAACATGCTTATTTTAGCGTAATATTTACGATAAAGCAATAATAAATAGGTGTTATAATAACACCAACATCCATCGAAATTTTTCTATGTCCCAGCTCCCTTGAAAACCATCAATCTTTGAGGGCGAATATCTCGGCCATTTTTGATTTTAGAGAAAAGTTGTTCCTATAAAACATGCTTATATTAGCGTAATCTTTACGATAAAACAATAATAAATAGGTGTTATAATGACACCAACTCCATCAAAAATTTTTTAAGTCCTGCGCCCCCTTTGCTTTAGTCCAACCATCAACTTTCTCCTTACCCTGGTTTGCTCCTCCGTTGTCCAAGTCCTCACTAAATTAATTAAAACATAATTTGTTTTGCTTGTTTAATCATACAAGGTGATTTTATCGTTTGGATTAGATTCCGTTCTGAGTGATCTACACCGTTTCACCATTGGAAATCCCTTTCACCATTTGAAGGCCTGCTGCTCAAACCTTGATGTTAGCAGATTATTGGAAATATTGATATGCATATGAGCAGGCCTTGGACATCAACTCAACAACACAAGCAAATTACCTCGTAGACCATGTAATATATTAAATTCATTACATATTTACAAAGCTCATTGTTACCGCCGTGAGCAGCGTCAACTTTACTACATTGGCACAGTGCCCTTTCTCTTTGCTTGACGAACTTGTGGAAGCATAAGTTGAGACAAATCACAGTCGCCACAGACACTGCCCACTACTGACACACTGCACACATCAATCTTAAGTCCCTTCTTGCTGTAATCTAACCTTGGAGCACATTTTCACTATCAAAAGTGATACCTACTCAATTATTATTATTTTACATCTTTCAGAAAACCTGAGAAATTGAAATGGCCCCGAAGATGGGTGTTAAGCCTCGCAAACTCACCATTAAACAGTTGGAGTTGCAGTTGAAGGCTGCTACACAAGACCTGCAAGCATCAAGGGCCTTATCTGACCAGCTGGTGCAGGAGAGAGGATAGTAAAGTCGAACTCCAGAAAATCTTGGATATAAATTCATCTGTGAGAAGAGATCTGGCAGGCAAGGATGTGGAACTAACAGCTGCCCGGTGTCAGGTGGACCGGTTACAAGACTCAGTGGACTCCTTCAACCAGTGTGCCTTGACTCATGAAGTACAGTGCATCGCACATCTGGAGCAGGAACTGGGTGCTGCTTGTGATGAACTCAATTACCTCCGGAGTGAGAGGGAGCAGTATGATACATTGGTGCTTCAAAATGTGTACCAAGAGCTTGCCGGCGATGAAAACCAAGTTAGTTAAGACTATCAAAACTTAGTATTTTTTAATAGTAGTAATAAGTTAAAAAAATATATTAAGATAAATAGATATATTAGGGGAACCCAGAAGCTTATCAAAAGCCAGTCATGCATTAAAAAATATAGTAAATTAAAACTAGCCATATCGGTCATGAAAAATAGGGTACAGAATTGTCATTTAGAGCTTGAAATCAAGGAATCCAATTTGAAAGAATTGCATTCTGAAATAAACAGGTTAAAGGATGAGCTTCTGGCAGTATCAAGTATGTATGATACAACAAAATAACATGTTGAAGAGCACATCAAAGCTTTTTCCAACCTATTGCAAGAAAATCATAACTTGGTAGAGTGCTGCAATGCACTTCTTAACGGTAATGCTGTTAATTGTGGCCAAATGCCACCAACAGTGGGTGAGCAAGCCGGTGTGGCCCTCAACACCTCTAGGCTGGCTGCGCCAGTAAGTAGTAAGATAGGCAACAACACTGTGATCTACTCTGATAAGATAGGACTAGGAATGGGTCCATTATTGAATTATAGACTGCAACAAAATGTGACTAATTACTGTTACCTAAACATACCCTTGTCCCATTTATGTGACCGCATTCCCCAGGGTTGTTATGAGATAGCAGTACTACCCTAAATAATTGTAATAGGAAATAGTTTTAGTGTAGATAAGCCTAGCATAGATAAGTTGATGTCAACTTTAAATATTGTTGAGAAATCAGGTGTGGGCAAAATTATTTTATGTGCGCTGCCATATTTAGAGAACAATATATACCATGCACCATATGAGTACAATAGTAACATAGCACATTATAATTCTCTTATGTACAACGCCATATCTCTCAATAACAATAATAATATAATTTCTTTGACATAAATAAATTCATACAGCGCTTTTGGGTAGCTTCAGGGAAAATATTTGTGCCAAGGAAAGATTTTGTGTAGAGGGCAAAAATATGGTTCGACATAATCAACTCATAAATATAGTACTACGCTCTTATTACATCGGCATAAGGTGCTATGGGACATATTTTTGAGTAAGATGTGCACCACCATATTTTTACACTTGACTGTACCTAGTGGACCTATTGGCGTATAATATTGAAACAAACAAATGTAATAGTGTTGTAAGTTGGTCTCAGCAAACAGGCAGTACTAAAGAAATTTTGACAAATTTAAACTAGATCGTCAGACAGCGGAAAAACATCTGAGTATGAACACCATGAACATTGTTCACCAAAATATTCAGGGTTTTTCCAGCAAAGAATTAGAAATAGGTTTATTCTTCGATAGTAAAAATGTTCATGTTATGTGTGTAACCGAACATACATTGGCTTAAACAAGAACAATTGATCTTTGACTGTGAACTTCAAATTAGTCAGTGTTTTTGCTAGAAAATCTGCCATACATGGTGGTTCTCTTAATAATGGTACGAAATGTAAAGAGCAAAAGGATATTGTAAACTGTTCCATAGAAAGATTGTACAAATAGCTTGTGTAGAATTAGAAAAATATATTATTGTATGTGTATATAGGCCACCTTCAGCAGATTTCAGCACATTTGAATATACTATGGAAAATGTTCTGAAATTGGTATGTAATAAACAAAAGCATGTTATAGTTTGTGGAGATTTCAATGTAAACTTGCTCCAGCCATCTAGTACTACTATTAAATTTCTTTGTTTGTTCAAATCATTTTATTTATTTATTTTATTCCTTGAACCTACCCGGGTAGGTGTCAGTAGTGCAACATGCCTGGATAAAACATTTAAAACTTTCGCGATTTGAACACATATTTAACGCATATTTAACACATATTTATACGTCGGTAAATAAGGTAAATAAGTAAATTCGCGTTAGACCCGTTTAATAATTATGTTTAAATATGCCTGGATGATATTTTTTGTAACTGTGAATGCTTAGATTTAACTGTTTTAATTCAGATCATAGTGGTCAAAGTGCATCTTTCTTAAACCTAACTCAGGAAACTCCACAAACAATAACATACAGACCCATTCAAAAGTGAATTAAAAAATAATCTTAGTACTTTACCTTACTTGCATTATTATGACTCAAATAGTTTGTATGAAGATTTGTTTGGTGTACTTCTTAAGCAATTTAATAAACACTTCAAAACGAGAACTATTAATGTGTCAAAAACTAAAACAAAGCTTAGTGAGTGGGCTACTGTAGGCATTAATAAAAGAAGAGGCTTTATGAACTTTATAAAGAGAGAGAGCTCAGCAAAAGTGAGGATTTCCTGGACTATGTGAAACTACTCAAAAACTTTCAAGAAATATTCATTCTGAGACAACATTGCTTATTCTTATGGCAAACAGGTGTTATATGACTAAAAAATAATTCATGGACAGCAATAGTCTTTTATATTTTTGTACACTGAAGCGTCCCGAATAAACGTTTTTCTTTCTTTCTTTCAATAGTGTAGCTTTTACACTTACAAGTATTTGGAAACCTGTATACTTATACCATATATTACTGTCATTTGGGTGTACATCAAGGTAATTTATCTCTAGGTGTACGGCTGGGATTAATATTGGGATTGGGACTTTTTTCCTTATCTGCATAAATGACTAGCCATACCTTGTAAAGACCCACCATGATAGAGCTTACTTCACTCATCTTCAAATGCAACCGACAGCAACTAAATGTAATGATGTAAACAATGCTATTTCTAAAATAGTAAATTGGTTAAATGTTCATAATTTGTTATTGAATGAGAAAAATACTAAAGATATAAAGTTTAAGTAGAAGAGCGTTGATGGCCCACCAGTGCGACTTTCTATCCGAATTCTTTCTATTCAAATCCTGGTGGCTCGTAGGTACTAATAATGAGTTTTTCGGAACTTGCGAACGAAATAATTATCATTTGATATTTTACCAATCGCTTTTCGATGAAGGAAAACATCGTAAGGACGGACTAATTCCAATAAGGCCTAGTTTACCCTCTGGGTTGGAAGGTCAGATGGCAGTCGCTTTCGTAAAACTAGTGCCTACACCAAATCTTGGGATTAGTTGCCAAAGCGGACCCCAGGCTCCCTACATAATTAAGCCGCGAAAAATGCTAGGAAGAAGTACCTACTTAGTTATTAAGTTTGTCACGAATCACTTAAAGCACGTGCTAGCAAGTGTCATTCTGAGAGAATAGAATAGAAATAGAATAGAAAGATGTTTATTTCTCTAGTTTATATGTTACATTATATATGTAACATATAAACTAGAGAAATAAACATCTCTCTCATCGTCGGTGGTGTATTCGGCCTGTGGGTGTGTCAGCTACTTACAATTTACAATCTACCTATGTTTGTCTCAAAGATCTGTATAAGTGTCATGGTGTGTGTGCTGTTAGTTTGTTACTTGATGCGTACAGAATAAATTTATATAAATTTAAAAGTTGTTTCATGTTACCCTATCTTATACAACTATAACTACATACAACTAATTACCTACAATCTATGGGGACGTGGAGCGGTCGCTCGTTTGCTGAGCTGCCGACTCCTGTCTTTTTTTAGTACATAATCAATTTCTCCTAACCTAGTGTTAGTTAGAAGTGGATTATACTGCCTGTGGCGGATGTAGGCGTTGCCAGGGGTGTCTAGATCCTCAATGTCCAATTCTCGGAATCGGCGCAGCATATCTTCATTTAAGTCTTGTGCCCGGAGATGCCGTGGATTTCTTTCATTCTGAGAGATGAGGAGTTGTAACTAGTCGATAGTGCAACTTTTCTTGGTAACATATAAGTCATATAGCATTATGGCCGTACATACAATGTTTTTATTAAAAGTTACCACTTTTTCGCTTTTTAATAGGTAAGGGTAATTTCTACATGAATCTTTATGGCATTAGCACTATATCGCAACCCCAAAAGTGGTATCTTTGACTAAAAACAATAGCATATTGTGTAATAAGGATTAAGTATATCAATAAATTGCTCTAATTATTAGCTCTTCCCTGCAATGACATGACACACGTCATGCTGGAATGGAAAACAATACTACATACTGTTCCCCCCCTCGCAAATTCACATGTCGGATGTTCTAATGTAAGTCTTATCTCCCACGAAAGTGCTTGTCGCTAGGCCTACTTGAATAAAAGATATTAGAATCGTATTTTTAATTTATTTAATCCCAATTATAAGTTAAAAGAGATGCCATGGTACATTCACATTTTCTGTAGATCAAGGCCCCCGGTGTGTGACCAAGACTACGTAGAAAACAAAAAAAGCATGAGTCAAAGTCAACACATTTGTTCAAGCATTTCAAGAATTTGAAGTGAGCATGCTATCAAATGGCATGTGTATCAGGAGACGTGCTTTGAGCATGCTTATTTAGTAGCGTGCTTAAAACTCGCATGCTTATTTCCAGCAAATGTAGACAGTCCATGAGCATGCTAATATTAAGCATACTCATAAGCACGCTCTCTAGCGTGCTATTAATGAGCATGTGTCCCAGTAAGCCCCTCATTCACGGCAGTCCGCCGGCACTCCAGCATGGCTGGATGTAGCGGACACACGGTTTGCAAGTGGCCCAGCCTGGCAGTCCAATTCGCACTTATTCGTTGAAAGATGCTGCGTTTTAGCGCATACACTGTACTCAAATTAAAAAAATGCCCCCATCTCTTATGTAATTTTTAATAATGAATAATTAATATTTTTTGCATTGCCGCATTTCTCAATTGTTGGCACGTAATAAATTTAACGCATTTCTCAATTGTTTATTACCGTAATTTAGTGCAATTCGGACTGCAAGGAGGTGGGCGGAGCTAACAGGATGTTGCCGTCACGGACTTGAACATATCTGGATGGAGCAATGCGACTGCAAAAGTGTGTCCACATGAGATAGTACTACGGTACCGTTGCATCTCTTTCTAATTAGGGTGACCATAAGTCATAAGTACGTGGGATATTAGGTTGGGAGCGGTTACGCGAACGATCTGGATCGACGATATATACTTAAGAGGCCATCAATACGGTTTGTATGGAAAAGCAACAAAAGCTGTTTTTTGACGTTGTAATACGAAGAAACGGTGAGCTGTTTGTTAAAGTTGTTAACTATGTTTAATAGCTTATTTCCTAGTATTTAACTTGTAAGCTTCTAATTTAAGTAAAACTCAACGTTTTAACTATTACTATACAATTATTGGCAGTTGTTTTCTGAAAAGCGCACGGAGACCGAAGTTTGACTTCGTGCAATGTTAACATGATACATGAAAACACATGTTTTTCCAGGTTGATATAATATTGCAACATGGTTGTACGTAACCTGTAGCCCCATATTTCCATTAATTTACACAGATACCTATCTAATTAATTAATTAAACCAAAATTGCATCGAATGTCTATAAGTTCAAACAAAATCTAAGAATATAATTTAAACTTTCGTGAGTCATACTGATATTAAATGGCAACGGTTAACACTCACGTATTTTCATCACAATAGGCGTGACATGTTTCTAAAAACTATGAAGTTCAAGATGTAATACGAGTATGGTATTCAAAAATTCGGAAATAAATAATAGCTCTTTATGCAACAAGTGCGTAAAGTAACTAATTTCCGATTTGCTAGGTATGCATTGTGCGAGTAAATATAAAATCATATCAACAAGTAAAATCAATAAGTAAATATAAGAAGTAGAAATTGGACTTACGGCCCATATTACACTATCAAATACCTTTGATCATAGATATATATTCCTCCCTTGTTCTCCAACGGGAAGAAAAAGGACGGCATGTAATCTATGGTCAGAGATATGATCCTATATGGTATAATGTAATATGGGTCTAAGATTCGGGGACGTCTTCGCACAAACAGCATGCAGCAGCTGCTTCGCATCTGTGGAATATCGGATGCAGCACGCCTACCACGAACATCGAAAACCGGCATTGACGGAAAAACCTCTTTGTCACTCTAATATGCAAGTGTGACAGCGATGGAGATACAAATCCGCAATCGTTCGATTTTCGTGGTACAGTCACCAGCAATAGTATATGATGCTGTGAAGGCCGCAAAAATATGTGACACGCTCTTATGGCGGTACAAACAAGACTGTGTCACATATTTTTGCGGCCTTCACAGCGTCATATACTATTGCAGGTGACTGTACTAGTGTAGGAATAGTGCCTCTACATGCTCGGGCTCTCGACCGAATGTTTCGGACGCGGGCGAATGCAACCTTGTACACGCTCATTCGAGACATCATGCCTACCACGAACATCGAAAATTGGCATTGACGGGACAACCTCTTTGTCACTCCAATATGCAAGTGTGACAGAGATGGAGATACAAATCCGCAATCGTTCGATTTTCGTGGTACTAGCCCAGACTATATAGAGAAAATTTAAGCCAGACCAGAGACAATTTAAGCTTTTTAAAGTAGTTTGGGGCAACTATCGGAAATAAGCCTGTCATTCACGGCAGTCCGCCGGCACTCCGGCATGGCTGGATGTAGCGGACACACGGTGTGCAAGTGGCCCAGCCTGGCAGTCCAATTCGCACTTATTCGTTGAAAGCTGCGCAGCGCTGCGTTTTAGCGCATACACTGATCTCGAATTAAAAAAATGCCGCCATCTCTTATGTCATTTTTAATAATGAATAATTAATATTTCGTGGTAAAAATATTCTGTTTTTTCTTTGGTACTTAAATATTTTCTTGTATTTCTGATTTTTACCATGAATAAATATGATTTGATTTGATATTTTTTGCATTGCCGCATTTCTCAATTGTTTATTACCGTAATTTAGTGCAATTCGGACTGCAAGGAGGTGGGCGGAGCTAGCAGGATGTTGCCGTACGGCACGCATCCGGCAACGACATTCACGATGCTATATTACGTGCCAGAGGTGCCGGCGGACTGCCGTGAATGAGGGGCTATATATATCCTGATGGCCGCTCCTCACATGGGCCATTATGGGCGCATAAACTGGACGTAACAGCAGAAGAGATGGCAGTATTGCGTAACCCCTCTTACTCATAACTGCATCCCTTAATATCATCGCCCGTCATGGCTCATTGTGTGGAGCGGCCTGTAAATCTCTGTAGGACGGTACAATCGACATTTGTTGAACATGCCGCTGTCTTGGAGAGTCGCTCAGGCATTTTTTTTTCCGATTGTTCTCATCTTGCTAACGGCGAGTACTAGCACAGACATAATCTCATAGCCAGGATTCATACACTTAACCCAGGAAGAATACGGTATCGACAGACATTAAATTATAATAGCCTGATTTGCTCAATATTTATAGATATATATGCAAACTCCTACAAACTTTTCTTCCGGAAGTAGGTAAAAAGTAAAAAAACTGAACTCACTCGATTTTTTAAATTTACGGTTATTTGTCTTCTATCTGTTAAAAGGGAAACCGAAGAAAACTTATTCACGTAAAACCGTTAAGTCTACGAATTGTAAGGCACTGCATGGGTGATAAATGTGTCATTATAATTCGTTAGAAACAAATTGTAATAGGTATAAACTGGTCTTGACCTATTTTAAACGACTAAAAAAACAAAACCATAAAAATCTTACAAGAAAAACGTTTGTACTTAACATGTGTGTACATATTTGTGACGATTAGCTTGTAACGATATTTTGTTGCCAACACAATACTAGATTTTCGATATATCCGTAACGTTAAAAAAACTGGCTATTAAACTGGCTATATATAAATATGGCTTCCCAAATAATCAAAAATGTTATACAAGCTGCAATAAACATGTCAATATAAATATTCAGAATAATTTACTCTTACTTTCCCTAACTAATAAGAATCCTGTAAAATCGACTCACAACGTGCCGACATCATAGTCACCCTACTGAGCTTGTCTTGTCATTTTATCGGAAAATGTGCATAAAATTCTATAATTTTGACTTACCTGTGAAACGATATTCCACAACCAGGATAGCTTTCGCTCCGACAATCCTTTATGCAACACGTTTTCACCATTTTAACTGATTTTCAAAATAATTTGTATAAATAATAAGCGGCGCCATTTATGTTGGTATTTTGAAAGTTTAAAAAGTCAAAGTTGGGGATACCAGTTCATATTCAAAAAATTACTAATGTCTACCATATTTATTTTAATGTTTTTTTTTGTTATACACATCTTTGATTTAAAGGGTTATTAATATGAAAATCACAATTATTTACAATTTACTAAAAAGATAACAAAATCCTTATTTGTATATAGTACTAAAATAAAATAAGAAGATATTTATTTTTAGTAGTAAACTGTTATAAACACTCCCAAAATAGTATCTTATAAAAATTGGCAACATGTGCGAGTGGGACAAAGCACCACTTGGAAGTGTCTCATGTGGACCGTTTTCTCTCGTTCATTTAGTATGGCGAAAAGCGAGATAGGACCGTCCCCTAAGTGGAAGTTCCTGGTTGCCGTACGGCACGCATCCGGCAACGACATTCACGGTACTTTATCATGCCGTGTTTACATGCTCGGGCTCTCGGCCGAATGTTTCGGCCATGTTAGTACACGATGATTCGAGACAGACTATATAGAGAAAACATAAGCCAGACCAGAGACAATTTAAGTACTTTTTCAGGTAGTTTGGTTGAGTTAAAAGGTGTCTTAAATAATTTCACTTCGGGTGAAGCTATTTAAAAAGTCTCTTAAATGGTTTCAATAACCAAAGCTATTTAAAAAACAGTTTAACTCACTGAAACTACCTGAAAAAGCTTAAATTGTCTATGGTCTGGCTTAAACTTAATCTATATAGTCTGTCTCGAATGAGCGTGTACTAGGGTGGGCCGAATCATTCGGCCGAGAGCCCGAGCATGTAAACACGGCATCAGACCATATGTACAAGTAAACGATCAAATACGCATGCGCATCCGTGCCTCTACATGCTCGGGCTCTCGGCCGAATGTTTCGGCCATGTTAGTACACGATCATTCGAGACAGACTATATAGAGAAAATTTAAGCCAGACCAGAGACAATTTAAGTACTTTTTCAGGTAGTTTGGTTGAGTTAAAAGGTGTATTAAATAATATAACTTCGAGTGAAGCTATTTAAAAAGTGTCTTAAATAGTTTCAATAACCAAAGCTATTTAAAACACCGTTTAACTCACCGAAACTACCTGAAAAAGCTTAAATTGTCTATGGTCTGGCCGAATCATTCGGCCGAGAGCCCGAGCATGTAGAGGCACCATTAAAGGAACGCAGTGGCGGGAAAGGGAAGCTCTAAAAATTAAAAACAAAACATTTTTCTTTTCTTATTGTTGGATGAGTGTTTGTTACTCACTTTGTATTGTTGTTTCAGGTTATAGAAAACATAAAATAGTTCAATAATATTTTAACCATGTCCGCAACTGCAATCCAAGTGCCTACCCGCGCGGTAAGTACCTATCTACAATATTTTGTTTTGATTTGCCTAGGTATTTTTATTAATTCATTTTATGTTTTTGTGCCTGTTAGATGTAGGTACCTACATCGGCAGGTCCCTACCTACCTATTTTCTGACTTATCGATATTGCGAATTAAGTAAGTAAGAAAAAAAGTAACAATTGGAGCAACTATTGAATATCTACTTTCACTTGCAACGCAGATAAGAGCGCTGCAGGTGATAGCATCTAGGTATTATGCATTATTAGGTACTATTTTAATTTTGTTCTCATTTCAGGCTATAATCGAAAAAGAATGGATAAAATTGTTCCCAAAACAGGTTACCGAGAATTACACGAGTTCAGTAACGTTTGTAAAACAACTGACGGTAATAGCTGTCAGTACTATCACGTATTTGAAAAAGGCGTTTCCTGAAGAGAGCTATTACAGCGAGGATTTGGAGGGACTGAGTCTAAAAATATTGAAGGATAAGTGCGAAGACGAATTGGCACAGTTTGTGAGCTCTTCATTGAAGCAGGCATTCGAAGCGTTCGATAAGAAATATGTAAGTATACTATAAGAAATATGAAAGTATAATTTATAAATAATTTGTATATAGAAAAAGGTGGCTCTAGGAAATTGCCGTTCGATGTAGTTTCGATTCGTGGCCAGATAATTAAGAACAAGATTTTTATCCCCATACAAGTGCCTACAAATAGGACTTTGCAATTTTTTAAATAACAATACAATTTATCCATGCTATACTCAAATGTATTGCAGAGTTCGTAAAATACCTAATTTAAAAAATAGAGCGTAAGAAAAAGACGGTATGAATCTCTGTTACTATGCACGAATGAGAACAGATCCTGGCTAAACTAAGTATATTCTTTGTGAAAAGGACGTAAATGGAGCGAAAAAAACCTTTTTAAAAGTCCAATTTTTGTCACAGATCGTTAGCCACGGAAACCAACACTTAATACTTATAGTGTGGCCCGACACGATTTTAGCCAGTTTTTTTAGCCCCAGATCGAGTATGTTGGTAGCAACTGCGGAACCCTAAAATTAGCTTTTTTTAAGTTAAAATTAATGAAGCTCTTACCATATCCTAGATGCACCAGCTCGCCCTTTGCTTCTACAATGGCGACTGCATCGCCGAGAACCTCTTTGAATATTACGTGTTCGAGTATTCATACAACTCTGAGGGCATGACTCTGCAAATCAACTCCAAGAACCGGAACAACACTAAGAATTCGATGAGATGTGCTATGGAGTCCGTGAAGAAAAGCACGGCGTTGTTCGTGCGGGCTCTCATGGTCTTTGTCAATAATAATTGTCAGGCAGCGTTGCCGGTAAACTTCGATGTCAGCCTGAGGCTATACTATAACGAAGGTACGCTTAACGCTTAAGGTAATGTCGCTCATGAGATACTCGTAATGAACCCACCTTCATAGAAAGTCTGTAAGCAGTGAGGGCTCCATTATTTATGCAGCTGACTATACATTACAAGTTTTATATACAAAAGGATTTTACAAAAGGCAAAAATGAAGTGGTAGGCTAGAGATGAGCTAGGAATCATCACTTGCGCGGAGGAAGGAGGAGACGTCACGCGCTGAGTGAGGAATTGAGGATATACTTAAGAATTAAGTGATTCTATTGGTTCTCAGAAACAAACCCATCATAACGGATCCTCGCCCATCTATGGAGGAAATTAGCCTAAAAATCAATCCAGGCTCTTATTTCATTTTCATCACACTTGCTCGTCAATGATGATATAATATGTAAGCATAGTTAGATCTACTGAGCTGTATTATGCTCATGGGCGTAATGGATTTTCTTGGTAATTTTCGGCACACCGGTCCCCGGAGGCCCCCACGCCGCACGCTGCACTCGGCCGCCGCTAACCCCGGTGTACTGCGGACTATGCTACTACACTACCGCTAATAATTATTGTTTATCTGTCTGCTTAGTAAGTTTATTTATTCCCTCGCAAATGTGATGAAAAACATTGTATGTATCGCAGGCGGTACAAGAATTACGAACTCGTGTAAAAACCTCACACGTTCGCAATTCCTTGTATATACAGTCCTTAATACACAATGTTCCATTTTCTGCCTACCGAAGCACTACTAGTAATATGTGCCGCATAAGTCGAATTCGATAAACTTACGTGACGATCGCGTTTGTGTCAAGTGTTAGCTTCTAAGGAATTTAGAAAACTCCAAGGGCGGAGTGGAAACTTCTAAATCCCATACAAATTAAGATTGAAGCTTTTGTAGATTCCCCGGAGGAGTATCAAGCGCCCGGGTTCTGCGCGTGCGCGGCGCCGGCCGACCACCTGGCGGCGGCGGGCGAGCCCGGGCGGCTGGCCTGGCTCGACACGCCCTACCACAAGCTCGTCGCCCGCACCTTCGTGCGGGACTTGCAGGGCCACAGGGATGCGGCTGCCGTAAGACATATACTTTCATTTCATCATGTCATGATGATGACAAAAATCCTCTATTATTGCTAATTTGGCAGAAATTACTTAAGCGCCATACGGATCTACCGTATGGCTCTTAATTAATAAACGTCTAGTCTAGGACTCTAGGTGCGTATAACCACAGTGTAAGGACTCTATACAGTGAGTCAGCTCCGGCGATTTGCGGGGCAACGATGGGGGGTGTGCGGTGAAGCGGGCGGAGGGGGATTTCCTCACAAACTCCATACAGATTGTGAGGTCTATTTTCGGGGCTGTCACGTTATAGTATTTTGATAGGTGAATTTATAACCTAGGGAGGTACGCCATTTTAGAACGTGATTTTGTTCGTTGTAATTTCTCAGGAAATCAGTATTTGTGGCTGCGAAGAGTTTATTGTTGATTTTAAAATATTGTGAAACTGACGCCATTTTGGATTTTGTAAGGATTACTCCGATTTGGATAAAAATCGATATCTGACGATCCGGCCGGGTCCCTAACATGAATCCAGTCAAAATAGTAAAATATTGACAAAACCGACGCCATCTTGGATTTTGTTAAATCAACTCCGAATCGATATCTGACTATCCGGCGGGGCCCTTAACAAGAATCCAGAGTGAAAACTGTAAAATATTGTAAAAACTGACGCCATCTTGGATTTTGTAAGATTAACTCCGATTTGCATAAAAATCGATATCTGACTATCCGGCGGGGTCCTTAACACGAGTCCAGAGTCAAAATTGTAAAATATTGTAAAAACCGACGCCATCTTGGATTTTGTCAGATTAACTCTTAAATTATTTGTATCAAAATCGATATCTAACTATCCGGCGGGGCCCTTTACATAAATCCAGAGTGAAAACTGTAAAATATTGTAAAAACCGACGCCATCTTGGATTTTGTAAGATTAAGTCCGATTGGGATGAAAATCGATATCTGACTATCCGGCGGGGTTCTTAACAAGAATCCAAAGTGAAAACTGTAAAATATTGTAAAAACCGACGCCATCTTGGATTTGGTAAGATTAAGTCCGATTGGGATGAAAATCGATATCTGACTATCCGGCGGGGTTCTTAACAAGAATCCAAAGTGAAAACTGTAAAATATTGTAAAAACCGACGCCATCTTGGATTTTGTAAGATTAAGTCCGATTGGGATGAAAATCGATATCTGACTATCCGGCGGGGTTCTTAACAAGAATCCAAAGTGAAAACTGTAAAATATTGTAAAAACCGACGCCATCTTGGATTTTGTAAGATAAACTCCGATTTGGATAAAAAACGATATCTGACGCTCCGGTGGGGTCAATAACATGAATCTGGTGACAAAATTGGAAAAAAAATTAAAAACCGACGCCATCTTGGATTTTGTTAAATCAACTCCGATTTGGATAAAAAACGATATCTGACGCTCCGGTGGGGTCAATAACATGAATCTGGTGTCAAAATTGGAAAAAAAATTAAAAACCGACGCCATCTTGGATTTTGTTAAATCAACTCCGATTTGGATAAAAAACGATATCTGACGCTCCGGTGGGGTCAATAACATGAATCTGGTGTCAAAATTGGAAAAAAAACTAAAAACCGACGCCATCTTGGATATTGTTAAATCAACTCCGATTTGGATAAAAAACGATATCTGACGCTCCGGTGGGGTCAATAACATGAATCTGGTGTCAAAATTGGAAAAAAAACTAAAAACCGACGCCATCTTGGATATTGTTAAATCAACTCCGATTTGGATAAAAATCGATATCTGACGATCTGGCGGGGTCCCTCACATGAATCCAGAGTGAAAACTGTAAAATATTATAAAAACCGACGCCATCTTGGATTTTGTAAGATTAAGTCCGATTTGGATGAAAATCGATATCTGACTATCCGGCGGGGTCCTTAACAAGAATCTAAAGTGAAAACTGTAAAATATTATAAAAACCGACGTCATCTTGGATTTTGTAAGATAAACTCCGATTTGGATAAAAAACGATATCTGACGCTCCGGTGGGGTCAATAACATGAATCTGGTGTCAAAATTGGAAAAAAAAATTAAAAACCGACGCCATCTTGGATTTTGTAAAATCAACTCCGATTTGGATAAAAATCGATATCTGACTATCCGGCGGGGTCGTTAACAAGAATTCAAAGTGAAAACTAAAATATTGTAAAAACCGACGCCATCTTGGATTTTGTATATTCTTGTTAAGAACCCCGTCGGATCGTCAGATATCGATTTTTATCCTAATCGGAGCAATCCCTACAAAATCCAAGATGACGTCGGTTTTTACTTTTTCTTCCAATTTCGACACCAGATTCATGTTATTGACCCCACCGGAGCGTCAGATATCGATTTTTATCTAAATCGGAGTTAATCTTACAAAATCCAAGATGGCACCGATTTTTGCAATAGGTACCGATTTGTACAATCTTTATTTTGTTACAATTTGACTTTCCGAGAAATAACAACAAAAAAAACAAATCTCAATAGCAGATGTTGCAAGATAAAAAAAATTAAAACATGTCACAAAAGATTTGTGACAGCCCTGAGTTTCGGACAACCCAAGACGCCGAACGATTAGGTTGTATGAACCTTGTCCACTGTATAGAGTCCTTACACTGTGGTATAACTATAAAATCAGCAAAGCTAAGATGGATTTGTCACTCTCACTGTCGCGACATAGCGCGAATACGTCATAAAGCAAAGTAGTTATCGGTACCCTGAGTTGTACGTCTCGCTTCGAGACGAACAAAGTTTCCTACATGTTGAATAACTATACCTAAAGCGACTTATTAGTCTCGCGCTTTGGCGTGACTGTCATAAAATGACAAGTTGACTACATGTTCCGTGGATAATGCGATAGTGACAAATTTATCTTAGCCATGCTGCTCAAATTTTACAAGAATCGGATGCAATATGGAGAGGAGAACAGACGGACAGATGGGCAGTCGGACATAAAGCATTTTTATCAAAGCCGAAACGGAAACCTTCCCTAACGCTCGGTCAATAATTCATCAAACGGCATAGAGATAGATAGATAGAATACTGTTTATTGCACACCTCAGTACATGAGAAAGAAAAAACATTTACAAGGTACAAACATTTCATTAATACAGAGGCAAACAACAGGCGGTCTTATCGCTAAAAAGCGCATAATAAAGGAATATAGTATGTCGTACACCTGTAGGTGCCAAAAAACCCTAGAAAAACAGTAATCTTACTTTGCCAGTCGGGTGAAAACCAACCATGCAATTAAGTACTTAGTTGTTGCGTGATAAATCAGATTGTTTGGTTTCAGCCATCGGAGAACCAATGGGAAATGATACAAGCCGATAACGACGATTTTCAAGGTACGCAATTACTTAAGCATAAACAATTAATATTTTTTTAGGCCCACTTGCACCACCCAGGGTTAGCCGCTAACCCGGAGGAAACCTGTCAAATTACATACACAAAAAAACGCTTAACTCCGGGTTATGTGGCTAACCCCGGGTGGTGCAAGTGGCCCTTAGGTAGGTATACTTAATTACTTAGGTACTACTACTACTTTGTATACTACTATTTTGTTAGCTTTATATTAGTGAATAATAGTACATTACCTAACTAGTGCGGTAAAACAAAGAAAGACCGAGATCGCAGATGTTTGCGACCCGAGCTGCAAGCGAGGGACGTAAATATGCGATCAAGGGCTTTATTTATTACCTCACGTGTTAGGTACATCATTTTATGCCTACACTTGGGCAGAATTCGGCTTTTTCCGTACGCGTAGCGTGCGGAAAAAGGCACTTTATGGCCAGGTGTGGCATAAAGTATTTATAACTACTACTTACTTAGTGCTAAATAAATAAGGTAAAACAACACCGCCTACAATCTTTGCTTGTTGTCCTAAAGTTGAGTGGTAGATAGAAAATAATACCTACCTTATGGCAGGGGTTCCTCTTTTTCAATCCGCCGAGCACTTGCAACTTGACGTTTTTTACAGCTCCGAATCTAGCTTTTAGTTGCCGTTACATGGAATCCATTTCTGCTCGAAACTCCATTCAAATATAGCTTTGATTACTTACTATGTTAGTCGTTATAGTAATATATGTAACATGTGTATACTCGTATATATGCTTTTACTCCTGTTTCTGTCCTGTATAGTTAACACGTGTAGCTAGACTGTAAGTGTTCATTTTAAGGAATATACAAAATAAACAAACAAATAAACTTTAAAATGTTGTCACGGAGCCCCAATCTAGCCACGCTTGCGGCCTCGCGGCGCCCCTTCGTACTTGGCAAGGTGCGCGCAGATTGGGAGCGCCTGCCTTATGGCGAAAGTTCGTCTTTCTTTCGCGCAAAATAAAAAAAAACCACTTGACTGAGTAAATACATATAAACATTCAAATCTAAACACATTAAGTTCCCTTACCGATGGATTGGTTCCCTGTGGATTCGAATCCAAGACCTAATACTCACATGGTCACTACCGACTAGGTTAGGTTAGGTATATGGTTACCTAACTAGCTAGTTCTTAGAACATTTACTCTTTCAAAGAGCTACGAGTAGTTGGTCGGTTCAACCATAGATAAACCTAGGATAAAAGAACTGGATACCCAATCGGCCGAAAAAAATGACACCATAAAAGTGCAGCAGCTGCGACTCTTTTTCATATAGTCTTGTTTGGAACGTGACGTTCCGTAAGTGCCAACAATATTATGTACACTTTAACAGTGCTGGTAGTTCTGTCGTTCTGTGTATGAATTTTACACTTAATGCTTACGTCAGTAAGCTCTTTTTCGTATGTAACATGTATGGTTTTGTATCATCATCAATGCAAGTTCACTAATGTCATTCTGACTTACCTACAGTTTTTGACGTTTTTGTTCTGCTTTGTGTGTCTATTTCTTTTAGTAAGTCAATGGGTTCAACACATAATTTGTAAGTACACTTATTTTATATGTACTAGTTCGATCGGTAATTTTTAGATTATAAGTTTTTACAATTGTATTTTCTAGGTATTTCATTAATTTATTGAATCGGGCGTTACTTCGTGGAATTATATATATATGAAACTCGTACTTCGTGGTATATATGGAATATGAAACCTAGTATTTCAGGATTTTTTAGGCGCCGATTATCGCTTGCCCCTGCCCTTTCCGCGACTCCTTCTTCTTCTTCTACCTAGCGTTATCCCGGCCCTTGCCAGGGTCCGCTTTCCTACATCCTCTCCTCCACTTTGCACGATCCTGGGCGTCTTCCCTGGTAAGCCCATTTACGCTCATGTCGGCCTTCACGACATCTAGCCATCGCTTTTTTGGTCTACCGCGGGGTCGGGGTCCGTCAAGGGCTAGGCTAAGGCATTTGTTTCCCACGTAGTCGGGTGGCCTACGACAAACGTGGCCGAACCACCGAAGGCGACATTCTTGGAGCTTCTCCGCTACGTCACGGACTGCGAGGCTGCCACGGATGTACTCGTTACGAATACGGTCAGCACGCGTAACGCCGCACATCCATCGCAGCATCCTCATCTCTGTAACGCGAAGCTCCTGAACGTGCCTTCCCAGAACCGGCCACGCCTCGGCACCATAAAGTAGGACTGGGCGAATAATGCACTTATACACTAGCCCTTTGAGTCTGAGTGGTATTCTGCGATCGCAGATGACTCCTGTGACTTCTCGCCATTTAGACCAAGCCGCGCTGATTCGGGCTTTGATGTCGTGATCGATGGTCCCGGTTTCATGCAGTACTGATCCCAGGTACTTGAACTTGTCCGTTTTCACGGCAGGTTCGTTCCCTATATTGATGGAAGTGGGATCCGTACTTCCGCAGGCCATGTATTCGGTCTTCGCGACATTTAGCTTCAGACCTCCGTTCTCAAGCGAGCCCTTCCATTGGTTCACTTTTCGCTCTAAAGCCTGTTTGTTCTCGTCTGTCAGTGCGATGTCATCTGCATACATGAGCAACCACGGCGGAGGATCCTGTATCGCCGCCGTGACGGCGTCAAGCACCACACTAAACAGAAAGGGGCTCAGGGCAGAGCCTTGGTGAACTCCGACTGTGATCGGGAAGGGTTTTGTGTCACCAACGGAGGTCCTTACTAAAGAAACCGAATTGCGGTACATGTCTCGGATAATGTCAATATAGACCTGTGGCACATTTTTCACCTTCAGTGCCCACCAGATCATCTGACGAGGGATGCAGTCGAAAGCCTTTTGCAGATCAAGAAATGCCATGTAAAGAGGCTTTCTTTTATCCCTATAAGCTTCGGTCAGGGTTCTGAGGGCAAATATCGGATCGATTGTGCCACTTCCAGGACGAAATCCGTATTGACATTCCGAGACAATGCACTCTTGCCGCAGCCTCGAATCGATAATGCGTTCGAAGAGCTTCATGGTATGACACATAACCTTAATACCTCGGTAGTTCCCACAGTCTTGTACACTACCTTTCCCTTTAAAAATTGGAGAGATGATGCTCAATCTCCAAGCATCAGGCATGCGTCGGCTGGTTAGGATGAGGTTAAAAAGGTCAGCTAATAGGTCAACACCAAGATCGCCCATCGCTTTCCACGCTTCTATCGGCAAGTCGTCGGGGCCAACAGCTTTCCGGTTCTCCATGCCGCGAAGAAATCTGCGAACCTCGTATGTGGTAATGGGGGATACAAGTCCGCAATTGGAAGGCAACTCTGGTGGAGAAGACCCAACTGAATGTTCGGCATTCAACAATTCGTGAAAGTACTCCCGCCACCTCTCTTTCACTTCTACAGCGTCCCACAGCAAGTTGCCAGTAGACCCTTTAACGCAAAGGCATCTGGTGATATCTTGCGTGGCTTTGTGTCGAGCTGCAGCTATCTTGAAGATGGTCCTCTGGCCCTCCCTTGTTTCCAGGTTATCGTACAAAGGAGACATCTTGCGATGTCTGGCTATAGCAACAGCTCGTTTTGCGGCAAACTTGGCAGATTGGTACGCGGTTTTGTCGTCAGGTGTATCAGATTGTTGCCATGCTCTGAATCTTTTCTTCTTCTCCAGAATCGCCTCCTGAACTGAGTCATCCCACCACCACGTCTCTTTATCGATGACGCGGCCTCCCTTGGAAGTTCCCAACACATGCTTCCCGACGCAAGTGATTTCCGCTTGGATCCGCGACTCCTTAATCTGCCTAAAAGATCGGCCCCTAAAAACGTGTAATGTAATATACCTACTAGCTTAACTACGATATAGTAAAGTTCACTTGTCGGACGCCAGACCGAGACCATCTTCTGCATCTCCTGAGGATGCATCGAAAGAGTGGTGTGTGTTACAGATCGATTCACGAAAGCTGGCACGGAATGTCTGAAATCAATGAGTTTCATAAATTTTCCGTACGACGGATATTTTTTGCGACGGGAAGGCGGGAAAATTAATTGCATGCAAAAAATACGCGAGTAGGTTTACCTAAAGGGTTGGCACTAATTGACAAGCACGTTTGCGGAATAGCAAAGTATAGTTAGTGTCAGTTGACACAAATAAATAGACTTTGCCTAAAAACTAAAACTGAAGTCACCTACTCATCGAAAGTCAGACTAATTCATTATACAGCGTGCCGCAGGGAAGTGTTTTAGGCCCTTTATTGTTTATTATTTATATAAACGACTTGCCGCAAGCTGTCGAACAACCCATGGTTCTTTTCGCTGACGATAGTACCATAATGTTTACTTGTAATGACCTAGAAACGTATAAGGACGAAATATGTCAGACTTTAGAAACAGTAATTAACTGGTTAGATAGCAATAACTTGAATATTAACTTGGAAAAAACCAAAATTATGACATTTAAACAAAGACGAAATTATGCATGTAATTTAAATATCTCATATAAGTCAAAATTTTTAGGAATAAGCGTAGATCATAACTTCATAAGTTGACATGGAGAAATCAAATTGACATTATATGTAAGAAACTACATCAATTTTCATTCGTATTATATAATTTGAGAAAGATTGTTAATGAAACGGTTGTTTTAACAGCCTATCAAGCCTGTGTAACATCGACGCTAAGGTATGGCATCATATTTTGGGCCAACTCAGTTGACAGAGAACTAGCATTCAGAGCACAGAAAAAATGTATCAAATCATTATGTGGAATTCAGACACCTGATTCATATAAGCCATATTTTATAGAGTTACGCATATTAACCCTACCATGTCTGTATATATTCGAAATTGTAATTTTTGTTAAAGCCAATCAGCAACACTGTTCCTAAGTTTCAAAAGTGTACGCCTCAGAAATGAAATAATCTCAAGACCTTCCAAAACAGCTTTATTTAGTAAAAGTGTTCTTGGAATGGCTCCAAAAATTTATAATAAAGTTCCGATCAACATTAGATGTATAGATAATATGAATGTTTTCAAAAGTAAGTTATTTCATTTTTTAGTAAACAAAGCATATCTATATATATATATATATATATATAAAAGAAGAAGCTGACTGACTGACTGACTGACTGACATATCAACGCACAGCCCAAACGGCTGGTCCTATAGACTTAAAATTTGGCACATAGGTTCCTTTTATGGTGGAGGCGAGCACTAAGGAAGGATTTTTCAAAATTCACCTCCTAAGGGGTTGAAACGGGGGTCCAAAGTTTGTATGGGGAAACAAGATTAGTTAGACTATTTTATCTGAAACTTCACAGGAGTATTCTTTAAGGTAAACGAGTAAACACGTGTTTTAGGTTTCTTGAGAATTTAACACCTGAAAGGGGTAAAAGGGGTGCAAAAGTGACAAAATCAACATGGGTAAGATTTTTAAGTAAGTAAGATTTTTATTTGTAAACATAGGTAATACAGTACAGTGGTGGTCATATTTTACGATGTCTCACTATGTTTTGCCAAATGGCGTACAACATTGAACTTAAAAACTAATGCGTTATATAATCATACAACCATCATGCAGAAATAAATTACAATTAAACAAAAGAAGAAAAATAAAAGTACATTACACATAATTACAATCCAATTTAAATCAAATAGTCATCTAGATAATCCGCAATAGAATAATAACATTTCTCGATTAACAGTTTCACTAATTCATGTTTAAAATGTGGCATTGGTAGCAGTTTGATTCTTGTTGGTAATTTATTATATATTTGACACCCTAAATAATACACGCTTTTGCGCATCAGAGCTGTTTGTGTTACCGGCACCTGTAAATCTCTGTTATCTCGGTGTCTTAAATTTCTCTCTGGTGCATTCCATTTATTAAAGCTAGAGTCGTTATTTTTAATAAACAGCGTTATTTCTAGTATGTAGAGGGAAGGCATTGTTAGTATACGTAGATCTTTGAAATGAGGTTCAACCGTGTCTCTTCGTTGGAGACCGCGCATTGCTCTGATACAAAGCTTTTGTGCTATAAATACATCTTCCCTAATTGCGGAATTTCCCCAAAAAATTATCCCGTAACGTAAGGGTAACGTAACGTTTCAGGTTTCTTGAGAATTTAACCCCTGAAAGGGGTAAAAGGGGTGCAAAAGTGAAAAAATCAACATGGGTATCGTTTATATGGTTTTTCGGGTCGCTGATCACGAAAAAAGCAACGATTTGAAGATCTAATGCTGCAATGTGGCGAATGTGGAAATTGTGGAATACCATCTCCCCTGTTGGTATGCGATGGGCTTGAAATGTCAACATATAAATTTGAGTGTAGTTTTTTATTAAAATAAAGTAAAGTAAAGTTAAATAAAATAAAATAAATAAAAATAAAATAAAATAAAATAAAATAAATTAAAATAAAATAAAATGAAATAAAATAAAATAAAATAAAATAATGAAATATATGATAATGGCATGAAATGAAATTAAAAACAATAAAAAAATCAATTAAAAAAAATTGAATAAGTTGAATCGTAACATTTTAAATTTACAAGGCTTTTTATGCTTATAGATACATGTGCATTATTAATTTTAATAACTTTTATAATACACATTAAAAAAAAAACATTTTCAATGTCCAGGGAAACACTCAACATTAGTTAATTTTTAGTTACTCGAATCACATTAATATTAATGCCGATAAGGATCAGTGCACATTAAAATTAATGCGCATTAATATTTTCTCATTAACCTTTCCAATGTTAAATTTTCTTTTCAATAATTTTTAATGTTCAATTACGACTAACATTCGGCTAACACGGCTATTATACAGGGTGTATATTTGATATTACATACTACATAATCAGTCAGTTCTTTTATATATATATATAGATATAAAAGAAGAAACTGACTGAATGACAGACTGACTGACTGACATATCAATGCACAGCCCAAACCGCTGGTCCTAGAGATCCCAAATTTAGCACGTAGGTTCCTTATAAAGTATACAGGTGCACTAAGAAAGGATTTTTCAAAATTTACTCCCTATGGGATTTGGGGGTCCAAAGTTTGTATGGGTAAACAAGATTAGTTGGACTATTCTATTTAAAACTTCACAGGAATTTTCCTAAAGATAAATGAGTAAAGACGTGTTTCAGGCTTTTTGAGAAATTAACTCCCAAAAGGGGGAAAAGGGGTAATATAGTAAAAAACCAACATGGGTATCGTTTTTATCGTTTATCGGGTCGCTGATTACGAAAACTGATTGTGAAATATCATCTCCCCTGTTGGGATGCGATGGGGCCGAAATCTAAAAATATCACTACGGGTGTCGTTATATGTTTATTTCTGTTTCTGAAGATTCCAAATTTAGCACTTAGGTTTCTTATATTTAAAGTGTAGGGGCACAAAGAAAGGAGTTTTCAAAATACATCTTCAAAGGGGGTGAAATGGGGGTACAAAGTTTGTATGGGGAAACAAATTAGTTGGACTATTCTATTTGGACCTTTACAGGAGTATTTACAAAGATAAATGAGTTAACACCTGTTTCAGGATTTTTAAGAAAACAACCTCTAAAAGGGGGAAACGGGTTGAAAAAGTAAAAAAACAACAGCATGGGTATCGTTTTCATGGTTTGTTGGGTAGCTGATTACGAAAACAACGTAGATTTTAAAATCCAACGTGGCAATTGTGAAATACCATCTCCCCTGTTGGGACGCGATGGGGTCGAAATCTAAAAATATCCCTACGGGTGTCGTTATATGTCTATTTCTGGTTCTAGAGATTCCAAATTTAGCACTTAGGTTCCTTATAAAGCGTAGGGGTGCCAAAGAAAGGAGTTTTCATCTCCAAAGGGGGTCAAATGGGGGTACAAAGTTTGTATGGGGAAACAAGATTAGTTCGATTATTTTATTTGAATCTTCACAGGAATTTTCCTAAAGAAAAAATGAGTAAAGACGTGTTTCAGGCTTTTTGAGAAATTAACCCCCAAAAGGGGGAAAAGGGATAATATAGTAAAAAAACAACATGGGTATCGTTTTTCTGGTTTATTGGGTCGCTGATTTCGAAAACAATAAAAATTTCAACATCCAACGAGGCGGAGACGTGAGATACAATCTTCCCTGATGAAATGGGTTGAAATCTCAAAATATCAATATGGGTGTCGTTTTTAGGTTTATTTCTGGTTCTATCTAGAGATTCCAAATTTGGTGCGTAGGTTTCTTATAAGGTGAAGGGGTGTACAAAGATAGGATTTTTCAAAGTAGGGGTAAAATGATGACTTTCATATCCAACTTAGCGCACGTGAAATAAATAAAAAAACCTCCTTTTTTGTATGCCGGTTGAAAATTACGTTTATTACGCGGGCGAAGCCGCGGGTTAAAGCTAGTTACACCATAAATGAGTTTTCAACTGACTGTAATTAATGGTAACTGTGCGTTGCATGTAGCTACAGTCCATTAAATGCAATAACAAATAATTTGTACGCTTTACGGCACAACACAGTGACACAACGCTAACATTTTAAGACCTGTACTTATGTATATACCTGTGTTGAACAAATAAATTATTTTGAATTTGAATTTTGAATTTTTGTCGTAATGGATGTTTGTTTATAAAATTACTCTTACACAAAGTTTCAAAATTGATTCAATTAAAATTAAGAGACGCACAAAGCAGAAAAAACACGTCAAAAATATGGGTCAGAATGACATTAGCGAAAAATTTTGTGATGATGATACAAATGACTGTTCTGTGTATGAATTTGACTCTTAATGCTTACGTCAGTAGTAAGCTCTTTTTCTCAAACATGCTACAAAAAGGCCGCATTTTATTCCTAAATAGAAGACGAGATCGAGAAGTGCCTCATTTTACTCCTAGGAGTAAAATAAATGTATGAAAATCCATTTTATTCCGCTGCGTTAAACTTTTAAAATGCTCAAAATTGCATACAACACGAAAGGGCCAAGGAACAAACACAATGAGCCAACCAAAACCGCTCATTGAAACAGTCGAGTAACAGAGTGCGCGCGCAATCACGCATGCGCGTAGTTACTTACTGTATTTGGTCTATGGTTAAAAATAATAGTACATTGTGCATCTAGGGTGGTAAGAAGGGCATTACTTACGAGGGTCTATTTCGGCGTCGGGCTTTAAATGACCCGAGTTAGTAATCCCCTTACTGCCCGTGGTACACAATGTTTTTCATCACATTTGCGAGGAAATAAATAAACTTTCTAGACAGGTAAAGAAACAATAATGATTAGCGGTAGTGTAGTATTTAGCACAGTCAACAGTACTCCGTAGTGTCTACGTGCTGCGAGCGCGTGGGGGGCAGGTCGCAGGTGCTCGGGGAGCTCCGGGCGGGCGGTAAAGTAGTATGAGAATCCTTTAAAACCATGGGAGTAATACAGCTCTTTAAGTCTAAGTATGCTAGCATATAATATCACCATTTACGAGCAGGTATGATGAAAAAATAAATACAAAAGGCGGGCAACTTAGTTTGTTACGGAAATTTTTACATTGCATTGTTGTGTTGTGTTGCGTAAAATTATATCGTTTAAATATGAGTTCGAGTGACGAAACTATAGAAATAGACTGCACCCACCTGATTTGAAAGCACATGCAAACATAGTGTTAAATAACTTGCTCCCTGCGAAGTCAAAAGAGAAATATAATAGGGTTTACGACCTATTTATGATTTTGAAGGCCAACAAAAATGCGACTACTATTTCGGAAAATACGACCAAAGTAAATTTTACTTTTCAATAAATTCAGTGTTTTTTGCTTACCTACTGTATAAGTTACCGATAGTAAATTTTTTCTACTTTTTCTTTATATTTTTATTTTATTTGCTCGCATGTTTGAAAAAAGCACTATATATACCTCAGCGGAAACACGAAAACTCGGACCTAATGCCAGGCCTCGGCAAGCCTCGGCCCGGCACTTTAGCACCTCGTCAGAAAATGCCTCTTTCCGTACCTCGGCAATAATGTAAACTTAATAGGCTGTTTGTTGGTACTTAACGAAACGTCACGTTCCAAACAAGACCATATGACGGCCTCCTAGCCTAGTTGGTAGTGCCGCTGCCTTCGAAGCAGGAGGTCCCGGGTTCGAATCCTGGTCAGGGCATTTATTTGTGTGTTTATCACGAATATTTGTTACTGAGTTATGGATGTTTTCTATGTATTTATATGTATCTATCTATTATATATATCGTCGTCTAGTACCCACAACACAAGCCCTTCTTGGGCTTACCGTGGGACTAGGTCGATTTGTGTAAGATTGTCCCACAAATATTTATTTATTTATTATTTATTTATTTATTTATTATATGAAAACGTGCTTTGACGGCGTAATTTTTTTTTATTTATGTGTCAGTTATTTTTTTCTATATCTATGATTGACAATAACAATACTTATATGTGCTATAGTAGCACAACTTACGCTGTTGCCTGTGCGCATGAGAACGTAACATAATGCTAGCCCGCCGGGTCCGATAATTGAAATAATAATTAACCTACTCCTCGTTTTTAGGGTTCCGTAGTCAGAACCGATGCGTTGGCATTTTTGCCAAATATGAATATAATTAAAATAATATAATATTTTCAAAAATAATCGCTCTGAAAGTCTGAAAAAGTGTGCCCCCCTCCCTCTAACTTTTACACGGTAGGTCCAAAAAAAATTTAAAAATCATGAAGATTTATTAGACAAACTCACCACGAAAATTATTTTGAACATATTTGGTCAAACCGTTTTTGAGTTTTTACCAAAAAACTATTTATTACAAAAGGACGTAAGTGCCTTTATAAAATTAAGGCAGTTACGTCTTTTTACTTGCACATTTTCAGGATCGGTCACGGTAACAAAGTGGTAAAATTAAAAGTGGTTAAGTTTAATTTTTTTTAGCGTACCTACCTCCCGTACACGTAAAGTGGGGGGGGGGGGGGTGATTTTTTTTTCCAACCCTAGAGTGTGACATAATTGAAAAGGTATTTGAAAAAATAATGAGCGTTTTCTGGAACCAGTTTTTGATAAAGTTAATATTTTCGGAAATAATCGCTTCAGTAGTTTAAAAATTGTGTATCTTCCCTAACTTTTGAACCCTACTTAACCCTCTAACTTTTGAACCCTAACCCTCTAACTTTTGAACTATGAGTTCAAAAAATATGAAAAAAATTACAAAAGTAGAACTTAATAAGAACTTTATTGAAAAATTATTTTGAACTTGATTGGTTGAACGGTTTTTGAAAAATTATACTTACTTACGAAAATTTCTGAATTAAAATTGTTATTTAACCGTAGCTGTAACTCTTGGCCGGTTTTTGTGATTGAAAATCGTGAGGTTGCTGTCGTGTGATTTTTAGGAAAACAATTAAAAACCTGGCATATTTGTCTCTTATTTTCTTTGACATAAAGTACCTAAACAATGGAAATAAGTAATCTCATTTTAATATTTTCTTGAAATAATTGATGAGGACGTAGGCACCGAAATCGACGGTTATTTCTTTAATCTAATCACGATTGTAGGTACTTTAAGTGCTGATGCTGATCTGGCCTTTTGTTTCAGCTGATTCGTCGAGGACCTCACGGGAGCCCGATTCGAAGGCGTCGCTGGAGCCCGCACTGCGCTGCCCCTGCGGCAGGCGAGGCGCGGGCGACCAACCACTTATCACCTGCCAGTGAGTACCTATACTGCTTGTAAAAAAGCAAACCTTGATATTCAGATATCTAATACATAAGTGTTAACCGCTAACTGTTATTATGCTACTATTTGTGAGGACCTGTAATTGGCTTTATGTCATTTATTCCTATTACTACTATGTTTTCTGTAAGCTGTTGGTACTCCTTATAATAAATAATAAAATAATAATAATAATTACATAATCGCATTGAGCTTGAAGCTACGTAGGTAATTCAATATTAATATTTGTATTTTGTAGGTACTGCCACACGGCGCAGCACGCGGCGTGCTTCGGGCTCTTTGCGCCCGCGGCCCAGCACTGCTGCGCGGCCTGCGCCGAGGCCGAGCCCGCCCGCCCGGCCACCTGTCGGCTGCTGCTCGGGCTAGCGAGACGCAAGAAGGAGGTATACTATCCTAGCCCCAAGGTTGAACCACACGCAGCATCACAGCACTGCTGCGCGGCCTGCGCCGAGGCCGAGCCCGCCCGCCCGGCCACCTGTCGGCTGCTGCTCGGGCTAGCGAGACGCAAGAAGGAGGTATACTATCCTAGCCCCAAGGTTGAACCACACGCAGCATCACAGCACTGCTGCGCGGCCTGCGCCGAGGCCGAGCCCGCCCGCCCGGCCACCTGTCGGCTGCTGCTCGGGCTAGCGAGACGCAAGAAGGAGGTATACTATCCTAGCCCCAAGGTTGAACCACACGCAGCATCACAGCACTGCTGCGCGGCCTGCGCCGAGGCCGAGCCCGCCCGCCCGGCCACCTGTCGGCTGCTGCTCGGGCTAGCGAGACGCAAGAAGGAGGTATACTATCCTAGCCCCAAGGTTGAACCACACGCAGCATCACAGCACTGCTGCGCGGCCTGCGCCGAGGCCGAGCCCGCCCGCCCGGCCACCTGTCGGCTGCTGCTCGGGCTAGCGAGACGCAAGAAGGAGGTATACTATCCTAGCCCCAAGGTTGAACCACACGCAGCATCACAGCACTGCTGCGCGGCCTGCGCCGAGGCCGAGCCCGCCCGCCCGGCCACCTGTCGGCTGCTGCTCGGGCTAGCGAGACGCAAGAAGGAGGTATACTATCCTAGCCCCAAGGTTGAACCACACGCAGCATCACAGCACTGCTGCGCGGCCTGCGCCGAGGCCGAGCCCGCCCGCCCGGCCACCTGTCGGCTGCTGCTCGGGCTAGCGAGACGCAAGAAGGAGGTATACTATCCTAGCCCCAAGGTTGAACCACACGCAGCATCACAGCACTGCTGCGCGGCCTGCGCCGAGGCCGAGCCCGCCCGCCCGGCCACCTGTCGGCTGCTGCTCGGGCTAGCGAGACGCAAGAAGGAGGTATACTATCCTAGCCCAAGGTTGAACCACACGCAGCATCACAGCACTGCTACAACAGGCGCATTGTGACTTCTTAATAGCTGGCCGAACTGACAGTGGTAGGACTGGCAGAGTTTTTATAAAACTCTTTTTTCGTCCACTTGTCCATCGTGGTCGAGCAGTTCTTACAACTCCGAGTTACCAGCTAAATACGGTTTAGGTACGTATTTTCATTTCATCGACAAGTCATTTCGTCGAAGAATGGATACTAGTAAATTTCAATCAGAGACTTTTAATTGGCATTTGAGTTATTTTGTAGAGAGTTTTGTACATGTAAGTATTTATATGCACACAAGCCCGAAGAAATTCAAAGTGTACCTAAGTATGTGAACTCTACATATCGCTTGGATCTTGTGCCCGAGAGTAGGCCTGTGCCCAGCAGTGAGAGATGACATGACATGTATAAGCTGCAGTGGTGCATATAATATATTTCAGCTTCTAATTTCTTCCAGTGCCTCTGCATCTTCCGGCGTACGCTGGTGATGTGCCTACCCCTGTCCTCCATCTCCGGCGAAGAAATGATGGCCAAGTTCGAGCTGACCGCTGCCAGTACCAGCAAGATGATCCGCGTGATGCAGTCGCACTACGTCCTGCCCAACGCCGATTGCAATGAGTGAGATCATAGACCAACATTTTTGTATTTTAAATAACTTTTCTCCAATATGCTCGGAAATGTTCACATTAATGTAGCAAAATTGGTACGAAAAGAACCTCCTTATGTACCGACTCAAATTAAAAAAAAATCGAATTCATTATTTTACGGTTTTAGCGGCCAGGAAGTTGTACTAAAATCCATTACTGTATTGTTTTTTACTTTTTAAATAAATATTTGGACTATCAATATTGCAAACAGCCAAATATACTTTAGCCGCGACGAAACGGTCTGCACAGACGAGACAATCTGATTGACATCAAATTATCAATCTGATCATATCGTGCTTAAAAATGCCCCGCCTGGGCTGGCTTTGTAGTAGTGTAGTAGTTCTAGAGAGAAGGAGATCAAATGCTTGGTTGTCTCGTTCTATCGCGAGTTGCATACGGCTCACTGTGCAAGGTCGTGTAGATACGGCTTAATAAAACTAAAGACATTTCAACTTTTTTCATGAACACAACCGTGCATTAAAAGAAAGTTTAGGCGGGAACCTTATTCCTTTCAAATCTTATGCAAGAATACATTTTATTTCCTTTCATGTTTGGAGAAAAGCACTATATATGCCTCGGACGGAAATAGAATTTCGTGGATTCGTATGTAATTTGTCGGACTCAGCTTCGCTTCGTCCGACAAAAAATACTCGTCCACGAAATTCGGTTTCCCGGCCTCTGCAATAATGTACTATTAAATTTGATTTGAAGTAGATAAGAGAAAAAAATACTGTTCTTCACTCACCCTTTATTGTTAAGTAAGTCGACTTGAAAATTTAACAAGCTCTTATTTGTTCATAAACCACAAAACCACTACAACCTTGTTCACATATTTTTCAGTTTGAAAATTCCTAGAAGCATAAACCCATTAAGACTTAAGTTGGCCTGCAAAAAATTCTTCCGAATGGACGACCACAACATTGGCGATCGTATGATGACCGAGACCGAGACGAACACATCGGACCCTGTACGGATAATGGTTAACAACACTTCCAATCTCGGGAATATCGCAGAAAAGCCTGATTCTGATGCGGCTGGGTGGTGTGGTTGGGTATCCTCGCAGGAGAACGGAAGAGAATTGGACCTTCCTGGCAACATCAAAGAGGACTTGCCACTCAGTGGCTCGCATAACCCACTGAGTGTAATCGACAATCCGATGAATGTCACCCACGGCCCGCTAAGTGGCACCCACGTCACTGACGCTATCGCGACCGGCAGGGGGAAAAAGTTGAAGCGGAGGAAGGACAAGGATGATGACTGGAAGCCCAGTAAGCTGCCGAAATTAAGTTCTGGCCTTAAGAATAAGAAGAAAATCTAGATTTGTTTAAATTACAAAATATGTATTGACTTCATTAAATAGGTAGGTACTGTAAAACACTCCCTAGGGCACATAGTTCAAGGGTCTTCAACTCGCGGTCCGTGGAGGTATGCGACCCGCCGACAGCCTTTTTTTGTCAGTGTTTTATACCTACTTTGTAAAATATTGTTTCAAGCATGATGCGACCTGCTAGGCGAAATAATGCCAAGATTACCTAGTCAAGAAGTTAGAAAAGGTTGAAGACCCCTGATCTAGTTCACTCGCCGAAGCCACTTCACAAAACATTATTTTTCAGTCCTCCGGCCGGTAAGCGCCACTTTACGGAAAACTAAACTGCCGCCTGCCGGCTCCGTCGGGCTGAAAAATAGTATACAAACCTCGGCCGGTAAATGGGAAAGCCTCGGATCACATGTTAGTCGACCTCGGCTTCGCCTCGGCCGACAATTACATGTAATCCGAGGCATTTCCCACTTAAACGGCCTTGGTATGTAATGTACTATAATTAAATGCCTCTAAAGTAAATTATACCTACTTTCGTTACCTACGTTCTCTTTATCTATGCTTTCGTTTGCCTATAGCCTTATTTTCCGATGGATTGCGAAAATCTTGCTTACCTAAACTTGGGAAAGTATTTCGATTGTAAAAATGTTATAGTTATAGGTATTTCAATCTCAGTGTTTTCTGCTACGGATCATATTTGAATTGAATATTAAATTTCTGGAACTCTCGCGACCTACATACATTTTCATAAATTATGTAGGTAGTTAATGTTAATTGTGTCGCTAAACTTAAAACTCTGGTACTTAATTACATCCATCGACCCTCTTAGCAAATATGTACCTTATTCTTTTTTTAATACCAAAATCGCATAATCTGACTTATCTGACACATGGATTTATTTACCTGAGTTAGAAGTTAATTAAGAGACTATTATAATTAATATTAATTACCTACATAGCTTATGTAACAATTATTCTTCATTCATCAAATCTTCATGAATTGTTTTTAGCCAATGTTTTGGTAAATTATATAAGTTAAATATACCTTAGTAACTAATTGGTTGGATTAATGTTACCTACATTTATTTAATATATCTGTAAGTACCTACTTGATCATTTTTGCTGCGAATATAAGTTATAGCGAGGCCTATAGGTTTTTACTTGAGATATTTTATTATTTTAATATTTTATTACAATAAGTACATCTGGTGATTAATTAAATACAAATTTATGCTGTATCTTAATTTAAGTGCTCATCTCGTTATCTAATTATAACTATTTAGTTATAAATATATTGATATATAGTTCGTTTTCACATGATTAATACTTTTCTACGTAATTAAATTAAATGATGATACTTCATATTAACGAAAAGCTTTTTTAATCAATGTAATGCAAACCAAAATATATGATAGCCAGACCCCGTTATCAGCGGTGAAAACTCATTGAAACCAAGGGTTGGCAAAACTACCTATCCTAAAAACGTAACCATAAATCGTAAAATTCAAGTAAGGTCATTCAACGCGTACAATTTCAAATGAGTATATACATCATTTTCTTAATCTTATTTTATTACAGTAGGCACAGAATAAATAATAGTAAAAGTACAGAAGACCCTCTGTTTTGATGTTCACGAATGCCGCCTTTTTACGTGCCTATTAATTATTATTAGCACGGACCGCACGCGAGCCGCGCTGTCATTGAGTTATATTGCCCGGCGCGAAGGTCGATATTACTCCGCACCTCGCCGAAGATAGGGTTGTCATTTTTTTGAACGACGTCGGTGGCAAACAAGCATACGGTCCGCCTCGGCGACAATAAGATATTTCAATGTACATATCACCTACGCATCTTGTACCTACCCTTGATCCAATAATATAGACACACAGAATACGCGAATTATAAATAGTAAATAGCACGCGTGGTATATCTACATGCATAAATTATTACACTTAGCAGCTACTTAGGTAAATAACACCGAAAACATAACAGGCGTGTGACCGCAAACCGTAACGAAGATCGTAAAGTCTATCTCCATCTCTGTCACACTTACTATTCGAGTGACAGAGACGGAGATAGACTTTACGATCTTCGTTACGGCACAGAATACATATTAGTACAAGTACAAAAATCCCTCTCCAACAACTCGTTTAAAGAAATAACGACTCATGTTACGATAATACTAAGTTAAAATTCCGACCGCGCAACGCTGAATGCCTACAATTATATTCACGTAAAGTGCGCTCTCTTTCTATCGCGTAACTCGTTCCTTTTACGATGATATCAATGTTGTCTTCTTTTAATATAATCTTAATACTTAGTTACTACCTTTTTATATTGCTCTACTTTAGCTCGAATAAACCTAAGATATGTCTAAGTGGTATGTAGGTTTAATTCTAATAAATTTGCGTGCAACTAGTTAGGCATAGGTACTTACTTAGATAGGTACCTTAATTGAAACAGGCCTGATGAACCTACCCAAAGGCCTTGAATAATTCCGCCCTTTAGTTATTTTAATATAAATAAAATTCTGTGACGGCGGTCGAATCAGTACGTAGGTATGCGACGAACAACTCTCGCGCGTGCGTCACCGCTCGCCCGTGAGTCCCTACTGATTTTGCCCCTAGCAAGGGGTACTTACAGTTCGATACCTACACGCGCGAGTGGGACAGGCCTGCAGTAGGCGAAATTGGGAAACAGAGGCGAAATAAGGATATATGAGGGTTTTTATATTTAAAATTTAAACTGCTTTTGTTTCACTACATTTAACTACAAATATATTACTTGTCATGTGTTTTGCATAGATTACAATTTTATTTTATTTTTTATTTTATTTTATTTATTTTACAAGTATACATCTGTAACTTACAGCTAACATGCCAAAGCGTTACAAATATTAATTATACCTATATACTAAAATTACAATACTTAAAATCTAAGGTAGACATGACATTTTAACACATTTAGGATGTTTCAATGAATTTCTTACATTTTTGAATGAGGAATTCCCATGTAGAATGAAATAGATCACATTCCGGGTGTACGTTAAGTACGGAGTTGAGCAGAGAGAGCGCGGTCGGGAGCGGCGCGTGCTGCTGCAGCGCGGTGCGTGCGTGCGGGCGCGCCAGGAGAGGCGCTGACCGCAGGCGGGATAGCGCGTTCGGCGCGTATAATCGAACCACTTCTTCCACCAGACCCGTGCACTCTATTTTGTACAATGTACACAGGCGAAGTTATGTACAACAGGCGAATTAAGGATTTCAGACTTCATGTAATTTTGGCAACCCTCGTTTCAATAAATTTTCACCACTGATAACGGGGTCTGATGATAGCACTATATTGTACGAAACCGTATGATCTCAACGCACTGGCTTGCGGCCGATCGTAAACTGCTCCGGTAGTCATGTGGCAGGGGCAGGCCACACGGCTTGGGGACTCTGTGCCCTCTGTGGGTCGATCGCATACCCCTTCAGCCAGCCACATCACGGCTTACCAAACGCTAGTGCGCTGTAGCTCTACACATATATCTGGGTATAGGTATCTAACAATCCTTTTTTGGGGTTATCCACAGTCTGATAAAAAAATATGAGGCATTTTAGCGATTGCAATTCAGGCTATTGCCAGCTGATGTCACGAATAGTCTAATTTGACTTCCGTTCAAAAGGTGGAGCGGTGGTCGCTGCGATTCGCAGCTGCTCGCAGCCTGCGAATACAATTGGGACACGCTGCGTTAGCGCCACGAAATTGCCAGAATTTTGGCGAAAGGCGATGTTCAATAGATTTCATTGGTTATCTGGGTTTAATCTTCCATGGCATGAACACAGTTTCATGAACACGTTTGTGACCCACTACTAGCCATCTCATAGTCTCCGAAGTTGGTAAACACGCGCCCCCAGTTTGCGGGGTCCCCTCGAAGGTCGTCCTCCTTATTACTCGGGGGCACGACCGTATCATTCATCAAGCGAAGTTTTATTAGAAGCCTTTCCACGATTTCTGGGTTTCTGCAAAAACAACATGGAATTAGAAATATACATAAAATTGATTACACTTATTTACACCTTTATTTCATTTTTTCACATTGGACCAAAAGCTGGGCTCTAGCTGCCTTAAGAGTGACGCCTTTCGCGAAGGGCTTGTCCAACTCCAAAGGCTGAAAAAAATTGTACGGTATAAAATAAGGCTGCGGTATTGTTCAAAGTATGTTGTAAGTGCCTCTATGTTGTAAGTGCCTAATAATGTCTGTTGGTATCAAATGTTAAAGTTCTAGATGACCGGAACTCATGTAGCATTTGATACGAATATTTACCTGTGGCTTTTCAGTGAAGGATAACATCGTGAGGAAACCTGCATAACATCCGCGAATAAATTCAAAGATGTAAGTATGAGAAGTTTTAATCAACCTATGACGTCTTAGCGCGATTCAGTTTAGGTTCAGTTTAGGCTCAGTGGAGGCCTGTGCACAGCAGTAGGATGTATATAGGCTGTGGTGGTTGGTATCTTACTCGCTGGCCAGGTTGACCCGTTCACACGGATCGCTGACAATGTTGAAGAGGCAAGGATTTTGTAAGCCGCGTGGCTTACACGGCACCTCCGGCACGCTGTTACATTTCAGGGTGGCAGCTTCCCTAGAAATAAATCAAAAATTGGGTTCGGATAAAGAAAAGTCAGGCATTGGGGCATCGCTACATTGGGCATGGGTTAGCACCAGTAGATCTTAGAGACAGCCATTTCAAAATACCTAACTCAATAGCTGTCTAATAGATAGTGACGACACTGACGACGCTTCCCTTCAATATTTAGTCTTGGTCTACGTATCCTATCCTATGGGTATGTCTATTAGTCTAGAGATAAAGATAAGTCTATCGATTAAGTAGTTTCCTACGTAACCCGGCTTTCTACCTCAGCGGCTTGAGGCCCATGGTGATCTCTTCCAATTTATGATCCTAAAGCAGTTGTACGTATAACTTTTACTTGCCTGAGTAGGTAGGCTTTTTCTTTCGTCGGCATGAGGCCCATGTTGCTAAGGATGCGGCCAACGTTGCCCGCGTACACCGCGTCCATGGTGTATGAGCCGTTCCGGCCGTCCGGCCCGTACCACGAATCCCACGCGTTGTTGTATGGCGATCCTGGAGCAGTTATAAAAAATCGCAAATAAGTACCTACTAAGTACAGATGTAGTGCATAATGTTTTGCCCTCGTATTTTCTCGGAAACGCTCGTATTCGCCATCGTACGTGTCATGCTATTTCAGTCAGTGTCAGTACTAAAAATACCGAGGTCGATTGAAGTAGCATGACAAATACGAGCGTTTCCGAGAAAATACCTGAATATACGAGTATCTACGCTACATCTGTAGCGTGTATTCCTACCTACACAATTTGGCATTAGGAAAAATACCAAAGTGAACTCAAAAGACACTAATTTAGAGTACCTCGAAAGGGAACCATTATAGGATCATCTTGTTGTGATGTTGTCCCTCCGTCTCTCTGTTTCTCTGTCTGTCTGTCAATACCCTTTATTATTTATTGAAGATTGCTTGATTCTGGATATCTGGATTCGCATCCTTTTATCGAACGAATATACGGGTACTCATAATGATTAAGACCACCGAACAGAGATTGTTTTGTGATTAAGACTAAGTCCCGCGGTTAATAAAATATAAGTTCTACTTACCTATAACTAATTTCCAATTGTCCACAGTAATGGCGTGGTGTCCATCCACGTCATCTATGTTGTGGAGCACGGATGTCCGCTTAGACGGCTGGTCCTTGGACATCTCGTCCCATAAATCTAGCCCGTCAATGTTTTTCAACTGGCTGGAATACAATAATACAATCAAAATAAATTGATAACAGTATGCCTGAAGTATAGTTCGAAATGAGTGCCTTTTGAAGTTGAACTCTCTTATTTTCATTCAGATGACGTGGAAAGTAGGTACCTACACTTAAAAACTTATCGTCAATTCTAAAAAGGTTACGGTTCCGAAGACGAGGAAAGTAGGTACAATTAAACTTATCGCCAATTCGAAAAAGTCGCATCCTTTCTCGTTACAGAACGTTGTACCTGGCATCTCTGCCGGCCGCGCTGACGAGGGACGGCAGCCAGTCGGTGACGTGCAGTAGCTGGCGGGCAAACGCGCCTGCAGCAGCGGGCCCCAGCAGCAGGGCGCCCTGCACGCCGCCTCCTGTATGTACCCTGGGATACATGTTGTTGTACCTAGCATCTCCGCCGGCCGCGCTGACGAGGGACGGCAGCCAGTCGGTGACGTGCAGTAGCTGGCGGGCCAATGCACCTGCAGCAGCGGGCCCCAGCAGCACGGCGCCCTGCACGCCGCCTCCTGTACCCTGGGATACCTGTTGTTGTACCTAGCATCTCCGCCGGCCGCGCTGACGAGGGACGGCAGCCAGTCGGTGACGTGCAGCAGCTGGCGAGCCACGCGGGCGCGCGCCTGTAACAGCGGGCTCCACAGCAACCCGGCGCCCCGCACGCCGCCTTCCCATAGTGTGGCTTTCACCTGCAAATAAAAGATTTCATAAAACATAGTTCCCTACTGTGCATGGTTCATCAATCTCATCATAAAATATGGTATTTAGGTGAATCTTCGAATTTAACCGCACGCATTTACCCAACTCCAATAACACAGCTGAAAATGTTGAAATCATTATCTGTACTCACCCCTCGTAGAGGGTAGTTGGAGGCCGCGTTGTCATTGAAACCGGCTGCAGGGCCGCCGTTGTCGGTGGTGAACACGATGATGGCGTCGTCCAACAGGCCCGCACTGTGCAGAGTTTCCACCACCTTGCCTACGGACTTATCCAGCTCCGATAAAACAGCTGAAATCAATCGAAGCTTTGTAGTTTTATCCTTTAACTCTTTGAATTTTGCTGTCAAACACCTTTTGTTCAAAGATGCCCTATTGTTCAAAGATGCAAAGATTGAAGCGCTAAAGTACATTATCAGGGGGCACTGACATACACACACAATGCCATACCTGGTCTTCAATATCAGGTCCACTCCAGCGAAATGACGGCTTTAGAATGTGTGTAAGGGCATTTTCAACAAAAGTGTACCATTTCTTTTTTTTTGCAAATATAGGAAGTTTTGGGTTTTTAAATTAACCAGAATCACGAGTACTATTGATTTAAAATAATTTTTAAGAAAAAAAAACCGACTTCATTTGGTTCCCGGTAAAAGTGAAATTTTGAATTTGTTTGAGTTAGCCAGTTTACTTCACAAATATCCAATACACCGCACGTGTACGATCGAAAATTGAGGAGATTTCTTAATGTCCCAGGGCTTCCATCATTACATGTGAAGTATAATCAAACGGAACTCCCTTGTAGACCTTTAAAACAAACAAAATAATGTGTTAAATTGGATGACAGACTGTAAATTATCGAGCAGTTTTATTATGCCATCCCTGATTATCAACATCCAGCAAAATGATGGCCACAGTAAGAAAATGCGTAAGCTAATTATGAACACCCTCTAATCACAATGATGATGATGTGCCGTTCAAATTTGAGGAGTTCTCTGAATTCTTCAAGAAACCCATCATCAGAATAGAAATCAAATCAAAAACATGAATGTCACAACTAGGATAATAAGGTTCTAGGTTTATCGACCAGTTCCACTTTGCCATCCCTGGTCTTCATCATCAGGTCCACTTCATCAAAATGTTGGCTCCCCCAAAACAATGTTTTAGTTACTTAAGGAAACCCTCAAATCAGAATGCATGTGCCGTTAAAATTTGAGGAGTTCTCTCAATCCCTCACGAATTCCATCATCAAAATAGTATAATCAAATAGGACTATCTTGAAGGTATTTCCTTACAAAGAAAAGATGAATGTCTCAAATCGGATGATAGAGCTGGGAATTACCAAGCAGTTCCACTTTGCCATCCCTGGTCTTCATCATCAGGTTCACTCCACCAAATTGAAGATGTTCGTAAAGAAATGCTCGAGTGTCTTAAGAAACTACCCAAATCATCATGCATGTGCCTTTCAAATTTGAGGAGTTCCCTCAGTTCCTCATGGATCCCATCATCAGAAATTGATTTTGAAAGAAATGGAACTAATCTGGAACCATCTATTTTCATAAAAAAATAATATTTTTTTTATCGGATGATAGTCCTGGGAATTACCAAGCAGTTCCACTTTGCCATCCCTGGTCTTCATTATCAGGTCCACTCCTCCAAATTGATGATGTTCGTAAAAAAATGCTCGAGTGTCTTAAGAAACTACCCAAATCATCATGCATGTGCCTTTCAAATTTGAGGAGTTCCCTCAGTTCCTCATGGATCCCATCATCAGAAATTGATTTGGAAAAAAACGGAACAAATCTGGAACCATCTATTTTCAGACAAAAAAATATTTTTTTAAATCGGATGATAGTCCTGGGAATTACTAAGCAGTTCCACTTTGCCATCCCTGGTCTTCATTATCAGATCCACTCCACCAAATTTATGATTTTCGTAAAGAAATGCTCAAGTTTCTTAAGAAATCACCCAAATCAGCATGCATGTGCCTTTCAAATTTGAGGAGTTCCCTCAGTTCCTAATGGATCCCATCATCAGAAATAGATTTTGAAAAAAACGGGACCAACCTGGAATCATCTACTTTAAGAAACCAAAAAAAAAATTCAAATCGGTTCAGTAATGACGGAGTTCTGAGGTAACATCGATAAAAAAAATAAAAAAATAATAATAATAATATATATTACGCCTCTGGCTTGCCTTAACCGGCCGTCCAGAGTGGGGTCGCGAGAGCTGTGTTCTCGAGGGTAGATGTGGAAACCTAAGTGGCGAGTTGGCTATATGTTTAAAGTCCAGTGACACCTCTCTACCCCCAGCCCTCATACCGGTGTTGCCCTCGAGCCATCTTAGATGTCGCTTTTTGTGGGGGCCCATCTTATGTGGGCGAGTCACCGTCTGCCGGAAATAAAATTGATTACCGTTTTGTTAGGCAGACGTCCGATTTTATTCTCCATAACCCAGTATTTAGTCCACCGCTTTCACCTAATAGTCCAGCATATTTTAGATTCCATTAAATCTCAATAGTCTATACACCCTGGCGGGTGCTGCCTCTGCGTGCGTCCCATGACTCGGGCAAGTGCAACATCCGCTCGGTGTACCCCTTACATTTCATTAAATTGTCGAAAGGGCCTCTGCGTGTTGGCTTCGGCTCCGCGCACGCCTCCCAAAGGTCCGGAACACCATTGTTCCGTGATGGGAAAGACATACAAAATAATAATAATAAAAATTCAGACGAATTGAGAACCTCCTCCTTTAGAAATATTGAAGTCGGTTGAAAAGAAAAAGAGTGTCCCTTTTTTTTGTCAGTTTCGTAACGCATTTTTTTATACATTTTGTATGGGCCGAAACTTGCATTTTTTTTGTATGGAAAATCGAGGACCCATTTTATTTAAAATGGTGAACTTGTTTCTGAAAATGCCCGTAAATGCCCAAGTTAATTATGAAAACCTTTTAACCACAATGCACGTCCCGTTAAAATTCAAGAATTCCCTGAATTTCTTAAATAGGAAACCCTCAAATCATATTCATGATGCATATGCCGTTCAAATTTGAGGAGTTCTCTCAATTTCTCATGAATTCTATTGTAGGTGTACATCATCATTCATCATCATCATCATTTATTATTTAATATTACCGATTGACCGACTCACGTGCAACAAGAAACACAGATGGTGATTGATTCTCGTGTATAGACAAGAAACAGAGATATTGATTGACGTGTGCGTTGCCACTTAAAAGGGCAGTTTTGATTGTCCTGACAAGGAAAGTTTATCAACGTGAAGTGCAGCATCATCGTCGCAGTGATCTTCGTCTTCAACAACGGCAGCAGCCAGACGCAGCGGATCGAGGACGACGGCGCAGCGGCGACACGATGTTTACTCCACGGCGGACGCACGGCGAAAGGACGGGCAGTCGACACTTCTTCCAATACCCCCTTCTGGGGCATGGGACGCCTTTCCTCCCTTTTCGGGGCCTTGGCGGTTTCAAATCGCCGCCCGTAACGACGGGCGGGGCTTTGCTTCGTCCTCTTATTGAGGCTCTTTGGCGGCTGTGCTGGTGGCTGGGCCATCAGCTAATTTTCTATTTGCTCATTCCCTTGTGGAGCGAGCGCGGGTCCGTCCAACTTCATTCTTTGGTGGTGAAGTTGGCAAAGGCGGCTTGCAGCTCCTGGACCGCTGTGGCGCGCTTCGTCACCACTGCGGCCAGCTCGGCGATGGTCTGAGGTGGCGGTGTGGAGTTTGCGTTCTCTGTTGCAGTTTTTGTGGGTGCTGCGGCTGAGGCTTTCTTCTTCTTCTTCGTCTTCCTCTTCTCTTTGGGTGGCTGCGGGCTGCTTCTCGTGCTCGCTCCTGGTTGCCGGACTCCTTTATCGGCCTCGTTCTGCGAGCCCCCCGTTGTGAGGGGGGGTTGGCCGGCGTCATCAGGGTTGATGGTGCCGACTCGTCCACCGTGGGTTGGGCGAACGAGGCGCGGGTTTGGGGGCTCGAGCGGGTCGGAGCCGAGAAGGCGGCTCTTCCGGCCTTCTTGTTCCGGATTTCCTTCCGGAACACATGACAGCTCCTGAAGTTGGCGGGATGGGGCCCTCCGCAGTTTTTGCAGGTGGCCTTCTCGTGTCGCGGTCTCGGACACTGGTTCGCCTCGTGCGGTCCCGCGCAGCGGACGCACGCCAGTGGTCTGTGGCATCCGTGGGAGGAGTGGCGGAAGCCCTGGCAGCGGTGACATTGCGCCGGGTCCTTCTTCCCTCGCCATGCCTCCACCTTCACTCCCCTCATATGGAGTATCTCGGTGACCCCGTAGATGTTCGCAAAGTCTCGGGCGGTCCCCGCGATCTGCACAAAGTATATGCAGCCCGGGCGACCGGCTCTTGCGCTGATCTGCTTTACGTAGTCTACGGGGTATCGTTTTGTCTTCAGGTCCTCCTGGATGGCGTCTGGGGGAGTGTCGGTTGGGAGGCCTCTGATAAAACTAAACTTCTTCTCCTCGTTAAGCCCGTATACGTGGTATACGGGCTTTGCGGCTTTTCTTTTCTCCTCCTCGGTGGCTGCTGGGTTTGTGGCGACCTTGGTCGCCTCTTCCTCGAGATGTCTGAGGTGTCGGACGATCAGACGGTATTCGTCCTCGGTCTCGGGCGTGAAGATGACCCCTTTCCCCATGGGTTTGGTGAAGGGGGTCGTGCCCAGTTTTTCGGTGATGGCGGCGAGTACCGAAGGCTAGTCCGGCAGGAACTCTGCAACAATCGGCGGGTACTTTTGTTGTCTGATGGGCTTCGTAGTCTGGATAGTGGTTGCTGGGTTGCCATCTGCGCCCGAAGGGAGGGCTGTGGCCTGTGCGTAGGAGTTTGTCGCGCTCGTGGGCTGCGCGGGCGCGGGTGCGGATCGCGCAGATTCGGTCGCGGGCGCGGACATAAGTCGCGCTGTCGCGGGCGCGGGCACTGGCGGGTGCCACGCGGGTGCGGGCTGCGATGCGGATCGCGCGGGCGTATACGCGGGCGCAAACGCGGCGGGGGCGTCGCGGCGGCGCAGCCTTGGGTCGGTGGGCGGCGAGATATTCGTGCAGGCTCGTTTTATGGTGTCCCGCACGGCTTCTGGGCTGGTGGACGGCTTTCTTTTTGATGGCAGCGGGCTCCTCTGGCAGAGGGTTGGGAGTGACTCCATGTAGTCGAGGTAGGCGTAGTCCGCTGGTGTCAACTCCACGGGTTGCCCCTGCGAGTACGCCATGACCCGGCTGAATTGCTCCATCACTTCTATCGAGCCCGGTGGCATTACACCTTCCTCTATCAGGCGTGCGATTTCGATCTTAGCAAGATCGAAGGCCTCGTCCGATAGGGGGCTTCTGTGCCATCGGGAGTCGACGGGTTGGCCGTGATGGTGTTTTTGAGGCGTTCTTGTGCTACTTGTGCTTCTTCTTGTGTTTTGAGCTCCCTTTCTGCGAGTGTCGAGGCGTAGTACTCGTCAGCGCACTGAAAGGCCAGCCTGATGCGCTCTGCGCGGGCTTCGTGTCCCATGGCTGCGAAGTCCGCTTTCGCGAGGCTCGCAGCGGTGGTGGGTAGTTGCGGGTGCGCATTTCTGTGCGTACCCTCAATTTCGGAGCGATCCGAAACGATGCTTTTTTCCGTCGGTAGTAGATTGTTCGCAGATCCCTTCCGCTCGTGAGTGGGGCGGGGCTTCAGCGGCTTCGGCGAATGGCTGTTCATTTCTGTTTCTATAACAGTCCGCGACGCATCACGCCTCCGACCGTTGTCCTTGCCGCGAAATTTCGCCCGGTGGAACCGTGTTAGCGGAGCCGGGCTAGATTTAGCGGCTCGGGCGGTCGAAACGACGTGGTATCTCGGCTCTGCGGTGGTGTTCCCCTCCGGCGGCTGCCGGGCGATGTCCGACGATCTTATTTCTTAGAAAAAAGTGTCGAAAATCAGGTGCAGTGTTGAGGGTGCGTCCGTGCTCGGGGGTGTGTTCTGGCGATCCAAGGAAAGGACGGGCATTTAGGCGCGCGTTTATTTTATAGATGCGCGAGCGACCGCTCCCGCGCACCCGCGCTTACGTCTCGCGACCAAGTAGCGCTATCTCTTTCTCATTGTAAATATCTCTTTCACACCGTAATTATTATTAATTGTTAATTTGTATATAAGTAGGAACATTCTGTAAATAAATTCATTCAATTAGTAGACAACCATCAGGACTTTCTCTTCTCTCCAACCTACACTTCCTACAGTTCCTACACTATCATCAGAATAGATTTATAATCAACAAAACTAAAAAGTCAACAAACAAATGATGTTCAGAAACTTCGGAATGGCGGAATTTCGAATCTAGAATAGACATCCACTTGAATTTGACAGCTGTTCCAAATTTGAACTCATAATCTAGATCTACCTACTGTTTTCAGGAGGTACTTAATATGAAAATTACAGTTCCGTTAATTCTGCTGGTTGGTAATGCTGGTCATTTCATGGTTCACCTATGGTTTTTGAACGCCATAGGTGAACCATGACTACTAATTATATGTGCATCCCTATACTGCATGAGCACTAATGATATGTGCGTAGATAATGAATTTATCACTAACCAATTTTGGTTCCTAAGTTTTACACAATTTATCAGTAACAAAAAAAAACCAAGGTAAAATTGTGCGATTTCATGTTAATAGAATTACAGGACTATTAGTTCAAAGCTGTAAAGAGGCGTTTAATTAATGGACATTTTAAAATTAAACCGGTAAGGAGGTGAAAACGTGGATGAAAGCTTAAACGACTTTGACACGGGCGTAGAATAGCATAATATAAAATTTACCAGCAAACTTTCTTCTCTGGTAATTCTCGATGTGCTGGAATTGGTCGACCACACTATCGGGCGCCCGCAGGAACTCGGCGGGGTTCCCGCTGTGCACGGCGGAGTGAGATACCATGAGGAAGAGCGGCTCGCTTTTGTTATGCGCTCTGATGACCTTGAATCATTCGTTACTTCTTACTTATTAGGTTAACTACTATATCTCGGTAACTATACCCTGACAACCAACGGTGTCAGTACAAACCGCGCGAAATTAAAATTTCTATGGACATGTCAACCCTTCTCCACACAAATTTTGAAATTTGCGCGGTTTTTTTACTAACACCGTTTGGTTGTCAGAGTATAGGTAATTGAAGAAGAAATGTACGAAGTTACCTTGATAGCTTCATCTGTGTATACGTCTGTCGCATATTTTCCAAACAAATCGTGTGCCACCTGCATACCTAAACAATATAAAATTATGTGATTTAGTCCGGGTTGGTCCGGGTCAGAAATTGTTACAGAGCCAAGATATAAGAACGTACAAAAAATTATAGGTACCCCGTCTGAAGTCGGTACCCCATGTCTTGTGTTCCACCGACGTGTGGTCGTACATATCGATTCTTCCTGTCCAAAAACCGGTGTGGCTCTCGAACCTGAAAGAAACGCTAGGGGTTAGGGTTAGCTGCTCACGAATTGGCACCTAATACATAAATGGGGCACCAATGCATGACGATGGCCTCTAGTTTATACGACAGTGACCCTGCCGGAGCTGATGGAAGTATCTGCAGATATTGTATCATATAAAAAGCCTGATCTGACATTGACATTAGATACACCGACTGATCCGAGACAACCACTTGCTGATGATGAAATTGGGAATGCTATTACAACACTGTTACGCGGAAATTACACTGATGGACGGGATACCGCTATAATTATAATAGTATGTGAACGGCCGGGATGCACATACATGTCCCATTCGAACACTGGATAACCAGGGTCCAAACTGAAAACCGCCATTTCAAATCCGGTCCGCAGCTACCTTAAATAAAAACACTAAAGAAGTAAACATTAGGTGCTATATAAAATTTAAATGGAACCTATATAAAATCTATGGGATTTCACCAATACGGTTATGCTGTTATGCGGCTATGAAAACAATAAGTAAGTAACTTTATTTTTAAATGCTGCTCAGAAATATCTGACCATATCTCTATTGTCAAGACTAAATTGTTTGTTCAATTATTTTGAATAGAACACTGCTCGTATAATCTACCTAATAGAGACGGTGGTACAATACTGACCCTCTATTCAAAGGCAAGTATTCCTTCTTGTAGTGGCCGAGATGCCACTTGCCGACGAGGTGCGTGCGGTAACCCAGTTTTTGCAAGTGTTGTGGCAGCAGAGTCTCTGTGAGCGGGAGCCCCCGAGGCTCCATGCCGTATATTACGCTGTGCTGCATGCCTGCGAAGTCACCAATGTTATATAATTATATATAATAAGTACTTACCTACTCAAAACATATTTATTTATCTAAAGTAAAAACACCGCTTTGTGAAGAGACCGCAACCAAATGCTGATCCAATGAGGGCTACCGTATTTTTGCTCACCAGGCGGCGCCACCACATGCGAGGGTCCTTGTCAAGCGCCATTAGTACGAGTTGGTATGAGTCTGTATGGCGCGAAACCAATATTAGAATTAATTATTTTTCATTAATTTCCATGTTAAAAGAGGTATTCTAACTATTTTTCAGTGATGTGTAGATTCTGTGTTTTAGAAAATTAGAGGGGACGTTTTTGTGTCATAATATTTGATAAAACATTACTTACTTAATTACTATTCGCGCTATTTTTTACAACGAAATATACTTCTTTACCTTGCTCTAATTCCTATCACTTACCACCCGTCCAGTATGTGAGTCCTATATGGCCATAGTAAATATGAGCAATCGGAGGTCACACCTTAAATTGGTCATGTCTTCTCCCGCACTTGGTAAGCTGTTGGCAATATCTAAGTGCCAGGAGCGTAATACTCTATGACAAATTTTTAAATGGAATTTTGAATGGTTTCCTCAAGATAAATTACATGCGGATAAGATTTGTAATCGTATGTATTTTCCTCCCGATGGTGAGGGGAAAAATGTTGTATTACACTCGGCGGCAAAGTTTGTTCAACTCTCGTGCCTTGAGACCCTCGAAAAGCTTAAGATTCCAGTTATTGAACTACTCGCTACGCTCGTGGCTCAATTTTGGAATCTTTCGCTTGCTCGGGTTGCCCCTTGTATACTAAATAACTATTGACGCTTTTGTAAGTGTCTGCACATTGGTGTGATGTTTGCGGGTGTCTTGGGTTTTCGCACCGAAGCGGCAGCCATTTTGATGACGTCACGTCAGTATGCGAGAGACATCCATTGTGCCACTGTCTCTCGGCGGTTTTGGGGTATCAGTACCATGCCCAAACACATACTCACTAAAAGTTGCTAGTGGCATCAAGTCTGGACTATGTGGACCACTTCCCGCAAGGGATAGTACATTGGTGCGTATGGCTCTCAGCAGTGTGTAATAGTAGATTACATACCAAGGCCGTTTTAGTGGGAAATGCCTCGGATTCCATGTAATTGTCGGCCGAGGCGAAGCCGAGGTCGACTAACATGTGATCCGAGGCTTTCCCAATTAACGGCCGAGGTTTGTATACTATTTTTCTGTCCGACGGAGCCGGCAGGCGGCAATTTAGTTTTGCGTAAAGTGGCGCTTACCGGCCGGAGGACTGAAAAGGATATTTGCCGGTCTCAGGGCTACCCGCGACGACGCACATATGTCCTGCACGAAGTATTTCTGTAGGAGCAATCAGAAGTAGGCCGACGCCTCAAGGCTTGGCGTCCGCACTAGGTTGTAGATTGGGGCCATAGAGACCCATATTGTTCCAGCCCTAAACAGTAGAGTCAGGACGAACAGTTTGGGTACAATATGCAGTTTCCACATCGTGGCGAGCGACTGTCTCCCGGCAGTATGGAGGTTCCTACCATGCCTAAAAATAAGAAAATACTTACTAAAAGTTGGTAACAGATCCACGTTCGAACTGAACTATGTATTCCGAAACTTCCCGTATAGGATGGGATGTGTATGGTTCTCACCGGTGTGTATGGGATATTTGCCGGTCATGAGCGCGGTTCGCGACGGCGTGCATAAATGCTGCACGTAGTAGTTGTGCAGGAGCAGCCCGGAGAAGGCCAGCGCGTCCAAGCTCGGCGTCGGCACCTGGTTGGAGCCGTGAAAGCCCACATCATTCCAGCCCTAAAAAAACCATGTACCATAAATTGTAAAAGAGGTGTCATATACTACAAAAAAAGTGACCAAGGATCCAGTGACAAGGGCTAGAAAGCATTTATTATAAAATAAATGATTCCATTCTCGTGCTTTAAAAAAATAATCTACCACTTTCGCAACCAGGCAAAATTTCGAACAATACCCCAGAAACCGACAGTACTCGCTAGGCGGGCAACGACGTGCAACTCAATGCCGCACGCCGCGAACCCGCTAGGCGGGCAAGCGGCGGACGCTCAGGGCTGTGCCAAGTAACTTTCGTGCAGTGCAGTTTTACGATGTCTGACCCATTGTCTTTTTCTGAGAACTGCCGCTTAGAAGTTAGAATGTTGTTTTGTTAGGTACTTAGTTGAATTTCTTGGTTTATTTTTCTCCGAATTTTGTTTCACAAAAATCATCCTTTGAGTGCTCATGAAATAGGTAATACCTATAGTTACTAAATATTCGTAAACACAAATTAGGTTGTACGATTTACGAAAATTCTAACTCCTATTGATACATACCCGTGTATGCAATTTAACGTAACCAACTAATAAGAATTTTTATTTTGTAATCGCATTAGGTAAAGTAAATAAAAATACAAAGTGAAGTAATAAAATATAATAATCAACTGTACCAACTTTTCGACCACATAAGTACATAATAATCAGAAGCCTTTTTCTGTTAGTGGCAGTGGCAGCCCTGAGGTAGCGAAGATGCAATGCCTGCCCGCCTGGCGGGTACTTTGGCGTCGCGTATAGGTTTATAGCTCTTGCCCGCCTAGCGGGTACGCCGGCATCTGAGTAAAGTTTACGAGTGCCCGCGTGGCGGGTACGCGGTGTCGAAGGTGTTAAAAAGAAAAATTAAATTCTGTCGTACCTACCCACGGACCTGGACATATCCGGATTGAGTAATGCGACTACAAAAGTGTGTCCACATGAGATAGTAGGTACTTGACCGTTGCATCTCTTTCTAATTAGGGTGACCATAAGTCATACGTATGTGGGATATTAGATTGGGAGCGGTTACACGAATGATCTGGATCGACGATAAAGATGATGTTTAACGTTATTGGCGTATCGTATTGTTATCGTTTCCATCCAGTGTCGTCGTCCTCGTCGCCTTTCCAGATCGTCATACAGAATCATATTGGGAGTGGTTAGACGGACGTGATGTATTTGGGGGGTCTACATCGATGATTCCCCCCGTACTCTATGGTTCCATGTGGACCGACCGTCTAACCTCGAGGGCTACCATGAACCACTTCTTTCGTTCATTTGTCTGTTTGCCTCTCTATCGCTCTTGCATATTCGAGTGATAGAGAGGCGGGTGGATGTGCGGGCGAGGAAGGTGGTTCGCAGTACGCCTCCTCGACCAGTATCTTTGTGACGACAACATCCTGCACACAACATATCATTACAGCTTCTGTTGTTGCACGTTGTGCCAATTGCCTCTTTGAGGGGGTCCCCTAAATTCCTTATCGATCCCATCATCAGATCAGCACCAAACTTCTATGGGCCCTGGAATTGGAGGTAACAAAAATCGAACAACATAGTAGATTATATGATAATTTAAGGGCATAAAGTAACCCATTTTAGCGGAGGCTATTTATTGGTCCCAATGTAACGAGGAACAATATAGTAGTCGAGGATAAAATGGCTACCCATTTATGCCCGAGATATACATTCGGCTTTTCACTTTGATTGTGAGGAAAATGTTAGAATTAAACATCCATGTTTGCCATGCTTGGGCGCGGTCGTTCTCACGTGACCAAGCAGGGCAGACGACCGGCGAGTGCCGGCTGCCTTCAATTTGACTTTATGCTCAACTTAAAGTCGAGCTTTTCCAGAAAGAGAAGTGAAAAAAGAATCCCAACTAGTATGATGTTAACTTATTCATGTCATCCCTGGTCCATAGAGCAAGCTACAAAAATACTAGTAGGTATGTAACTTGTAGTGCCACGAAACTCCTCTAGTTAGTGTGCCATACTATCATTATTAATTAATAAGATAAAAGTTAAGATGCACAACTCAAATGTCATTGGTTCACCGCGATACAGGCGAAGCCTAGTGCTGAGACCTTGTTAAATCCTGTAAAACATTTTTGCTAAATAAGGGTAGGTATTTGTATTTGTATTGTATAATTAATCCGGGCGCCTGGGTACAAAAGGATTATTAAAAGATTATTATTAGGATTAAAAGATTTTAGTAGATGACCAACAAAAGGATTTAGGCTGCTGCGTTCTCCTAAGGACCAGGACCCTCTAGGCAACCCGGGGGTGTATGAAATCCCTTGCGACTGCGGTAGGTCGTATGTGGGCGAAACGGGACGGAACGTGTCTACGAGATTATCAGAGCATATTCCTAGCGTGAAAAATCAGGACGTAAGGAATTCGGCGGTGGCGGAACATACTTGCGGTACGGACGCGACGCATTTCATTCGGTTCGATAAAGTGAAGTTGTTGGCACGGGAAAAATGTTATGTGCCACGAAAGATCCGTGAGGCCATTGAAATCGGACGTCGCCCTAATTTCAACCGCGATGGAGGTTGGACTCTGCCACCGGCTTGGAAACCAGTGCTTCCTAGAGGGAACGTGAATGTGTATGGTGACGATTTAGTGGACACGGTTAGTTCGGTGTGCTTGTCGTTGATCCCGTCAGACGATCCGACAATTTAGACTCCCGCAACGACGGCGCCGGATTGCGCGGATCACCCCGCTCCCGCTTCGTCGCGCGCGAGCCGGTACCTACGCCACGCCGGACTGGGGCATGGGGCAGTGATGTCCAAGCTGCGAAGGTGATAACACCACTCTGTCTGTCCGACGATGTCTGCCCGACGCAGACGAAACATGTCACGCCTATTGTGATAAAAATACGTGAGTGTTAACCGTTGCAATTTAATATCAGTATGTCTCACGAAAGTTTAAATTATAAAAAAGGATTTAAAATCAATCTAAGGGGTTGCAATTTATAGAACCAAAGTAGTGCCAGGTGAAGTCCAAGGTGCGGTAAAAAGTGCCTCATTGATAAAGGTATGGGCCTATACTCGTACTTTTTAATTCGAGTGGACCTTCAAAATCATGTGTGCAAATATTTTAAGCAACTTAACCTGCTTACTGTGTTTGACTTGTATATTCTTGAAACAGCCCTCTTTGTCAAAAGAAATATGCATTTATTCACACACGTTACGGGGGCTCGAAATTGTGATAAGATCCATCCCGTACCTGGTAAATCGGCTCTTTTTCAAAAAAGTATTTTCGGAATGGCGCCAAAAATTTATAATTCTTTGCCGAAATCACTGAGGTTGATAGATGACGAAGTCGTTTTTAAGAAAAATCTAACTAAATTTTTAAGTGAGCTCAGTTTTTACTCAGTAACGGGCTTTCTAGACTTAAAGCAATGCAACGACTAATATTATAATAAGATTATGACAATTTAGACATACGAATATCTAGTTTTAAACATTTTATTTTTTTATCTCTTTGACATTAAATGTAAGTATAACGGTTAACGTAATATGCTTGCACTTGTGGCCATAGACAAAAAATAATATAATTTTTGACCTACCCTATTTATTGACATGTTTAAATTTATTGTTTTTGTATTTGCGAAGGTAGGAAGTTGAATGTTTGACAATTCACATTATATTGGTTAAATTTTATTTGTTTACTTTTGCATGCCTTTGGTCGAATGCACTGATACTTCTGTAGTTTTAAGATCTATTATGTACGTGTATTCATGCAAATAAAGAATTTGAATTTGAATTTGAAAAATACAGGCGCAAATCACCCCCGTACTATCCCATCCACCGCTGAACAGCTGCCAGGCGCCCGGATAAATTGATATTGATAATGATAGTATGGCTCACCAACTAGAAAATGTCGACGTTCTACTAATTGCAAGCCTTTTTCCGCCAGCTCTTAATAAATTATCATCAGATTTTACTTCACCGAATTGGTGGTTTCCGGAAAAAAATGCTTAAATTGCTTAAGAAAACACCCTTAATTCCTCAGCACCAAATTCCCACGCGAACAAATTGGAGGTAACTCTTTTCGAACAAAAAAAACACTCAAATTGGACGACGGAACTCATAGAGTAATCGGTGAACAAACATAAAAACAATACAAACAGTTGTACTGGTAAATAAAAGTTTTTATTATTCAGTCTACAATAAAATTAGTACAGCCAAAGTGCCAAATATATGTATCCGCGACCTTAATGTTCAGGCAATAAAATCCTGTATACATATTTTTGGCACATGGCTGTATTCATATCTTTGTAGTTGACTGTACCTATGTAATACATTCAGTATAATAGCTCTCATTACGTCATACAAGTCAAACAATAAACGTGTCAAAATAAATTTTCAGCTAAACTTATTCAATAAATAAGAATTCTGTAAAATTGATCCACAACGTTCTGACGTTATAGTCACCCTAGTGAGAGTTCATTTAGTATGGCAAAAAGCGAGAAAGTACGGTCCCTCTGTAAAGGTTCCTGGTCGTACCTAACTATTATAGGCCCACGATGGGCAATGATAAGGATATTAGTGTCGGCCGTTGTTGAGATACGCGCATGATCATCGACACGAATTCCTCTGATGTAGGTACCTACTCACAATTTTCCGATTAGGGTGATTAATATGATCACGGTTAAAGACAATGAAGGCCACTCACAGAGGAATATCCTCTCAACACAATCTTGCAAGCCGGTACTCGCCCGTCATGGGCCAAATTTATTAAAACAGTAACAAAATACATCTTGTGTTATTAGATTTACCATTTACTTAATACTAATTGTGCCGTTTTTCGTCTGAAGTTGCCACTTTGTCGGGTAACAGTAAGGCACTAATTCTATGAAGATTCATCTGGAAATTAAATATATAAACCACCGATAAAGTGGGAGGCAGCTCTTACGGAGTTCGAGCACTTATGCCTTACTTATTTTAATATCTTTCGGTCTTTCCCATAACGGAACAATGGTGTTCCGGACCTTAGGAGGCGTAGGCGGGGCCGAAACCAACACGCAGTCTTTTCACAATTGAATGAAATGTAAAGGGTTACGCCTGTGATGTAAATTAGACTTATGATTTCGCAGCGAGATATATCTTGTAATAAGTAGGTCCCCCTCGGGCCTTGGCTTCCATTTAGTTAAATGTAAGTACCAAATATTTTCAACATCCGCACATGTGATTGAGAGATACCTCTACATATACCAGACTTTTAGCAGTAGGTAGATGAAAAAAAAGTAGGTAGGTACCTAATTAAAAAAAAAAGTAAATTGGCCTAGCAAACAGCGGCGGATTTAGTGAAGTCTTAAAGAATACACTAGGCACGGTGGTAAAAGGTAGTGGTCTAGAATTGATTAGACCTTACTTTCAATATCTATAAGGACATAGCCTAATCTTTTCGATGTAAGTACTTACACAATAATTACATGGTAGGTAGGATAAGCGGGCCCAAATTTGGTAGGTATGCGAACGATATCGGTTCAATATTTTCTTCTATGCAATTCAGTCAAAATTTTTGTAGGTATGATCAGATAGGCAAATCCAATCAATTAAAATATTGTTTATGGGCATAGTGTTACATTTTTTATTTATAAGTAGAATAAAATACGAGACACCTGCGTTATACATAAGTATACCTTTATGCTCATGTTCTTCAATTTTATAATGCTTTTCTTATTTAAGCAATACCTTTTTTTTTTTTCACGGTGAGAAAATGCGTTGCGCATCCCCCCGGCCTGGGGACGGCCATTTGGGGGGTATGTGGGACTCCCCTATGGGTCTACCCACTAAAAACTCACCGGCGTCTTCCCGCTCTGGTGTTATGGGGCACATCATAGGATCACAAATATTCTACCACGATGTGCCCCCACCTGCCCCGTTAACCGGGGCGCCCTCGCGCCAAAGGAGGGGGGGTTTGGTGACGCTTCAAACCCCCTCCTCAGACGTCGGGCCTATTGTGGGTCCCCTCCCCTACCCACAGCCCTACTGGGGAAGCAGACGGTTGATGTACTGTAACCGTCTCCTTCCCCTACGTCTGCGCCGGAGTGGGTGCGCATCGGCAGCGATGATGCTAACCTAACCTAACCTAACCCTGACATGTTTTTATAAAAACACCGATTTTTTCTAAGCTTAGTAACTAACTGCAACTGTCTAAGTAAATTCGCTCAGTGAAAATTATTTGAAACTCCTTGATGTTAGGTTGCCAGAAGCGTAAGCAACAATCAACATTATCTTTTGTGCCTTTTTTTACTCAGAATAACGAGCCCTTTCAATGTAGGAGAAAAAAACTACGAGAAATAATTTTTAAGAAAAAAAAACCGACTTCATTTGGTTCCCGGTAAAAGTGAAATTTTGAATTTGTTTGAGTTAGCCAGTTTACTTCACAAATATCCAATACACCGCACGTGTACGATCGAAAATTGAGGAGCTTTCTTAATTTCCCAGGGCTTCCATCATTACATGTGAAGTATAATCAAACGGAACTCCCTTGTACACCTTTAAAACAAACAAAATAAATAAATAAACAATATAATATTAAATTGGATGACAGACTGTAAATTATCGAGCAGTTTCATTATGCCATCCCTGATTATCAACATCAGGTCCACTCCAGCAAAATGATGGCCACAGTAAGAAAATGCGTAAGCTAATTATGAACACCTCCTAATCACAATGAACGTGCCGTTCAAATTTGAGGAGTTCTCTGAATTCTTCAAGAACTCCATCATCAGAATAGAAATCAAATCAAAAACATGAATGTCACAACTAGGATAATAAGTAGAGCTAGGTTTATCGACCAGTTCCACTTTGCCATCCCTGGTCTTCATCATCAGGTCCACTTCATCAAAATGTTGGCTCCCCCAAAACAATGTTTTAGTTACTTAAGGAAACCCTCAAATCAGAATGCATGTGCCGTTAAAATTTGAGGAGTTCCCTCAGTTCCTCGTGGATCCCATGACTATCTTGAAGGTATTTCCTTACAAAGAAAAGATGAATGTCTCAAATGGGATGATAGAGCTGGGAATTACCAAGCAGTTCCACTTTGCCATCCCTGGTCTTCATCATCAGGTCCACTCCACCAAATTGATGATGTTCGTAAATAAATGCTCGAGTGTCTTATGAAACTACCCAAATCATCATGCATGTGCCTTTCAAATTTGAGCAGTTCCCTCAGTTCCTCATGGATCCCATCATCAGAAATTGATTTTGAAAAAAACGGAACAAATCTGGAACCATCTATTTTCAGACAAAAAAAATATTTTTTTAAATCGGATGATAGTCCTAGGAATTACCAAGCAGTTCCACTTTGCCATCCCTGGTCTTCATCATCAGGTCCACTCCACCAAATTGATGATGTTCGTAAAGAAATGCTCGAGTGTCTTAAGAAACTACCCAAATCATCATGCATGTGCCTTTCAAATTTGAGGAGTTCCCTCAGTTCCTCATGGATTCCATCATCAGAAATTGATTTTGAAAAAAACGGGATAAACCTGAAACCATCTTTATACAGACAAAAAAATATTTTTTTTAATCGGATGATAGTCCTGAGAATTACGAAGCAGTTCCACTTTGCCATCCCTGGTCTTCATTATCAGATCCATTCCACCAAATTGATGATTTTCGTAAAGAAATGCTCGAGTTCTCGAGAAATCACCCAAATCAGCATGCATGTGCCTTTCAAATTTGAGGAGTTCCCTCAGTTCCTCATGGATCCCATCATCAGAAATAGATTTTGAAAGAAACGGGACCAACCTGGAACCATCTTCTTTAAGAAACAAAAAAAAAATTCAAATCGGTTCAATGATCGAGTTCTGAGGCATCCATTAAGAAAATAAAAAAAATAAAAATTCTGACGAATTGAGAACCTCCTCCTTTAGAAATATTGAAGTCGGTTGAAAAAGGTCTCAAAATCAGCAACCCAATAATCCAAAACCAAAACAATGGACACGAATTATTGGGCTGCCGATTATTTGTCTGCTTTTTATACAGACTCCTTAGATCGAATGTTAAGGCAGGTCGGTTTAGGTACGACGACGAGCGAAGCGAGGAGTGTTAGGTAGAACTGCGACCTAACAGCGCGCGAGCCCAGCGAGCGAAGCGAGCGTGCCGCGGTAGCGGCCGGCGAAGCGCCAGAACCGACTTTTTTCGCATCCCGCGAAAAGGCAGCCCAATAATCGGCGCCCCAATATTTGGCGACCACGATGTACATGGATTATTGGGTCGCCGATTATTGGGTTGCCTTTTCTTGGGTCTAGCAATCTCGAAGCAGTAAGTTTTTTGAAGGACAAAACTTAAAAAAAAATTAAAATAAATTTGCCGATCAGGAAAAGATAAGTAAGGCTGGTAAAAGGTAAATTTGCTGATCAACTGATTTTTTTGCGAACCAATGTTAGCGGATCAGTTCAATTGTAATCCAAACTGAAATAAATCGCTTACCCGCAGGTTGCTTAAAGAAATCTGATTAGGGCTTGCAATATCCGTCCAATTTTGCTATCCGGATATTTCGAATACTCACTATTTTACTATCCGGATATCCGAATAAAACGAATAAAAATCGAATATTTTCATTTTTGCATAGAAATACTTATAAAGTTAGTAACAAACCCGAAAATAATATTATAAATGGAAAGAGATGTATGTATGTATGTATGTATAAGCTTTATTGTACAATAACACAAGAAATACAAGAAACACAGTAACATAGACAATTACATAACACACAGACAGTAGCATAGATGTCATATACTACAGAAAAAGTGACCAAGGCCCCCAGTGCCCAGGGCTGGGATCGAACCAACAACCTCCTGCTTTCGCGGCAGACGCCCTTACCACGGGGCCACCCGACCACGACAACCGGAGTCTGAAATTTCCAAAGTACCTATATGCAATCCTTTCTAATTTTTCAAACGCTTAAGGTGCGGTCCGCCATTTTACGGCTCAGACTTACATCTAGTGCTGTTTTTCTAAATAATCTTTACAAATTATTTTTAACTAAAAGTGATAGATGACGCCACCATATTGTTCAATTATAAAGCATGAATTAAATCATTTATTAAATATAATAAATGTTTTGATTCATGTTTTTAAGCACAAGTTGGTTCGATCCCAACCCTGGGCACTGGGGGCCTTGGTCTCTTTTTCTGTAGTATATACATCTCTTTCGATTTATAATTCATATATATTAGTGTAACTACTAAAAAAAGATGAATCAAAACAAAAAAATATTATCACAGACCAATAAACAATGTTTACCGTCAGTAAAAACTATCACTAATAACATAATACTAATATAATACTAAAAATTTAATAAATATTATAGGACAATTATACACAAACCGTCCTAGTCCCACAGCTAGTTAATTAAGGCTTGTGTTGTGATTACTAGACGACGCGTCGCAACGTTTGACTTACATTATATGTATATACATATAAAAGCTTAAATCACTCACACAAAACATCTACATCAACATCAGAGAAAACATCTATAACTCAGGAACAAATATTCGTTATAAAAATACAAAAAATGCCCTAATCGGGATTCGATTCGAACACGGGAACTACTTGTAGGCAGGGTCACTACCACTACCTAGGCGGCCGTTAACAAAGTAATAGGAATTTAGAAAGTATACTGAGTATACAAACCAAATTAGCTTTTCAACAAGTTCAAAAATTATAAGATGCACCTCGTAGTTAAACAGATAAACACTATATATGGAATCGGTATTTAAATATTAAACATGAACTGTCAATCTCAAATGTCAAATGCTAAAACTAAAAGTAAGAATCTTAATGTTTCTATGCGATCAGCTATTAACGATTTCCGTAGATGGTTGCAAAAGTATCCTGCACTGCATTGGAGGCATATACATTAAAACATATTCTACTGTCAGATTGAGGTTGTCATTTGTCAGACAATATCCTCTCAGTTTCGACACTCGTGGGGACTCGTGGTGGGGTACTCAAAAGTACATCCTATACCCGTTGGAGCTGGAGGTTATGGACTCTTTTTCCACAGCTATCAAATTAAGCCATTTCTGGCGTAGATTTCGGTTACCGAATATATCTAGAAGGCTGTGTATTTGTAGACAAATACTGCGCTCTGCAGCTGATCCTTCGGAGATGTTGGGGCTCACTTAGTACTATGTCGGCTTGTTGTAATGAGCTCTCAATTCATGGTCCAGATTCTGATGGTTGCAGAATTTATATACGAGTTAAAAATGTATCCAAATAAAAAATCTAACGTTAACGTCATCTACATTTTATATATGGACTCTTTTCTGACCTTTAAATAACAATGCGGACATAAATTCATACTAAAGTGCATTATTCGGATTATTCGTATTATCCGGATATGAACTGAGTTTAAATCCGGATAGTAAATTTAACGGATATTCGAATAAAACGAATACTCGGATATCCGGATTGCAAGCCCTAAATCTGATTTAAGGCTGATAGCTTACTGCCGCTTAAGTAATCAAACTGTCAACCAAAAAATTTTTGAGTAGCTTAGTATGACATTAATTGTGAACTAGTTTAAAAATACTTTCTGACCTTCAGTTGCTAACCAACTGTCCAATTTTGCTGACCAAATATATGTTTTTGCTTATCAAAAAAGGAATATTCTGCAGATCGATTTTAAATGACACCCATAAAAAACTCTCGAATTATCGATGAACATTGGCGTTCTCTCCCTATGACTTTTCAGAAACCGCACGCAAAATTCTGAGCCCCTACTTAGCAAGTCGGTACCTACCAGTTATCTACGTAACCTACTTGTTTAATTTATATGTTATGTTATTTAACCTTACTCAAACACGTTTTGATCTCTCATTTCTAAAAATCAAACGTATCTTACGTATCTAGATTCCGGCTTTACGCACACTGATAAATATCTTTTTCTTCTTATAATTTATCTATTAACCATAAATAATCTAATTAGAACCTGCTTGTATCTTATTGAGATTTGTTATCATAATATTTTATTACTTAAGTTAATGTTTTTTGCTAAAATATTTAGGTTAGGCGAATAGGTACAAATTAATTTATTCAATTTGATTAAATAGGAGTTAGGAACTAGTTACAACTAAAAACGAGATATACGAGTATAGTCACCATGTTTGTTTATTTCTACGAGTTGTTTTTATAATAGTTTAATCCAGTAAGTAATTGAACAGCTTGTATGGAAATTTTGATTATTTGGGAAATAATTAAAACCCAACAAAATATCGTTACATGCAAATTGTCACAAATACGATTACACATGTTTCAATCGTTTTTCTTGTAAGATTTTTGTGTATATATGTTTCTTTAGTCGTTTAAAATGGGTCAGGAGGACCATTTTTTACCATTTAACATTTGTTTCTAGTGAAATAATGCATCTATCACCCGCGCCGTACCTACATTTTGTTGATTTAACGGTTTGATGGGAATAAGTTTTCTTCGGTTTCGCTTTTAACACATAGCACACAAATAATATGTTGTCATGTTCACAAACAAGAAAATATTTACTACCGTAAATATAAAAAAATTATTTAGTTAAGTTTTATTTTTTACTTTTTACCTACTTCCGAAAGAAAACTTTGTGGGATTCGAACGTAATTTGAGAAAATCAGGCTATTATAATTTAACGTCTGTCAAAACCGTATCTTTCCTGGGTTAGTTGTAGATAACCGTTTTAGCTTAAAACCGTATACTTATTAAGTATTAGGTAAATTTGTTAAACTTGACCAATACCTAGTGGGTACTTACAAGATCGTCGGCTATAATAAGCACGATGTGTGGTCTCCCAGCAGCGCACGCGCACAACCCAAGCAACAACACAAGCAACATGACTGACGTCCGCGCATACACTGACATTGATTCTGAGTCTGAAGTTTGCCTCTCTGTCACGCTTGTGCTCATATTACTAATGCAAGAGAGAAACCTAAACATCGTTCGTGATACGCAGTCCTTTGATGTCACTGATCGTGAATAAATATCGTGATCACTGACCCGACCAACTCCACTACACCTAGCGGTGTGATAAGAGAAAACAATTGTTGAAGACTTTCGCTCTTATCACACCGACGCGGATTCACACGCCGCTTCGGTGTCCGAGCGGGAGAGCGCTATACACGTAGGTACACTAGAGTGCGTCTATATGTTTTAATAAATATAAGTTTCCTAGATTTTGACAGCACAGACTGTGAAAGTGTTAAGTAAACGTTTTAATTTCATAGAAGTATAACGTTTAAAATAACACTTTAAAGTTTGACAGTTAATTTGCTCGGCAGAGATAACGTGGCTTGACTGATATAGGGTCAGACAGAGATAACGGACTTCTCCCTGCATACAAACTTGCAGGGGTCCGTTTGTCTCCGCAGCTGACCGAACATTGTGAATACGTTTATATTATTTAACAATGACTCAAGATGTGCCAATAACTTTTCCCCCTCACTAGCTCGGAAAGCGCTGTTTTGTCCTTTAAAACTAGCGTGGAAAAACGCATTTTATCCACATGTGGGGCAAAGTAATCTAATTCCTATAACTTACCACCAGTCCAGTATAAGTGAGTCCTATATGCCCATAGTAAATATGCGCAATCAGAGGTCACACCTTAAATTGGTCATGTGATCATGTCTTATCCCGCACTTGGTAAGCTGTTGGCAATATCTAAGTACCAGGAGCGTACCTACTCTATGACAAATTTTGAAATTGATTTTTCATGGTTTCTTCAAGATAACTTACATGTGGATAAGATTTATAATCGTATTTAGTCTGTATTTTCCTCGCAATAGTGAGGGGAAAAATGTTGTATTACACTCGGCGGCAGTTTGTTCAACTCTCGTGCCTTGAGAGTCTTGAGACCCTCGTAAAGCTCAAGATTCCAGTTATTGAAACACTTGCTACGCTCATGGCTCAATTTTGGAATCTTTCGCTTGCCGAGCAAGATAAGCCCAGTATAAGCCCGAGAGTTAAACAACAACTTTGCCCCCTTGTATAATAAATAACTATAGAGACAGCAGGACAAACAAATGTAGGTTATTGCAATTTTTAAGTTGCTTCTATTTTAGCTGGTAATTTCTTTTAAAAAATTATTTGAACAGTTTGTTCTCATCGTCTTGATAGTTTGGGGATTTTTAAAATTTTTATACACACTAGGGTCACTAGGATTAGTTTGTTCACTAGGGTTAAAAACACCTAGAGCGCGAGAGGTAAAAAGCAACTTTGCTCCCTTGTATGATAAATAACAATTAAATAACAAATAATAGTAGCGTATCAATGAACTCCCTCACTGATAGAAAGGTAAAATAAAACTGTCACATACAAATAATTAAATATATTAATGTAAATTACAGTCCAATAGCATCCTATCACACACGCGCTCGTACGGACTAATGAAATGCATCCCGGACAGCCTCACGGTAAACCACATATTATTATTTTATTACATATTATATACGATCATGCTCAATAATTCCATTACAAATACAAGCAAATAGGCTACTGAAAAAATGAAAATAGAAAGAACAAATTATATTTGTGTGTACCGCCATTACTCAATTTTGAGAGTACATTTTGTGTCAGAAAAAACTTATAGATGGTTTAATTACAAAATATATTGGACAAGTTTCAAAATTGTCATCTAGATGCGGCTGGCAACATTGAACTGAAAGATAGCAGAAATAGCATAGAAGTTAAAAATTAAACAATAAGCGAGTACTTGAACAAACTGAAGGGGATAAATAAATTGGGGTTAAATCAGAAGCTTTGAAGTTACGAAGCAGCTGAGTGGCCCACTTTATAAAGTTACAATGTACGGTAGGCTGCTAAACTGTATGATTGAATGAATCCATTCATAAATTTAATTAGGTATGCAATTGATAGTACAAAAGTATCTTTCTATAAAGTTCATTGCGTACCGCACTCACTTCCCTCGTGTGTTGTTCCCCCCCCCCCCCCAGGGTCCCGGCAGATCAGTCGAACCTTAGACCACAGCCTTACTGCACTACTTGCTGAGACATTATACAGTTCAAGCAATCTGCTAACACACAATACTTATACCATACTTGTACTTATGTACAAAACTACAATTTTTAAACATACTTATATATTTTATTCGATATACCCTATGAGCATGACCTTATCTTCTTATAAAAAGTAATATATTAGAAAAATTTTTTATTCTTGAAAAGTAAACAATTTTATAATTGAAAATTAAACAATTTTACAATTGAAAATAAAACAATTTTATAATTGAAAATTAAACAATTATATATTAGAATATACAAATATTTCTCTTATAACATGTGAAGTGTTATTATATTAAACTAATTTGGTACAGTTTACATCAAATACACACTCAAACAGTGATAGGCTAAAAGAATATTTTATGCTGACTGTAACTCGGAGTTCTATTCAAACCTCAAAATCAATCATACCATAAAAATGCATTAAGTAACACCAATGATGATGTTTGAAATACATTCACCAAATTCACATATATTAAGAAGACACTTATATTATTACCCAAGCGTTTGATGTTTCGAAATACCTATACATTCCTTTTATTCGATATAATGATCAAATATAATAAATATCATTACACTATTACAAACATCATCATTATATGTTGGTATTATACATATAGATTCGTAAATCTAGTTACACAGAAAACAAATAATACTTTTTAGTCCAATTAACATTTTGTTCAGAACAAAACAAAAACGAATGCACGCCTTCAAAACGAAAGTGACTCAACTCTTAATCAGTACCTACGCTTTACATGTATCATTTATCTTTCGAGTTTATCCTGTCTTGTCGCCATTTTCATTGAGTATCAGGATTTGCCAAAACATTTGTCTGCTTCGTTTTCTTTAGGATGGCAAATGAGTGACACAACAACAGTACCTATTCAAACCCAACTGAATTAATGTATCGTATTTCTAACATTATTTAATAAGTGTACATTTACACTTGTTTCTATAACGTGACACGGATAGCGCACGTTGTCTTACTATGATAATTATGACTGGAATTTGTAGCTTTCGTTTTAAAGGGCAATGTCAAATTACCAAATATCTTCTTTGGTAGATCGAGCAAGTTTAAAGGTGTTAGGGCGAGGATATTTGATTAACTCTATGTAGGGCAGCGCAAATAGTCCATTTTAATCGACTTTTACGGAATGGTTTTCCGTTTGAAATCGGTCTGCTGGAAGAAAGTGACAATTGCCTTGACTAAAATAGGCATGTTAAAATAGCTACCTATTAAAATATGAAATAATCAATAACCTTGGACCTTATAACTGGTAGCGACTGCCCACTTCCATTGAACTAAACAGGACTAGAGATTGCAAACACGTGGTTAAGAAAAACCGGATATAAGTCCCAGTGATAATTTCTGTGTAAAACCAAAACCTATTGGTTATTTTGAAAACAAAAGTGTCTAATCTGAACTTATTTTCATCATGAACCAAATGTGTAAAACAACAGAAAGGTACAACCGGTTTTGCTTGACCGATAGTTTAGGTTTGCAATCCGCCAGTGATTTTCGCAGTCACGCTCACTCCTTGCGTGGTTTCCGTTTCCGTTGACCGTCACCCGCCGCATCCGTGTCAACTAGAGGTGTTGTCTGTAGACAATAATTACAATAAGTGATAAAATGCAAACTTAGATAAGAACTATTCATTTGAGACACAGATTATTATTGCTACTAGATGGAGCATAGATGACAACTCTCAGTCACCACAGCCGCTTATTTCAGTTGCGTTCACGTTTATGTTCAAACTCTGGTGTTACTACTGGTGGGAACCTATAATTGGCTCTCTGTTACTTAAGTTATATAATTAGTTTATATAATTATCTTGTTAGCTGTTGGTTCTCCGAATAATAAATAATAAAAAAATAATAACTCGTACAATAAATTGTTAGAGAACCTGAAATGGGATGGAGTGGTACATTATAATAGTAGTTTATATACCCACATGTCATTAGCCCTCAATAATGCGTTCAAAAATCGCATATAAAGGCCCCCATAATAATAAACTTTTTTGTTACAACAAATTTCTTATCTGTGAAAATGTAATAATAGCTAAATTATATTATCGTTTTCGATAATATTATTTTTGTTCAAATTTCGAACACATCTGACACAAGAAAATTTGATTTGACCTCTATTCTAATATCAGTCGATATGACGTTTAGTTTGAAACGAATTGTCAATTGCATACAATGACGCACGCAAGTCGCACGTTATTTTGATATCGAACGATATGAAAATTGGCGCCAACTCTAGTTTGTCTCTGAATTTAAAAAATATAAATGTCAAAACTTGAATGTCAGAAAAGTTTTAATTCCTGAAAGTCGCAATGGCAGTCGATATATATGCGCTTTGAATGCATCATGGAGAGTCATGATATGTGTGTATATAAAGCAGTGTATGTAATTGCAAATAATTAGGCATTAAAACACTCGTGTGATGTTATTATGAAACTCGGCTGACGCCTCGTTTCATAAGGCTAATTAATAATTTTAAGGAATAATATTAGGTATTAAGTTATTTAGTTTGTAATCTAACCACCTATGAGTCATCTGATACTCGAAATAAATATTTTTCATTTCATTTCATTTCATAAACCCACCCTCGAGTTTTAATGCCTTTCATTAGATACAATCACATAAACTACTATTATGCAACAGTGACATAATAAGGGTTCTTAAAACTTGAGGGTCGCCGTTACTAAACGAGACAAACTCGAGTCTTGTAATAATAGACTCGAGAGTTTTAAGAAACTATTATGAGCCGTTTAATACGCTAGTTTTTCTACGACAGCTAAAATAGCCAAATAAGCAAAATCATGAAAGTTAACAGAATGTGGAAGATGTCGTATGCCCGTTATCGTATCACGTGTCGTATTACTAATGAAATTAAAAAAATCAACAGTGCTCATATATTGTATGAAAATCTATAGGAGCATCGTTTAGCAGTGTTCTTATGGAATACAAAAGACAACGTTATAATGTATATTAAAATTCTCATAGCGGGTTACTCACGTCAATAAAGTCGAAAATAGCTCGACATGTTTCGGAACAGTCCGTGTCCCTTATTCATGAGTCATGCGTGTAGCCGCGGCGACTGCTCTACGCACACTGCGAGCCCCAGCGCGGTCAGCTCTCGACTGAGGCAACGACGCGGAGGGAGCGGGCGGCGCAGGCGCGGAGGGTGCGGGCGGCGCAAGCGCCGGCAAAGTTAGAAGCGAGACACTACCATCTCTTTCACACCCATTGTTTACGCGGCTTAGAAACAAACGTAAAAAACTCGAGTGCGGTTTAAATTATATGCCTGTCGGAAAACACAGCGTCGCTTTATGAAGAAGCAATGTGTCAACTCACCTCCTGTCAGTTTAATACTTACAATTCCTGAACGAATCTTTAGTTTCTAAACGTGCTTGGCTTGTCACCTGCAAGGCGGGAACCGGTTCTGACTTGTCAAGTCTTCATTGCGTGTGTTACTCACTAACGTGAAAGAACGAAAAGTTTGTTTGACGATAAAAGCTCCGAATATAACAAAACTGTTGAAGAATGCCTTAAGGTAATATGTGGTAAAAGGAGTGAGTGCATAGACACTAGGAGGGAGCGGATACTGCAGGACATGGCAGACAAAAATATTCAGCGAGCGCTGCGGAACGTTCCACCTTCGGAGGAGCATCTCTTTGACCAACAAAGACTTACTCAGGTGGTAAACTCTCTGGGGGGTCCTGCTGCTTGGTTAAATGCACCAGCAGGTGTCTCCAAAAAACCACCCCTTAAAAGAAAGGCAAGATTTTCTAAAGGCGACAAAGAGGAGAACTCTTACCATAAGAAACAAAAGAAGTTTTTTCGCAAAGACAATTGGAGAGGAAAAGGTAAAGGAAAAAGATCAAACTTTCGCTCACAACATGAGCCCCAGACCTCTAAGGACAAGTGACTATATGACAGTATTCAGTGGGGGGTGCCTGGCAAAATTTCAACAAAAATGGCAGGAATTAGGGGCCAGCAAATTCATACTGCAAGCTATAACAGCTTCCCGCATCCCCTTTATAAAGAAACCTCCACTGGTGTACCCCTCCCAGTCTTTAATTCAGAGATTTGCCACCAAACCATCAAGACAGATGTCGGAGGAGATAAAAAAGTTAAAAAATTTAGATGTGTTGAAAGTAAGACCCGTCCAGACAGCTCCATGTTACCTCTCAAAGATGTTCCTCGTGAAGAAGAGCGACGGAGGTGTAAGGCCAATATTCGATCTCCGAGGACTAAACAGGTTTGTACTAACCAGACATTTTTACCTGATCTCACATACTTCGGTACCGGACTTTCTGCAACCAGCCGACTGGCTTGTGAAAATAGATATTTCTCAGGCCTATCTACACGTGCCAGTAGCTCAGTCACACCAGCCTTTTTTATGTGTCAGCTATATGGGAGAAATCCTCCAAATGACCTGTCTCCCTTTTGGCCTATCGTCGGCACCTCGACTTTTCGCAGGCATAACCTGCTGGGTTGCGGAGACCCTACGCAGGAGAGGTTGTCGAGTTCTAGTTTACCTAGACGACTTCCTCTTGGCCCATCAGGATCGGACTATACTGTCCCTCCAAGCCGCAGAGGCTGTGGACCTCCTGGGGTCGCTAGGCTGGCAGGTCAACTTCCAGAAGTCGGTACTTTTACCCACTCAATCAGTAGAGTACCTCGGAATTTTTTGGAACACCAAAACGTGTCACATGAGCTTGACAGAAAAGAAAGAGAGGACAATTGCTCATCTTTTGAAGATCATGAAGTCTCAAAAAACATGCAAGCTGCGACAGCTGCAGCGCCTTCTGGGACTTCTCAACTTTGCATCTTACATAGTTCCAAGAGGAAGGCTCCATTGTCGCCACCTGCAAATATTCTGTCGCCAGTTCAGAAGAGACACGCATCAGGTGCGAGAAATACCCCCCTTGGCTTTAGAAGCAATGGGTTGGTGGCTCGGAGCCATACGAGGAGCGACAGTGCCGATGCATCCACCCATAGTAAACCACTTCCTTTCGACAGACGCTTCAGACATCGGTTGGGGGGCACACTTAGATCAGATGACACTAGCCGGCACCTGGAAGCGGAACCAGAGACGTTGGCACTGCAACAAGAAAGAGATGTATGCGGTGCTAGCCGCAATAAAAGCTCAGGGTCAAAATCTGAAAGATTCACACGTTTTGTTGCAAACAGACAACCGGACCCTGATAGCTTATATCCGGAAAGAAGGGGGGACCAGGTCCATAGGTCTGCTAGACCTCACCTTCCAACTTCTAGCTTTAGTGGACCTATGGAATGTAACCCTCACGGCGCAATATCTGCCAGGCAGGTACAATACCATAGCCGATCGGTTGTCTCGGAGACAACCGTTACCAGAATGGCACCTACTCCCGGCGGCAACCTCAGAGGTTTTCAGACGGTGGGGAGAACCCGAAATCGACCTTTTCGCGTCCAAAAGATCGGCTGTAGTCCCAAGGTACGTCAGCTTCGACCCAACCGATCGTGGAGCGAGCTTTACAGACGCTTTCAGTCAAACCTGGAACTACAGCCTAGCTTGGCTCTTCCCTCCCCCGAACCTGATCCCGCGAGTGCTAGCCCACTTAAATCAAGCTCAGGGCACTTACCTATTAGTAGCTCCGGATTGGACTCAACCCTTTTGGAGAGCGGATCTCCAATCACGAACGAGGGAAGACCCCTACCAGATTCAGAACTTGCAGAAAGTACTGGTGGATCTAACAACAGGGCGTCCACCACCCAGGGCAGAGAGACTAGCTCTGCAGATTTGGAGAATTGGGGGTGGGGTCAAAAGATAGCTTCGTGGTCACAAGAAGAGAAAGAACTTTTGAAGAAAGGATGGAGAGCATCAACCATCAACACATACCTGCCTGCTATTAGACGTTGGAGGAAGTGGTGCGTTCACCATCAGATTAATAGTAGAACTCCAAAGGCAGAGGATGTTGCTCAGTTTTTAGCTAAAACCCACTTAGACGAAGGCCTGTCGTATAACACCATGCTGCTTCACAAATCAGCCATATCCACCTATTGTGGTCAGAGCGAGGAAGTTTCTTCAAATTTTTTAATAAAGAATACTCTGAGAGCCATCCAGAATGCGAAGCCTCCACCACAAAAGTGCCCAATTTGGGACTGTAGACTCGTGCTAGAGTGGCTGCGTAATACCCCTGCAGAGAACACCCTATTTGAAGCAGCACGAAGGGCTTCTATCTTACTACTCCTTGCCTCTGGCCGGAGAATCCATGACCTGACACTTTTAAAAATATCAAAGGATAGCTACCGGGACTATGGGGATATTATACATATCTGGCCTTCCTTTGGTTCAAAGACTGATAGAGGTCCACACCGACAATCAGGATGGGAATTGAGGAGACACTAATGCGAGGGCATATGCCCAGTGACATGGATACGTCGTTATGTTGAGAAAAGCCAAGAAAGGCGTACAAGTGTGAAAAACTTAGCAAATCTTTTTATCTCAATTCGGGCTGAGGTAAGACCAGCTTCTAGGGCTTTAATTGGAGGCTGGGTTCGCTCAGTCTTAAAGGATGTAGGTATTGATGCATCTCCAGGTAGTTGCCGTTCAGCGGTGGCCTCTCTAGGCTGGCTGGAGAGCCGACCAATGCAGGAAATTCTTCAGAGAGGTAATTGGCGAAGCATCAATACCTTCACTAAGCATTATTGCAGAGAGATAATTACACAGGAACGCGAACATTCTGTAAATCTATTTAATAATTTTATAAGTATTTGATTTAGACTACTTAGAGTACACTACTCTGTGCTGTGAGAAGATCTCATGTTAATCGTTATTATTATTCACTTAAGAATAGTTTCTTGTTGAAAGAATTAAGTTTGTTTCTAATTTTGTTGCTGAAAATTACAGTAATATCTAGTCTTATTGTTGATTACAATACTGCAGCATTATAGGATGTTTAATTTCATTCATCATTGCGTGTGTATTCCTTAGTCACCAGCAGATAACAAACACGTCTTCATAAAGCGACGCTGTGTTTTCCGACAGGCATATAATATAACCGTTTTACACAACAATAAAACGATTATTATATGCCGAGAGAAAACACAGCGTCGCAGGAAGTTTCTTCCTGGTGAAGATATCAATGAAGACTTGACAAGTCAGAACCGGTTCCCGCCTTGCAGGTGACAAGCCAAGCACGTTTAGAAACTAAAGATTCGTTCAGGAATTGTAAGTATTAAACTGACAGGAGGTGAGTTGACACATTGCTTCTTCATAAAGCGACGCTGTGTTTTCTCTCGGCATATAATAATCGTTTTATTGTTGTGTAAAACGGTTATATTATGTAGTGCAGTGTCGGGACAACGGAGTGATACCGAAGTTTGCGCGCATAAAACCAGTGAAGTGTATTCGGGATTATGAAACGTTCTTCCGGGCGGCTAACGTGAAGTTATTGGCGAGAATTATTGCGGACTACCGTCGAAAAATTGCTCTGGTCAATTGTGCCACACGCACGCATTGTGTTTTGTCCGCGACTTTGAATAATTGTGTCAGGCTCACAATCCCACGATTGTAGCGCACGTTATTGTTTTTGTTTGTGTTTTTGGTGATGTCATATCTCGGGCTACTTACTTCAGCTACGTCGTCCTGGTCGGGTTCGTCTGGCTCGGGCTCCTGCTCCTGGTCGAGCGCGGTCTTGCGGCGCGGCGGCTCGTCGTCCTGGTGCTGGTCGTCCTGGTGCTGGTCGTCCTGGTGCTGGTCGTCCGCGGTGAAGCCGTCAGTCTTCTTTATGTCCTCCGAATCCTGTGGCGCACGATAATATTATGCTATTACGATGTGTTTCATTGAATTTTTCTGAGTCGGCAATATTATTGTCTAAAATAAAATATAATCCAAAATATTACTGTTTCAAAATAAAATGTAAAGACTCTCGTTTTGCGTCATACTGGTCGTTACAAATGCGAAGCGTTGTATGAACGTTGTACAAATGTAGTTACGGCCCAGTAGTTAGACTTTCAATCCGAAAATCGCGGGTTCATGTCCTGCCGGCTCGTAATAATGACTATTTCAGAACTTATCGAAATATCAATTGATGTTTACTTTTCGCTTTTCGATGGAGGAAAACATCGTAAGGAAACCTAATACCAATAAAGTCTAGTTTACTCTCTGGGTTGGAAGGTCAGATGGCGATCGCTTTCATAAAACTAGCGCCTACGCCAAATCTGTTTGTTATTCAATTACACATTTTGTCATGAAGACTAACATTTTGCCGGTATCGATTAAGGGGCCTCCGGCTTTTCCATTGCAGTACAGCGGTGAGTACTAACGAGAGGTTACCGACCTGGGAGCCGGTGCAGCAGCAGTAGGCGACGACTGCCACGACGACGAAGGCGACCACCAGTATGACGGCGTACAGCCACGGCTGCTCCGCCAGGTACTGCAGCGCGCGCTCCACCACCGAGTCCTGTGGGACACTAGCGGTACTACTACGAATAGCCTACGAGCGAGCGTGTACGTACACACAACACACGTGGGTTTATCAACTATTTTTTTATCTATCGTTGCCATAGTTCACCATCACTATTTTAGGGCAGTAACATTTATAAAATATACAATTTTGTGCTTGTTAAATGTCTTTTCAATCTAACCTACTAAGCAAAATCGAAAATAGTACCATTTTTCAAACAAACTGAAGGTTCTAGATTTTTATCGTGGCTATTGCTCCACCCGGGAGCCAAATAACCCGGGTTAAGCGTTTTTTTTAGTAAAATATGTCAGCTTAACTCCGGGTTAGCGGCTAACCCTGGGTGGTGTAAGTGGGCCTAATAGGACAAAGTGACAGCAAAAAAATGTTGAACAACCCACGTAATACGTGTCGATGCATATCAAATGTCTGCTAATTACTGCACGACTACTAAAACGTAATACAACGTTAAAAACAAAATTCATTTTTTTTAACAGTTTTGATATGCATGAAACAGATGAATAAAAAAAATTAAACACCACGTTACCATGGTACCTTGATTGCTTTTCTAAACATGAAGAATATTAACATCCCTGGATAGCAAAACTACATACACATTATAAATTACCAAAGTTTTTAGCGTCCCATTAGCGTATATCAGTGCTTGTCTAGCTTATTCATCGCTACTACACCGTAGCATTTATTGTCGCAAAACCCGTGCAAAGGAAACCCTGTGTGGCATTGGTGCAGCATACAGTATTTTGTTCCTGATTTGCGTGGACATTCACAAACCAGGTAGGTACACATTAGGGCTCCCGATATCCGTACTACACGCCGAACCGTAGCTCCGTTATCTTAAATAAAAATCTGCCAAACGACAAGTAATAAATGACTGCCGCTACATGGGCATGGGAGCAACAACCAACCGTTCTCAACCCATTTGCACATTCACAACAATATTGATCGATTTCTTCAACTCCCCTCTTTTCGCCATCATACTTTATGAAGCATCAATATGTCTTCTTAGACAAATGCCGGGAATGTATCTGTATTTAAAGGATATTTTAATTATCCTTGACGTATGCCATATTCATGCGGAATACCTACCTATATTATATCTATAGTCTAAGATACCTACCAATGGTCGTATAAGGCGGACAACCTGTATGCATTAGTAAGACATTTATTTTACCTTGTTGCCACAAATGGATTTTTATGACAAAATTATATTGAATGCAATATTATATTGTGCATTAAATAACTAAAAACGAGCTAACGGTTTTAAGGCACTTTCCCTCAAGGGTCTATCTATTATAATTTCCGACCTTTATACAAATGAGCCCTGCTACTATTAAAGTGTGTACTTAACAGTAGCAGGGCTCATTCTGTACACAGGTCGGAAATTATAATACTTACGGGTCTTCTCTGTATCACCTCACACCTGCTCAGAACGCTTGGATAATTGGATGCTTGGATATTCTTCAACGTGATATTAACGTTAGCTGGAGTATAACTCATTATGCAATGATTTTGAATCATAAATAGTTGATTGCATTCATTAAGATTAGATCTATAAAGTATTAGGGTCTGTCTATGTTTCCTAGATTTTGATAGCACGGACTATGAAAGTGATAATTAAACTGAATTATTTCATTGAAGTTTGACTTTAAAATAACACTAACGTTTGACAGTTCATTTAGTTGGCAGATATAACGTGGTTTGAGGTAATCGATCAATTAAAGAACGGTAAGACCATGCAGTCGATAATGGCCCGTACTACACACCACGTTTGGTACCTGCAATACAATATCATCTTGTGGTTACTTTATCAAAGTGCCATGCGCCCCTGCACAAGGCAATGCCTATGCGTATACGCACACACGAGTTTAACGTCAAGATACCTAATATGGTCATGTTTATAATTATTTTTACACATCGTCCACTGCAATATTTTAACCACGACTGCATTGGTTGTTCTAGGATTTTACTGTATTTATTAATATTCAGAGCGTATCGATTATCGATGGATAACAGTTTATCGACTTATACTCCTCTCTAGCGCCGCGTCACATGATCGCTTACCGCGCGCTTTAGCCAATCACAGAGCGTCTCTGGCCAGACCCTTCAAAATTTAGCTTCGTTAGGTAGGCCCACTTGGTACCAATACTGATGCCGCACTAATGTACCGCCAAGTCGAGCAGAACCTATTTTAGCACACCAAGGCACCTCTCGCGCGGTCCGGACGAGGTAGGCGACGTAGACGGCGATGGGTATGGCCACGTACACGCCGTATAGTGCCCAGTAGCCCGGCCGGTAGTTCATGGCGCGCAGCATGCGACCCCACAGGGAAGTCTGGTACATATGCGCACACATCACATTATGGCGTAGTTACAATATCGTTCGCAGCAAGAAAACAGTACCTGCTGCCTGGCTATGGAGACTATGGATGCTTCGTGGAATGGTCCTCCAGTCTTTTGGTAGTCAGTTTGTTTGGTCACATATTATATAATAGTTCTTAAGAACAGATATTTATCTCTCATAGAAAAACCGAATACAAACCGTTTTAAACAGTACGCAAATAAACAATTGACGCTCGCGTGCCCCCACCACAACGCTAGAGTTGCCAACGATTTAAAGTATTATATGATATTCTACATCTAGCGCCCGGCGGTGCACCACAGCCAGTAGGACGTGATGGGCATCCCGCGAGTCGGATCCGACACAAGAAAAAAGACGATCGATTCGAATTCACGCGGAGGTCCATAAGCCCGGTCCGGTGGTACGCTCACTCCCACTTTTGACACCACTGTAGGAAGTGGATATGAAAATAAACCAAATAAAACTGAACTTAGTATATTTAAATTAAAAATCAAAACACAGTATCAATATCAATAGGCACGTCTTAAGTCAATCGCTCTCAATTACATCTCAATGGCGGCCGGTGAATATCTTAAAACTAAAGTAATTCATGCTATCTCTTTCACACTCATCGGCAGGGTTTAATTATCATCTCATCCACTCACAATACGTCATCCATGCGTTCCATTTCACTCAATCCTACAGATACATACCGAGTCCCTCGAGAGCTGCCTGCGCTTGAGCGCGAAGGTGAGGCGCGCCCATTCGGCGGCGGCCGCCTCGTCGTCCGTCACCACCACGTTGTCGAACAGCAGCGCCGGCGACATCGACCACAGCTCGAAGCCCACCGCGTGCTGCAACACACGCGCACGCGCACACCGTCACATCCGTCGGATCCACAGACCACCTTAACCACTAGACAGAGAGAGCATACAAGACAACTCGCGGTCAAGGTACATATGCTGACGACCGGTTGGCGTAGTTGGTAGTGACCCTGCCTGCTAAGCCGATGGTCCTGGGTTCGAATCCCGGTATGGGCATTTATTTGTGTGATGAACACAGATATTTGTTCCTGAGTCATGGATGTTTTCTATGTATTTGTATATTATATATATCGTTGTCTGAGTACCCGTAACACAAGCCTGCTTGAGCTTACTGCGGGACTTAGTCAATTTGTGTAAGAATGTCCTATAATATTTATTATTTATTATTATTATATGCAGATCCGTACTAATTTAGTATGGAAGCACGACCGCTTATTTCAGTTGCATCCACGTTTACGATATATTTTTGTGAAAATGAAAAAAATTACAATTCTTGTGTTAGGGGTGAGCTTGGAATAATGTAGTATAAAATAGTGTATGGTGATAGTATGTTATGCTCATAGAATCGTAGAAATTTACAAGTAAAACTGTGTATGTGTGGTTTCGGTGGTTTGTATAGTCTGTGAATCGGCCATACCTGTCCTTGTCCATGTACAACAATGTCTATAAATATGTATATATACCGGAACTTAGTACTAAGATAGAAGGTTCAAAATTGAATAATTTTTTTTATCTCAATCTCATGCTTTCAAAGTAGGCCATAGTTAACCTATGAAGCGCGTGGAAAATGATACGTTTATGCCCCAGTGAGTTTTAGTTTTACTTAAATTACAATATTAATAAGTAGTCTGTTTGAAATGGATCCATTGCGTGATTTCCATTCTGATATTTATTTCCCGAATCATCAATTACAATATTAAATCTAATTTCAGTCTCGGACTATCGGCACTCTCATAACTCACGTTCGAGCGCCAGAATACCTCGACTGAAATTGGTGCCTTTCACGCCTTGTAGCTGACCTTCAGTGTAATTAAGTGACCGTTAAGTGAGCCGGGCGTGCGAGCGAGATGTGCGGCGTTTATGTTGAACACAAGCAAATGTATGCTTCACATCCTGAGGGGACGCTGCACTAGGCACATACACGGTTCCCGGCCCGACGCATGCTACGCTGGATGTTCGTCACTCAGACCTAAAGTCGGCTCGGCTCCACATACTCGACAAAACAAGAGTCTGGTTTTAGGTTATGTACATATATTTGACGTAACCGAGTAAACCGAGAGGAACCCTCCACGGCCCACTACATTCTCGTCTCACCCAGTTTGTCATCCAAACACGGACGTCTTTGAAACTTCCGTGCTTCCCACTTATACCGTCGGCCGACTGACGGGAGCGCTGCCGCAGTGTAGAGGGACAGTTTCGCGCAAACAAGAAACTACACGAGACCCTTTGATGTCTCGCCATTTTACCGCCTCAAGACTGATATCACAAGAATATACGCGAGACAATACGTACATAGACTAATACTCACTCTACTCTCTCGTGTTCGGCGAGCCTCGTGTAATTTTGTCAAGAATATGGAGCCGGCTTTACATTACACTATACAGTTCGCGCAGATTATTGTGCCAATTGTAGCTGTGATAACAAGTACAGAGCCAGAATGCATTGTACCAGTAGCAGTTTTTTGTTTTATAATTTCTTACTATGCTTATCTATTGACATTTGTAAATACATATTAGGCTAGGTTTGCGAAAATTTTGCAACAAACTTAAGTCTAATTAGTATATCAACACAAGGATTCGAAACACGGTCGTCCAACTTCATAGGCATCACTATACGAGTACTTACGATGGGAGTCATGCGGAAGGGCTGGTCGTCGTGGAAGTAGTGCGGGTTGGGGATCTTGCGCGGCGCCCACTTGCCCTTGTAGTTGGGGTTCGGGATCAGCGGCGCGCGCCAGATGCCCTACAAACGTATAACAGCATTACTGCCTAGTTTCAATTGAGAACAATTATTATCGGTGCTAAGCTGCCGAGTTAGAGAGAATCATACTACCTTCTTAAGTAAGTATTATGTAGGTAAGATTATTTTTATTTTACTGTTACTGTCAAAGCTGGGAGTTTATTTTATGTTCGTGGATTATGTTAATTAAAAATTCATGAATGCATAGGAGCATAGTCCGTAGGTTCATGGTGGTCCGATTTTTGCAACAACAAAACAAAAGGCGTGATTTTGCAATCTGAGAAGCCTTTAAAACAATTGAAGAGTATAAAAAATTTATAACTATATTGCCAGTATAATAATTATGTCCAAATTTCAAGCTTATACCATGAACGGTTCAGTTTAATTTGTGCATTGTTTTCCGTCTACAGGTTGTAACAAAAATCCTGTGTGAACGATGTAGGGAAGACTCGGTTCAATCGTACCACTTTTTACTCAAACGTGGATAACTTTTTTCTAAAGGTAGATAGAAATATGACTGTTTATTCATATAAAAGTTCAGTTTCTTGGCTAAGTTATATATCAAACTGAGTACTAGGATTCAATGAAGGATCTGAAAAAAAAAGGAAATCCGAAGGGACTGCCATCGATACCATTTAGCCGACCAGTCGGTTAAATCGTACCACTACCATTCAACCTGTATTAGTTAAGCATTATGAATGTTAATTGTTTATTTTGGATTCAAATACCCATTATTTATTGCAACACACTGAAATCGCACGGATACAATAAAAAAATATTTGGGCGGTTAAATTGTACCTATAAGCGTGAGCTATGGTACGATTTACCAAACCAGGAATTTTTGAGAAATAATTAATATAAAATATATAACTACAAAATTTAGACAATTTGTAAACACCTCTCAGTGCTGATAAATATTGTAGTGAAATACTGTTATGTCTATATTTTTAATCTATCACAAGATCACAAGTTATACAATTACGCAAAAATCACATCAAAAGTTACATTTGGCATTTTTTATTTCGATAACTAATGATTATCACATATTTAGGCGCTCTGTTGGGAGCCCAATAAGCGAGTAAAATAGGTTGTTAAGTAGGAAATCTAGAGGTGGTATGATCTAACCGACTCTCCCCTAAGTACCATATTGAATAAAAAAAGTAGGAAAAATATTACGAAGTAAAAAAATGCGTAAGGAGGATTGGCCCATTAAGATGGGCATAATAAATAAAAATATTCCACGTTTTCCTAATCAGAACACGGTACTGATTATATCCATTAACGGATAACCAGTAGGAATATAACATGACTGTTTTATGTATTGCGATATAGTGGTACCACGCATAGAGTCCGACTAAGCAAAGTTTACCACGACTTTGATAGCACAGACTGTAAAAATGTTAAGTAAACGTCATAATTTTATAGAAGTTCGACGTTTAAAATAACACTCGCGCAGTCTCTAATATCAGCATCTCTGCAAACTTAGCGTGGTCTGACTGTATTGGTTATTATTGTACCTTGTAGGCGGGGTTGGGGATCATGGCGGGCTTCCACGGGCCGCAGCCCACGGTGCACAGCGGGTTGTCGATCAGCGGCGCCTCCCACTCGCCGTCCATCTCCTCGTCCCAGTCCGAGGGCTTCTGCGCCGTCGGGTCTGCCACAACACACAGGTTTACCAATGGATAAAGAGGGAAAAAAGGGAGAAGTAATGTAGAAAACATGGAAAATTAGTAGAACTAAGGTAGACGGCCCAGTGGATGACTTTTTGCAGTTTATTTGAAAAAATAAAGATATCGCTATTAACATAACCAAAAATAGACACCTTCTGAGTCAGAAGGTGTCTATTTTTGGTTCTGACATTTCAGAAGTTCTGACATTTGCGAATTGTGTTCAAAAACTTCCATCTATTCAATAAATAATTTACCATTTTAGAGACAGTTTCCGTAACTAGGTGTTTTTAGCGAATCTGTTAAGAACTTGTACCGTGAAAGTCAAGATTATATGCACAATTATGTGTGTTTTTAGTAATTGATTATTGAAACTGTTAGATAATTTATTAAACTATTGATATTGCATGTTTGTATCTAATTATTTTGATTAAACTACTATTTTGGAGGCTGGATGGCGTAGAGGGATTTCGCCTGTCATTCACTGGTACAATTTCAGAGGTAGCAGAAAACTGAAATAGTTAGACAATGGTAAGGATATAATACATTTTATGGATATTCAGAAATAAGTGGTTTACTTATTTGCACAAGCATGCATTCGGTATGTTTTATAGTTCAGAAGTTATTTGTAAAAATGTGTTAATTCCCTTCTTAACGTGTCATTCACTGGGCCGCTTACCTTACAACGATGATACCATGGATTATAGAGAAATTCATTAAAAAACACAATCACCTTGATGAGGGCGACACTGGATGCTCTGCGCCCTCTTAAAGTTGGGCCTGAATAGAAACGTCCACATTGTGAACCACCCCTGTGAATACGTGTTGCGCGCTTTGCTGTATGTAACCTAGCCGCAGCTTAACAAGCGTAGTTGAAATTTTGTTGTCACAACATGAGAACGTTTACTGACGAATTGCACTCGACGGAGCCTCGTTAAAACCGGGTGCGGTGCAAAGCGTATTCACAGGCGTATTCGAGCGAGGTAATGGTCGAGCCGTCTCGCGTCGAAAAGTCCTCATTAAGGGTCGCTACTGTAAACCTACTATCGCGTTCAGAATTGCATGGACAGTTTATGAAAAAATTCATTCAACTTTCCATGCAATTCTGAACGCGTGTACATGCAACACACTTTGCCGTACGTAATCTGGAACTGGCTTAACTAGTACTTATAGATGAAATTACTTAATTTTCGGTTTGGTTTTTTTTTTCGGTTCAATACTGAATCAGTTAAACTAAAAGCCTTTTGGTCGACCGCGACATGATAAGATGATATGATCGCAGGACAAGCATTTGACGGTTTGAGTAGCAGCTGAAGCTGGGTCCAGATTATGACCGACAGAACCAGCATGAATCGGACTGATCGTCAAGCTGGTTAACAGCATCCGAGGTCGAGACTTCGAGACTGACCATTGAGGTATGATTTCGTGCTAACGCTTAAAAAGAGTGACAAAGTGAGCAAAAGAGAAGCAATCTTTATATGAATATTTTACGAGTGCGAAAGAGACACACAAAAATAATTGAAAAACGTGTCAGTTTTTACGGGTATACGCATCAACCCCGCTATACGAGAATATAAGGATATCGGTCTGAAAAATATGAAAGTTATGTTTAATTAAGAGATGTGGTGTGTGGATTCGCCTTGGATTACAAAGTTACAAAAAAAAATCACGTAATCATTTTAATTTAGTTTTTTCAATATTATTAACGACATTTAACATCTTTGCGTTTTTGGTCACGTTTTCAATATTTGACAATCATTCTTGTGTTATTCGCTCTGTGAGACCGACAGGGACTGATTCAGCTTTATAGACAGTGGCAGACGCTTACCGGGGATCATGTCGGGCTCTTCGTCGAGCCAGCCAGTGGGCTTGGCGGCGTTGGGGTCAGGGATCTGCGCGGGCGCCTCCTCGTCCCAGTCCAAAGGCTTGGTGGCTGCTGGGTCCACGATCTGCAATAAAAATAACCAACAGTGAAACGAAACTTACAAAAAATGTTCTGAAGATGCGAGTGAAACTTAATTTCCGGTTAGTTTCATCACAAGTGGGATTGTGACACATGTTGCAATGATTAAGTTTAATACAAAGAACGCGTCGCCTCGCGAGGAAATTGTCACGAGATGCAGTTTATTCCGAGCTAGGCGCGTCCACACAGACAGAGCTTCTTCGCTCGGCAGTTTCCTCACGAAGTGGCTCGCTTCGGACCTGTCTTATAAGGAACGTATTGAAACATAGCAATATTATACATAAGACAAATTTAAAATAGCAAAGCCTGTAGGCGTACCTTTTCCCTCTCATCCCAATCTTCAGGCTTCTTGTCCTCCGGGTCGTCGATCTCCTGCGGCGGGTTGACGGGCGGCGTGAAGTCATCGAGCAGCGACCCGGCGTTCACCTCCTTGTTGTCGATGAGGATGCTGAACGTGTTGTCGGGACGCACAATAAGGGTATATAGGTGGGGCTCCTTATCCTTGTAGATGTCTTCTAATCGTTGCCTGGAATTGTGTCATTCAAAATATTATTTCTATATTCCACGGAAATGAGCATGTAGTATTATTTTATCCTGACATATTGGTCATAAGACAAGTGTCGTTATTTATGGTAATAATCGATCTGGGTGCGTACACAAGATGCCAATCGTTCACGCTCCGTAGCGTAGCGTAGTTATCTCTCTATCACTCTTCCGTACTAGTGCGACAAGGGCAGTTGCGTTTCGTTCACTACTGAGCGTTAGCGATTGGCATCTTGTCTAAGCACTCTAGTAACTCTAGTTTGTTGTGAAAATCAAATTACTGTATGGAACCAATTGTATTAAAGCAATACTCGATTCTCATGCTTGACGCTAAAAACGCTCCTAACAAAATGATTCGTCTTCTTCATGGCAGGCATCTTAAAGCATGGAAACATAAGAAAATTGCTATTTTGAGCTGAAAATAGTCATGAAATATTGGGTTTTTAAATTTATTTCTTATAATACACTCTGCTCAATCGATCAATTTGGCCGCACTTGTTAGTGCGGTAAACGGCAGCGAACAATACGAGTAGTTGGTAATAAAATTCTATAACGAATAGGTACTTAACTTTGTCATTAAGAGCGGGCAGAGTGTTTGCCGCGGACACGAAATAGGCATTTAGCGGCCCCGCACTGCTCGCTATCTGTGTGCGTGCGCGCACGCACACTACTACACCGGCGCGTCATTATTCGGGCGTTAAAAGGTTATAACTTAGAAATCTTAGAATTCCTCATTTTTATAATCCTTTGATACAGATATTGTATTAATTCACCTAATATTTGTTCGGTTTTTCCAAATGATTTTATTATTTGTGTTTGTATTTAGTACTAAAGAAAGGTACCATTCTGTCGGTTGTTGATAAGGTTCATTTCTAAACTAATATTTATGACATTCGCGCCTTATCGACAACCGGCAGAATGGCAAAGTGCCTTTTTCTAAATAAAAGCACATTTTTTATGATTTCATATGTGGCTATTTACGGCTAAAGGTACCTTATGGACGGTCGGCGCTTACGTCGCGTTGCAGCGCATTATTATCAGCGTCTTTGTTAACAGCGTAAGCGCCGATCGTCCATAAGGTACCTTTCACCGCAAAACGTCACATATTATGAAATCGTTAAAAAATTGTGTCGTTTTCTTGGTAAAAGTACCACATTGTCGCCTGTTGATAAGGTTTTCCAAGTGATTCTTTATGACAGAAGCGCCTTATCATTCTTATCAATAAGCGACAATGTGGTATCTTTCTTTACCCAGAAAACGTCACTTTTATAATATTGATTATATCAATATTTATAAATTTTGTAAGGTTGACTCCGATTTGGATAAAAATCGATATCCGAGGATCCGACGAAGTGATTAACATGAATCCAGAGTCAAAATGGTAAAATATTGTAAAAACCGACGCCATCTTGGATTTTGTAAGATCAACTCCGATTTGGATAAAAATTGATATCTGACGATCCGGCGGGGTCCTTAACATGAATCTAGAATCAAAATCGTTAAATATTGTAAAAAGCGACGCCATCTTGGACTTTGTGAGATTAACTCCGATTTGGATAAAAATCGATATCCGAGGATCCGACGGAGTGATTAACATGAATCCAGACTTCCAGAGTCAAAATTGTAAAATAATGTAAAAACCGACGCCATCTTGGACTTTGTGAGATTAACTCCGATTTGGATAAAAATCGATATCTGACGATCCGGCGGGGTCCTTAACATGAATCCAGAATCAAAATCGTTAAATATTGTAAAAAGCGACGCCATCTTGGATTTTGTGAGATTAACTGCGATTTGGATAAAAATCGATATCTGAGGATCCGGCGGGGTGATTAACATGAATCCAGAGTCAAAATTGTAAAATATTGTAAAAAGCGACGCCATCTTGGATTTTGTGAGCTTAACTCCGATTTGGATAAAAATTGATATCTGACGATCCGGCGGGGTCCTTAACATGAATCTAGAATCAAAATCGTAAAATATTGTAAAAAGCGACGCCATCTTGGATTTTGTGAGCTTAACTCCGATTTGGATAAAAATCGATATCCGAGGATCCGACGGAGTGATTAACATGAATCCAGAGTCAAAATTGTAAAATAATGTAAAAACCGACGCCATCTTGGATTTTGTAAGATCAACTCCGATTTGGATAAAAAATTATATCTGACGATCCGGCGGGGTCCTTAACATGAATCCAGAATCAAAATCGTTAAATATTGTAAAAAGCGACGCCATCTTGGACTTTGTGAGATTAACTCCGATTTGGATAAAAATCGATATCTGACGATCCGGCGGGGTCCTTAACATGAATCCAGAATCAAAATCGTTAAATATTGTAAAAAGCGACGCCATCTTGGATTTTGTGAGATTAACTGCGATTTGGATAAAAATCGATATCTGAGAATCCGGCGGGTTGATTAACATTAATCTTGAGTCAAAATTGTAAAATATTGTTAAAACCGACGTCATCTTGGATTTTGTAAGATCAACTCCGATTTGGATAACGTCGGTTTTAACAATATTTTACAATTTTGACTCAAGATTCATGTTAATCACTCCTTCGGATCCTTAGATATCGATTTTTATCCAAATCGGAGTTAAGCTCACAAAATCCAAGATGGCGTCACTTTTTACAATATTTTACGATTTTGATTCTGGATTCATGTTAAGGACCCCGCCGGATCGTCAGATATCAATTTTTATCCAAATCGGAGTTGATCTTACAAAATCCAAGATGGCGTCGGTTTTAACAATATTTTACAATTTTGACTCAAGATTCATGTTAATCACCCCGCTGGATCCTCAGATATCGATTTTTATCCAAATCGGAGCTAATCTCACAAAATCCAAGATGGCGTCGCTTTTTACAATATTTGACGATTTTGATTCTGGATTCATGTTAAGGACCCCGCCGGATAGTCAGATATCGATTTTTATCCAAATCGGAGTTGATTTTACAAAATCCAAGATGGCGTCGGTTTTTACAATATTTTACAATATTGATCCTAGATTCATGTCATGGTCCCCACTGGATCCTCAGATATCAATTTTTATCCAAATCGGAGTTTATCGCACAAAATCCAAGATGGCGTCGCTTTTTACAGTATTTTACGATTTTGATTCTGGATTCATGGTAAGGACCCCGCCGGATCGTCAGATATCGATTTTTATCCAAATCAGTGTTTATCTTACAAAATCCAAGATGGCGTCGGTTTAAACAATATTTAACAAATTTGACTCAAGATTCATGTTAATCACCCCGCCGGATCCTCAGATATCGATTTTTATCCAAATCGGAGTCAACCTTACAAAATTTATAAATATTAATGTAATAAATATAATTTATAATTTTTTAATATATTTGTAAATATCTGCTCCATCATCAGACCTTGGAAACCATGCATGGCCCAAGTGCTCGTCGAATCAAAACTAACGAGTCTAAACACGAAGGTATTCTATCAACTGGTTCCTGAGTACCAGTTGACACTTTACTGCTCCACCATCAGACCTTGGACACCATGTATAGCCCAAGTGCTCGTCAAAACAAAATCTACGAGTCTGAACACGAAGGTATTCCACCCACTGGTTCCTGAGTACCGGTTGACACCTTTCTGCTCCATCATCAGACCTTGGACACCACTCACGATCCAAGTGCTCGTCAAAACAATACAAATGACTCCAAACATGGGGGTATTACATCAACTACTGCCTGAGTTCCGGTGGCCGCCTTTCTGCTCCATCATCAGACCTTGGACACCACCTACGGCCCAAGTGCTCGCCTAACCAAACCTAACGAGGCCAAACACAGGGGTATTACATCAACTACTTCCTGAGTTCCGCTGGTCATCTTTCTGCTCCATCATCAGACCTTGGACACCAGTCACGGTCCAAGTGCCCGCCAAAACAATACAAATGAGTCCAAACACGGGGGTATTACATCAACTACTTCCTGAGTTCCGGTGGTCATATTTCTGCTCCATCATCAGACCTTGGACACCACTCACGGTCCAAGTGCTCACCAGAACAAACCTAACGAGCCCAAACACGGGGGTATTACATCAACTACTTCCTGAGTTCCGGTGGTCATCTTTCTGCTCCATCATCAGACCTTGGACACCACTCACGGTCCAAGTGCTCACCAGAACAAACCTAACGAGCCCAAACACGGGGGTATTACATCAACTACTTCCTGAGTTCCGGTGGTCATCTTTCTGCTTCATCATCAGACCTTGGACACCAGTCACGGTCCAAGTGACACTATATACAATGAGGTATAAACGAAACTAACTCTGTATGTCATTCATTTTGAACTGGTTGCTATTGCCTATTTCCTTTGGAAACACAAAAAATGGTAAAAAAATTCTTATACCGTTTTGCTACCTATAACGCAGTATACGTACACAATGAACATCGATTTATTTCAAGATGTAGACGCTCCGCAGAGAGACGTGGTGTCGCTTCGAACATTCGGGGCCGACTGACTATTTCGAGTGTTGCTCACTTGTTATATTTCAACGATCAGATTCCATAGTAATTTTGTATGGCGGATTTTTAGGACGTTTTAAAAAAATCATAATTAATTAATGAACCAGTATTATGTAACAAGACTATACGAATTCAGTAGCTTGTATATTTGAGATTGGATAGAGTTAGTTTTTAAAAATAAAGCAAATGATTTTTCATTCACTTTGGCATAAACGCTGACACGCGTTTTTCTCAATTTTGCTGCGTCTTTGCGTAGACATATTTACTAAACTGTACATTATTGTAGATTATAAATATACGAATATGGTAGACACACTCTTTGAGATAATAATTACATACATCTTGTATGTCTTTGCAAATAATTGAGGACGCCACAGTCTTAACCGTAACTGTCGTTTACGTTGAAAACACTCTGCCCCCTCTTAAGTGCCGCGGTTCTAACTGTCGAATGCTTATGCTTATGCATTGTTTACTCACGTAGGCTTCTTGCTGTGTTTCTCCTCGATGGTTCCGTTCTTGGGGTTCTTGTGGCGGAAAATGAAGTGCAGCTTGTTGTCGTTCCCGCACTTGTCCGGCCCGAACATGATGGTGTACGCCGTTTGGTCGTAGAACTTGCGCAGGTCCGCCTTGGTGTTGGTGCCGCGCGACAGCAGCTTTATGTAGGCTCCTCCGCAGTTCTGACCTTCCTGTACGAACATAAATTAATTTGTAAGAAATCAACGATTTCTATTAGGTGGTTTCCTAAGGTAAATGCTCGAGTTACTTAAGAAAACAACAAAAATCACTTTGTGGTTTCAAGTTCGAGGTTCCCTGTTTCTGGTGGATTCCATCATCATGCCATATTAAAATTCAATGGGACCACCTCGGAGGTATGCATCTTCTTTTGAACACAAGTGAATCATCAAAATTGATTCATAATTGAAATCGAGCGAAATGAGATTCAGGACTTCATTAGTTTCGTTGTTTCGTGTCTATAATTGAATATAAGTTCCGATAAACTCGGCTCGTATCACTACGAGCCGAGGTTTAAGCCCGTGACCTTCGAATTGAAAGTCGCACGCTCTTACTACTGGGCCACCAACGCCCTTAAACCGAAATATTCTATACCAAACTATTATAGTGCCGAAAAAAACTACTACATGTTGTTATTTTTTATGATAACCTTGCTTTTGTAACTATAACGTAAACAAATGCGTTTACAAGTCACCCCGCAAGCGTCACCATAACCCGAATAAAATCTCCAGCTTTGGCGTCATGCCAGGCTACTTTTGAAACATGGAGTTCATCTTTGTGATATTTTAGGCTTTATTCCTTTTTAATGCGATGACTTCGGTTTGAACTCAAGGTGGCTGACATTGCAATAATTTTAGAACATAATACCACGAGAAGGACGAGAAGGTTGCAACTTTTTAAACCTAAACGTAAAATAAAATAACACACTACATATTTCTATTGCTGCTGACTTAGCGGGGGAGGCTACTGCTGACTTGCGTTGTATTGCGCCGGTTTTGACAAAATATGCGCGCGGTATGTAAATTTAAGTATCAGACACAACAACTTCATTAGGGATGATGCAATACTAGGTATTACTTTCTCACTGGCCCCTTGAACTCTTCACTATAAGCCAATTAAGAGAATTATGTGTTGGCAACATCAAACTTTTTAAAACTGAACTAATGGAATATGGCTAACAAGCCATTGTTTTTGTTAAACTACAGATAGCACTAAGTGCTGATTGATATAATTGAACGAATGATAGCAATGGTCTCTGTCCTCGGGAATGTTTTTTTCATTTCTAGCAAGCTTGGCTTTTCTTTTTTTCAGGTCGTATTTTTAACGATTTTCGTGAAGCAGGTTCTATAGTTATGTAGATTTCTTGTAGGAATATGTTCAAAATCGCCAGACGGCAAAGAAATATGCCGCGTAATATACGCGTAAGTTGTTATTGCATTGGCGAAGCTGTTGGCTGTAGCCGTCATTGACCACAGTCGACTATGGCAGTCAAAGGCTTAAGCCACATAGCAAGCGGAGCCATGCCTCTACTCATATATTCAGTTTTAGGTATGCTTGAGGTCTACTTGACATGACAGAGCCACTTGTTCTGCAATTTTACATACATTTCGTTTGAGATATAATATTCCTTAAACCTAGTTATTACCTGCATAGTGACTTCATATTGCACTATCAGTGGTTTATCTTTAAACTCGAATGGCTTGTCAAGGAGTGCAGAGATAGCAGCATGCTTGGCCTCAGTCGTCAGCACAAGACCCAGATCATTGTGCAAGATCTTGCGTGATGGAGCTCGGATCTGAAATATGGTTGAATAATTATAGTATAAGATGTAGATTGTTCAAATTCAAATAGCCTTTATTCAGTGACTGAAGTGACTGAATGTTGTATAATACAAATTTTGTGATATAAAAAAACAATTTTTGGATATTAGTCAGGTTGTCGGGTGTCTCCGACAAAGGCCTCCTCCAACATTTTCCATTCATCTCATGTAGATTGTTAATTGATCACTTTTGCTAATACACCCTACAGGGCAACCCTAATTTTTCAGCGTATCTCTTGTGAAGGCCTCAGGCATCCTTAGTTTGTCAAATTGAACAAAGAGTATAGATATACAGACTTTAAGAGTTCACACCAATGGAAAGTCATGCACTCAGTGACATGACATCATAATCTGAATAATATCACACCAATTTCCAAATAGTATTGTTTCTCCTACCCCTAAAATGAAGGAGTGGAGTACCATGTTCTGATATGCAAGGGCAAAGGCACCATTCAAGTCTGTTGCGGCTTCAGTGCTACAGTTGCATAACGGTTGAATGCTAGGCTAAAGGAAGAGCCCTAATATCAGCAAGCAACAAGTGACTGAATAAAGGTGCAAGTATGATTGAATGATTTAGCCAATTGAGTCACATACCTCCCATTTACCATCATATTTAGCAATGTTTTCATCAACCCCCTGTTTCTTGGCCTCAGATGTTATCCATTTCTTCTTAAATGTACTCTCATCATCAAAATGTTCAGCTAAGTAAATGCTTTTTGAATTTATGGAGGGGCTACGATATTGATCTTCCTCTTCAACCTAAAAAGAAAATGTTGAATAAACATCTAGTAAAAAACTTAAGAACTAAAGAACATATATGAGGAAGTGATAATTATATTTAAATCAAATACTTACACTTATTATTGGATGCTTATTTCCCTTCAAAGTGATACCAAATTAGGTCATTCACCTTGCAACTTTATCATTAAATCAACATTCTTATAACCTTAAATGAAAATGATAGCTAACCTGTACGGTGACTCCATCATCAGAGTCCTCGTTCTCGGCGTACACATTAGCCGCTAAAGTCACTAGCACCAATAAGGCACTTAGAATACACAACTTACGAGATAATCGAGCCATCTGAAAACATCAACTAAATTAACGATTTAATGCTCGGCACCACCTCGACAAACAGATAAATCATAAAATAAGCCCCAACACCTTTCCTCCGTAGATTACAACGATTGCTAATGCTAACTTAATTATAAAAAGTTGGAATAACGTTTTGCGAAGCGGATTATAACCCGAAATACGGATACCGGATATCCTCAATAACTTTTACTACAAGGGAACTCTTTTAGCGTATCTTATCGAAATTAACAGAAAACATGCAAGTTCTCACCTTGCTCTACGTTAATAGTCGAAGTTATTGCTTAATCTTTTTCATTAAATTACTACTGAAACGATACTTTGTCCTGTCCGAGTGTCTCAGAAACTTCAGATCATTCAGCAGATCTAGATGGATTTCCATGAAAATTTTCAACCAATCAAAAACAAACAGTTGTCAGGTAGCGATCGAGAATTATCCGTTGCGTTCACTTTATATAAAAATAAATAATTTTCAAAAATAATTATATTTTTGGTGTAAACTTTTTTTACTGCTATTTTATACAACAATTATTAAATATCATAAACGTTTAATCACTATTATAGTTCCACGTTAAATCCGTTAAAAATATTTATATATTCCCAGCCAAAAGCTTTGCAAATATTAAAAACAAAAGTAAAAGCCGACAAAATTTAATGCACATCAAATGTCAAAAAGTAACATGTTTATTCTCTCTCTCACTTACAATAAGTGTATTCATCGATTCGTCCATCTTTGTTGTACATTGGTCGTATGACATTTATACTGAGAGCAACTTCATTTAATTGATTATTATTGAAGAAGAAGAATGAAGTGATCGAATCGAAGTGACGGCTTTTGTTGCCGCCTGCCGGTTTTGTTTACTATATATGAGAAAAATCGCAGCTCAGTAATTAATTTGTCAATTACATAGTTTTTTAGTATAGATTGGATTTTAATTGATTCATCACAAAGGTATGTATAAAAAATTTGGATCAGTTACGTTAGGAAATATTATTTTAGTCCTGCAGTTGATCATTAAATTTAAGCTTACATTTTACAAGTACGTGGAATCTGTTGATAACGTTGGTTATTATTTAAACTTTTGTTTAAACAGGATTTGTGAAATTTACACCACTTTATGCAGAACCTACTTAGTGTAATGTACGAAGTATATTAAATATTTAAGTATTAAAATTAGAAGTGGTTTCATTGTATGACGATTGTTCACTAAATACCTAAGTGTTCATAAGGTCTTGTCTATTTTTTAGAATTTGGACTAGGGCTAGTACAAGACAAGTAAAGTTGCTACCTTGTACATTGCTGAAGGCAGGCAAAAATTTAAGAATCCGGGATGTTTTAGTGAAATCGCGTTTTCTCTCAAAACATCAAAGAACACAATTTTTAGCTAGTAATTGATTTGTACCCAGAAAGGTCCATGTTTCTCCTGGACACTTGAATATCCAGTCTAGACGCTCCCGGGACAGGCTCTAAATGAGGCTAAATCTGAGGAAATTCAGACATGGCAATCCTTTGTACAAAGAAATAAAATTAGTTTAATGTAGTAGTTTTCCGTAAGAGGATATATATATCCAGACTGGTATGCTCTTCAGAATTGTCTTATTCTGAAGAGCATACCAGTCTGGTATGTTCACAAGGATATCTTGTAATAAAATACTGTTCACCAGATAATTTTTTTAGTTGCAGCTCTCCTGCAATTTATTTATTTTATCTATTAAGTAGAAGTATACATGCAATCAAATGTAATCTTACCTGTTTTGTGTGCTAGTGTAGTGTGGTGTACCTACTAACACTTAAAATTACTACAAAATGCATGTTTAATTTATGTACTAAAGTGTCCTAAAGCCAATTGGAGAAAAGAGTGTAACCATAACAACAAGGAATATTAATAAAGGGATAAAAATATTTTACAATAATTCATTATTAGATCCATTTAAATTTTTGCAAGTCGAAACATGTAAACAATATTGCTAAGGGCTACTTGCTCCCTAGAATGCCCAAGTGGCCCTCTAAGCGTTGCTGCTAATGCTTTGCACAAAGTGCAAATGTGTGGACTTTACTAGTATGTGTTTTATAATCATAGGGTTTTACTATTTTCTGCTGTTTTAACTACTTTTGTATGGGTGTTGATAACACTTTAATTCCATTCTGGCACATTTTATATCAAATTAATGTGAATGTGATGTTATTGTTCACAAACACATTAAGCTTAATAAACTTATATGATAGTACACTTGGTAGTTTGTGATGAGATAAAATTTAAGGAATGAAATTTTTTTTGGCAATTTTTAAAATAATTATAATTCAATAAGTATTCATTTCTTTCTAAATTCGACAGATACAAATGGAGATAAAATGTTGAAGAACCGATGGCCATTTGTCTTATAATTCTATCTGTAGTCCAATTTAGTTATAACAACTCAAAACTTGTCAAAAATTGATGAAAACCTCGGATACCCTCTTAAGTCATTATCTTATATACAATGTGTAAGACCAGCCACTAGAAACCCCAGACCTCCCATATGTATAAAGTAAAACTAAAATATTCGTTTATCGCACCACATATGAGACAAAAAACAGAACAAATTTACTATTTATATAAAGGTAGCAACAGGCGGTCTTATCGCTATAAGCAATCTCTTTCAGACAACCTTAGGGTAGCAGGAGATAAGTTGCAAAATAATAATTCAAAACAGGTAGTGCGCGAGAAGTATTACAGATAAGAAGACTACACATACACTAAACAGAACTATGCATAATTTGCATAAACAACCTTATTAATAAATATAAATACAACCAAATACATACATATGTATATACCTAACCCAAATAAAATACATACAAATAAAATTATCCATATATACATATGGCATATACACAATGGCAAATCAAGGCAGAGACAAGTAATGATTCTTTAAAAGGCTTTTGAAGCTTTGGAGAGTTTTAGCACATCTGATGTCTAACGGCAGCGCGTTTCACAGCTGAACTGCTCGAAATGTAAAAGAGTTATTATAAAATTTCGTGGAAGAAGGAGGGGGGACAAGTAGATATTTCCGTGAAGGCCTGACAGAGGAGAGATAAGTAAAACGCTCTTTAAAGATAAGAGGGAGTAGATGGGTTAAATAGAACATTATAAAGAAGAGCTAGAATATGAGAATTACGACGATAAGTCATACTGAGCAACTTTTACTCTGGGACCACCCCGAAATCGCGCAGGTAAATGTGACTTTCATACGTTTTGGTTGTGTGATCTTAACATTTTGTATGGGGGAGCTTTTTTTTGCGATTTCAGTGGTGGTCCCATAGTAAAACTTGCTCAGGATGACTTATACATGTGGGGTGTATGAGGTTTTTAGTGGCTGGTGGGCATCCAAGGCACAATAAAAAACGGAACTGAAACTGCGGTGGCGACGCCATCGAAGAAACCGTCGAGATGACGATTTTTCCTATCAAAATATTGAAACTGGAGACCTTTTTGCGTTTGTATATGACATCCATTTAAGTTAATTGCATTATTGAAATTAATGCATGTATTACGAAAATATTAAATTACACGTTGGTAAAACTGATGTCATGAAATTAATTAACTTATAAACATTGCGTAATGTAACAAGGTCTAATACAAATTTAAACCCTTTTTTTCCATTATATTTCCAGTTGAAATCATGCGTCGATACTGGCACCGTTTGCTTCGGCTACGGAACCTCATGGTCCTAGTCACAGTCCTGATTGTGTTATACACGCTACGGTCGTGGAACAGTGGGCCACCGTCAGTGCAACCTGAACTCATTGCGTTAAGTGGCATAAGAATACCTATCTTTGTACCTACAAGCACTAAGGTAATTTTGGCAACTACTTATACTTAAAAGAAACCACTGCAGCTTACTGACCTGTCATTTTGATTCCCTTTTTCCTCTTCAGAAAATAGATTGGCACAACTACATTCAGATACAACAGGATGAAAAACGCACGGGTAAGGTAAACATAAAAATTAAAAAGAGGTATTTAATATTGCTTATATAAAATTAGTACGTATATTAATCTTTCCGGCATCGGAAAGTTTTGCCACGGACACTAACGACGGCTACAGCTACAGCCGACAGCTTCGCCAATGCAATAGGGATGCAGGACGTATAGATAGAGACGATAGGAAGTATAATACGATATAAAAAAACCGGCCAAGTGCGAGTCGGACTCGCCCGCTTAGGGTTCCGGGCGCACAAAGAATGCTGGGACATTTATGACATGGTATTATTTTTATGTACTTAAAAATATTGGTGTCACGGAAGATTTTTTCCTGTACTTGTGCTACTTGCTTTTTGCCGAATTTCGTGGTTCTAGATCAACAGGACCCTATACATTTTGATTCCCATTGCTAATGTATAGGGAAATGCGACATAAACGACCGTATCCTCTGATTGCGTTGACGTAGAGGTTATGGATTTTCACACCTTCAAGGGACCTTCTTCTCAGTCGCTCCCTCATGGCTGAGGATCTTGACCAACAGTGGTGTCCCTCCACTTGGCGCGATCTAGGGCCATAATAATATGGAATGGCCTCTGCATGGGAACCCCTAGCTTTCTTCATGGTGTCAGCCCACCTAATCGGTATTCCACCCCTGGAGCGTTGGCCTTCAACTTTGCCGAGAATAATGTTTCTTTCGAGAGCGTGCTGGTTAGAACTCATTATATGCCCGAAGAACCTGATTATTTATTCTCTCTTGGCAGATATTTGAGAGCCGCTTGGTGATATACAGTTCTCGTAGTTGTTTGTTCTAAATGTAGTCCATGGGATCCTGAGCATCCTTCTCCAGCACCACATCTCAAAAGCATCGATCTTCTTCCTATCTAAGGTTTTTAAGCTCCAAGTTTCAGCGCCGTACATAAAGATGGAGAAGAGAAGATAAAGGGTGTTGACAGATAGACGGACGGACGGACAGACGGACAACAAATGACCTATAAGGGTTCCGTTTTTTCCTTTTGAGGTACGAAACCCAAAAAATGCCACGAAAATGTTCCCATCTCAACGTTTTGCTAGCGTAGCGTTGATCCTATTTCAGCGCTGATCTTCCGATGGGACCATCTAGTAAACGATCTCGGCAGGTAACAAAGATGTTTTACATATTTAACTATAACAAAACCAAAGACACAAAATAAAAACAACCAAAAACACAAAACAGGTCAGTATATTGACACAATAATGTGATCCCGGAGATAGGTTAATAATACAGTGTTATTACTAGAAGATGGCGGACAAAACAAAGCAAATAACAACCAGCAACCAGCATATATGAAAGAAAAACATACATCGCAATGCATTAGGCATTCACAACAGTGACAGATCTTTAATATATTTGTAGAAATTTAATTACGTAATTAATATAATTTTCAGTCCTCCGGCCGGTAAGCGCCACTTTACGCAAAACTAAATTGCCGCCTGCCGGCTCCGTCGGGCTGAAAAATAGTATACAAACCTCGGCCGTTAAATGGGAAAGCCTCGGATCACATGTTAGTCGACCTCGGCTTCGCCTCGGCCGACAATTACACGGAATCCGAGGCATTTCCCACTTAAACGGCCTTGGTATGTAATGTACTATTTCATCACACCTGCTCGTAAATGGTGATATTATATGCAAGCATACTTACACTTAAAGAGCTGTATTATTCCCATGGTTTTAAAGGATTCTCATACTACTTTACCGCCCGCCCGGAGCTCGCGGAGGACCCGCCCCGCACGCGCTTGCAGCACGTAGTCATTCCGGAGTACTGTGGACTGTGCAACTACACTACCGCTTATCATTATTGTTTCTTTACCTGTATAGAGTTTATTTATTTCCTCGCAAATGTGATGAAAAACATTGTGTGTACCACGGGCAGTAAGGGGATTACTAACTCGGGTCATTTAAAGCCCTCCGCCTACGGCGTCGGGCTTCAATAGACCCTCGTAAGTAATGCCCTTCTTACCGCCCTAGATGCACAATGTACTATTAAGGTCAACTCCAGTAATACGTATCACTGGTAATTAGTGGTAATTTAATAGTACATTACTGCAGACGCCGGGAAAGAAGGGCTTAACGGGTGAGTATGTATATACACGAGCCGAGCGTTAGCGAGGCCGGGTAACCATACGAAGCCGTTAAAGCCCTTTTCACGGCAAGGCATGTATAGTGCTTTTCTCAAACATGCAATGAAATAAATAAAAAAATCTCCAAAAATATAATAGTTTTATTTCTAGAAAAACTAAAAGTTGACTTGACGAATTAATATATCTAACACAAATATTGCTATTTAGTTCGTGGTGATTCCAACATGAATTTAGTCTATAACGATAAAACAGATGATCCATAAATAAATATTTCATGATGTATAAATATGTCGCAATGTAAAATGTACCAAACACGAACAGCACTTGTTATTCTGTGACAATGAAAATTATAACCTCTTTACAAATTTTTGTAATTCCTACTTCTCCTTAGATAGACAGACACAGTTCTCACTTAAACAAGAAACCAATTAAGTCTAAACAGTTATCGTAATATTAACTAAACACGCATGCATTTTGGGTAGCCATATGCCTTCCGACATCTCGTTTGTCATTTGCGCCATCAATTAATTTAGAGCCCATTCAATTTTACTTTCGCATTTCGCACTTAATTCTGGTGGGGCTCAATGAATAGTCATTTCTGCTTCAAAACTCGACGACAACATTATAATAAATTATAATAAATAACAATGAACAATAAAACCAATGAAATAGAATAAAAGAATCAAAGTTATTTAACTTAACCACCAAAATTATTAAAAAACTACATAGGCGTTTTTTCACACGCGGTTTGAGTAGACGCTTTTACGTTTAAATGTATTTTAATATTTGGAATGTACCTATATTTGTGTGAGTAAATTTGCAATAACGTGTTGTTACTTATGTTCATGTCGATGTCCATTTTATATAAATAAAACTTCAAAATATCATTACTTATTATTAATAGGCACTGTGGCAGAATGTTATCATGAAACAAAACGGCACGGTTTGAGTAGACACTTTTACCGCTAATGTTTAAATTTATAATGTGTTATTTGTTATGTTCATGTCCATATTGATTAATTATTGACTTAATATATTCGAATATATAATTTATTGTTTTTTTAATGGGCGTACTGGCATAACTGGCAGAATGTCATCATGAAACTGTCGTAATGAAACTGTTATAATGGCTAAAAACCATGTTGCTGTGTCACACATTTATGTTGAATAAAATTAAAAAAATATTACTTCCCGGCCTAGGCCTTCAATTTTGTATGAAATTTCATTACGTGTCTCTCCAGTTGCCCCGCCTGAAACGTGGTACTTTGAAGCCTATTATAACGAACGGTATAACAACATTTCATTGCATGTTTGAGAAAAGTATATTAATATATTAACAGGTATCGGGGAGCAAGGCAAGCCGGCGTCGCTGCCTTCTTCAGAGGCGTCCTTGGAGCAGAGTCTCTACGCTGTGAACGGCTTTAATGGCGCTCTGAGCGACAAAATCCCGCTTAACCGCTCCTTGCGCGACATCAGGCACGAGCTGTGCAAGACCCGCTTTTATATAGGTAAGTAATAATTAGTAAGAGTAAGTCAAGCCAATATCGCTGCCATCATTAGAGGCGTCAACCGCTTCTTGAGTGACAGCAGGCACAGGCTGTGCAAGACCCGCTTGTATAGGTTTAGGTAGTTCCACGAGAGTTGAGGTGAATGACACACACAGCTACATGAAGTACTGATTGCAAAATAATTGAATGAGTTAATTGTCATGTCAATGATATGAAATATTTTTGGTTTATTTTACAATTCTCTGTTGAACTTGCCATCGATACGAAAATGAACAGTAATTTCATTGCATGACAATGTTTTTGTGTGCGTATCCTCAACTCTGGTGGAACTACCTATAGCTTACATACCAATACCATATATTCTCGTAATTAAATGAGTTTTTGTAGATCAATGCGTCTAGTAATCACACAACACAAACCTTACTGTGCGACTGGGTCGACTTGTGTTAGATTGTTTTATTATGTTTACTTTTATTTCCTATTTTCCAGAATCCCTGCCCACAGTGAGCGTGGTGGTGCCATTCCACAACGAGCACTGGAGCACTTTACTCCGCACGGCGCAGAGCGTCGTAAACCGGTCGCCACCGCATTTGCTCAAAGAAGTCTTGCTGGTGGACGACGCTAGTACCAAAGGTAGGTCCGTATGCAGCTAGTCCAAGTATTAGTAACTTGACGTGTGTGTAACTAGTGACATGACGACGTCAATGTTGATTAGTTGCCCCTAGCTACATATCAACAGTACGCAATATGCATGCACTGTCAAAAATCAAAAACGTAAACAAACATATTAATATACTTAGACCAGGTTACTCACGTCTATAAAGTCGAAAATAGCTCGACATGTTTTGGGACGGTCCGCGCCCCATAATCATGAGTGAGAAGCGCTTGCGGCGATTGCTCTGCGCACACTGCGCGCGACAGCGCGTTGCGCACGCCGGCAGACCGGCGCGGGGGGCGTGGTCGGCGCAGGCGCAGGCGGCACCGGTATAGGCGAGATACTACCGTCTCTTTTACTTCTATTGTCAACTTTATAGACGTGAGTAACCCGGTCTAAGTATATTAATATGTCTAATACTCACGGGAGGTTTTCTATTTAAAACGTAAACAAACCTTACAAGATGTTACAAAAACCATTAAACGACTGCAAAAAGAAGGTTCTCTAGAAATTCTTTAAGTAATTTTATGCCATAAAACATGTACTTAAGCACGTAAAACACACATGAGCACATCATTACAATGTACTCGAGTTCCCCGTCAACTAGTTTTAAGGTTTGCACTTCGTTGTGTGATACATACTGTATATTTATAGTTTATCTGTGACTGTTCACACTTCCGGAGAGTACTTTTGCTTAGAGAATCACTCGCCCGCATAGAACAATCGCTACTCACTGATCGCCGCTTAGTATAATTAGGTGGCAAAAGTAAGGTTCTATTGAAGCACCATGTTTTTGCAGATTTCCTAAAAAGCAAGCTAGACGCGTACCTAGCTGCCAACATTCCGAAAGTTCGAGTCATACGACTGGAGAAGCGCAGCGGGCTCATCACGGCGCGGCTCGCGGGCGCGCGGCAGGCCGCGGCCGACGTGCTCGTGTTCCTGGACTCGCACACCGAGGCCAACGTCAACTGGTTGCCGCCGTTGCTGGGTGAGATTAATCGCTTACTTGTAGTAGTATGTGTCGATCTTAAGAATCAGTAGGTACAGACAACCAATTGGTAGGACTATGTCATAGTTACATTCATCAGATTGTAAGAGATCTCTTGCTGCTTGTAATTATGACACGGTTCTATAGTGGCCTAGGGTTGACTGGTAGTACAGTCAACCAATCCTGTCAGTAACCGGTACTACTGGCATTAGTAATCTACAGTGACCCTTTGCCTAACAATGTCACAATATCTGAGTTTATATTAGAGATGCAACGGATAGTGATTTGGCTGTATACCGAATAACGGATATTAAACTGACCTTGACCTTAAATACTATTGATTAGGTAGGTACTTTGTAATTTGATAGTTTTACCTTAACTTTACTAATAAATAACGTGCTAATCGACAATCCTACCGGATAGTGACCGGATAACTGTTGCATCTCTAGTTTATGTTGATTCAGAGCCTATCGCCCTGGATTATCGCACGGCTGTGTGCCCGTACATCGACGTGGTGGACTTCGGCACGTTCGAGTACCGCGCGCAGGACGAGGGCGCGCGCGGCGCCTTCGACTGGGAGCTGTTCTACAAGCGCCTGCCCGTGCTGCCCCGGGACCAGGCCAACATGCCTGACCCTTTCCCGTCAGTATCTGTTTGAACAGGGTGCCGATGGTCCAATTGCGCCCTGAATGCAACTACATAATAAGACCTAACAGCGCCGTATGCCTCGCGAAGATTTCGCCGCCTGCATGCCTTTCCAGCCGAGTCAAGTATAGTGCTTTTCTCAAAAATGGTGCAAATAAACTAAAACCTGATAAAATCGAAACCTTCAATTTCATACTTGCGCCAGTTGCGCTTGCGGCGGGGGTTTTGATATGTCGCCCGTTTATAAAAAAAAGTATTTTTCTTCTGTACGCTAACTAAAATGTCGCTATACCAACATTATAATAATAACTACCAACATTCTGTTTCGGCTGTTTATGGTCAATGCCTTCATTTTATATGAAAGTTTAAAAAAGTTTTTAGAGTTTGGAGCTCGACAAATAATGGACTTTTCAGTCCTCCGGCCGGTAAGCGCCACTTTACGCAAAACTAAACAGCCGCCTCCCGGCTCCGTCGGGCTGAAAAATAGTATACAAACCTCGGCCGGTAAATGGGAAAGCCTCGGATCACATGTTAGTCGACCTCGGCTTCGCCTCGGCCGACAATTACATGGAATCCGACGCATTTCCCACTTAAACGGCCTTGGTATGTAATGTACTATTGTATGCTACTTTTCTGTCACAAAATCGAGACTACAATTTCTGCAACTTTTACATTTTTGAATGACCATAAACACAGCACTTTACGACCTAATTGGTTACCAGAAAAGTCGATTTTGTTTGGCATTTTAGAGAAAAAGTAATTAAGTTCTAGGAGATTTTTGTCATTATCGTAATATTTGTTGGTTAAATTTCGTAATCGGCGTAATCATTGTGGTCGGCAGGAGCCCGGTGATGGCGGGCGGGTTGTTCGCTATCTCGCGCGCGTGGTTCTGGCAGCTGGGCGGCTACGACCCCGGCCTCGACATCTGGGGCGGCGAGCAGTACGAGCTCAGCTTCAAGGTATGCCCATGTTTAGTGTCACTTCCCATTTCTTAGAGAAAGAGGGGAGAAATCGGACCCACTAAACCGACACCGACACCAACGCTTCGCCTTTTGGGGGGGATGTCATAGTATAAACTCCTACGAAATAATTTCTTTTTTTAAACAAAACGTAACTTCACCAAAGATTTCGCCACACCAATGTTTGAATACTTACCGCCTTATTCATAAAAAAGTTAACAGAAGCTTTAGTTAAATTATGTTTTCTCCCATTCTGACAAACGCGATTGTCAAAGTGACAGATAAGGACAAATAATCATTTAGCTAAACTGTTGTTGAAGTGCGTTTATGAATAACGCCATTAACCTTTAAAGTACATACAGTGCTACATTTCAGTATGGTGTAGCGCGATAATGAGCTCTTTATGTGCCTCCGTCAAAAATTCTACTGTAAAACTAATTGTACAGTCAGCCACACAGCTGTAAATACAGCTAAAGTACCAAAAGTGTCGCTTTTGCAAGCCTTTTGTTTACTCTGATGCACCGCCGCGCGCTCGGTGTCCATAATTTATGGATATTGAGAAGATTTTTGGGTATAATTAAAGTACACTATTTTATTGATTTGGGTTCTGTATCTGCTATATAATCACTAATCACCTCCTTAAATATTGCCGGTTGCAAAAGATACATCTTGTATTACGAGATAGTTCGCATTCGCTTACGCTCATGACACCTGTGCAGATCTGGCAGTGCGGCGGACGCATGCTGGACGCGCCGTGCTCGCGCGTGGGCCACATCTACCGCAAGTTCGCGCCCTTCCCCAACCCCAATCACGGTGACTTCGTGGGCAAGGTACCTATAGTCTGGCCCTCTAAAGGACGCAGTAACAGTATAACGAAAAAACTATATCCTCTTCTTAGGGGTGGTAATTGAAATTGAAATCATTTATTGTTTGATTATAGGTGTACAGAGGGGTAACATGTTATTATTGGTAGTATCACTATAACCTGCCTATAAGGCGTACAATATTTGTTTACTACAAAATATTTACACTGCATACTTCAGTCGTGTTTCTTCTCCTTAGCAAAATGCAGCTTTCACATTAGATAAGAAACACCACAAGCACACTTACCTACATTACAAAATTGTGAAACAGTCTAATTCTAAAAATTCATTAAGTAGCAGCATTAACATCATATGGCATTACATTTTTTAATAATTTAATGAGCGATTTTTTAAACCCCTTTATGTCTTGGTCTTTTATAGAGTCTGGTAATTTATTAAATAATTTAGTAGCCGTTACAAATACACTTTTGTTATAGTAAGCAGTCTTTACGGAGTTTTTTGGGAGAACTTCATATTTATTCTGGTGATTCCGTGGCCGACTTCTATCGATAATTCTAAATTAGTTTAAATGTTCCTTAACAAACATACTAACACTAGCGCTAATACTAGCGTAACAAAATATTATCTCTGACTATGCACGAATGAAAACAAATAGGCAAAACTACTAGCAAAATTATACCATAACACCTGTGCAGGCCACTCGCCATGTGGTGGGCGCATGTATATTTATACTTTAATTTACGAATGAATTATTTAATACGTACGGCAATTTTCGTTGTACCGAATTAAGAAATTGTTAACCGAAAGTTAAATTAGTCCGTTTGGTTACACACTTTTTCAATGGATAAAATGAAAAATATATTTGAATATTCTAACAGTGCCAACAAGAATAGATTAAGAATGTGATATTTCTCTCAATGTGACAACATTAACGTGTATAAGATGCAGAATACAAAATCGCCAAAACTACTCGTCGAAATGTAAAAAATATGGGTAGGCTTCGTATGTACTCGTTGACTAACGTGGTTCTTGTTCCAGAACTATCGGCGAGTAGCGGAGGTGTGGATGGACGAATACGCCGAACATCTGTACAAGCGGCGGCCTCACTACCGTCAGATCGACACTGGAGACATTTCCGAACAGAAGGCGATACGGCAGAAGCTGAAGTGCAAGTCATTCCGCTGGTTCATGACACAGGTACGGTAGTGACCGCAGGTGACGCTAGAGTGACACCGACCATCTTCGCACGACTAACATACGAGCGGCGGGCTCACTACCGACAGATCGACACTCGAGACATTTACGAATACAAGGCGATACCAATGTTTCTTCTGGGGACGGCAGGTAATGCCAGAGCTACACCGGCTATTTTAGCCAAAACCTACGCTCGTTCAGTAGCCATCAGATATATCGGAGCGGTCAAGGTGCTATATATCTGAGCATGAACACAACAAAGGTGTGTCAGATATTTTTGAGCGCCTTGGCTACTTCGATATAATATCTCGACGCGGCTAAGACAATGACAAAGTCACCGGTTATTTTAGCCAACAGACACGGCAGAAGTTCAAGTATAAGACTTCGTCATTTTATTTACCCACGATAGATAAAGATGGATGTTATGTGATTCACGCGTGCCAGTGGCGTCGTAGAAGCTCCTGAACGAGTGAACCGATTTGAGTGGTTTTTAAAAATAGAAAGCCTTGTTGGATGGTTCTTTTAATGTTTTATGGAAAAAGGAGCGCCTGCGCCAAGATTTTGGTATGCGTTTAGTTTTATTAGTATTTCCTATTACACTGTTATTATGGGGGTCCTTTTATATTTTTAAGTTAGATATACTTGTTTCTTTGTTAATGCAAAAAAATACATTTTCAGGTGGCGTTCGATCTCACAGCTAAGTACCCACCCGTGGAGCCGCCAGCCTTCGGGGAAGGAAAAGTAAGCTGCAATATGCGGTAGTCTTGGCTTTTGATACGTGTAAAGTAGATCTATTTTATCCACTACCATCCTCACTTTATCACTATGACTTTAAAATGTGATTATAGACTGGCGTGTAATGTTTTTTTAACAAGTACTATATTTTTCATGTTGCATAAAAACGAATTTCCACATTTCATTTTTTGGAATGATTTTATAGTAGGTAAATAATTTTCTAATTCTTTAGGACAATAGGTGAAAATTATACACTTTTGAAGATGTTTTGTAGGGAGTGGGAATAGGAGTAAAGGACTACTTTCCGTCCTTTTTTTCTAAAATATTTTAGAAAAAGAAATACGGGAAGTAGTCCTTTACTCCTTCCTGGGACCGAGCGTCAATTGTTTTTGCGCAGTGTTCAAAACGGTTTGTATTCGCTTCTATGAGAGATAAATATCTGTTCGCAAGCACTATTATATAATCTGTGATACCACTTCAAGATTGGGTTATTTACACATTGAGCAACCAACGACTCGACTGTCGGGTTGATTGTCCGCAGCGCTTACCACTCGCTGGCGCACAATGTAATAAAACAAAAGGTGTGTCATCAGCGAATTTTATTTTAGATCCGTCCCATTGCGGCGCCAGACTTGTGCGCGGACGCGTACAATGGCAACGCTAAGGATACGCTGCAGCTGAAGCCGTGCCAGCGCGGGCTCACCGAGCAAGAGTGGGAGCTTAGCTGGCATAAGGACATCAAGTGAGTCATTTATGCATCCTCCTTCCTCCTTATATGAATTTAAAGTAAATAGTGTAGGTAGGGCTGCCACTGCCACCTCGTACATTGCCGAATCCGGACAAAGAATTAAAAAAACCCGGACACTAAAGAAATCAAGTTTCATTTAAAATATATGCTCCCCGGACGGGCTCCAAACTAGGACAAATCCAGGAAAACAGACGGATGGCAGCCCTAAGTGTTGGGAATAAGGTTGGTTTTTTATATTTAAAATGAAATGAAACACAATAAATGCAACTCTGTTCCAATTGTAAAAAGTTTACATTACAGTGGTCCTTATGAGGTTATATAATAAAACAGTTTAACTTAGATAACAAAACTGTATTACAATCCGGGTAGATCTACGTAAATAATAAATATTATAGGACATTTTTACACAAATTGACTAAGTCCCGCCGTAAGCTCAAGAAGGCTTGTGTTACGGGTACTCAGAAAACGAGATATTTAATATTTACAAAGAAAACATCCATGACTCAGGAACAAATATCAGTGTTCATCACACAAATAAATGCCCTTACCGGGATTCTAACCCAGGACCATCGGCTTAGCAGGCAGGGTCGCTACCAACTACGCCAACCGGTCGTCAAGGGAAAGTAACATTTATAGAGATAAATTATTACTTGAATTTGCATTATGAATAAAGGTAACATGCAATAAAATTTTGAATCACGTTACTCTTGCCGCGGATTGACCCATCCGTTATTTGCAGAGTTAAAAATAGAAGGATATGCTGGGACTTGCCGGAGTCTGCGCCCAACAGTCCCGTGGGGCTCTACGAGTGCCACCTCGGCGGCGGCAACCAGGAGTGGCGCTACGACGCGGTGAGTGTGCCATGGCGCGGTAGCGTGTGCGTTGTGGAGGCCCTTTTAAGTCCTGCGACCGTACATATGTCAAAAATAATAGTACATTGTGCATCTAGGGCGGTAAGAAGGGCATTACTTACGAGGGTCTATTGAAGCCCGACGCCAAAGGCGGAGGGTTTTAAATGACCCGAGTTAGTAATGCCCTTACTGCCCGTGGTACACACAATGTTTTTCATCACATTTGCGAGGAAATAATTAACTTTCTAGATAGGTAAAGAAACAATAATGATTAGCGGTAGTGTAGTTGCTCAGTCCACAATACTCCGGACCGGAGTGACTACGTGCTGCGAACGCGTGGGGGGCGGGTGCTCGGGGAGCTCCGGGCGGGCGCTAAAGTAGTATGAGAATCCTTTAAAACCGTGGGATTAATACAGCTCTTTAAGTTTAAGTATTCTCGCATATAATATCACTATTTACGAGCAGGTGTGATGAAAAACATTTTGTCCTTTTGAATGTCAGACGGCGAAGCAATATGCCGCGCCTCGGACGCCAGGCGTTAGTGACGCTTCATTGGCGTCCTTAGCAAGAATTCGATGATTTCTTAGATAGAAAGGAAAAGTGGAAAAAATCCTCATCTCGGGCGGGACTCGAACCCGATTATGGAATACACGCCCATCGCTCTGCCAACTGTGCTACCGAGAATACACCCGTGGCCCCGAATTTCTTCACCATATCCCAAAATTACGATTTCGAGTTCCGGTGGAGGACACAAACTTTTCTTTCCCATGATCACAGCCGACTTCGGCGGTCAAAGTTTTGACCACTATCTATTCTTTCAGGAAAGCCATCAAATCCACAAGACCGACACGATCTGCCTGGACAGCTCAGTGGCCCCGGAGCGGCTGTTCGTGGCGGCGTGCGACGCGGGCTCGGCCTCGCAGCGCTTCTCCGTGGGCCGCGTCGACCGCCGCTCGCTCGCGCGCTGGCACTCGCTGCACCGCGCCGTCACGGGGCCCGAGGTGCCCGACTGGTATCTAGACCACTAACCTACCGGAGTACGCAGGAGGAAACTAGATAATATCCTGCGATAAGGGCTCATTCAAAAATCATTTGATCGTTTTTGGCCTTATTTTGACCCCCCCGTCCCCCTTGGTGATAGTTGGTGATCTTAACCCCCCCCCCCCCCATCAAGATCACGTGGAGTTTTCGAGTGATTTTTGAGTCGACATTTTCATGTGCGCCGATGCGAGATTTTTATGTTCGTTAAATATATTGTTATGAAATTTGGTTGTTCTGTACATTATGCTGTGTGAAAAAAAAGTACACGTGATGTGGTTTGGACACCCCCCTCCCCCATCGTGATCAATCGTGATATTTCTTTGACCCCCTCCCCCCCAAAAACGATCACATGATTTTTGAATGAGCCCTAAGAAAGAGTAGAATTTATATATGACATTCGAAACCAGACGGCCTGTCGCGGCCTACGAACGAAGTGTTGCCTTTTCGGCACACTTGCGCACAAAATACGATAAACAGCCTTCATTATGTTTTTGTAAATTGTTTAATGTGTCTGCTGAAGCTCAGTGGCTCCTCAGTTAATTTCTACTCTTTCTTGTGGGACGTTGGCGGGACAAGCGTGAAATTTACTTTTCTCAGTTTATCTGTTTTGATACGATAAAGTACGACGTTACCCAACGACTTTCGAAACGGATCCCAGTCCATTTCGCTCCCCCCGCCCGCTAAGTTTTACGCCGACCCAAGCTAGTCAAGGACACGTCCTAAATAATTAAACACGTACTAAAATCAAATAACGCCTTTTATACTGTAATACAGTTGCGATTAACGTATATATTTACAGTAAAAGCATATACGGTGCTATTTACATAGTTATCCCAAAAGATAAAAAAAATTGGTTTAAAAAAATAATTATTAGAGTGTTATTTATTCGCAAAGAACAACTGAACACAGATTGATATTTTAATTTTCCTACGAAACGAGTAATTAAATCTGTTATCGCTAAACTTCTTAATTGCGTTGATTTATTGTGAAGTGTTCGATTTTCGTTAAACATTAAACTATTTACTAGTTTGTTTGCGATAAACATTGATTTAAGTAGAGATAAATTTGAATCTCGCAGGATTTCTTGGATAAAAAAGACAAAGATAAGTAAACGTTGAGGCTTTGTAGTTTTTAATCATTTAACATAGTAATATATATATTTTTATATCGAATAATTAATCATTCAGTTTAAATTCTTTTAAATATATATATTTAAAATAAAACGCAAAAGGTGTTAAGCGGAAACTCTTCAACAGTAGTTGTCTGCTGCTAATGGTTGTCATCATTCTCTTCCCCGCAAGGAGTTAATTAGTTGTGTTTGTTTTTAGCGAAACCAATGTATTGATTAAAGGATGAATATGACAAATAATTAACATTTTAAATGTTTATAAATGTGTGTATATGTTTTGTCTCTTTGACATTGATGTTAAATACTATTATTTAGATGTTACTAATTTTGCTATAGGGTGTATTCGTAAACATTGTTTAAATCGAGATACTATAAATTTTATTTTAGTGAATAACCACTAGTAAGAGAAGAACCGTATATTACATACGTACCCAACTTTCACACCTCCGATTTGCCATACCCGACTTCCACTACCCCCTTGGAGGAGGATCCCTCCAACTCTCTTGATTGACTTGATTTATTTTTGGGCTTATATTAAGCTATGGATTTAGTGCAATATATATGTGTAACGATCAAATAGAATTTGTTTGAAATAAATATGTTGATGGATAACACAAAAAAGTAGTCCTAGACACTCGCGGTCAAATAAAACGGGTCAGTAGAAAAAACTAGTATATCTCCTTAAATATTAAAGCTAGCGGCATGAATTAAACAGTATATTGTAGATAAAATAATAGTTAATAAAACAAAACCACAACTTTAAAACGATATTCACTTGTTTATTTAAATTACCTACATAAGAAACAATGTAAGCATCATCTAATTTTAGGTAAAAAAAATTAGATACAAACTAACATACAAAAAAAATTTAAAAACAAGTATCAATACTTCGAATTGCCTCCTCAGGCTCTTCGTACAGCTTCCAGGCGATTGGGCATACCGTTTATCAAGTTCGTTATTTGTTCTTGCGGGATATTGGCCCATTCTTCCACTAACGCTTGTTTAAGTGTAGCTGGGGCTTGGTTTCGATTTCTTGCACGCCTCCTAAGCTCAATTCAATCGGATTTAAGTCCGGGCTTCTCGAGGGCCAGTTCATACAGTTGATACCAACCTCCTCAAAATAATCTTACAAATTGACCTGCGTGTAGCGTTATCCTGCATGAACATGGAATTTTTATCCATTCTATTAATTAAGTATGGGCCGTCGACAGTTAAATTGAAATTGGCAAATTTTGATACCCAGTCATCAGGAGACTAATTTAGCCGCACGATTTTTCCTCTGATATCATGAGAACGGAAACATGGATACGATACTGAAAAGGATGTAAGGTACTCCTTATAATTTTTAAGCTGACACTGGAGCAACTTCAAAAACTACTGCTAGGGCTTAAACCATTGTAAGTAGGCGACATTTTTTAATTTCTTAATTATTATGGTACAGTGAGCAACAAAGATATTAATAAACCCAAAGTGCCAAAAATATGGATACACGACATTAATGTTGAGGCTTATAAAGTCCTTTTTACATATTTTTCACACTTTGGCTGTATTCATATCTTTGTTGCTGGCTGTATAAGTGCCAATCGCACATGTTGAATTTGTGAGTAATTATTGTTAGAACAACCTCACTTGTTAGAGCTGATATACAAAATATCCCTAAAATAAAGTTGATTTTATACATCCCTAAGTTGAATATTTGCGTCTTACATTTGGAATAGTAAATTACTAGTGTTAAAAAAAACCTATTTATTCGTTGCGTGTTAAGTTAATTATTATATAAACTAGATTTATAGAACCCTTATATATAAGGAGTAACGCGAAGTTGAACTTTCTTGTCATACGTATAAAAAAAGGATTTTACCTACTTTGTCATAATGAAATATAATAAACTTGCTTTAATCAGTGTGTTGTTTTTGCAACAAACAAACCGGATCCTACCACCATGTTTTTTCCGGGTATTTTTATTAATACAATATGTATGGCAACAAGGTTTATTTTCGTATGTGATTCTGGCACGCTCATCAGTTACATATCACTAGTTGTACGCGAGCACTAGGAAATTGTAATAAATTATATTTTATTACTTGGAAACTTTGTTTTTTTATTGAACACCTCGAATACCAGTCATTTATGTACAGTCAGATTCAGTAATTAGATATTAAAGTATATATACTTACAAGTTTTTTGAAATTAAATCATGTCGGAAATGTATGCGAGGATATATAATCGTCGCGTGACAAGCAAAAGTCATCAAGTACTACCTTAAGTTCACAGCGATAGTAATCCATACATCTATTATAACAAGGTCGGTTTTTATTTAATAATTTTATCGTAATTAATGAGTTTTGCTTGTCACCTGACGATATGGTTGGGGAATGGTTCCATCTTGTGGCTCGATTAGCAAGACCTAGGTAAATGAAATCCCAGGGGTAGACACATGGTAAAAAATGTGTGTGTGTGTACACGTTTAGCTTTTTACTTAGTATATTTCGTACTTTCGGAGTTAGTCAACTTGCGATATTGAATCCTTATAAGTTGAACCCTTTTTTTCTTATCAAATCTCGATTAACACGTTGGCTGCCATGAGCATCACCGGTGGGATCACCAGCTCATTTTTCAGGGTATTGTTTTGCGGATATTTATTTTATTTTTATTTTCTCAGGCAAAAAGGCCATTTAATTTCAATTAAATCATTTTATATCAAAAATAGCTGGTATTTTATTCAAGAATACTGTGTCAACTGAGGGTGTCCTCTACAAAATAGAAGTCAAAGTTTGACTCTGGCCCCCACAACTACCGCAAAACAATACCCTGAAAAATGAGCTTCTAATCCCCCGGTGATGCTCATGGCCACACAGAGAAGATTACGTGATCCCACCGGTGATGCTCATGGCACCTCGGTACACCGGTGATGCTCACAGCATCGCCTTCTTACCGGATCACTAAATTTGTATGGGGCGTGGCAGCAATACTTATGTGAAGTATGGTGGGCAGCCAACGTAACTAATATTTGAAACGGGATAATTACCATGTATGTTTGTTTTATTGAGCACCCGATATTTCGACACTGTTGCAAGCGTCATGTTCACGGAGTAAAACCGTATGTGTTAAAATCGTATATGGCAGCCAACGTGTTAATGAAAACTAGTAAAGGAACAATTCAACAGTTTTTTTCATCCTAAGAACGAGAGAGTTGTGCTCAACGTCACAACTCTCTCACGTCACGTTTCACGTATCACGTTTAGTTTATCAAGTGTTGTCTTGTGTCTCTAATTATAAGCGCTCAGAATAATCATCGCAAAAATACAATTATGACGGAAGTGCCCTCGCCAGTTTTTGGACAATTTGGGGTTATAGTGAGAATAATAGTTGAAAAATACAATTAATCAGAGTTGCCGTCGCCGGAAAGTCTTGCCAAGGAATCCAAAAGCTTCGCCAATGCAATAGGGATGACGCGGGACTCCTTAAAGTCCAATTTTTCTTAAACAATCGCGATCGCCTGGCGTCCGGGGCGAAATATAATTCTTTCGCCGGCTGGTTTTTAAAAGCTCTATTACGGGTATAACTTTTTATATTGCTGGGTTGTAACATTTTTGCGATGAAATCCAAGCTCTACTCAGGGTTGCTGCTGCGGGTGCATGGCTCATTGAGGGGCTCGTGTTTTCTATTAAACCTATCCATTGCTGTATAATCCATGGTATCATCGTGGATATAGTTTTATATTACTATCACCTAAATGGAAATAAGTGTCCAGTTTTCGCCATTTAAGTGATAAAGCAAGAAATTAATTAATTAAAATTATGTGTCATAGACCAACAGTTGGGGAATTAGTATGACTACAACGATGACAAATGGAAAGGTTTATAAAAAACACAATCCCCCAATGAAGATTGGGGGTAAGACAAAAGGGCGCCACTGGACTCTGTGCGCCCTCTAATAACACAAATTGTGTCTTATTAGAGTTTAGGGTAGGCAGGTTGGAAATGAAAATATATCGATAATTTAATATTTTATTACATATTCCATTAGAATACTTTCTATATTATTATTGTACATGCTGTCGGGCATGCACTTTCCTAGCGAGTGCCAAACTCGATTACACATCCAGAGTTTAAAGGGTTACTGATATCTACAACAGTACAAATAAATGCGGTTCCGGAACTATACTACGCTCCCCTACTAGGTGAAGCGCTATATTATATCTAGAAGCTGAGTCTATGGCTTAGTGATAGAGTAAAACTGTATGTTCGGAAATTAATGGTCTCTTATTGAAGACTTCATTTTTGTTTAGGCAAACTCAAAACATTCGCACGCAAGAACATGTATAGAGCCTGGATGATACTGTGTTCTGCCAATCAAAATTGACCCTTATCACCAAGCATGACAGGTGAAGTAGAGTAAGCGGTAGCAAGTTAGACCAGAGGATTTGGTCTCACTCGCTTTGATCATGTTTGACAAGTTGACGAAGGATGTTTGCTTAAATGCGTCTTTGTATTAGGTACCTTCACCAAAACCAAAATGCTATCTTCTATTTGGATTTCTATTTCATTTCATTCTATACATGTTCGTGGTGACGCCCATTGGACGGTTATATTTTTTGGGATTAATTTAAGGCACCAACGAAATTGCTTTAGGTGCCTTACAAATGACAAATTTACCATACCTACTTACTGTCAGCAGCAAAAATATTTAAATTTTTGAGGACACTAATAACTACTAGGTTTTTTAAAGCCTGTTATGAGATATTTTTACTGCTGGCAGTACGGTCAAAACATTTATTGTATATAAGTACATATACATTTGATGCTATTAGCAGATTGTATATATATCGTTATTGCTAAAATCGTATGTCCTAACGAACATTTACATAATAAAACTGGATACCTACTGCAGTCGTTTATTTGAAAAGACTAATTTAAAACAAATGTGGTTGTTGTGGAAGTGATTTCCTAAGCCAGTATTGTGTTATTAATAGGTCATGTCACGTGAACCTTTGAGTGCAGTCAGGTCGCCCGACGGGTCGATCCTAGAGCCTCTTCGATATATTACATCATATCCTAACTTAGAGGGTAAATTATAAATAATTCCAAGCGTAAAGATATGTACAATATTTTTACAGATTACATTTCAACGTTAAGTACCTATTTACAAATTAGAATTCTTTATACATTATAAAAAAGAACTATACCGCTCTAATAGGTATTATATCACCGCGAAATCAATAACTACATTCACAATAGATATATATTTCATTATTAGTTAATTTAAACAAAAATACATCCTATACTTAAATAAATGATAAGACGTATTACATTACAATGTATTGCTTCGTTTTAGTCACATTTTCCAAAAATATCACCATCGCTGGCCGTCCGGCCTCTGGGTACCATAGTTCCCCCGCAACATTAATTTTGTATCAAACATTCACGTCCACCTCAGTCAACTAGCTACTTAGTACCTCTAACACAGAGTAGACACCACAATTAAATGATACACATTTATGGACATATACTATCAACTACAGTTTTAAATTACTCCTTTCTCGCTGACTTACTGTAGAGAAATTCACAAACAATTTCAAAAACTAGACTGCCCAAAAACAAACTGACAAGCTTTACAGTAACTGCATTACTTAGTTAAATTAGATCATTATCTTATAAACAAATGTAAAAAATAATTCATTGTATCAGGTACATTCAATAATAATAAAAAAAACATAATTAGTATTATAATACATTTCAGATACCTAACACTCGCGTATTATTAGTTACTACTCGCAAGCGATGAATACTCAATACTCAACGCTTGATAATGGGGATAAAGCTCTCCAAAATATATCGCGCTTAGTGAAAACGTGAGTGTAATCCGTAATTGATTATAATAACAAAAAAAGCAGTTATAAACAAAGGAACAATGTCATATTGAGTACCTACTTTACTACTGCTCGTTTCGAGAGTTTTCTTTTGCGCAGTCTATGTCCGAAAAACAAAAAAAAAATAGTAATTAGTCTCAGTCTCTAGAAACGCGAGTAGAACGATAAGTCAGCAAGAAGCCCTTACAATTTAAACTACCCTTTTTATTGCACAACACATGCAGAATGTACATTGTACGTATTAACGTTTTCTGTAATTAAATTAGGCTATTTACTTTAGTTGTAGTCGTCTATTGAATATGAGGCCATTCTAATGGGATTACTGTATTGCTACTTAGAACTCTGTCTCTCCAAAGTGGGCTAAGCTACGTGAAAATTTTAGCTCGCCCTAAATGCGACGAGGTTCTAAAGTAGAGTAGCTAGCATTGGGGTCATTCGATTTCATGTAAGAGGCGCGTTTTATAAAAAACATTAGGTATAAAATGATCACTTAAATAGTAATAGTATTGCGAAGTAAAAAAGACCTTAGGTCTAATATTTAAAGGAACAACTACAAGACTAATAAAAATAGTATTTACAAATAACCAAGTTACAGTATGGATAGCATGAGATATTTGGCTACATTGTGATAGGGCTACATCTTCGTGTAAATAATAATTCTAAGTGACGAGAGTATATCGATAAAAATATGTAGGTACTACTAAAATAATCTTAAAAAGGGTAAAAAATTGTGATCGTATGAGTATTTTGGTTTATTATGTTCAGTTCGTCGCTCATTATTATATCTTTATTATTATGTCGTCGCTATGACCCGGTACCCTGTGAGAGTTGTTCTTGAGATTCATTTTCAGTCCGAGAATGAGTACGTAAAGGGCAAAAATATATAAAAAATAAGCTATAATAATTAAAATAATTGACTCGCCTAAGTACGCAAAGCGGGTAACGAAATGCTCTACTATGGCCTACAAACGTATTTTCCCGTACCAGATCAATCCATATCCTAGCCATCCTAACCGTCTCCAATCACATATTCCATTCCAACTACTTCCCATCACGTCATCACAACTCATTCTGAAGAGGCAGACTTTGAAACTTCAGTTCTATAAAAATAAATCTAAACCGTTTCGAATTTGGAACGCTCCAAGCTCAAAACGGTGTCAAGTTATGGCACGTTCAGAAAAGTCACGAGCGGTGGCGCGAGCGGCCGCTCTTTCTCCGTTTCCGCCGGCCGTCGCGCACGAACACGATGTTGGCGGGGTCGTCGGCCAGCTGCGGGTACTTGGCCACGGAGTGCACGTCCTTGGCGGCCCAGCCGTCCACCACGCCGTGCGAGATGAGCTCCTCCTTCTCCTCCTCGGTCCACACGCCGCGGCCCTCCCAGCCCGCCGCCACCAGCGCCTTCTCGCGCTCCCAGGCGCGCGCCGCCGCCCGCTTGTGCGCGTGCTTCAGCAGCTTCAGCCGCTCCTGCGCCGGCTCCACGCCGTAGCGCAGCACGATCACCGCCTGCGCCGAGCCTGCGCCTACCGCGTGGACCCGAACCTGCGATACAAACAATACATTAGTGTTTTAACTGTACCAAGTATGCCACTAAGGCCCACTTGCACCACCCATTGTTAGCCGCTATGGAACTTGACCGCTTAACTCCGGGCTATGGGCTAACCCTCGGTAGTGCAAGTGGGCCTAAACTGGTTACTGACATGAAACATGTTCTAGAAAAACCTGCGATATTGACGTTTTATGTTATTCTTCTTATATATGTAGGTACCTAATGTCTATAAAGTCGAGGCTGCAGAGTTATTACATCAGTACTTGCCAATACAACCGTCGTTAATTAAGTTTTAAAAGCCAGCGGTGGAAATAATAATGTAAATACATTTACCTCTAAGCCTTGATCATTCGTTTCGTCCTGCGACACATTGAACTTCCCAGATAACCGTCTCAACTCCTCCATGTCGTCTCTGATCTTCAACGAATTGTCTTTGACGAAATAGAAGACGTCCTGGTCGTGGATGCTGAAGTGGACGTCGAGGAAGTAGGAGTTGTTGAAGACTGTGGTGATGACGTCCTCGACGACGCTGTTGGCGCCGTCGGCTACGCTGATGAAGGCGCGGCCGTCCACCCGCGAGATGAGCACGCCGGAGCCGAACACGCCGCGCTTGTACGACACGCGCGGCAGCAGGTTGCGCGTCGTCGGCTCCATCTTGAGTAGCGGCGTTGGAACGAAGTCGATGTTGGACAGTTTGTCGTTTACCTACGATAAACAGAAAGACCTTTAGATGGTGTATACCAGATGGATGATGTATAACGACAAGTATGATTATTAAAATGTCAATGGAAATATAAAACTATTACTACTATACCAAATTTATTAGAAAAATCTTTTCCACTTTTCCTTTTTTTCTAAGAAATTTGGTATCTAGTAGCCTTAAAACAACCTCCTAGCCTAGTTGGTAGTGAGCCTGCCTACGAAGCAGGAGGTCCCGGGTTCGAATCCTGGTCAGGGCATTTATTTGGGTGTTTATCATGAATATTTGTTCCTGAGTTATGGATGTTTTCGGTGTATTTAAGTATTTATATCTGTCTATTATATATATCGTCGCCTAGTACCCACAACACAAGCCTTATTGAGCTTACCGTGGGACTAGGTCGATTTGTGTACGATTGTCCCATAATTTATATATATTATAATTTATATTAGTAGCACATTTTTAGTGGTGAATTCTCAATGTAACCTGTGACTCCACTTGCCAATTAAGAAGTAATTTCTTACGGTAGATATGTAAGTATGATGTACGGTGTCGCATACGAGCGATATGGTGGAGAAATTCGGGCCACGGGTATGTTCTTGGTGGCCCAGTTGGCAGAGTCACGGGTTTTTTTTCTTAAAATAGAAATATGTTCCGCTTACCTTCTCAATGATGCACTGAAGACCAGACATGACGCCGAAGTCGGGTGCCAGCTGTGGAGCGGTCACGGAAGTCATCGGCCGGAAGATCATATCGGTGATGTATCGCGATCCCATCATCTTACTCATGTCGTACCCGTACAGCTCCAGCCAGCTGGCCAGGTTCGTCATGTACGGAACGTTCTGGTTCTTATTTATTGGATCGTTGTTCTTAAATCTGTAAATGAAAATGTCCGTCGGAAGACTGAGTTTCGTCGCCAAGTGTTCCCAGCTAGGCGTCATCCATTGTCCGACTATGGGGTCGTACAGCCTGTTGTCCAGATATACGAGATTCGTGTTGAAATCAAATATACCGCTGTGGAAGTCTACGGGCACGTAGAAACCGGGGTTAGTGTCCTTGATTATTTTTCCGAACGGGCTGCGTTTAATTTCCTTTATAATTTCACCATTCACGTCGAACACTACGAGCGGCGAGCCGTTGTGGTCGGTCGCAACGTAAAATCTCTGGTCTTCTGTTTCTATGCATGTTAGGAAGTCCCGCTGGTCGTACAGGAATCTCACGGTCTTCTCGGCTTTAGGATAGTGCATGTGTGTGATCAGATTAGGAGTTTGAGGATTCGTGTAGAAGAATTGGGTAACGTTATTCTTATCGTCCTTCCAGGCGACCAGACGATTCCTGTCATCGTAATAGTACCACATTTGGAACTTGTCTCTTTCGAAAGCGTGTACGAATTGCCCTCGGGAGTTGTAGCGGTATTTTTGTTCTCCCCGTCTGATCACGAAACCGCGACCGTCGTAGCTGCTGAACTCAATGTCGCCGTACTGGACAACCCTGTCGCCAATATCATACCCTAAGTACCGTTTCTCGCCGTGCTCAATGACGCCAATAACGTTACCGTTCTCATCGTAAACGTATTTCCAATCGTCTTCGGACCCAACTACTTCCATTAAATGCCCGTCGAAGTTGTAACTAATTCTTTCGCTGGAAGACGTATCGCCGATCAGCATCTTTTTGGATTTAATCCTGTTTCTGGCATCGTATTCAAGCTCCAGGCGGAAGACATCGAATGATTTAATATTCATTAGCACCGTCTTTATTCTACCGTGGTCATCATAGTCGGTTATAGTAAAGTATTGCTTGCTCGTGTCCTGCATGACGGATCGATTGAAAGTATTCCTATAGATCCTCAGATCACTTACTCCTTCTAGGGTACCCAAGTTCTGGTTGTACTTTAGTCTTAGCTGGGGCATTTCCTTGCTATTGATGTTAACGTCAATCGTAGAAAGCCTCGCGTTACCGTCGTACTGATATTTGAAGTGGGCGTTGTTAAGGCCACTCTTGGAGTTAAACTTCATCTTTTGGTCTTTGAGAATGCCTGCGTGATATTTATAGTCTTGTTTGAGATCGTAATCCTGATCCGTTATTTCCACACTTTTCACCAGTTGAGTATTTTCGTGGTACACGTAGCGGATAGCGGATGCGCCTGCCAATATCGTCTCCAACTTGCCAGTCTGGTCGTATACATACAATATCTTACCAGATTGGTGCGGGAAGATCTTGGCCAATATGTGTCCGTCATCGTTGTATAGGATTTCATAAGGATGTCTGTTCATCGGCGAGAAGTATTGGTACTTGAAATACCCAAGCGACGTCATCAGTGCGAAGGTGTGGATGTGACCTCTAGGCGTTGTCAGGTTCTGGAGCGCGCCAGAGTCATCGTAGTCTAACAGGTAATCGCTACCCCTTGGAGTCGTGACCTTTAGTGGAAGACTAGTAAACATGTCCCTGAAGGAATAAACCAAGGACGACCCATCGCCGTATTTGATCTCATGCAATCGGCCGGCCCTGTCGAAACCGTAGGTTTCATTCAGATCGCCCCACTTCCAGCTGATTAGTCGGCTGAACCTGTCATATTCGAGGTCAACCTCGGCAAAGATACCATTCCGCGGTCCCCACTTCACGGGCCTGGCAGTTCTATCGTACGTAACATTCAATAACTCTACCTTATCATCCATGAATACAGCTACAGTAGACGAGTCTCTGTCGTATTCGAGCGTTAAAAGGTTTTCACCGTTGACCCTTAACTTGCGACCAATTTGAGCCACTGCTTTGCTGCTTTTACCTTTGTTAGATTGCAATCTACGCAAGAAATATCTCCACTCAAATCGGTTTGCCAAATCACCGCCAACTTCAGTCCTCTGCTTCGCTGGTACGGGATAGCTTTCACCCAGAATGGGATCAATTTCGGAGAGAATTGTGTATGGAACAGTGTCTGTAGAAATAACATGTCCCCACGGCATACTGGAAGAGATGCTGCCATCCGTTGAAATAATGGTTTTCTGCTCTGCTTCTCCGACCTTAGTGTTAACAGAAGAACCCTTAATGAGAATAGAAGTGGGATTCCTATTGTTTTCGCTCACCAGGACCGTGGCTCCTTTAAGGCTCAGGTCGAAGGTCAAGTTGATGATTCTACCGGTGGGAGTGACGGCTGAAGTCAGTCGACCGAATGCATCATACTTGTAGATGTAGCTGCGTCCTGTGCTGTCGTATTTAGCTTTAAGTAAACCTGTGGTTCCGTGATAGTCGAAAGTTACATTAAAATTGTCAGGTGTTCGCAATTCTTGCAACATTTTCATTCTGGACATCTTAAGTCTACATTTTTGTCCTTTGGTGTTCTCTATCGAATTGACTTGGCTGGAATAATCACGTAGAAGGAATACTTTGTTGCCGGCCGCGTCAGTGACTGTACTCAACTTGCCATTGCTAGTATTGACGTTATATGTAAACACATAGTTATTTTCTCCGGTTAAAATATTCTTTGTCAGAATGTGCTGGCCGAATCTATTAAAGGTGTATATTTCCTGCGTATCGGGTGAATATATCTCGTACTCTCTGGAACCACTCGCGTCGGGTATACTGGCCATGACAGATCGTATTCTGTAGTTCGCCTGATCTGCTATGTGCACAATGCCGTCAGGGCTTACAATTACGGCTGAGATCGTATTGAACTTGGAATTCGAAGCTAGGAAATGGTCCGCTTCGAAGCAATCGCAACCACGTTCCAAGCAGTTGCATTTAGATTCCGCGCCAGCATATAGGGAAATTTTGCCATCAGTAGTTATCAATCGCACTCTATTGATTCTTTGAGAATCGCTTTCAGCTACGTACAAGTCACCGGCAGCTCCGAAAGCGATACTCTGCGGCATCACCAAAGTAGCATAAGTCGCCAGTTCCATATCAAAGCCGGTCAGCGGTGACGGGCAGTGTAGGGGACGTCCGGCGATCACTTTGACCCTGCCGTCTGGAGCCATTTGCAGAATCATATGGTCATCGATAATATGTAGGCTGTTGTCCAAAGGATTAATTGCGAGTTCCGTAGGCCATCTCAGGTGTACTTCCTCCACGCTTAGAGTTCCTTCACACGGGATCGGCTTCCAGTGTGCTCTGTGCATGTGATTGCCGATGACCGTTGAGATGATGCCATCCCTGTCCACCATGCGAATATTAGTTCCATCGGCGAAGTATAGGATGTTATCGATAGAGACTGCTACTCCTTTCGGATAGGCTAGCTTAGCATCGCGGGCTAAAGCCCCGTCGCCGCAGTGGGCCTCGTCACCGGGCAGGCACCTCTCTCCTGACCCTACCACCGTCTCCCAGTTGTGTTCGGGGTCGCTGAAGTCGTCCGTGTTGCGAACTTTGATGATCTGGTGGGACTCCGGGTCCGAGATGTACAGCGAACCATCGAGAGGCGACAGAGCCATGTGGTACCGGTACGAGACACGAGTGGCGCTGCAAACAAAAGACAATACCGTATCACATTTCTGAAGGCGTACCAGTCTACCGGATGGAATATAAAGCGGATTACAATCGGAAATTACAATGTTTCTCCTACCGCGCAAATAAGGCACAATCGTGGGTGAGAGCTTTAGTCAGATTTCATAAAGCAACATGTTTGAATTGTTCTATTCTCGGTTCATCAATTTGTGTGCGGAAATAATTTATAAGGTACCTAAAAATAGTTCAAAACGACAAAGAAAACAAAGGAACTCACTTCAACTTGACGAGCGTGGCCACCTGTCCGTCGGGCTTGATCTTGCGCACCAGGTTGAAGTCGCCGACGTAGAGCGCGCCGTCGGGCGCCGCGGCCAGCGCCACGGGCGCCAGCAGCCGCGCGCGCGGCGCCGCGCCCGCGCACTCCGCGCACTCCAGCCCGCGCTGCCGCCCGTCGCCCATGCACGTGATGATCAGCCGCGGCTTGTGCTTCAGGTAGATGTTCGTGCCCTCGCCCTTCTGCAGGATACCTGAGCAAGTACGCCAGTGAGGGGGTGCGGACGTTTTGTCAACACGTACACCACTACACTACACAGCACGCTACGCAGTACTATACGGGGGGAGGATGGAGAACTCGCTCTTGAAAGATAAAGAGATTTTAAACAATAATGGGCTTAGGGAGCTAGACTCCATCAATAGTTCTTTACAGAAATATCCTGGGCGGTGTAGACGTTTGAGTGACCCACTTTTAACCCGCCGGCGTTCTACAGCTCGCTTTTTAAAAGCATTCGGTTTAAAGTTGAATGAAGATGTCGACATACTGTATGCTGTAGGTACTTAAAGCTACTAACTATATATTATTAGTTATTATCAAAAGTAATTCCGATTGGCCATCATATTTGGAGACAAAGAAAAAGATGACTTCTTGTACCGATAAGATTTATATAACTAAGTCCTCAAACCGATAACTTACCTTCATGGAAGTTGTATCTATGATGAATGTCGAGGTTCCAGCCGCCGACGTCGGATATGCTCATGTCATGGCCACTCAGTTTCGTCGTCTGTACGTTCCAGATGATATCTTTGCAGTCTGTGTATTGGTAGCCAACTTTTACTAGCGCAGTAGTGACTCCGTACACTCTCTGTCGATACACGTTAAGCCTATTCCACGGGTACGTGAATTTGATCACTGGGTCGGCTTCGAAAGTCTTTTCAAAGAGGATGCCTTCTATCGTGATCCTCAAATGGATAAGGGCCAATGTTGGAGGAACTTTTTCTGGCGTCAGTTGAAGTTGGATAGTAGATAAGTAACCGGCGGCTCTGGAGCTGTGGTACACCAAATTCAATCCAGTGCCAGGAATTTGGAGACTTTCTTGAACCACCTGGAAATCGATAATTTGTTATGAAAAACACCGGAAAAGAGTGTACAAGGTGTACAAGCGTAAACATATCTTTGTGGTCGACTGTAAGTAGTTGATCCTACCTGTGACTCAGCAAGTATGGCGCTCTTGTCTGGGCAGGCGCCCTGGAAGCCGTGCTTCCACGTGGCGAGCACCACCGGCTTCATGAGGTCGTAGTCGTGCGCCAGGCACGCCTGCAGCGGGCCCGTGCCGATCTTCTCGTCTGCCGTGGTCATTATCACTTGGTCGATTATCACAACCTAGAATTAAAAACATTAATGAGCTTTATACATATCAAAATGGATTATATCCTCTATCTTTAAGAGAGAATCAAGCGGTGTGTGGTCTTAGAGCCTACACCGCCTGAACAGACACATTTACATGTTGAACAGACCGACAAAACGTTCATTTAAATTGGGCATCATCAACATGCTTTAGATCGGCGACATGCTTTAGATAAATCGGATTTCTGGTGATAGTGTGATGTGGTAGTCTATCTAGGTATATGAACATGGTTTACTTCGACATACCTCATTCCAAGGCACGAAGACAACTTGCGAGGAGTGTTTGAACGGCGCCCTTCCAAACTGCAGGGTGACCGCTCCACCGCCGTTCACCAGCAGGTCGAACCAACCATCTTCTCGAGTGAGAGTGAAGCCCTCGAGTGGCGTGGACGTTGACACCCTGACGCCGACCAGGCCCGAGCCCAGCGAGGTGACCACGCGGCCTCGGATCACCGCAGAACGGCTGCACATATCATGACAGTAGGTGAAAATTCAAAATTCATGTTACTAATATTTGATCAAATTGGTGTTTTCAAAACTTTATGTTTACCATTACATACATGGAGCGGCCTTAGGCCCCCTTACGCAGAAAAATGATTCAAAAGTCTATTACTACGTAACCGTACGGTCAGCCATACACATCCCCCCCCCTCCGTAAAAAGCGTACTCTTGTCATTATACGTAGCTTCATGATATTTCCCATTCTTTACTTTTAACTAAGAATTAGGTGAGGTTATATTATCTTCTGTTACCGCGATTGTTGTTCATTGTAATTAAACACTTCAGAACGGATGTCTGGTGTTTATTGACACCATGACCCTAAGTTTCGAGCCCTTTACAGTACTCGTTTTCACAGGGTTGGGTGTGAGGGGTGAAGGTTCAGGTGTTTTTAACCTTTATGGTGCTTTGCTTCGAATATTACCTACTATACTAGCATGAAATATAGTAGCATGGAATCTTAGGCCGATAAATTTTCAAATGTTAGGAAGGTTTTCACTACAGGGATGTAGTGTATGGCTGTAGGAATTTTTAATTTTGATCTTATGTTGCTGTTAATGTGAATGATTTACTAAATACGGAACTAGGTATTCTACATTATAAACTTTAAAAAAATACTTGATAAAGGTTCTCAAAGTGCATCAAATATTTGTCTAACTACCTAAACCTACATAATATTCTTTACCTACTGTAAAAATGTATCACATACATAAATGACGTATATAAAATAAAAAGCGGAACACATATTTCACAGGACATGGTATGGGTACAAATAAACACATTAATACAAAAAACACATGCTAACAACAATCACTATACCTATACATAAATATATTAAATATTATATTGCCAATTGGAACCTACGGTTACTTTAATATTATTGATAATATACATAGGTATTAGTGTAAGAGTATGTACTTATATTATCTAGTACATTATAGAAGCCAGTGTCAATATTAAATGAAATTCCCGTTTAAGTCCCATACCGCTGACAAGAAAAATACTTACTCATTATTTTATCCCGAGAGATTACTACAGTCAAATAAAAGTCACGCTTTTGATTATTAGACTAGTAATAACTATTTCATTTTTAGGATAGGTAACACTTTAGTTTGACAACTAGACATTTCATTGTCGAAAGTAAATTTATAACTATAAGTATCAACGGCCGGAAACGGGAACAATTGTCTTTAATATTCTTATCACAAGCTTCTATAACGTGTCCACTACCTATTATATCGCACACACACAAGCCTACAACTGTCTTACCTCGTGTTGAAGTGATTCCAAAACATACTGCGCAGCGTTAGAAGGGCGGACAGAAACAGAGATGAGTACCGTTACATATATGTATGTTAATTTAGAAGATGTAAATATAGTACATAGAGACATGCATGTGCCGATTGGGCCGGTTAGGGACGCCACAGTGACTGGCAAACAAAACTATTTTAGTTTTAAATTGGGCTCTGACAGTAGACATTATATCTCGATAACCGAATCTCGAAATTGATTGATAACTGTTGTATTGCTCTTCTGAAATAATTAGACTTCTGAATAGTTTGTCTTTTAATTTTAATAGGTAATTAACATAAAATTTGTATTTCGTGAACAATTTTACAATTATACCGAATGACAATCTTTGAAAATTTTTAATAGCCACTTGCATCTACATTCCAGAGGAACTCAAGGAAATAAATCCCACAACGGACATTTCACGTAACTCTACAAAATATAATAGGTAAACACTCTGGCAACTGTAGTTTTAGATGGAAGTGTGTTTTAGAGCTGCTTAGTACTTTTCAATCAGACAATCACTGTGGGGTCAATAGGTTCTATCACCGTTTTTGTTAATTTGTAACATGTAATATGAAACATAAATTCACCTCGAGTGTTATAAATCAAAGCAAAAACTGTGTCGCACTCTTAAAATGTAAATAAAACATTGGGATTAACTGGGGCACAACATTGCGTATCTTATATTATAACAGATATTTGGTTATTTCTCTCACAAAGTTAATTGGTATCCGACTAACATAGAATTTTGAGGAAAAGGTGACATAAAATAGTATATTTAATCATTTTAGGGCCACTTGCGCAAACTGGAGTTAGCTGTCAAATACCGAACTTAAAAACGTTTAATTCCGTTCTAGTTGGCTAACCCCGGATGGATAGTGAAAGTAGCGCTTAATGTTATGTCAACTATTCCTTACAAAAATAATTTATACTTCCATACATGTTATGGTTCCATTTTACTAAAATAAATATCAACACCGCTAACAGAACGATAAAATGTATGTAGGTACATAAATCCCCGACCAGCACGGGTGGAGGACGGCTGAGTAAAAATGTCAGTATACGTTGACATTGTTACGCAAGCGCTGACTTTATTGTGACACATAACATAAGCATGAACTCACCTCTCATTAAACGTCTCCTGTTTGGCATAGTTCTGAAGACTACCTTCGTCGATGAGGAACTTCATCCTCTCGAAGAAGGACGCAGTGATGGCGGGCGGTTGCTTGCGGAGCAGGATGTCGGTGGGCTTGGGAGACGACACGCAGAGCTGGCTGCCTTTGCAGGCGACGGATTGACAGCATTCTGGGTCTTCGCAATCCACGAGGCCATCTGAAACACGTGGTTATATTGTTTTATTTAAGTGCAAAAGCTGGGCTTTAGGTACCTACCTATTTTATTTTAATTCTGCGTTAGAAATTCAGTCTGTAGTAGTATACACATATAGGCATTTACCTACATACAATTGAAATTAAATACCTTGCTAAGATTTGCATTGCTTTCTCATTAAATACCTACTCTGCTTATGCTCAATAATATTGTTAAAAGCATATTCGTATTACCTTTATCATTGTCCTTTCCATCGTCACAAATCTGCTCTTTCAACGTTGTGCAGTCAGGACCGTCCCAACCGTCGAAGCATTTGCACTCCCAGTGGCCATCGTTAGCGACACGGCATTGACCGTGACCAGCACAGCCTCTCGGACAGCCCTCCAGCGTGCAATGTCTTCCGTTCCAGCCAGATACGCAGAGGCAGGTCCCATTCTTGCACTGGCCATGGTCGCTGCAGCGCGCGTCGCAGAGCTTGGAAGTGCAGAATTCGCCGGTCCAGCCGGGGTCACAAACGCATGACTCTCCCACACATCTGCCGTGCGGCCCGCAGTCGAGATCGCACACCTCTGAAAAGTTTGTGAAAGAACACATACATACATTCTGCTGAAGGAACAATGCCATGTGATAGAAAGGAAAATTCCTAACCACTTATTGAAAATTAAAAATGTAGGTATATCCTTACTGATATAAGGTCAACGTCGAAGTCAAGTCCGAAAATAAGTACCTTTGGAACAATCCTCGCCCGACCACCTCGCATGGCACGTGCATGTTTGTGTGTCGACATCAAAGGTCCCATGTCCAGAGCAGTCTGGTAGACATTGAAGGGCGTCCTTGTCCATCGTCGCACAGTCCATGCCTTTCCACCCTTTCTTGCACACACAGGCCCCTTCGATGCAGAACCCATGGCCCGAGCAAGTTGGATGTGGACAGTCGACCTCTGCGCAGAATTTCCCCTTGTACCCTCTGACGCAAGAGCACTTTCCGTTCACACAATGGCCATGGCCGTTGCAGTCTGGGACTTCGCACTCGTCGTGTCGGAGAGAGCACTCCTTGCCCTTCCAGCCTGGGTTGCATTGACATTCACCGTTGATATATTCGCCGCGTTGACTGCATAGAACTGGACATACACCTGAAAATATATTTAATCTTAGAAATATTTGCTTCCTGACTGACACATGACAGAGAGAACATACTTAAGAGTAGAAAGTGGACAGACAGAGTAAAATGACAAATGACGCTGTATTGATCAAAAGTTTGTGACTTACTCTCGCTACAGTCATCCCCTCCAAATCCTGGCTGGCATTGGCAATGGCCCATAAGGCACTCGCCCTTGCCGGAGCAGCCGTTGGGGCAGTTATGGGTCATATCTTCAGCCACAGCAGCGATGAAGGAGATTTCCCTAGGGTCACCGTCGTCGTTGTAGAGCGATAGGAACCAGTGGCCCTGTTCCATGTAATGCGTTACTTCTTTTTTTACCGAAGGCTGAAAATGTAACGCAGAATAATAAAAATGGCCAAGCCAAGCATGATTCTTATTCTCTAAAGTGCTCCTTACCATCAGCTAGTAATGCGATGACATTGTTCTGAAACACTTTCTTAGAACTAACATAAAACATGTTGCGAGTCAGTGAACAAAGTTTTTTACGGAGCACTAAAATTAAAACTAAAGACAGATATAACTAATATTTAAAACGGGATAATTACAATGTATGTTTGTTTGTTATCCCGTTTTAAATATTAGTTATAATGTAAATGACCATGTTAGCTTAAAATCGTATAAAGACAGATAATTCGTTTATTTTATAAGTTTTAAGCAACTTGTATCAGAAATACTTACATGTGAAGCTCTCGTCGATCTCGCTTTGAAACCGCTAAGGACTTCCAGGAAATGGTATTGCGTATGGGTTGGCAAAGCGTTTCGCCTCGCATACACGCCAATTGACGCTCCTCGAGGTATCATGTAGTCGAACTTTACGTATGAAGCTTCTGACTGATAGAACTGCATATTCCAGTAACTATATGGAGGGATTTCTTCTGATAATTTTTCACCTAAGTTAATTTGTTTGAATGTCGTCCCGTCTGGCGGGAACGACTGTGCGGGGAATGTTCGCGCACCTAGAATGTGAAACATACGTTAACGTGGTATTCGAAATGGTAAAGAATAAGTAATATGCAGTTTCGTCATGCAATGATGTGGTGAAATTGTAAATTGTACTACTTAACTGTGCTAATCTAATAGTCGTAACTAGATGCAGTGCTAAGTTAAATACAAGCGCATGCGGTCTATAAATGTTGCACCGTTAGTAATCCCTCAACCCATGATGAAAATGGAAAACCATGCTAATTAATAGGTTAAACACATCATCATTTTACGACCCTACACCTATAAATGGTTTTATGACAGTTAGTGAGTTATCGTGTTTCGAATCAAATTCTGTGACCTCACCTTCCAAGATAAGTATAGGTGGTGGAGTAACCTTTGGACATACACATTTAGGTGCTTCAGTGAAATTTGGGCATTCAGTTGTTGTTTCGGTGGTAAGGTCAGTGGTCGAGTCAGTCAAGTCAGTCAGTGTAGTTGCCTCTTCGCTTGTCGTTTCATAGGTTGATGTTTCATCTTCTGTAGTTTCTGTTGCATTATCACTTAAAGTTGAATACATATCTGAAGTTCTTGATGTGTCTTCGAAGAATGACTTCTCAGTAGTTGGTTTATCATAATAATCGTCATATGAGCCATCCCCCGAACCTTCGCAAACCGGACAGGTACATTCACAAGTGCCTCCTTCAAAAATAGTTTTAGGTTGTACTGGCGTAACTGGTTTTAATGTGGATTCTATTGTTCTTGGGTTATTGAAGGTAGACTCGGTTGGTGTCATATCTACAGGGGTTATTCTGACACTAGGTAACTCCTTGCTTTCGCCGTCTGTTGGTACTTTCACTGTCAACGAATAAAGCGGTTTGTAAGCAGAGTTTTCTGTGCCATCAGCTGATATTGTGAGATTAATCATAACATGTTTAGGGTTAGGATTTTCTGGGGTTCTGGATTCAGCAAAATCTTCTGTAGAAACGTCCACGGCAATGTTGTCAGTTGAATTACCGTCTATCGGATTGTTAAAGTTAGTAACACTCAGTGATGGTACCGTAGAAATCATAACATGCTTATCAGGTGCTTTATTAATTTCACTCAATGACGATAAGGTGGTTATTTTGGTTGTGGTTTCAGGGATGGTTGATATTGTATTTATCGGTACTGCAGTAGTTGATATCGTTAGATGGCCACCATTTCGTTCAGTATCATAATGGAATTTCTCAAGTTTTTTATTAACATCTTCAGGTTCATTTATTTTAATATGTAGTTCTTCGTTCACTTCTTCTAATTGCGACTCTAACTTTAAATATTTAACTCTTTGCAATCCTCGCCACAAGGCGGATGAAAGTGAATCACTTTGCATGGCTTCAGGTTCATAAGCGATATTATTATCATCGCTTTTTATTTTTGACTTAATCTCTAGCGGAATATTAATGAGTGAATTTGGCTCCTTAGTAGTTACTACGTTTACCACGTCATTGTTCTCAGTACTAGCTTTAACGGTAGGATCCTTAGAATTAAATGCCGTAGTTACTTCTGCACTCGGGTTATTAGGCTCAGTAGTCACTTCTACAATCGGGTTATTAGCTTCTTTATTATCCACAGTGGGGTTATTAAGCGTCGTTGTTTTAATATTAAGCTCTACGTCGGTTGTAGTTTCAAGCTCTATGTTGGGTGTTGATTTAAGCTCTATATCGGTTAGCACATCAGTGTTATCTACACTTACACTAGATACATATACGTCGCCCCGGTCTTCTTCGCCTTCAGAAACACCATGCACTACACTAAGGGTGTCTACAGAAGGCGTGATTAGCTCATGCATATCTACAGCGGAAGAGTCCGAAGAAGAAAGAGAAGGTGGTTCACTAGCATGCTCGTCGACACTTCGGCGAGCGCGTTTACCTGAGCCTGTGGTCGGCGTCTGGTGCGGTCGTGTTAAAGACTTGTTGGACTCCAGCGTCGTCGCTTTCGACGCCGGGAACACTTCAGTGGATTCGCCAACGACCACTGAACATGGGCTTGTGTTATGATATGAGGCTACGAAGTATGAAGCTGTAAAAAAGAGACAGGTTTTAGTATTCATCGCGGATTTGGTGAAACATAACTAATGGCGCGTGTGAGTTTTAGTTTAACGTATACAATAAGTAGGTACTATAATGAGCTTTATGGCAATTTAAGATTGAAACAACTGACACGCAAAAATAATAAAACAAATTTACCTGATGTATAAGACGCAACTGCTAAAAGAAGAACGAACAACAATATGAACACTATAGCAGTACACTTCCAGGAACACCTGGAAGAGAGGCCTTTCCTAAAGTGGAACCGCGAGGCAGCCGGAGGGAAGTGGGTTGCCCGCAGGTTGTTCCTCACTGGGAGGACCGGAACAGGCGCCCCGAACGCGGGGTGCCGCTCGTTCCTGTCCATCCTCTCGAGGGTGCTCTTGTCCTTGCCTGGACTACTGCACGAGGAATTTGATTTGTAATCCATTGATGGATTCTTCTGTATGTCGCCTGGAAAAATAAAAATGTAATAATAATTCATGATGATAAGCATGACACAAGAAGCAAATCAGGAAAAGTTACATAAATTACGTTGGTTAATTATTTTGATTGCTCTTTAACCCTTCTTTGCATGGTGATGGAAATTTCCATCATTACATTGTCCTGTTGATTAACGCTAGTTTTGCGGGTGATTGATATTTATTTTAAGACTATTTATTATGTTTCAACAACAGTATGACTTGAAATGGAACGTAGTTGTTTGTGATTTTAAAAAAATAACAGAATTTTGACATTTAAACTTTTTATTTGCGGGCTCGTCGTTTCGCGCCATTTACGTAAATTGTTGACCTTGTATTCTGGATTTTGAACGATAGTACTACGAAAATATTGATATTGGGAATAATTCATATGTAGGTATATGTTATTTAATATTATGGTACTTTTTGTGCATACATTTTCTAAATTGGAACATAAAGTAACTCGAAAGTACGTGATGGAAACGATCATTATGCAACAACGTCACTCGTAAAGTATGGCGAATCATTTATTAGTAATAACCAAGTGATCGAAGCCTTTCGTTTGAGCATGGCCAAAAAAGCTTAGAAATGCCCGGATTTTCGGATTTCCGACTGTTTTCACGACATTTATAAAATAAATAAGAATAATTACATAAAAACTATTTACTTTATTTAGTACCTACCTACCTACCTACCTATTGTACTACGCTTAAGGTCAGAGTTTGCACAATGATAGAAATTTCCATCATATCAAAAAATTGAGATATTTCTTAAATCATACCTTATATATTTTTTTTAATATTTTTACCGTAATGTGGAGGTCAACTAACATTATCGTGCTTTATTTAAAAAATAATTAAAAAATCATGCAAAGAAAGGTTAAAAGTATCTTGAGTGAGTATCGAGGCCATTGAAAAGTACACAGTTGAGCAATTAAAGGGTTCCCAATATCCCACAGTTCCATATTATCTATCTAAGAACGTTTGTTTGTGCTCCATACCTGATGGCACGTAAAAATTGCCAGAGGGCGTGCGTACGAGGCACGAGGGCTCGAAGTCAGCCAAGTCAGCGGGGTTGCCGGTGATGCGGCCGTTCAGACGCGACATGGTGGGGTTGCGCGGAGGCACATCGGGGGGAGGGCGCGACCCGTCCAGTAAGCAACCTGCAGACAAAACAGATCTTACTTGAACATGTTACACTAAGTATTCATTAAGAATAGATGTATCAGTACACTAAGTATCAACTAAGGCGGCTGGCAGTGGACAGACGCAACTCGCATCCTCGTCCGAAAAGAGCCTCGAGCGTGTGCTGGGACAACATCTGGCGGGACACCTGTTGCTACACAGTGTAGAATAGGTGTATTTTCAGTCTACTTCATAAAAACGAGACGGTTCTCAATGGGACTGTATTTTGGTAGGGATGGCTTGTTATGTTTGGAGATACGTCCAAGGTGGTGGTGGTGGTTCTGATTTGATAAATAGATCTATGAGGAATAGAGGGAGCGCCTCAGCTTTAAAAGATACGTGGTGATTTTCGTGTTTTCTCAAGTAAATTAAGAATTTAATTTTGAAACCCACCTTACTATTTTCTCAAATTAATTCGGCGACTTGGTTCGACAACAATGAAAATATTGAAATGAAATCCCTATTTTTAACCACCAAAACTTAACCGGTCATAATTAAATCTTAACAGTATTAAATTGACTTATCTACTGCAAAAACTAGACAAATCATTAAAACAAAACTATAAATTACATACACTATGATTGAGGTAAAGACTGCGTGGGTTCCGTAGTTTGCTTTCACTCGAAGGTTCAGTAAAGGTCAGAGGCATTTACGGAACCTTCACAGTTAAATTTAACTGTATTGGTCGGCGACTTAAGGCCCATACCCCTAGTCGAGCCAGGTAAATTGGAATAATAAGCCAATGTAGGTACACATCTACATGTACTACGGTACCTTTGTGATAAGAACAAAAGACTGACCCTGCATTGTGTCCTAATGATTCACTAAAAAAACGTCTACAAGAAAAAACTAGTCTTTCATGATGAAAAGACACATTCAGATAGTCAAGTACTGTATGATGTCATCATCATCATCATCATCATTTCAGCCGAAAGACGTCCACTGCTGGACATAGGCCTCCCCCAAAGATTTCCACAATGACCGGTCCTGCGCCACCCGCATCCAGCGGACTCCTGCGACCTTCACCAGGTCATCAGTCCACCTTGCGGGGGGCCTACCCACGCTGCGCCTTCCGGTACGCGGTCGCCACTCGAGAACCTTTCCGCCCCAACGGCCATCGGTTCTACGTGCAATGTGCCCCGCCCACTGCCACTTAAGTTTAGCGATTCGGAGAGCTATATCGGTTACTTTGGTTCTGCTGCGGATGGTCTCATTTCTGATACGATCTCGCAGAGAGACTCCTAGCATAGCTCTCTCCATTGCCCTTTGGGTGACTTTGAGCCTTCTTATGAGGCCCATTGTAAGCGACCACGTTTCAGTACCGTATGTCATCACTGGCAACACACACTGATCGAAGACTTTCGTCTTCACTGTATGATGTATAGTACGTAATATATTTTGTATAGTTTGTAATAAAGGAATACTTTGTTTGACATAGGTATGGTAGTTGCTAAATTATGTACCCATATTAGTAGTACATACTGGTACATATATTAGCGTAGACCAAGCCCAATCATATCATATTAAATTCGACTAAACTTTCTTGCAAAACCAGTATAACAATTCAAAGGACTCCTTATTTACACAATACGATTTATGCTTTCCTGAATTCTAATCTTATATTAATTTTACAAGGATTATAAATAATGTACATCTGGAGCATAGCGTTGTACGGGTGCGAGACGTGGACAATGACACAGAGGGACAGAGAACGACTTGAAGCCTTTGAAATGTGGTGCTGGCGGCGGATGGAGAAGATTAGTTGGACCGAGAGAAAATCGAACGTGGAAGTTCTCAACCTTGTGCAAGAGAGGAGGTCCCTATTGCAAATCATTGAGAATAGAAGAGGGAAGATGTTTGGGCACCTATTACGACACGACGAATTCATAAAAAATATTGTGGAAGGGAAAGTAGAAGGAAGGCGGAAGAGAGGGAGGCCAAGAAGAACATACATGGATCAGCTTAAGGAAAAGATAAACGTCGTGTCGTATCAGGCGGTCAAACGAAAGGCTCAAGAAAGAGATACATGGAAATTGCTCCCCCGACAAGAGCTTGACTCTTAAATTTATGATGATGATGATGATAAATAATGGACCAAAGTAATTTCAGAACTTTCAATAAGTAAAAAATAAAACGAAATGCATTACCAAATTCAATTACCAAGTTTATAACCTTTGATTCACTTGCTCGACACAAATAAGTTTTATGTTCAAAAGAACTAAATAAATAATATTTATGTATAGGGGTTTCTACTCTAGACTTCATCTGTGTAACAGGAAACATGAGGTTTTCTTTTACATTGAGCTTGGAGTAAAGTGTTTTAGTATATCTACCAGAACTTCATTTGATATTTTAAAAGCCTTAACAAAATTTATTAGATCCTTTCAATTGGAACAAAAGTGACCATTAGAGCCAAGGAAAGATTTAATTAATTGCATCCGCTGAAATTTACAAGTTCAAATTCAATAAAGAGCGAATATTGTTCTAGTAATGGCTCGTAAACAAATAGCGGCACATCGGCTACCGGAGCGGCGGCCATGCAAATGGATCGAGATCGCGTGTTTCGGTAGTTCCTTAAAAAGGAAATATATTAGTTCAGCCATTCTTCAGCGGGGAGCGGCGGGCCTCTCCCATCACTAATACAAGCTAATGGAAAATCGAAGTATTATCTGTCCACCCCACTCGCCCCCGCCGCCTACCAACTTTTGATCCTCGAAAAATTATAAAGATTCCTTCAAGCGTTAATTAATTTATTGTAGCCGATGTAGCCGCAAGAAAACTCAATTAATTTTAAAAGGGTTTTTGTGTTGTTTTTTTTAAGCGCTCTCCCGCGTTTTGGCGAAAGAAAATGGCAGTGCTCTCGATAATATCGCCGGCTCTTTGTGGCGCGGCTTTTGAAACGATTCGTTTGCTAGTAATTAGAAGTTAAACAATTTCCAGCTCCCTAATGAAAAATGTCGTTGGGGTTTAGTACAATATGCATTAAGACGACACGCAGCTTAAATCGAGGAATTGCTTAAGCTGCCTGCTTAGGGATAAATACTTATCGATTTGGCGCGGAACAATCCGGCGCCGCCAATGAAAAACTAAATCATCAGATCCCTCACCTAATTTAAGAGGACAAGTATAGTCATTAATACACACGTCACTCCTGGTGCTACTACAAAATGTGGCCCATTTATATCCCGTCTCGGGGCTTGGGAATTATGGTAATCGGGCGAGTCGTGTCTTTTGTCTGTAATGGTGGGTAATTACAGAGGCACCTCCGGGGTACACTTCGTCTGCCGGAGGGGGCCCTAGGGCTCGAGAATTCGACACTCGTTATGTGAATCGTCTCAACTTTAAAAAGGAAACGCGATTTTGAACACCGTCCTGGGATTCGCCGCTTACTGATGCAAACTTTTTCTGTTCTACTTTTTCCTAAAATTGGCTTTTGCGGATCGACCGGGGCTCCACGTGCCTTTCCCGGGCTTGTTTGCGTAACGAAAATACTGTTTTACAGCGTGGACTTTTCAGTTTTGCAGCTCGATTTTATAACCCATATTATTTATGGACCGCCTCGCTCTATGCATAAAGCAATCAGACAGGCACCAATATCCATATTCCGAGCCGTTTATTTTTATGCGTTTTTCAAGCCATCTGGCACCGCGTCTACAATCCGCATTTTCCTTCGAGAAAAGCAAAGTTCGTTTACTTATTGGAAGATAAAGGGGGTGTGTTTCGGCTCATTTGCGGCCGAGCTCGCCCGATCAAACGTGATTTCTTATTGGGAACGGAAAGGGTGCAGACGGCAGTCGTAATAGAGAAACTGCGGTGTGCCCAAGTGAACTGTGCACAAAGGAGCTCGGTTCTTTATTTTCGCTTTTAATAAGATTAATATCAGATCGTGCGACGGTGCGGCGGGTCGGGACTGTTAGCCGGGCTGGCGGAGCGAGTTATACAAAACGTATCTCTCTGCAGGTAGTGTAAAAGCGCAGAAGGGTGATGTATGAGAGCGGGTGATGCATGACACGCCGCGGCCAATCTCGCGAGACACCCGCCACACGTGCTCTCAATCTTAAACTCGTTACTCGACACATTCTGAAGCAATTTTGAATTTACCCCCTCGATTCGAGGTTTGAACACGGTACAAGTAACTACATATATTATTAAAGAACGGGTGCTCTATATTTTAAGAATCAGCAAGCATGGATTATATACTGGCAGATGTATAGATAAAAAAAATCGGTGAAGTGCATAGCCCTCACCTCACAATGTTTATGGAGCAGTTCTTATAAAAAAAATACCCGTTTGTAGTTCTATTGAGAATCACTCAATTTAGAAGTAGATAGAAGTCGGAGTAGGCACATTTTATAAAAGTTGTTGTACTTCTGAAAATATTTAGAAAACCAAGTTTGATTATATCATATAACATTCATAATTTTTAGGTGAGGTAAAATTTTTTGCAAATTGAAGAACTTTTGTTGATTGATTTTCTTAAATATGTAAAATGAATAAATTTAATTTTAATGAAAAGTACCTATTTATAATTACATATATAAAAAGTACATTATTTGTAACTTGTTACATTTGACATTAGGTTTTTGCAAAAAAAAACACGTTGGATTTGGTACCTTAAACAACATCGGGCATCAGCAAAACAAGGAATATTGAAAACGAAACAGTTTGTATTGAAACTCGCGGTTTCAGAAAACTTATCGCCCGCTGCATTGGAGTGTATTTCGCCGGAGTATTGATCTCAAGTTGGCCGAAACTCGGGTCCAAATTCAATTGATAAGATTAGCATTTCAGCAGAAAAAGGGCCTCGCAATTATTCCAGTTTCAGAGTCCTTTGATAATTTACGTAAGAATTCTGAAAACTGTCGATTCAGACGAATATTTTCTTAGCTATTTTTATGAGGCGTAAAAACGAGAAAAGGACCACGTACGGGCTACCGGAGCTGTCTAAATAATTGTGTGGTGTTCAAAGTAGGCAACGTTTTCTGAGAAGCTTTTTATATGCGCTCTTTCGAAGCTCAAATATTCCAAAAATTTTCTATTTTTTTTACAAAAAAAAAGCATTTGATAAAATTTGAAAACTCCTGAGAATTTCTATTCACTGCAGTTTAAAAGTCGTAGTATGAATACAGAACCGCAACAACACTTAACGCATGGAACACCGCAAACCGATTCCCCAATTTCAGTTTTAAATTTAGCGCCGAAGTTGGGCCGCGCTCCGTACAATATTTATATGAGAGTTGCACCGCGATTTATAGTTGGGAAACAATCGGAAACTTGGTCCGGCGCCGTCGTGACTTCCTTTTAATTAGTACCCATTCATCGTCGAACAATCGAGTCCTCGAACAAATCCATTATCGGGAACTTTTCGATAGTCGAAAGAGATGTATTCAATGTTCGCGATTGGAGGGGATCGGATGGGATGGGCTTTTGTGGACCTCTAACTCCGATGCCTCCAATATCTCGTTCTCTCATTACCCTAACAGGTCTTTCAATCAACTCGTCCGATGCAACTTTTCTACCCATATTCGCTGAGGGTGAGTGGTCACGGTTCTCTTTTTAAAAGTAACAAAACGTGTACCGAACCATTTATTAGTGAAAAGGTTTTCCATGCTATTCAGGTAGTTTGTGTTTAGGAGACTCAGCTTGATTCAAATATGAGCTATATATCAATTTATTCTAAATTAATACCTAATACCTATACTGCAACGTTTTATTACCCACATAGTAGAAGTAGAATCCCTAACTTGTGATGCATTTCTACTGTTGATAGGCCGGCGCCGGCACGAAACCGTTTTACATCAGTAGCACCATCAATCAGGCTTTCGTTGATGATTAAGGATCGACAATCATTAGCGTCCCGTTACTAAGCTAGTTTATTATAATTTCCCTTACATTTCCGATCTTGGAACATTTAAAAGGCATTATCGAAAAATTGGGAGGCTTTAACGAGGCGGGCCACTGTCTCCGGCCCTAACGACTGGGCCCTTAATCGGCACCTCACGATTCGGGTTCCCTACTTCATTATTTTAAACGGCCTCCTAGCCTAGTTGGTAGTGACCCTGCCTACGAAGCAGGAGGTCCCGGGTTCGAATCCTGGTCAGTGCATTTATTTGTGTGTTTATCACGAATATTTGTTCCTGAGTTATGGATGTTTTCTATGTATTTAAGTATTTATATGTATCTATCTATTATATATATCGTCGCCTAGTACCCAGATTGTCCCATAATATTTATTTATTATTTATTATTCCCATTAATTTGCTTCAACTGACTCATCATTTAATTTAATTATCACGCACCAATCACACGAATAAGCCAACGTTAAATTACAATTGCTTTTTCACACCACCTATTCGAAAACCCTGAATTTTTCTTCCCTGTTAGGAGGGATCAGAGTGGCACTTTTCTGTTCAAAGACTACACATTTCTACGTTTACGGGCATTAACTACTGGCATCGTGGTGTTGGTATGATGCCGTTTTCGGTTATTACAGGTTTTGTTTATTTTCCTCTTAGTTGGTGTGAAAAGCGGTATGTGTCACACGGTTTCAAAATTATTTTCGTCTTGGGCGTTAACGCTTGAATCCCTCATTACGCTCAGGATTCTACTTTAGTAGTTGAATCTTCTATTGTAGAATCCATCGATTCAATGTACGCCCTAACCGGAAAATATGATCCCTTATGACACAATCGACTATGAGTTCCTTTCGCGCCATCACATGGCGACAAATGACTAGTGCGAAGAAATCATGCCTGCCTACTGCCAAAGCAAATGTGACCAACGGCGGAATTCTTAACGTTTACTTGCGCTGAAAACGAAAAAAGGTATGCCCAGACGAAGTTTCAGTATCGACTCGTGGTACGAGTACTATGTTTGTATGTAGGATATACCAACAGCCTTTATTGAAATAGCTTCAGGGCCCACATTGGGCCAGACGGATGTAAATATATAGCGCGGCAATGTATCATGCCAAGACGCCTGCCTGCCACACTGATAAGATTACTAGACAAAGGAAGTCCACCCATATCACTACCACCACGAACCACTAAATGCGGACCTTCATTTACTAGCCACAAGTCACAAAACCGTTTTAATCGTTAATCCCTAAACAATAGAGTAGAGATTCCCCAGCGCACCCGTTATTAGCGTCCCGACGTCAACGTCTGCTTCGTTAAAGGACACTCAGCTTTATTTATGTTGACATACTGACTGTGTTACCTTATTTGTTGTTGCCAGCGTTGGACGTGAACCGTTTGCGTTTTAAAATAGAGTCGACATTGTCCCACTAGCATGCGGGGTTAAGGGATAGTAGACTTTTGTGCGTTCTCGCTTAGGGTTGTTTTTTTAAGGGCCCGGGTCGTTCGAAGTAGTTAGTTGGGTGGTTTCCGGCGGCCGATAAGGTGGTTGCCTAAGTCGGTACGTCACGCGAGCTGTCCACTAATTTATGGTGCGCTGATTGCCGATATCAGCCCCGTCCCTGAAGCGCTGCCTTTTTATACTCCGCTATGTTAATGTCTCGTCCGAACATCCGAGAACTTCCAGCGCCTGAAATACATAACAGTTAGTCTACTTTATGTTAATCCCAACGACACATTAGAAATTGTAATCTGTCCTATCAACGGCAATACAAAATGTCTTTTGTTGCTGTTACGGCACTAGGGAAGTATTTGGACTAGATTTATTAGACATTTTGCGGTTTTAAGGGCCTTCCCTCGTTGGTGGTAATTACCAGGGTGAGAACATTTTAGTTAATAGTGTAACGTGAACAAGAACTGACTTGATTAGGCCGCTTTTCTGTAGCTGAAAACCACAATCAATATATATATATTAAATGCAGCACTATATTTATGTACTCATTACATAATATTTTCTTTGTAAGTCATCAGGAATGAAGTTGTACAAAATTTGCAAAACTTGCAGTGATGAGCATGAGCAAACATATCCGGAAAATTGGTTCAGGTTACTCCCGGTTATTCTTACGCGAATAATATTATTACTGCCCCACAAAGCGAATATTATTCCCAGTTAAAAATCTGATGAACATATAATATTAAAGGAGTAGTTCATCAGCGGTGGCTACCAAACGGAAAAACGGTCGAGTTACCGTAACCCAAACCCGCGTTACATCTGCTAATGGCCGAAACAATGCCGAGGTGCACCATTAATCTCACTATCTCATTGTACATATTTCTTTGTCTAAATCCATTAAATTAATTACTGCCATTTGGGGAGCCGACTTCGTATTTATTAGTCTCGTTATCATTCATTGAATCTCCGGATAGGATTGGTGATAGATGCCGCGAATGGGGCCCAGAATTAGCTGTCCTCAGAAGAATGCAGCCGCCTCTGAGTGATGCGCCTGGATTTCCGAGGGGCTTGATTCATAGGTGTCATTGCCGTGGAAATTTGCAAGGGAATGAGGGATTTAGTGCGAAATTCGAAGATAGGCGGCAATCTTCGATTTTCAGTTGCCGTAGGCACTATGTTTGCCTTTTGTAATCGAAGAGTTTCATGGTTCGATTTTATTGCTTGGAGTTAACATGAGAGAAGGCAAAACGAGTTTTAGGGCAGGTGAGTAAAGCTAGTGCTAGTGCTCATGACATGTACCCAAATTAATAGTCTTGAAATTCCGCCTTTTACTTTGCCGTTAAGGGTATAGCCTAAAAGCCTAAGGGTATAGGGTTAAGGGGATAGCCTAGCAATTTGCAGAACTATCAAGTCAGTCGCTTCTTAGTACTTCTGGGGCACTGTGTTAAAACGCCTTATTTTTCATAAATAATGCAAGCCAAAACATAAGATCTGAATAATAGTGTATGTTACATTAAAATAAGCCTATTATTATATTTTCCTATCATTCAAAAAAATAATAATTCTATTTTTGCGTTAACATTGCGTTTAAGAAATAAAAGCGTTTTCAAATACTTGGTGTACCAGAACTAAGTATTAAATTAATCCTACAAATTCCTAGCCCTATTTCTTTTATCAATAATAAGTCAAAGAGCAAGAATAGCATCGATACCTTTATTCTGTCTGAAACCGTATTGGTCAGAGCCTAAACGGCTTTTTCTATTTCTATTTAAGCGTTTCATACTCCACAATTGTACGGATCAGAAAGAATCAATTAGAATTTTAGATTTGAGCCATTTTTAACTATAGTCGTGTTACTCGTATTAGGTCTAGCAAGAAAGGATAGGCATTTCATAGGCACCGGTATACGCAATCAATCTGGACTTGGACTTGGAGCGACAATAAAGATGTTAAAATCGCGTTCCAGATCGACGGTCTACTAGGTTGCACACTCGATATTCACCACAGATGACGTCACATCGTCTTTATCGTTATTCCAGATCGTCTATGCAACCGGTGCCGTATAGTACGTAGATGTCTAGGTGGACAGAAGGCTTAGTTAGTCTAATTAACGTGGTCGGAGAGGCTAGCCGATGACTTTGATGATGTCCGGAGATTGGCATAATGTCAGTGTACCTAACAGCGTTAGCTTGACGCCTCAGCTGCCTTGATAAGTGGATAAAGGAACTTAGATATGTAACGTGAGCTTGTATATACAAAACCGAAATCAGTATGTCCGTTGAGAAAATATCCTGTGCAAATTAACTAATTGTAAAATACTTACGTACAAAGCAAATATTACTTAAAATACTTAGATAAAAAATATTTAACAAAAAAAACAGGTAAGAATATGGTTGAGCCATGCAAAATGGGGTCTGAAGACGTATTTACAACCAAAACTTATGCAATCAAACTTATGTTTATACACATTTATTATTAATACTTTATCCATCAAAAGTGTCTTGACTCTACACAATCAGGATTGTAGGTTTCATCTATATGTGATGTAATTTCAGCACTAAAACAAAGACTGTCCGATAAATGTAAATATCATTGGTCAAATCAATTTAAGTAGGTATTAGGAAATCTAAAAACACCTCACTCCATCACCAAAGTAACAATCCCAATTGATCTCATCCCCAAATAGTGAGAAATTACAAACGCATTCTAACAAAATCTTACCCTACAACATTTCGCCAAACTAAACCCGTCAGTATACATATGTGCGTAAGGTTTGTTTTCCAAGCACATGTTGGTTCAATGTGACAGAACTGGTGAAAGGATTGACAATGTCGAGCGTCAATTGTTTTTTGCTAAAAGGTTTGTATTAGCTTTTTCTATGAGAGGTAAATATCTGTTCTTAAGAACTATTATATAACCTGTGACCTGTGTTTAAACATGTGTGTGAATGGGATTTCGTAAAATCTTCAGCAATGGCGGCGTCAAAAACACTCATGGAGAGCAGAGCTGATTTGGCTTTCCTTTCTTTCATGAGCTAAATTGACCGAAAAACCAGTGGAAATCGAGTTCTATGTATAGACGCTCCATTAATATTAACCATGCCTACGATCATTAAATAACCTTCAAAATATAAATCAGATATAGTCTGCCCCCGCTTTCTTCCCCGTAAATGGAAATTGTTAAAATGGCATTAATAATACGGTCACCGTTTTACTTTGACAAAAGCTTGAGAGTAAACATCAATTTCGATACAAATACCTAACTTGTATAATAAAACAATGGGTACGTTGCTCGCTCAACTCGTCATTTTACCCCACTGTTGGAGCAATTACACAAAACATTAATTCCGCTCAAATCTCGTTTGAACCGTTCATTAGGGAGACGCTTCCGATACCAAAAGGAAAGTTTTCACAAAAGTTAAGACGTAAGGCGAAAATGACTACTTCCCCAACCTCCTATATCACTCCCTTGGACCTTCTAAACTCTACTTTACCACACTGAAACAGAACTGAAAGGTTGTTTTGAGAAACGAGTGGAAAGGAATCTGCATTAACCTCAAGCGAGATAAGACAATTAAATAACTATCTCAGGACATTTATCTGAGAGTCCGTTTGTTTGTTTCTATTAAGGCTAATTAACTGAGGAGGTTAACTGTGGTTAGGTATCGGGCATCTGTATCAACGTCCGTTGCCATTAACTTGTGTTTAATTCACTGTTCCGCACACATACATCGCAAGGCTTTAGACTCTGAAGGCACAACGACTTTTTATTTAAGTTTGAAATATAATGCGAGGTTTATGTTATACGTGACATGATTAGACGCTAGTTTTTGTGTTAACACGTGCAATTGCGCCAGTGGGTATGCTGGTTAGGAACGAAATATTGTGAGGTTATTCTGTAGGTACTAAAATACCTATAATTATTTCAGTATTATTATTTTATCTATTTCACCACAAATTAAGGTTCGTACGAATATACTTCTGAAACCTTAACCAAAGAAAAAAAAACATACAGAATGATGAACATGAGTAGGCGATAAAGGTGGGAATATTTAAGTTAACAGCATTACTAGTGTATATTGTAGGTATATATATCGTTATGTAGGTATATTTGCTGAACATGCGTATTGTGTAACTTACATCTCTCCTTCGCCAAAGGCTTGCACCATTAGAGCGAGCCCGCGTCCACACTTTGGTCATATTCCCGTTTTTTTTCCACTTCCGTCGATCCCTGATAGAGATTGATGATCGCACCCCTGCTAGGGTTGCCACTTTAAAGTAACCCCAAAGATAAATGGTGGAAAAAAACATACGTTACAACGCGTGCTTAGAGCCGGCTTGTCAAAAGTTTGACGCGTGAAGCTTATCATTTGTCTCTGGAGAAGCGGGTGCTCGTGGATGGGTAACAACGATGTCGCTGCCACGCTTTTCATATGGTTTAGCGGGACATGAAAAACATTCAAATGTAGGAAGCATTTTCTCTGGCAGCTGCGAAATCTACATGTCAAAATTAATTGTGAGTATCTCATTATTTAAGGTAGGTAACCTTACTAAGTGTATCCGTTGTGCACTTCGTACAAACAGATTAATGACCTGTTATGATATCTATATAGAATTGTACCCCGACTGACTGATTTTAAAATAATTGACGTGTTATTCTACAGTTTAAGGTCTATTGCGGCGAATAAGCAAAATTTATATATGGCAATAAAGGGTTTTTTTGTAATGCAAATGACTAGAAGTTGTTTATTTTAAATAAAGTATATTTGCTCATATCGCAATTTTCTTGGCGTAACTACGTCCAAATAATATTAACAATATTTACTTCTTTCCTTCGAAGATAAGATTATTTCTGTTGTCTTAATTGACGTCAAAACGTAATTAAGGGACAATGGAATCATCCGGCTTACTAGCTGACATGATCAAAACAGAGTAAGTAGTGTTAGAAGCCCTAATGTGGTGTAACGCACAGCCCTACTTCGGGTCATTGAGCTCGCCCGATTACGCCCGAAGGGGATTCGCATATATCCAAATTATGCCATGATGGACGCTTCTTACGCCTAACTATGTAACTATCGGCTATGCATCGAGTCTAGTCGATGGTCTAACTTGGTTAGTATAAAATCGATTATTGGAACGATGGACCGAGGGACTAAGGTTATATGTAAATAATAATTAAATAAAAAAGTTCGGAAATTTCGATATTTGATAGTTTCTATTTTAACATAATACAGGATAGGTACCATTTATTAGTAATGGGCTGAAACAGGTGACGGGAGTTTGTATGGGCGTTTCATTAACCAATTTGTCACAGTTACTCGTATATATATGTGTTTGATTTTAAAATTTACAGTTTACAAATATACCTTAAGTCATTATGCGTTACTTGTTTTTTACATTACGTAACTTATGTTTTTAACTATGTTGTGGCGTGATTGTGTACTACCGATCACTAAGTTAAGTCGCGGATGCAAAAATTACTACAGAACAGTTACAGTTCACTACAGAATCCTAATATCAGATTTGATGATGTGTCACAGTTCGCATTAACAGTTTACTTCGTTAATCATACATGACTATAAAGTCCCAATAAAACGGCGGTGTTACCTACTGTGCACGGTAATGTTAGGGCTAATGGCAAAATTGCCTTTTATGCACCATAAAAGTCTATTTGTCGGAACGTATAATTGATTCGATAACAATGTTGTAAAAAAATCATATTCGCAGCCGTTGATGGGTTATTTAAAACCGTTATGGTTCGGTAATTAGGCGGCGTCTTTGAAATCTGTCGCGATGATACCAGTTTTTTCGCAAATAACGGGGTATTTTACTTCGATGCTTTTATATATTTTGCTCAAGGTAATAGTGGTTGTTACTTAACAGCCTTGTGTTTTGCCTGTGCGATTTCCAAGACAATAAGACAGTAGTCACAAGCCAGCCATAAGACAAGTTGCACCAACAATCGACGAACTCATCAACGTTATTCAGCAGAGAACTATACAAGTTTCTATTCGTATACTCGTACCTACAATATCGCGAATGTTTTATTAACGGCGACGACGTGCGTTCTGGTTCAACTGACTGTAACTCTTACTCGTAGTTAGGTTGATAATCAATTGCTAACTTAAGAATAGGTGTGCTAGTATTTATATACTGAGATTTTCAGTCTCTTGATTTATACAACTGTGATGTTTATGAAGTAAATTTACACCGCCCAAAAGAGAAACAAGTCGTAACTGAAGTAAAAACGTATTTGTGTATCTTACGAGTGCTGTTCGTCACAACATGCTTTCTGTGCGAACTCTAAAAAGGAAGATAGTGACAACTAGCGTACCCTTACAAACGCAAACACATCTCGGCTCTCACCCATCCGGCCATCCATCTTTCCGGACCGGCCGCCGAATGATAACCGATTCGAGATGACAATGATGACCCAACACCATTCCTTCAACCCGTGTAATAGTTTTTTTTCCTCCATATTTTATCACGGGTTATTGAGGATACCGCGTACTATGTACATATTTGATGCGAGGATTGATAGCGCGATCTTTTAGGGTGTGGATGATATTACCTAAGAACATTTATCTATTTGACGGACTGATGAAACCCCGTCACTGGACGTCGGTGTTTGATAGAATACGTCCGTGAATCAACCACTAAGAACCCGGTGTTACGGAGTTGCTAAGCTAACAAATGGATTAATTAGGTTTAGAACAGAGTAAACGGTAACTGCCGTTAGTTTATCTCGTTATCAACATCGCATTTCATACCTAAGTTTCGTCAATGCCTCCCTAAGTGTTGTATCACCGTAATATGGTTTAATCCAACGAAAGACAAAATGAAACATCTAACTACTATGGGTAGATGCTTGTTTCTTTTTAATCCCACAAACTAATGGCGAGGTGGAGACAAATGAAGAGCATTACCCACAGCGATGACTACAATCAAACAAATTTTTTTAATAAGATAAAAGAGGGGCTACTGACACCGCAGATTTATTTCGTACACGATATTTTTATGAATGCAATCTGCTACCCCTCATATTACATCTCCCCTTGTACTTTTTATCGAGATAGGCCATGGATTTGGAAGTGTATTATAAAAATCAATGAAGCGAAGAATTAGTTTAGGATTCTCGTACGTGCTTATAATATTGTCTTGAAGTGAGTTCTCATAAACATTTGTAGAATAGACATACAAGGCAGTATGTACACTATGTGTCCACTTCCTGCGCCTTATAGGTTGACAAACACATTGGAATTTCTCGCAAAACTGATCTATGTGCTTACCATGAGTTGCATTCGATTGCGACTGCGGCATTCGACAGTATGTCCGTCTCGCTCCTGCCAGAGTCGCAATCGAAAACAACTCATGGTACGCCCAGTAGTATACAAAGTGGCGTCATGCGGTCAATGTGTTATAGGTTGCGCTTAAATGCATTACAGATTTTGAAATTAATAAAAAAGTACAACATTTCTTTATTATTTAAGTTCCTTTTAAAAAAAAATTAATGTATTTAATTATTGTTATTAATAAAACAAAAAAAAAGGAAAATTAAAGTCAATATTTAAAAACATTACTGAAACATAGGTATACCTACAAGGTGAACTTTATACGACATTTTAGTCTTGATATGTGATCGGGAATGTGCTGTTAGAATCTTTCCCTTTCCTCGCGGGCACCTTATATAATATAAATACCAAGGACATTTTTACTTAAACATTATAAAGAAGGCACTTTATCACGTAATCCAACACCTTAAACAATGACGCCTCGTCATGTCATTATTCAACCGAAGGGTTCACGGCCAATTGCGCCAAGAAAATATCCTACTAAATCTCCTAATTCCTTATATTTTCAACGGGATTAAGGATATTTAATTATATTTTATATAGCATAAGGTTGTTTTTACTTGTTTAGTTCTTTTAAGAGGTTATGCACGCTCGGTACCAAAATGCACATTTTTTCCAGGCACAATGGTCTCTTGTCTACGGCAGACGCGTGAACGAGCCACTCAGTCGGTGTCGAATGCTCTCAGGATCCAAGATGGCGGATGCATGACAAATGCACATCATTGCAGATTTAGGGGCGTCCCGTTGATTAGAAGAGCTCTTCACTTTGTTCTTGTTACCGGATGTAAGTCAAAATTGCCTGTTTTTGAACAGGGTGGTGTGTTGTTGTAATTAAATAATGAAACCAATGTGTAGAGGCTCAGTTTTATCCTGCGGATCAATCAATAGGGAATATTCACTATTTTTTTAAATACTGTTGGATGATAGCTTTTATCATAAAAATACTGTAAAATAAATTTCAGCGCATAATAACTAAAATTTAGTACATAAATCTTCTTTCAAAAACTCCAAATAAAAACGGGCGTTTGAAACGCCCGCCATTCCGACAAGCTGAGCCGTGACGTCATTTCTCATCTAAGCCCGGCACACAGTCTGAATCAGGGCCTATACCACGAAAATCGAACGATTGCGAATTTATACCTCCGTCTCTGTCACACTTGCGAATTAGAGTGACAAAGAGGTTTCCCGTCAATGCCAATTTTCGATGTTCGTGGTAGGCATGCAGATTACGATGCATAATTACAATTATATTGTGAATTAATAATGTATAAAATTACGTACAATTTAGATATTGCTCACACGTATCCTGATTTTTTCAGATATAATAAATTTCTCAGATCAATTGATGTGAATTGAGATTATGATTTATGAACGTGTTTGATCGGCCCAACATAACCTAAAAAATGTTTATTATTTAATTGGTCTTGTATTGTTCAGCCGATTGTGTTTACATTTACAATGGAAAACGACATACAAGTCATAAAACCGCTTTAAAGATGAGATATGTATTGGATTGTGCCAAAATGCAAAAATATGAGTAGCAGAACGAGAAACACTAGATATCTTATGAAGGAAATTCCATACGAGAACATGTATACAATTTGACACAGACGATTCACGATTCGCATGCTTTTTTTTTAAAGATCTGGATACTAGTGCTTCTGTGCCGGCTGTACACCAAACATTTGAGAAACCGAGACGCGAGATTACATACAGCGGCTCTCTGTTCATTCGCGTTCTTGGCTTGGTGTATAGACACCACTATCCAATGACGTCACACTCGACGTCACAGCGTTTTAACCGTTTGTAATTTCACACATATTTTTGCACTTTTCAATAATTATTTTCACAGCTAAAATAAAATAAAATTAAGAAATTTTGATAGGGATATAATGCTGAACCAACATAGTTTCTGAGAAAAAAATATAATAAGCCTTATCTATTTCAAGTGCATATAGCCTATTGCCGGTGTAGTATCTACAATATCCATACTTTAGCAAATTATGCCTTTTCTTCTTTTATAATGTATGTATTATTGTATCGTTGATGGTTCTTTGTTTTACATAGGGTAAGCAGTACAATCATTGACCCTTTAAGGTGAACCTCGAGTTTCAACATTTTTCCTTCGCAAATAAGGTGCTAAATAGTAAAACTTTTGATGACAAGTTATCCTTAGAAATGTTGAGAATTTGAATAAATCACAACCATTAATATAATATATAAACGGCCTCCTAGCCTAGTTGGTAGTGACCCTGCCTACGAAGCAGGAGGTCCCGGGTTCGAATCCTGGTCAGGGTATTTATTTATTTGTGTGTTTATCACGAATATTTGTTTCTGAGTTATGGATGTTTTCTATGTATTTAAGTATTTATATGTATCTATATGTTATATATATCGTCGTCTAGTACCCTGTAACAACCTCAACTTGGGCTATTAAGAGAAAAAGAGAAAATAAATTTAGAAAATGAAGTTACCTGGAAGAGGTGCAGAATGCCCAAAAATATCCTACTAATTTTTAAAGTGACAAAGTTCTAACTAAATGTTCAGAGCATAAATAAAATAAAATAAATTACCTCAGGGTCAAATGGGAATCAGGCCACTATGCAAGGTATGTGTAATCTAGCAGCGACATTTAAATTAAGGACGCCTCACTGCTAAATCACGATATGGACATGTTCAAACAAAACAACAGATTCAAGTTTCAGTCATATAATTATTATTTTATAATCCCTCCCTAGGGTTAACTGGTTAGGTTACAAAATATGTTCCTCAGTTTTATCGGAACCAGTTCAAGTTTGTAATAATAGTCACTTAAGTTCTAGGTAACACACGCCCACGGTCTCCTCATGTAGCTGGTAGCTTACATGGAAATGATGGCACTCGGCCTTACAAACAATTTATTTAGTTCACAAAGAATAACCAGAAAGTCCACTAATATGGTTCACTGTATCATTAAGCAAGTTTATATCACTCGATCAACCACTTTAGGTATAAGTTTTAGTGGGCACTAGAAATATGTAAAATGTACATCACCCGAATTTCACCAGCGGGGATACTCAGATATTCATCTAGGGCAGATGCCAACTAGGAACGAGAAGTAACACGACGAGTAGACCGCTTAGAGAGGCTCATACCTCAACTAAAACCTCATTATAAAAAATAAACAAAATAAAAAAATCCCAGGGTTTAGTCTGGGGTTAGTAGTTCAAATCAACCGGGACATTCTTATTCTCTTAATAGTGCTTGTCCGGGTGATTGGGATATTCTTTGTGGACCATATAAACTGTATAAAGGATTAGGGTTTTATCCCCTTTAAAGTTTCATTTTCATCTCATCATCTGGACGTCCTTGTTGACGCATTTTGTATCTAAATTCCCCTATCCAACGTCTGTGTGACAGCGGTACCGGAACACCAATGAATCGACGAAATCGCCTTCCATAAAGACAACGCGCCATAAAAGACCTCACACACTCAAACCTTTACAATCAACCAAATCTATATCTCAAATTGTAGTAATGTAGAATTTACTTTTCCAAATAAAACTATTTCTTTTTAAATCTAGTATTTTAATAATGAATGACCATTTGAAGGTTTGAAGACATAACAATAATCACCATCCATCTTAGACCTGAAACGAAGTAAGTGTGAACGACCTTTTTCTCCGTGTCACTATTAGGTGTCTACCTTATCTATGGCCAGACTCCGGCAGACTGACAGTTCTTTTGTCAACAAGTTGAATGCTTTATTATTGTGAGATTGAAAAGTTTATTCTTAGTTTAATTATGGATGTATGCATTTATCACTAGTGCCAGAACATAAGTATAAACGTCAGGCATGTAAATTTATTATTAAATGAGTGAGATTTGGCCCTGAAGAGGCATATTGTAGCTACAAAACAATGTCGGATTCTTCCTTATAACAGTGAGTTAAAACATTAATTTCTATTCAAAATTTTAAGTTAGGACATGGTCCTAGCAATTAGATATTATCTTAGGTTTATATTTTATTGTTTTACTTCAGATTGCCGTATGAAATACTTGAATTCAGTGTTTTACTAAGCATCCAAAGTTAGTGTTATACTTGTCGATTTGAGGTTACAAAACTAACTCCATAAACTTAATTGGATACTATACAGTGTTACAGTTCATCTTTAGTTGGGTTAAAAAAAAATTAAAAGAATTTTAATTTTTTTTTAATTTAAAACCTAGGGAGGTGAGCAAATTAAAGTACTATACCTTAAAGGAGAAGGTCTCTAAGAATTAAATACTTAGTTTCTAACATCAACTACTCTACTTTATTGGGGAGTGATCAGTTCGCCCAATTTTATACTACTAAACTATATCTTAACTTTTACTGACGATAATACTATCGCGTTTAAACTAGCTATACTATTTGAACAACATTACTCTACTTGGTTTCCTAACATTACTTTTAATCAGGTGCACCCAATTTGTTAATACTAATTATGGCAGAGAGCTTTTACTTTATTAAAGGATTGCCGTATTATTTACAACCGAGGTAGTAAGAGAACGGCTAATCGGTTTAGCACATTCTTCAATACTAGAATCTCGAAATAAAGGTTCGATCATGAAATGATCCTGGCTAGAAAGAAACTCTTACAGATTAATTTGCTTTCAGCCTGTTTTCTACTCTGAGAGTCAACGCGATTCACTAATGCGTTTTCTCCTATAGAAGTTATGGGTTAAACATCGTTATCCCTAACGAAACGAAAGAGAGTTCATATCTTTATAAGGATATAAAATTATCTCTTAAATTAACGAGCAAGAGGGTCGTCATAATAATGTGTGTGTAACATACCTTTATTAGGATATATCGTATATATTTTAAAACCAACATAGGGTAAAGTATTCTATCAAAGTGTCTTTATAAGGACAAATGTAGTAAGTAGAAGACCAATGGTCCGTATGCATCCGATACCAAGGGTAAAGTAAATATAAACACTAGGATTTATATTTTATAATAGAAAAGAGAAGTAGTTACGTCCTTAGGGGAGAAGACGATGACCGTGAAGTAGACGGCTCGGCTTCACCAGGTCGCACAATATCTTTTATATGAAAGTTACCTAGGAGTTTTCCTGCTAGGGATTTTAAAGTATAAACAAGTGGTCCTAGTTTTTTGTGTATAACACATTTCTCGTAACGGGGAGCTAATTTAGCCGAAAAGTGTTTAGCGGCATTCGACAATGGGAAACATCTTTTGTAAACGATCTGGCCTTCTTCCAGTTCTACGTGGCGCTTCCGCATGTTATAATATCTAGCGTTACGTTCATGGGAGGCGACCAACGAGTTACGCACCTTTTGAAATATAGTTTTTAACTCTTTGAGTTTATCAGAAAAAGCAAAACTTGTATCCAGCTGAAGGGCGTTTTGGTCTAATGGACCATCATCATTATACAACGAGCCCTCTAGAATCATCTGACGACCATGTGTTAAGAAATACGGAGTGTGTTTGGTAACCTCGTGAGTGGCAGTATTTAAAGCACATTGGATCTCCGCTATGTTCTTATCCCAATTACGGTGATCTGAACGTACGTATGATGCAATGGTCCTTACCAATTCGCGGTTTACTCTTTCCGTTTGGTTCGTCTGGGGATGATATCTAGGGTTATAGAAAATATGCGGAACGCTATATTTGACCATAAGGTCTCTGAAATCTTTAGAAGTAAATTGAACACCATTGTCACAGAAAATATATTTCGGTACCCCGTGTACCAGTAAGATTCCTTTTTCTACGCAATTAACTATCGCCTTCGCGGTTATGGTACGCAGAGGAAAAAGAGTTACATATTTACTAAAATAATCAGTACACACAAAGAGGTATTGATTTCTTAAATATGAGGGAGGAAATGGACCAAGAATGTCACAAGAAATTGCTTCGCCTGGTGACGACACGCGTCGGGGAGAACCCATGAGACCAGGTCTAGCTAGATTTACAGGCTTATAAGTCCTGCAAATTTCACAAGTATGAACGTATTCTTTTACATCTGAGAAAAGTGTAGGCCAAAAGTATATTTCAGCAATTTTAGAATGAGTCTTGGCTACCCCAAAATGTCCTGCAGTAGGATCATCATGATACCTCTTTAGAATCTTTTCCCGTTCCTCAAAAGGTAAAACCAACTTCCAGCCAAATTGGTCTGTCAGGCGATATTTATTCTTAGAGTAACGGAAAAGTTTATTGTTCTCAATTTTGAAATTGGGATACAAAGATGGTTTTTCCATGACCTTTCCGTACAGGTCTTGATACCATGGATCTTGAGAAGTAGACACATCGATCTCATTTATATGAATACGTGAAAGGCAATCAGGAATGATATGTTCTTTACCCTTCCTGTGTATAATTTCAAAATTAAACTGACTTAGTCTGCACGCCCAACGGTTTAGACGACCAGTTGGATTTTTCAAGTTGGTAAACCATTTTAACGACGCATGGTCAGTTACAATGTAGCATTTTCTACCTTCTACGTATGCTCTATACTGCTCTAATGCATATATAATACTCAAAAGTTCGCGTTCGGTAGCCGAATAAGAGACTTCTGGCTTATTTAGAGTACGACTACAGTAAGCTATAGGATGATCGACACCGTCAAACTTTTGCATCAGTACCGCACCGATGGCATACGAAGAAGCGTCAGTATGTATGTAGAAATCATTATCGAAGTTAGGGCATTTAAGAATAGGTGCTGACACTAAGGCAGATTTCAGTAAGTTAAAAGAATCATTGGCTTCATTTGACCAAACAAATGGAACCTTTTTGCTAGTTAGCCGTGATAACGGACGAGCAATTTTAGAAAAATTATTTATGAAACGCCGGTACCAACCGCACGTTCCCAGAAAACGTTTCACTGCTTTTGCATCTTCAGGAATAGGAAAATTCAAAATGACATCAATCTTAGACGGATCTGTTCTCAGACCGTGTTTATCAATAAGGTATCCTAGATATTTAAGTTCACTTCTACAAAAGAGCGATTTTTTCATATTAATAGTTAAGTTAGCAAATTTTAGTTTTTCATATACCGCATTTAACAAACGTATATGTTCATCAAAATCAGAAGTACAAATGATGATGTCATCAATGTAACAGAAAACTTTATTATCGAACTCAGCAGTGAAAAGATTATCCATTAAACGTTGCATAGTTGCAGCAGCTCCGACCAAACCAAAACACATAACATTGTAATGAAATAGGCCCTTTCCGGGTACAGTGAAGCTAGTTTTTTCTTTAGAATCATTTCTAAGAGGAATTTGATGATAAGCGGCACTTAAGTCCAAGGAAGTTAAAAATTTTGCATCGCGTAAGTTATCTAAGATATAGTGAACGTATGGAACTGGGTAAGCGTCTGATTTCGAAACCGAATTCACTTTCCTACTGTCTAAGCATAGTCTCATATCCCCGTTAGGTTTTTCCACCATGACGACAGGCGAACTCCAAGGTGAGTGAGATGGTTCTACTATTCCCGCTTTTAACATACGATCCACTTCTTTCTCTAAAGCTTGTTGTTTTTGAGGACTAAGCCGATAATATTTTTGTTTAATAGGCGGTGAGTCTCCCGTATCTATAATATGTTCAATTAAATGTGTTTTTCCTAAACCCACTTTATCAGTATTAATTTGGTCGAATTTTTCTTTCACCGCTTCAAGCTGGTGTTTTTGTTTATAAGTCAAAGAGTCAGAAGTTATTAAACCCGTATCAGTTTTAGATAAGTCGAGACTAGCCAAGTGGTGTTCATCACCCTTGGGAATATCAGTAATAAGTCCAGGTGCTAAGTTAAATGCTCTCCAAAAATTTAAACCCAAAACTATAGGTTGAGCAAGTTGTGGATGAATATTGAAATGAACCAATTTAATTTCTCCTCTATAATTAATAGGCAAAACCATGAATTTTGTACATATCAGGCGATTATCGTTGGCTACACGAATAATTACTGGCTTTTTGTGAGATTGGATAGCAATCCCACCTGTAACAAAAACTAGATGACTATCTTTACCTAAAAAGCTGGTACTAGCACCAGAGTCTAACAGACCTCTAAAATTTAAACTTAGTATATTTAAAAGAGCATAAACTCGGTCATCTCCCTTTGGAGGATTAAAGAAAATTGTCTTTTCTGCAGAAAAGGGAGCAGAAGGGTTATAGTTGTTATTTTTAGAAAAGACAAACTTATTTAGTTTTTTGGCGGAGTTTTACATTTAGAGCATTCGGGAGTGCGGACTCCTTTTTCCCCACAACGAAAACATACAATGTCCCGAGAAACAAAACACGACTTAGTAGTGTGGTTAGTTTTCCCACATCTGAAACACTTAACTCCAGACGAATTCTGTGACATCGAAGCAACGAACTGCTTCGAAGGGTTATAAGGACGTGAAGGATAACGACGACGATCCTGATTATCATTGGCAGCAACATCCGAAGTGTTAGGTTCCGGCTTCTTAGCTATCACCGGTTCACGAAATGTGCTTGCTTTAATTTGAGCGAGTTCTATACGTTTACATAACGATTTCAAGTGTTGAACAGAGTCAACATTGTGTAAAGCCAAATCCCTAGAATATTCAGGACGAATATTTCTCATCAACGTATCAAGTTTTTCCTGCTCTGGAACCTCCTTAGTCAAACGCTCGTACATGCCCAGAACAGTCGAGACAAAATATACAATGGTTTCAGACTTGGCCTGAGTCCTTGAACGGATCTCCTGCAGCAATTGGTAATCCAAGTCTGGAATATCAAATTCTTCCCGTAAAGCGACGGTGACCTGTTGATAAGTTAGAAGTGTATTACGCTGGGATCGGAACCATGACAACGCTGGACCCTCTAAGATTTCAGGAAAACCCCTGTATATACGGTCTTCTGAAATACGTCTTGCGTTCCGCAGCTCCTCCAACCTAGTAAGGAATGAACGCACACAAGTGTCACCCTTAAATTTCAAATTTAAAGAGTTAATATTAAAAGTCTTGTCCGGTTTGTACACAATTTCCCTAACCACTTGAGTTTGGGCCGAAGAAAAGTCCTCATCATCAGAATCAGGTGATGATGCAGCACTATCCTCCTCTAATCGTTCCAACAAAGAATCTAACATGGCTTTAAGAAGCTGTACCTCATTCGACTCCTGTAATCGAGAGAGACGGCACAAAAGATATTTAACCCGAGATGACAGGCGGTCTCTAGCAGACGCAGACAAATCCTCCGAAATCTCTTGCTGAATCTCCTCCGCTTTGCGTTGACAGATCTCCAGTTCCACGGCAGGATTGCTTTGAGCCATCTCCGGAAATTTTAAACTACCCTTCTTGGCGAGAGCAGCTGTTTGTTTCAGCGCCTGACACAAACTAGTCCTACGAGATTCTGGGTTAACGGGAAGCTTCCGTATCGCCAGCTCATGTGTGATCTCGTCTTTATGTAGGTGAGTGATTTTACAACCCGCTTTTAAGAAATCCATGTTAGGTAATGTATCTTGTATGTACCTTATTTAATTCAAGAATATTCAAATTTATTCGAGTTATTTAAACTTACTTAAATTTTCTTATTCAGATTTTAGTCACATCCGGTAGTTGAGTAAAACTCTATTTATAATCACTTAAGCTAAGCCTCAAAGTTTGCAAGCTTAAGGGCTGCTTAAAGAAAAAGTTGACATTCAATTTTAACAGTAAGTGTTCATATTTCATAACACTATTCCAAAGTGTAAGGTATAAAGAATATTTAGAATTCTTATAGATAACACCAGTTATACAACAGTTGCAATTGCAGAAGTACACCTTACAGACTATAAACAGGTTAGTTGCTTGAACATGTCCTATATACCTTGCGCCTACTAAATGAACAATAGTTTAAATGTTAATATAGGCCAAACGTTGGGTACGCTACTGTAACAACCTCAACTTGGGCTATTAAGAGAAAAAGAGAAAATAAATTTAGAAAATGAAGTTACCTGGAAGAGGTGCAGAATGCCCAAAAATATCCTACTAATTTTTAAAGTGACAAAGTTCTAACTAAATGTTCAGAGCATAAATAAAATAAAATAAATTACCTCAGGGTCAAATGGGAATCAGGCCACTATGCAAGGTATGTGTAATCTAGCAGCGACATTTAAATTAAGGACGCCTCACTGCTAAATCACGATATGGACATGTTCAAACAAAACAACAGATTCAAGTTTCAGTCATATAATTATTATTTTATAATCCCTCCCTAGGGTTAACTGGTTAGGTTACAAAATATGTTCCTCAGTTTTATCGGAACCAGTTCAAGTTTGTAATAATAGTCACTTAAGTTCTAGGTAACACACGCCCACGGTCTCCTCATGTAGCTGGTAGCTTACATGGAAATGATGGCACTCGGCCTTACAAACAATTTATTTAGTTCACAAAGAATAACCAGAAAGTCCACTAATATGGTTCACTGTATCATTAAGCAAGTTTATATCACTCGATCAACCACTTTAGGTATAAGTTTTAGTGGGCACTAGAAATATGTAAAATGTACATCACCCGAATTTCACCAGCGGGGATACTCAGATATTCATCTAGGGCAGATGCCAACTAGGAACGAGAAGTAACACGACGAGTAGACCGCTTAGAGAGGCTCATACCTCAACTAAAACCTCATTATAAAAAATAAACAAAATAAAAAAATCCCAGGGTTTAGTCTGGGGTTAGTAGTTCAAATCAACCGGGACATTCTTATTCTCTTAATAGTGCTTGTCCGGGTGATTGGGATATTCTTTGTGGACCATATAAACTGTATAAAGGATTAGGGTTTTATCCCCTTTAAAGTTTCATTTTCATCTCATCATCTGGACGTCCTTGTTGACGCATTTTGTATCTAAATTCCCCTATCCAACGTCTGTGTGACAGCGGCGGTACCGGAACACCAATCAATCGACGAAATCGCCTTCCATAAAGACAACGCGCCATAAAAGACCTCACACACTCAAACCTTTACAATCAACCAAATCTATATCTCAAATTGTAGTAATGTAGAATTTACTTTTCCAAATAAAACTATTTCTTTTTAAATCTAGTATTTTAATAATGAATGACCATTTGAAGGTTTGAAGACATAACAATAATCACCATCCATCTTAGACCTGAAACGAAGTAAGTGTGAACGACCTTTTTCTCCGTGTCACTATTAGGTGTCTACCTTATCTATGGCCAGACTCCGGCAGACTGACAGTTCTTTTGTCAACAAGTTGAATGCTTTATTATTGTGAGATTGAAAAGTTTATTCTTAGTTTAATTATGGATGTATGCATTTATCACTAGTGCCAGAACATAAGTATAAACGTCAGGCATGTAAATTTATTATTAAATGAGTGAGATTTGGCCCTGAAGAGGCATATTGTAGCTACAAAACAATGTCGGATTCTTCCTTATAACAGTGAGTTAAAACATTAATTTCTATTCAAAATTTTAAGTTAGGACATGGTCCTAGCAATTAGATATTATCTTAGGTTTATATTTTATTGTTTTACTTCAGATTGCCGTATGAAATACTTGAATTCAGTGTTTTACTAAGCATCCAAAGTTAGTGTTATACTTGTCGATTTGAGGTTACAAAACTAACTCCATAAACTTAATTGGATACTATACAGTGTTACAACCCACACCACAAGCCTTATTGAGCTTACCGTGGGACTAGGTCGAATTGTGTAAGATTGTCCCACAATATTTATTTATTTATTATTATTATTTATTTATTTACAACCAATTGTCAACTCTAAATGCAAAAACCAAAAAATGGGACGAAAGTATAATCATTGGACCCTAGGGTACATATATTGGCATACTAAGAGTACGAGTACAATGATTGGCATGCCAATAATTGTCAAACGTATATCTTAATAAATAAATAAATTTTAAGTTCAGGGGGCCAATGATTGTGTGTGTGTGTGTGGTGGAGTAGAGGGGGGGGGGGGGGGGGTAAGATTACTACCGCCGCTTACCCTATTTCATGCTGACATTGCTGACATGGTCATTTTGACAAAGGATCCATTTAAGTTATAGATAAAATGTGTCATTTACACGACACCTGTACACTTAACGCTTGCATAAATGACACTTTATTTCAATTTTACTACGAGTATATACGTCGAGTAGTGGAAACCCAGCACACAAAAACAATTATTAGGTATGTTAATCATGTGCTGACTGTCCTACATTTACTAAATATAATGAGATAATATAGTAGAACAGCTGTTTTTATCCGCTCTCGGCGCTCAATTAAGACAAAGCCCAATTAATTTATCCGACCGAAATAACAAATTTATATACAAACCTACAAATAAATGAGCTAATGATAGCTGCATGGGCTAGTTATTGGGACGGGGCAACATTTGTCCGCAAACAACGCAGATTAATGGCACTGCTCATTAATTACTCGTACAGTACGCTCGTCGAAACTTAACAAACAAAATGTTGGAGATTTTGGGGTTATTTTTCATTAGCAACCGAAAAGTCTACTACCTATTTTAACACGCGTGACGGACGCTAAATCAAATTCAAATTTTTAGAAATTACTTTTATCTTTGCCAGTCGCTTTTTTGGACAAGAAAATATTATGAGGAAACCGGACTTATCACAATAAGGCTATTTCTCGCCGTCTAACGTCTAAATATGAAGATCATACGGCAGGCGCTAATATAAAAACTATGGATGCTGCGCCGAATCATGTAATTAGATTCCAAGCAGACGTTAGGCTCCCTGAGCCGTGGCAAACAAAAACCGAGAAAAAACACTAGGAATATAATGGTGACCATTGTAGGTACCCTACATTTAACTAATTCTTCCATGAAAATGCTTAGAATTATAATTCAATGTAATTACAAAATGGCGCCTCCGCACCGTGAATTAAAATAAATTCACACTACGAAACGCGGTTTCCACAATCGGCCCGGTGTGATGTGTAATAATTGCATCTATAAATCAAAATGACATGCGTTTAATCGCGAACCCTAGCCCCGGGTCGGGGGCCGGAACCGGGCAACCATCTTTGTCGGAAAAAACCTCGGGAAGAAACTCACGCTAATGCACCCGTTTGTAGGGTCGCCAAACGGCTATTTGCGTTTGGACGGGCCTAAATGGAAACGGGAAAGATGGCAGATCTATCTATAGTTGGCCCGATAATGGCATGCGCTGCCGGTACGTTTTGTGTGCAATTACATAGTATAAAGTTGAACGTTTAACTGGATCTACATCTACGAGACAAGATCATGAAATACCGGGATTGCAGTAGGTAAAGTATTGATAATTGTCCACGATCCAAAGATATAAACTTTACAATGGCAGAATAACAATACCACATTGTTTTTTGTTATATAATATCGCCCTTCTTGTTTCTCGACATGGTAAATCACGACACATACTGATAACATTATCAAAAGGTTACATAACCTAGGTAGGTATATTGCCACTTAACCCATTACAAAGTGTTAGGTGATAATATCATGGTCCACATTATATACATCAAAAAACAATCTGTTGTTAAAAATATGTACCTATATTTAAATTTGTTATGCTAATTCAAGTGAAATTGAAGCTCTAAACTTGACTGATTTTGATATTTCTTATTATCTTCGTTCACCGACACGTGTGGGCACCGTGCAAAATAGCCTGACCCTGCATATATCGAAGGATCATGGGCCGAGTCGCACTCTTCACCGGCCCAACACACGTTAGCAATCACTATCCGCCGGGCGCCGTGTCCGATAAATGATTTTAACCCCTTCACTGCGTACGACGCAGGAAAATTTGAGGATTTTTACACTACGTATCTGGTTACACTACAAAAAAGGTGCGTAAGTAATAAAGTAGCTAAAGATGTCATTGCAGCGCCTGAGGCAACACGAACAAGACAAAAGACACCCTTTGGTGTCTATTATTTACTCTCAAATTTTGACAATTTTTACTCCCTCTCCTTGATGATATTGTTCAATTTGGTCTTTCTTCCCTTCCCCTGTTGTTAAATGAAAATAACGTATCTACTCAGTAGTTCATGCAAGATATATCTGGAATAGCCCAACATGAGCCAAACAAGCAAAACAAATGAGAACGTAAACGCGATAAAGTACAAATTGATTCTCGATACCACAAATCTCATACAGTGACAAATACCATAAACGTATTGGTCCCGACTAGTTAGTGCACAGTGGGCACTCCGGTTACATTAGCGGTCGGATAATTTATCTCCTCGGACAAATAGGATTACCAGCGGGCGGTGCTGCACAGTGGGTCATTTTTTGCGGACAATGTACACAGAAGGTTTTACCAATTTCCTTGCCTGCGGCGTATATAACAAATTTATCGATGTTTCTCTTGTTATTTATCAAAGAAAATTGAAACTAAACTGTCTAGGGCGAGCTATCTGTCGATCAGCTTCATTCGCAAGCCTCGAAAACTTGAGAATAATCGGTCTATTTATGTTTTATAACATCGACGACTTATTATTTACTAATGAAACTTGAATTGATTTTAGAAGAAGAAAATCTTGGCTTGTCTAGGAATATCTCGCCGCGCCATATCTGTATCCATGCCTAATCTTGCTATAACTGAAAGCGTATTGATAATTTTAAGTTCTAGAGTATACAAATACACAATCATTTATTCGTGGTACTAAAATAAAAAAAACAAACAAATATTAAAATAACATATTCAAACAGTTTACCGCGAAATGGTCCTGCCTCAGCATAATGCTTACCCGAAAGTAAGCGCTGATCTTCCGGCGATACCATTTAAACTAACGTTATGTGTGACACGGCCTTTTGATAATCCTGAACGCATCTGTAGCGTGAGTAGCGTCCCAGCGCCATCTAGTCAAAGGTATGACAATATTACTGACGTCTGTCTGACATAACAAACCAGGCTGTGTCGTTCATCATGCCAATTAATTAATACTAAAAATATATTAAAAAAACAATTTACAACATCATATAGAATAGAGTATAGAAGATAAAGTTTCTAGTGTCGCGCGAGCGCGAGATACTGTCGCGACACTCTTATGCTAGGGCTACTGGTTCATAATCAAACTCCGGATTGACGGGGGCAAAAATGTGCCAGTACTAGTGATAATTGTCGACAAATTTTATCGACATCGATGAAAATAATTTTTTAACCATCATTATCAAACCAAATGGCCAAGATTTTCATTTCAAATTTAAAAACATTGAATAATTTGGTATCCGGAAAAGCAATAGAACTGAAACGTACAGAAAAAAATCATCAACACTATAAATTGTTTGAAATCTAAAATTACACAATAGCTGTACGTAATTTTTAATGATAGTAAAATTAGTTTAATAGTAGGCGTAGGGATGTGACGACCCCATCGCCCACTGGTTTCGACCGGTGCAATCAGTCAACGCAGAGCAGCTTGTGGCAGGTTGTTGGGGAGTAGCGACCCCACGTACCTGAGCGCTCCTGGGGGACTCCGTCGTCCGACCAAGTCTTCCGCGTCTGGCTTGCCTTAACCGGCCGTCCAGAGTGGGGTTCCAAGAGCGTGATCTCGAGGGTAGATGTGGAAACTAAGTGGCGAGTTGGGTATATGTTTAAAGTCCAGTTACACCTCTCTACCCCCAGCCCTCATACTGGTGTGGCCCTTGAGCCATCTTAGATGTCGCTTTTTGTGGGGGCCCATCTTATGTGGGCGCGTCACCGTCTGCCGGTAATAAAATTGCTTACCATTTTGTTAGGCAGACGTCCGATTTATTCTCCATAACCGAGTATTTAGTCCACCACATTCACCTATTAGTCCAGTATATTTTTGATTCCATTAAATCTCAATAGTCCATACACCCTGGCGGGTGCTGCTCTGCGTGCGCCCCATGACTCAGGCAGGTGCAAATACTGCCCGGTGTACCCCTTACATTTCATTAAATTGTCGAAAGGGACTCTGCGTGTTGGCTTCGGCTCCGCGTACGCCTAATGTGTCCTCGCACTATTAAACGTCAGTACAGATTTGCACCAGCTAATCCGGTGTTTGTTCATAATATGTCAAAGTACAAAAACTCTAAGTGCTGTACTTTTTCCAAGGAAACCCCGAATCTATAACGATATCACATTAAGTGCTGCTAGTCAAAGGAACGATATAAGCATGTATGAAAGCTCATACACCCTTATTACCTATCCTTTCATAGAGCCCTCCGTATTTACATTGTGCCCCGAAATGTGCCGAAGAACACATGAGATAACATTATTCGAGTGAAAAATGTATCGAACGGTTCAAGTGGAACCCCGAGAGGGCTAAAGCGGCTAGGTGGTCCACTCTTACCGCCACTCCGCGGGACATTCCACTTTATTTATCCTTTATTATTTAGCCGGACGATACAAACTTATCGGGTCGATCAGCTGTTTTTTTTGTCAGGTCAAGCGGTCATTAACGCTGAGACGCTCGTAAATTACGGCAGAACGAAATCAAAAGAGGCTTAAGACATTGAAACTTCTACACCAATTTAAATCTAATGATATGAATTTAAGATTTTAAATGTGTGCGTTGTTTTCTCAAGTTAGTGTTCTTAGAATAGAGTGGAGGGATGGGATATGTTGTTAAAATATAGAAGAGATAAATTAGGTGTGAATATGGCGATGCTCTGATTATTGCTCTTAAATGACTCACCTAACTGACTTGGTTGAGACGACGACCCAAAATGAGTATTAAATTACAAAAAAGGCTAATTATGAAATGTAAACTAGAGTTTACCAATTCTATTAAGTCATAAAGATATTAATTAATACGGAATTATAACTTCCTTCTAAAATCTCCTGCAGTAAAAATTTTAGGTACAATTACCATCAAAAGGTCTCAAAAGGTAGTGAGCGTGGTCGCCCTAGCGCGGGCGCGAACAAAAAAACTGTTTTACTGCGGGTGCGAAAATATGTGCAAACAAGGCGAAATATTGATCTTCACGGAAATTTATGAAAACATAAAAACGGCAAGGTTAGGAGTGACAATGGACTAACTTATTGAATTGTAGCGATTCAACTTTGACAATGTAAGAGTGTCTAAGGTATTTACTATTATTAAAAATGACAACTTGATGCTTTGTCAACACGTACCTACAAACGCGTTCAAAAGTGCATGGGCAATTTGTGACTGAATTCATTCACAAAATGCCCGTGCAATTTGAAACGCGATAGTACATTAGAGGATAAACTACTGCGAGTGTTAATAGAGAATATGCCCGAAATTTTGCGAATAATCGTAATATTAAAGCTACATTTTTAGTTACCATTTTTTACCACTTTTTAACATGCTTAAGCTATGGATTAATAAGGTACCCCCCTGGCAATATATAGTCATTACGCTGTCAGGACTGACTGACCCAAACAAAGCTGAACCAGGATTAACAGGGTCATACAAAAAATAAAAGATTTAATTTAATAAGACCGCCCGTTGGAACTAGGACAATAAAAAACAATAATAATCCTTACAATTTTAAATCATTTGTGAGTGCACAATGACTTTATAATAAACATGATTAATTGACAGGCTACCATCTCCGGACATCGTATACAACACCGGGACGGGCAGTGTCTATACCCTGTCCACATTAACAAGCTAGTACCAGAAAATAATATTGTCTTCTGTTACCGCGATTGTTATTCATTGACCCTGTGAAAACGAGTGCTGTAAAGGGCTCGAAACGTAGGATCATGGTGTTAATAAACGCGATTAATCCGTTCTAAAGTGTTTAATTTCAATAGTACCAGAAAACTTAAACAGCACAGGTCAGCGATCTCAGTGGTCAGATCTCAGCAAATCAGTTCAGTTAACATCTGTCTCTTATCTGAACAATTAGTAAAACCATTATGTTGATTAACTATTAACTAGTTTTGAATTCAATAAATGCCTGAACCATAAAAAGAGCTCACTATAAAAAATCATACTATAATAAATAAGTATAAAAATAATAAATAGGTATAAAATATTAAATTGTCCACGCTCTGCCGCCGGCATTTAATCTTATCTTGTCATTCAGCTAAAAACGCTCACACCACCGACGCTCTTTTTTCCCTTTCACCTGCATACAAAAGTGCATAAGATAGGCCGATATACTAGCTTGTTAGTGTGGACGGGATTATGGTATACTAAGTAGCGTATCTCCAAAATTCGGGCTATTGCTCTAACTGACCATCTCTGAAATCAATAACGTAGCTCAGCCAACCATTTCATCCTCCAATATAAACTCCCGTTCAATAGCCGGCTTGTAGCTGGCGAACAATATGTATGGAACGGAGACCTGCTGCCTATGTGACGCTATCTGGCGATACTGCCGATACTCTCAATTATGAAGGAACGGGATTCTGTACAGAAATTTTTAGCCGTATTGTTTTATTCCATCATAGTCATGCACGATATTGAAAGTGGTGTGGCTAATTGAATGCATACAAAACAAAGATTATATGACACAACATTAGCGATACGGTAGATACGAGTATCCCAAAGAAGTAAAACAGACACACCTAAGTGTAGAGTGAAAGGCTGTAAGCAGTTTTCTATGGAGCATAATCTGACAGATGAATATACCCGAGCTTGAAGTTAAGCGACTCATAAGAACGACGACATAGTCGAGCAGAATCCATTTTATGAACTGATACAAATGCAAACTATCTCCTACATACTCTAAAGGTGCAAGATCTACTAAATCAATATCTACTAACATGTGTGTTTATGTATATGCTGACCTGACTGATGTGAATATTGTTTAAACTGTAAAATTACAAGTGTAGGTAATTGGTTTCAATCATTCTTGTAAAAAAAAAAATAACGTTCTTGGACACAATCTGACACGTATTATTAAACAATTAACCAATAAGCATAAGCTTGCATTGGTCAATTTGGCGCGAGCCCAGGCGCCGCCGGCGGCCAGATCTAACGCATCATGATCTAGATGATCCGGCTTAGCCCATATTCGGCTAAATGTTGAAACTGGTTCGTCAGTGAAGGCTGTTCACAAATGGCACTCGCTGCAGTCGGATACCACTTGTGTATTTACTAGTGCAAGGAATAGTATCTACTTTTACGAACATGATGAGATGATTCAGAATTTTACGAATACTAAGCAGCTATTATTTTTTCAAGAAGCAAATTTAACTATTTCATGTGTTACTAGCAGTTGAGATTTCCCAGAAATATCAAAGAGACATAGTGCCTTATCCAAACTTATAGCATAATTTAGGTAAACAATCACCTTTTGAATTGAAAATATTGAGAAAATCAATTAAAAATAAAAATTGCAATAAAACGGTAACATACAGTAAAACATGAATATACATTTAATTCCCGATAATGAGTGCTATGCATCACGTTGTAGGTATGTGTAACAAAATCATGAGCCGCGGAGCTTGGCGTGATGGACGATGTAATTTATGACGTCACGGCGTTACTGACAAAATGGCTCCCATTAGAATTGCGCTGCCTGGGGCATGACATCCTAATCCATGTATATATAATACTGACGACTCAATAAGATGTCCTTGAGTTTAGGAAACGGTAAGTACTATTGTCGGTTGTTGATAAGGTTCATTTCCAAAAGAAATAAAAGAATCTTTATGGCATTTGCGCTTATCGGCAACCTACAAAGTGGCACTTTTAGTCAGAAAACGTTACATACTGGGCGTCTCCGACTATGGGGCTTTAAATCCAGGGCTTGATTTTACTCTTAAACTGAGCATCTGTTACCTACTATGGAACCAACCCCGAGATCGCGGAAAAAAATTTGGTTGACCATAGTACCCCACACAAAGTGTTAACATCCGATTTTCCGAAATGTATGAAAAAAATTTTTTTTGCTGTTTCAGTGTTGGTCCCATGGTAAAAAATGCTCGGGTTGATTGTAGCATTTGTAGCCCGTAAGTCGGAGACACCGTGTATATGCCAGAGAAACCGATATTAGCCGATAGTTACAAAGTTAGTACATTGTAAGGGTGGTATGGCCAAAATTGATAACGAGGGTCAATAAGAACCCGATGTCGAAAGGTCAGAGGGTTTTTGTGACTCAAGTTTCCAGGGTTAATACCGCCCGTGTTACATACAATATTTTTATTATGTTTGAGAAGAAAAAATAAAGGTTCAAACGAAAAATATGTTAAAAATGGTACAGATATTCTTCCGCTATTTTGTAAGACTAAAAGTCATGAAAGGCAAAACAGTGCATGAAAAATATTTTAAAGAGTTCAAAGTGTACGTTTCAAGGTTTTTAATTAATTTTACATTTTTACTATATTTTATACGACATGTAAGTAGGCAATAATAACATACAGGCCAAGTTAAAAGAAAAAAGACAGGAGATTAACATAGTCTAAGGATATAAGTTAACATTTTAGCTAAGAAATTCATATATTCATAGCTTTTTAAATAAATATGCAAATATGCATTATTCAGATGCCAGTAGGTGCGAAACAATTGTTGGGAAAACTCCGGAAACTTGCAATTGCGGCTGTGGATTCGGAAATTAAATAACTGTGAAGTCTGCTTCTGAGACTATGCTGGTATCAAAATGCTTTTATAAACAGTTTAAAAGTTTTTTTTTCAACAAACAATTAGAATCTACTCCATTTGTGCTAGAAAAATTAAGGGCAAAATAGAGATCATAGTAGTACACAACATACACAAGAATATCAGAGTACAAAAATTATTATGCCATCCACAAACAGGCGGTCTTTCGTCGTAGTGTCACCCTCAAGAATGCCACATTTAATCATATTTGACGCCACGTATTCCCATCTGTCAAATCGGGCGACATTTTGACAGGAGCGTGTGTCGCCATTTGTTTTCGATTACATTGTCAGTGCGAGTAAGGCACAGGGCATGTTTGGATGGGAAATTGTTAACAAACAACGTTCTTGGCTGACACTTTCCTGTGATAATCACCCTGGTCCAACCTACGCGTCAATACGAATAAGAGATGATTAAATGGAAAATTAGAAGTATTGTAGTAAGTATGTTATGGACACATAGACGCTATAATTATGTATACAAACTGTCATTTTATGGACGCATAATGAAAAGCTATTTCTCATAATAAGGTAAACTTTCGCTTAGCACTCGTTTCCCCCAATAGCCACAAACTCGCTAAAAAGTGATTCACGACAATTTCAATAAAGACACAATTTCACAGGCGCGTTGGCGCGAACTCGTGAGTGTTACAATTTAATAGAACTTCAAAAGCGTTGCTGATTCCGCCACAATTCTATCAGCTTAGCGCGGATCCCCGCATTACGGCATAAAAACGGTTATCGCCACCCCTGCGCTAGGCCCCGCTACCGAGCTCACCCGGCGGCCCGACACCGCAGCACCCGATACATCGCTGCACTACTTCTATATAACTAACTTTACTTCCATTCACATGCAGCAGTATTAAGAGAATGCTCACGATTACTCTGCTGGTACAAGTAGCATTCTACGCATGTTGTAAAGGACGCGTAAGTGTAACACATGTGCCTCTATCGACTAGATTAGGCATTGGAATCAGAATTATAAGCTACCATTTAATTTTAAAAAGTAGCTGCCACGCTAGGTAGAATGAAATGAAAGCGGGAGAAGGGAAACGTCGGCTTTCATAATATTTATAGTTTCAATTAGCGTGGTCCGCATGCAGCACTCGTTTATCCGCTCTCCCCTTCGCAAAGCATTCGGCTTGGAAAATGTAAAGAAATTTTACGTTTAACGTGCCTACAACTACATGCTGCCAGATTTATAGGATATAATTTTGAAAGCGAGATTGATTAGCCTATCCATTAGTTATTTAATGCCCCTGTAAAATAGCTCCTAAACTTGTGGTATCTTAAGCATTTAAGAGCAAAAATCTAGAGTTCTAGATCAGTGCAATTTACTGGTAGGTTGTTTCATTTAATTTGTAATAGAAGGAAATAAACGGAGTCTTTAAAACTAATTAAACCAAGGGTCCAGCGTCTCAGTCCTATAAAACGCCATCGCGTGAAAATAACGACGGCGTAAAAAGCGAAATCATCATTTTAATTCGTCACTCATATCCCAACTGCTCATTTGCGAGCAATTATCATCGCGTAAAGCTTTTACTGCTGAAAAACGGAAAACGCATCGTCACTGCGATTAAAGTTGCAGCCGTGTGACTATTTAGTCGCAATTATGTAGTCACGGGCATTGTCCGAGCGTTTAGCCTCCGACTACAATGGCCGCAATCGGGGCACTAACGAAGCGACTTCGGCCGTTTCCGTTCCACTTCGGCAGCTCAAAGACGTAATTTGCGGTTACGAAAATTGTAGTCACTATGAATTTTGAGCCTTTGAAAGGAGATTCGAGTTAGCGAGTTGACCCGCCCGATTGGAGGGTAATTCGCTCAAGTAGGTATCTTACTAACTTGAGACGCCGATTTCTCGAGCACACCACGCCGATTTTACGATTACGACACACAAAGCGGTGAATTAGTTTTATAAGACAAGGCAAGGCAAATTATTTTAGGCTCTCGGTATAGGTATTGGAACCGTCGATTCAGATTGACAATCTTATTGGTCAAGTGATAAAATTAAGAATAATGCGGTGTTAATTGGTTTATCTACGCACATATCGTTAGTGCTCTAAAATGCGTTTAGAAACCATAGGCAAATGACCAGCAATTACCAACTAGCAGGAATTAACGGAACTGTAATTTTAACATTACCTCCTGAAAACAGTAGGTTGAATTTGGTGAATGAGTTTAAATTTGGAACAGCTGTCAAAATTCAAGTAGGTGTCCGTTCTAGGTTCTAGATTCGAAACGCCGCCATTCCGAATTGTCATTTGTTTTTTGGCTTTTTATACTGTTTACGAGTGAAAAATTGTAAATTTTTTGTTTCCTTGTGTTTAATTTATTTTTAATTGCGTTATTTTTAATATCTATAATCTATAGACATTTTACACGTAGCAGTAATAACAATGCAGGTAATTTCCCTACGGTTCCGGAACTCATCTTAGAACAATTATGATATGTGTTATCAGGCATAAAACACTCGTGTGATGTTATTGTGAAACTCGCCTTCCGCGTGTTTCAAAAACCCACACTCATGTGTTGTAATGCCTTTCATTATGCCAATTACTATTATGTAATTAAATTCCGCTGCCCGCATTCAGGAAAAAAATATAAGGGTAGCACAAAATAAAATATAAGGTACAAGTATGTGTCCTATGAATTTTGTTTTTGAGAAGCATATACATACCTGTATAATTGTTTAAGGACCTAATTAGATATTGGACCTATGCCTATTACAGCTTAATTAAACAGCAACTGAAATATTTTCCATAATTGTATTCATTTTGTTAAAGTAAACTGTTATTAAAATATTGAATACACGATAAATATTAAGTATTATCTCTTGATCCTATTATAATATTTATTATAATAATAAGAAAGTTTAAGCGAACTAGTTTTAAGGGCGGAAGCTCGCTCCGCTCGTTCGCTCACAATTACGCGTTGTCAAAGCGCAAAGGCCGTGCGGGCGCTTTGTCAGCCGCCAATAATGATCGCGTAAACTTTACTAATTTCGCGATTCGCTACAACCGCAGCTAAGGCCGTGTTCGAGGCGGGGAGGAGCGATAACTTATATTCAACAGAATTTTCTAGTAAATAACTAATCAACTTGAGACTGGCGCGCACCGCACTAGAAGGTAATAGCTACTGTTTTATACGCTGTTTTGTATTTTTTAGTTTAGTATAATCACTAAGCGTCAACAGCGGTATATAGTCCGCGAGAATCAAGTGGGACCTTCGGATTTTAGAACGATACATCGAGTTTCGACTTCGACGTTAACACGCGAAGGTAAAGCAGTATCATCTTGGTACCGCCAAAAACCGGAAGTTCTTCTGAAAGCTCATTGGCTGTAAATATAACTGCATTTAAAAGAATTTCTGCTATGTAGGTATACAATAAAAATTGAATTTGACTTTATGAAGAAAATAATTCTATTTGTCCAACACTTGTCTCTTTCATTCCATCTCTCTCAGAATCCTTTAGTGATTCATATATAATATGCTAGAAGTTTCACCATTTCAAGACAGCACTAGAAACTGAGACGGTACCGTGTAATAATTAGGAACGGTAAGCCGCAGCCTTAGCTGTCCGCCTAACTGCTGATAAAACGCTAGCAGGACGCTTATCAGCCGTTGTATTACTGTACGAGTAACAATACGTGGTGCCTTTATCTCAGCCGCTATTTGTGACGTCACACGGCGGGATCATACAGGAATATGATTCTAATGTATGACATTATTAGCAGTGGCGGCGGCGGCGGACTTAACATATGTTCTTCGGCAACTTCATGCCTAAAATAAAGCATTGTGGGTTTGAAAAATGGAAGTAAACGGTTATAAATCAAACTTGCAAGTATGCAAGTAACCTACCTACTTTAGGCAAGCAAATTACCGAGGTGCCCAAAAGTTGCGCCAAAGGCGGAAAAGTGCCAAAAACGGCACGCGGCGAGCTCAAAGGCGCCAAAAATAGCAAAAGAAACTCATCAGAGATTCACCTGCGAAAGCGGACGGATATAATGCGGGTTGTTCCGCACTTCACCCAACATTTTACTAATATTATTTTGCTGCTTTTATTTGTATTTGTTGTTGTTGACTTGAAACTTATTGAATATAGTTGTTAAATTACAATCTATATCTAAATAAATATTTATGTATAACTTTTGTTTGAATGCTTCTTTCCGTCTTTGACTAAACTTTTTGAATTAGTCTCGCGATGTTTTATTTATTTCATTAAAATGAAAACATGAACCACGCAATCATAATTCGATTCCATAATTTGTTTATTTGTATTATTATAACGTACACTTTAGTACGTTATGTGCATTTAACATTCAATAAACAACGCTGCTACCGTATTGATATCAACTAAACAAAGCTATTTAATCGTAACAATTAATTATTAATAATGACCTGCCGAATGGCACGATCAAATGCATTGATCAGCGAAATGTAACATTCAACAATCGTCATCCTGTGCATACACTTATTAGCGGCATTCTAATCACTTGTGTACTAAACAATGCGTCATGCAACACCGTGTTTAAGAAGTAGGTACTCCATATTATTTATAACTATGCTATAAAATGACTCTGAATGGACCTATAAACAATTAAATGTGATTTATGTAACGGTTGGAATTATGAGCAATGAAATATACATTAGGATTGCAGCGGCTCTTAGATTTCACGGCCACGATAATGCTTTGCATAGTTTAACCCGCATCGGGCCAGCTTCAAGAACTAAATAAACCAGGTTTTTAGCATAAACTAAGGTTTTTGAAACAAGTCGTCAAGTGATTGCTTTCCTCTGACCCTTCAATTTGTTTTTGTAATCATAAAAGACCTTTCGTGCTTAGTTGGTCTTTTCCATCGAGCCATTTGGTTCTATGTGGTTTGGCAAAGTAACATGTTTTAGAATATACATATTTATAGAATATACATATTCTTAATAGGCAGTATTGTATCGTCATTTTCTTACTTCGGTTAGGTAAAAATAAGTGTCATAATATATCTCCAATAAAGGGCTTCTAAGCATGGTGCCAAAAGCAAGGTAACTTCCAGAGTCTTCAGTCATCAGACACCATGGACCCGGCGTCTTTAGTATTGTTGTTTGTTTTTTTTATCTGCACATTGCAGGTATTTACTGTCGCACACACACCAATGCCATATAAGTACATAAGCGAGATGCACGAGACAAGTATCATGTCATTATCAAACTAAAAAAGCATTTTGTTAATCTGATCTGATGCCCCTCTCTTTCGGACTATATTCTCAAAGAATAGTCATCCAAACTGTCATACGAACTTTCTAAGAGCAAATCCCAAAGATTTTAAAACATGCGCCCTTAACTGCCAGATTAAGTAGAGTTCGGCATAAACTGCAGAAAAGTGCAATATTAACCAAGGCCTTAAAATCGTGGGCGTGGGGGGATAAGACCCGCGTCGGGGTGGGGGAGTGTGACGTCACCGCCTGTAGGGAACTTTGAGCATAAACTGTACTTATGCTTAATATTTTTACGACGCGCGCTAAGTGGGCAACGGGCCTTTAAAATATTCGGATTTTTAAGTAACCGGTTAAGTTTACTAATGAGTTACACAAAGTTGCTAACTTTTTTACTACCACTGCGAAAACCTTATTTGTGCTTTGTACGCTTTAGGAGCCCCGGAAAATGGTAGGTATACAAGTTTAGCAGCCTTAAAATCCCTAGTTGGTTTGCTTTACTATCCGTAAGCAATCAGGCATCTTGCCTTTCCTATTCTTTAGACTTAGGCCGGCATTACACTCGTAAGTTTTACTTACGTAAGTGGGGACGCTGCTATATGCAAGAACAAGGCAGTGATATTCATGTCCTATTCTTGCATATAGCTGCGTAATTTTTAAGTAAAACTTACCAGTGTGATGCCGGCCTAAGTCTAAAGAATAGGAAAGGCAAGATGTCTGATTGCTTACGGATAGTATAGCAAACTAACTAGGGATTTTGATGCTGCTAAACTTGTATACCTACCTTAGGTAATATTTAGTAGGTATGCAACGCTTCTAGGAGAGATTCTGACTGAGATTTACAACTTACAAGATGAATGAGCTTTTTCCAAAAAACTCGCGAAAACCTGATTTTTCCAGATCTGGACTTGCTTGGGCTCTTACGATCTGGAAGAATCAGGATTTCGGGTTTTATTTTGAAAAACGCTCATCTACGGGTAATACATTTTAATTTTGCCCTCTGTTACCGATAATTTCATAATAAAATGTACTCTTTGAACATTTTGAACGTAACCGGACAACCATGTAAGAGGTCATCCCACGCTTCTTTCGGTAAAAGGTTGCGACTCGAGAATCTTTAAAAAAAGTCGCGAGTTCTTATTTTACTAGATGCGAGAGAGAAGCTCACCAGCTTTTCCCTTTTCACCTTTAATTAAAATGTTCATTACTTACTGTGTTTAGAAGTTATAAGGTAACTGTGACTTACCTGAAAAAATATAAATAAAACATTAGTCACATGCCAGATAAAAGAAATCATGTATTATACAAATCTATATTTATGTTGTTAGAAACTTTTAATCGTTCCACAAAAATTACATAGATGGAGGCTATTTTTAAACTTTGTATAAACTAAAAATATGTATATTTGACTATCAATAGGTTCATAATGCATGCAAGTGGTTATGACAACTGGGTCAAACACAGAACGATTTTCGGAGTCATTCCAGTGGATTAAAAAAAAAATATCCACATTAAAAAGTACTTCCTTTTTATTAAATTGTATAATAACAATCATGACTACATGTCCACAAGAACTAAATGTAACTAATTATGTTAACTAGTTATGATTTTATCATACAATGCGAAAAGGATTACAACCCTTTAATGTAGATTAGGATTAAATAAGAAAATCAATCAAGCCCTTTTAACTTTTGAATAGTCCACCGGAAAGACTCAGAATATCGTTTTGTGTTTGACCCAACTGATATTTGACTCCGAAATTTAATAACACTAATCGACAACAATAAGATTAAATACTAAACAAAGAACAATAAGTCGTTAGCATAGATTTTCAAACTCAAATTAACTTGAATAATTGTCAGGCAAGTTTGCGACCTACTTATAATGAAATAAGGCACAATTTGCATCGCGTCGCCGGCAGATTACAAGTGGGTCCCAGAGTCCCACAACTAGTTGAGGCGTTCTCTGCCATAATGGAGACGCGACGCGACGCAAATTAATCGTTTCGTTAGTTTAATTTACTACCCATTTTTATTTGTTTCTGTCCCTGGAATATAAAATAGAATATCATGCATATTATGCGTTAGAAAACAATTTTATCTATCGATTAAGATTCGTCTTGGATATATTTCTAAATTTCCAAAATAGTCTCGAGAGAACTAAGGTAAAGCTCCGAGTGCCCGACACGCTGGTGTCCAATATATGACACCAGTATGCCACCTCTATCGGCATTGCATTAATTTAAAGATGACATGTAGGATTAGCGTCGAGCTCTATACGTTTACTTATATCTGTAAACCAAACAGGGGCCTTACCATGACGTCTTAACGTGATTCAGTTTAGGTTCTTAACTGTGCTCAGGGGCCTTACCATGACGTCTTAGCGCGATTACGAGGGCAGTTTTACGGCAGCGACGTCGCAAGACTTTGCAATGAGGTTTCAAGTCTGAAATAGGGTTTAAAGTAGTTACATAATTTACCCACATAAAATTCGGTCATTAGAAAATTTTATAGAAAATCGCCGTTGACACACAATTAGATTTCTGCTATACAGGCAACAGAGTAAAGTTGTAGGTCGCATATATTAAGGTTGTACGGTAGGTGTAGGTATTTGTTTCGTGCCGTAATCCCAGCCAGAGCACAAGAACCACTTAGGAATACTAATACCACATTACATTCTATTTCGGTTTATCTGTTTAAGTTATTACTTAGACCAGAATGCAGAACGTCACGTTTGCCTTTAGGATAAGGCTTTATTAGGCGATGCAACAACTATGCATTATATATCGGAGCATGTTATTGCCAATGTTTAATTGAGTTTATCTACTCGTTAGCAATTTCCGAATTAATCCGTTTAAAAGCTGAATTCACTAAATGGACAGTTTTTATTTACCAACCGATTTTATCATGAAGTAGGTTAAAAATGATTAAGCTGCCGTCTCTTTGAGTTAACTTTTTTACCATTTAATAAAAACGACACGTTTCATTAATCCCTGACCACGAATATCCACACATCGCAAAGGCGATTCATCACAGTTAGCACATTAGTTTGTTTATCCCTTGGGCGGTTTATTCAATAACGGTCGCAAATCAGCCGCTCTATTCGTCACTTTTACACGCGATTCTCGCCCTTACGCCTATTAATTTTGACAAATGGCTTTGATGATGAACACGATTGGTTAAGATTCGAGAATCATCTGATGTCGCACGAACTGTTTATTATGATACCTTTGTTTGATAATATCCAATGATTGCGTAGGTGTCCCTTTCGTTGTTAATGTTTACGGAGCAGTTACGGAATCACTTCGGTATTGTATATCAGTTTGAGCGTGTTTTAGCAATCAATGGCAGTAGGTACCGGCACGTTATAAATAAAGCCTGGTATTTTTGAATAGTTTAATTAGGATACTAATATTACCGATAAAATAATACGATACATCTGAGTAGTCAATAGAAGTTGGATCAAGCTGATTTAGTCGATCATAGATTAAATGTTTAATTATTGCATACTATTCTTACTTAAAAACACATATAGTAAATGGCATTTACGATAAAACGTATCTCTTATATAAATTTATAGGTACCTACCTATTGTTAGATAATACATTAATTATATCCTTATAATTTTGTCTCCAAACAGAATTTATCCGTGCCAGCTTCACCGAAAATAGATCAAACATAACCACAAGAAACACTAGGTACTACTATCAAACAATTTTGGCGAAATGGCTCCAACATTTGTGCCCAATCTGAAAGATGGTCTGGTCTACCTACGTTTCTCTGATTGTGGAATTGGAACTTATTATTAATACCTAAACGTATCAACATTTTGACGACATTCTGTTACTAAAATCAGTTTCAACGAAATATTGGGTATGCAATACTCAAGTAATACCATATTTTTTGGAATTTACGTGTATATTTAAGTAGCCGAATTTCGGATAGTATTGCGATTAGATGTCGCCAGGTATCGTGACTCCTGGAGGAAGATAGCGGAGGAGGCCAAGACCCACAAAGGGTTGTAGCGCCGTCGGAAGTAAGAAGTAAGTAAGTAAGCAAGCCGAATTTCGGAAGAGACCGCCTTTACCCAGAAGTGGGATACCGCATCAAACAATAAAAAATACATAAATAAAAATAAAAACATTGAAATTAAACACTTTAAAACGGATTAATCGCGTTTATTAACACCATGAATAACATTTCAATGAATAACAATCGCGGTAACAGAAGAAAATATAAAAAAAAAACATTTTAATAAAAATAAAATCGACTTATGTGAGCAGAATTTTTGTTTGAAAAGGATTCCGTTATCCGTATATCGCACAGTTATTTATTAAATGTAGGTATCTACTTATTTTTGTTCCCGCATCATCGTTTCTTTATTTTCACAAACATTACTATTTGTCGGCATTCAAAGGCCAGGCTCAGGCATTGGTTTAAATGCGTCACGCAACGTATACATCTTCAAATCAAACAATTAACTTCGAAGGTAACGGAAACAATAGACGGATTTAGTATAACGCCATCTCTCGTCCAACTTTACACGTCAATAGGCCAAAATAGCCATTAAAAACCCGCTGGCAACCGCTTTATTTATGGCGGAGGCCTGACGGGCAGCCAATATAGACCGATGTAGCTGCCCGATAGTCTGAAGGAAGCTAGGGGGAGGGTGGCTACCCCCGACAGTATCTGATTTCTAAAGACCTAACAATAACCATTTTGTTTGATTCCGCTGGACTTGCGGTCTGCGAGCATTTTACGGAGTTTTTTTGTAATTAAATTACGGACTAGCTTTTGTAGTTGGAGGTCTTTTTGTTACGAAATATCTTACACCAATGAGCGAGAAAATATTGGATGGAAACGAATTGTATTAGTTATTGGAGCTTTTAGGTTGGAGGTTTAGTTGGCAAGGTTTATCAACTTGTTGTTGTGTACACACAGTGAAAGTACCTAACTACTATTTAAGCACACGATTCGGCTAAAATCAAAATCATAACATTGTCCAATTGAACTTCTGCTTATAAATGTTCACCTAACCTACACGATTTCACGTATAAGTAAGTAGAAAACGAATCAATGGGAGGAAATAAGGAATAAGTAAGCTCAAATAGGGCCACATCAGATATGGTGGATTTTCGTCGGTTCACGCTACTTGATTGATGCCTTTATTGTGGCGAGGGCCGAGTGGCAAGTGAAGTTACCAGTAAACGGGCCAGTAAAGTCGATAAAAACCGCCCAGAGTGTTCACAGCTGTGTCCGTGCATACAGTGTCCGTTATAGGGAGATTTATACATTAATGTTCTAGTTTAGGAACCCTAGACAACAACATTAAAACTTGCGATTCAGATTCAGTTGAAAAATAATCTTATATTCTTACTTTTCAGTATAATTTTTTATTAGTAAATAGTAAGTACGCCGCGCTTTGTAATTCAATTGAGAACATTTGGGGTGCATTATATAAAGCCACAAGCTACAATTTACAAACAACAAGACATCTAAAGCGGCAACACTGACCAAAACCTTGGGTTCTTTGGACTTCTTAGACATCAAAGCTAAATTAGAAGCTAAATTTTTTTGAACCGAGTTACCATGAGCCAAGAAAGTATTGTGGACCGTTTTTTATAACAGAACTATTATCCGAATTATAATATTCGAAGGATCGGCCTACCCATGTATAAGTGACAGATAATGGGCGATCCCATCAGGCGATCCTGACGGGGGTTAATTTAGCTGGCAAAACCCAGGCAATATTACACCGTGATTGAGAAGGCTCAATTAAATCTAGCCAGGTCTTGCAGAATAATCATAAAACCTTTTTTCCGAACATTGGTAGCATTGGTTCGTACTAGTATATACTATTTATTGTACCTTCTTATAAATGTACTTACGATCAGTTAGCTGAATGAGCTTGGAAGATGTAGGTTGACGTGCCTCTGACACTAAGAATTTGGTGTTCTGTGAACTAGGCCGCGTGTTGTTAAAAATATTTTCTCATCAAACCAAAATACTGTAACTAAAGTAATGGAGATTATACAACCCCAAGAAAAACACATAATGTAAAATAAAACATAGAAGGGGTGAGCGAAAAATTACTCATTAAAAACTTTTCAACGCTTAATGAAAATCTTATTGAACCCTGCAGTGCGGGTGCATGCAAGGAGAGGGGCCAGGAAGGAGGCGAGGCGGTGAGGGGCTGAAATGGTCCGGCTAAGTGTATTACAGTCGGATCGCTGCCTTTGATTCGTCACATCAAAGAAGATCTCGTTCGTTCACTGCTAAATCGAATCAGGCCGGCTTTGTTTCACAACTCCGGTAGGTAAATTTGTGAAAGGATAGTTCTTGCAAATAACAATTTTATTGCTGAGGCTTGGGGCTGCTCCAATCTCGTTATATCACTTCGATTCGGAGGCGCGACAAAGCGGGAAACGATGAAAAAAGAACATCATCCAATATACTTTACGTTACATTGAAGTCTCGCTGAATACTTTCATTTCGGGACGCAATAGGTTTTCAAGTTTAAAACGAAGGAGAGTAAATAGAGAGCCGATTACGAGATTTTAAAAATTAAAATATTGAAAACAAGTAGTAATCAATTAATTAAATTATTTTATCACTTTTAACAACATAAAAAATAGTCAAACGTATAGGTAATTTCAAAATACAAAGTAGGTATTACCGGTTTAAATATGACAAAGCCCTTACAGATTTAGATACGTACACACGCCTTCAAAAGTGCATGGGCAATTTATGAATGAATTCAATCATAAACTGTCCATGCAATTTTGGACGCGCTAGTACCTAATTTATTTAAAAAGCAAGATTAGGTACCCATAAACCACATCGGTGCAGTCGTCTAACTTTTTTCCGTTAGTAGAAGAAAGCCTATTTTAAATAAGAGCGTGTAAACGCTGACCCACATTTCACCTAATTTAAATTTCAAAAGCCTACTTACGAGCCCAATCCGATTTGGCATTGCGCTCGGCGCAACGCAAAAAGAAGCTAAGCCGACCGCCGCGTTAAAACTAAACCAATATAGGTGCCTATTCTTACTTCTACCTATTTCTCGGAATCGCTTGCGGCTTATGCAACCGTACGTGACTTGAAAATTTCAACCTAAATTGTATTAGCCCCGTAACTAACTACTGGCAATGACTAAACGCTGCTTTGCGCCGTTCTCAAAAAGATCAAGTTTGTGCCTCCACTGTTGAATGTAAGAGTTGTTGAAAGTTACTAGAACTTGGCAGCAACGGGATGTATTGGGTTGAAATATGTAGTGTTATTTCAGATTCGTACACTTAGGCTGTAAAATAGCTTTACAGATCGACCCGTAAAGGAAACTGAAAATCGTTCTGAATTTTTTTTAAAAAACGAGACGAACATATCTGGATAGAAATTATGACATTAAGGGGTATGGCTGAGGCAGTTTTCCATATCTTTCTTTGTATAAATCTACTATAAAAGCCAAACATATATTTATGACTTACAGGGGTCTAGTAGATTCGTGGAAAAATAATCCAATTGTTTTTCGTATTCACGCAATGTGATTCACGAAATGATATGTAGTTCGAAAAAGGAGAGGTTATGGATGTGTAACAAAAAATGTTACGGTCTCTTTGAATTAGCAAACCAAGCCAAAAGCTGGGTGTTTATTTAAAAAATAAGCATGCTAGTGTTTAGCCAGCAGTGTGTTTAGAAATCATTATCTCATTTGTTGGGGAAGTTCACTTTCAGAAATTAGCTAGCCAGAAAATCGCTTTTAAATGGTACCTAGTTTCAATGGTATTTAAAGGTATTTGCCGCATAATTTGAATTTTCATATTTTAAGTCTTGATTTTCCTAACTACTAATTAATCCGGTTGACCATTTAGGTAAAAAGGGAGTTTATTCCATAGTATCACAAGTTTGGGGTCCTTAGTTCTTAGGTAAACTTATACCAGAAACGTACTTTCTACGTCCTTTACATGCCATGTCCATACAATACAATACAATACAAACACATTGTATTGTATTGTGTTTTTGTATTGTATTGTACTTTCTACGTCCCTTAATGTGTGTTCAGTATAGTTTGACCTTTGTTCGAAAGAGTGGGAGGCAAACCAGTAGCCAGTTCACTTGAAAGACCAGGCACGATTACTATTTAGTCTCGTGTTTGAATATGCCTGAGATTTTCATACTGTTGTTCAATGGTGGAGCCTCAAAATGTTCTTTGAGCAAATCAGAGCTGATTTGGCTTGCTTTTTCGGTACGGAAAAATGTGTTAGATTAGCTCACGCAAGAGTATCAAACAGGAATCGAGTAGCTATTATGAACGCCCCGCCACTGCTGTGTTTGGACCAGACGAAATGCTAGCCAATAACTTAGTATACACTGGCGCGCAATACGCAAAAACAATCTTAACAAGCAAAAGGTTTATTGTACCTACTTATGTGATATTAAATAAATATCTTCTATGTATATGGTATATGTATAAGAGAACGTCAAATAAATAGGAACGTATGCATCAAGGAGAAATACGTATATCATCACGATTGATGAATAGATGAACAAAACGAATGTTACAGCGACAAGATACAGTCGTCATCACTATATCCGATTTAACAGAACGGCAGATGTGTTTAAAATATCTGAACGTGCACTGTAATGCCTTGACAGTAGGGACGCCTTCAGATATTTTTAAACATCTCGTACTTTCCGATATACAGGATGTCCTAAGCTAAGGACCATTGGACATAGCCGAAACGTACATATATCAAACCAATCGGTGCAGTGTTTACGAAGAAATTAACAAATAACTATTTTGTACTTTGGAGCAACCTGTAAGCAAGTAAAACTCATGACGTGAGAAATCCGCATACTTTGTCGTTTCTATTTAGGTCACTTAGAACACTTTGATTGTAAATACAGTATAATTTTTCACTTTGTAGATATCTGCTGACGACTGTACTACCGTGTTAATGTGACATTCGATGCAAAGATAAGGTCAAGCGAGGTCCATTGTTCTTCCAATAACCCGTATAAGTTTAGCAAATTTCGCCGAAAATATTAGACCGTTTCCGAGAACCCCGAAATAAATACAAGTGTTGTTCATTGAAATTACACACTTAAAAACGAAATAATCGCTTTTATTAACACCATGACCCTACCTACGTTTCAAGCCTTTTACAGCACTCGTTTTCACAGGGTTAAGATGATGACTGAGAGAATGCGAATTCTTCCAGTCAATCAAAAAAGTTACTTGTGTTATGTCCTAAGTATTTAATTTCAATGAACAACAATCGCGGAAACAGAAGACAATATAAGAGTTGTTCATTTCAAGATATGAGATAGATAGATACTGGTCTGCCTGCAGCGTGCCGGCTAACTTCCAGAATAGGTGCAGAAGCTGAAATTGTTTTCGTAATCGGGCGGCGAGCAGACGTGGCGCGCCTACCGATTCGCAGGACCACTGCCAACTTGTCGTTACCGGCCTCGTGTTTAGATTCCTTCGATTTAATTTCAGTGCCCGGAGATTGCTCGATAGTTGGGTGGCCAAGAGTTCGAGACAGGCTGGTTTGACATTTGATCGTTATCAGATGGCTTCTAGATGAAACATGAGCAATGAAATATGTAATGTAAACTCCTGATTCCACAGACAAACCTTACAGGGATAAGTTCGCCTTTGTACAAACTTTGTATTTCTTTTTTATCCAGTTTTTGTTTATCTTGCATTTGTACAATAAAGTGTTCTACTACTACTACTACTACTACAAACTCAGTTTTCTTGAGTTTTGTGGGACTATGTTTAGTTTTAAGATGTATCCCTGTACTTAATAATTAAATAAATAAATAAAATAATGGTAGTAAACTATAAATCGGAGTTATTTACACAGGCGGGCGAGTGGTCTCCGAACAATTCACCTTTTTGCCTCGTCCTACTACCGAACACGAGTGAGAGAAGCTCCACTTACTAAATCCCACCTACTATACTACCCAGGGTTAGCCGCTGGTTCTGGTTGGTGCAAGTAACTGGTAAAAAGTTAACCCATTCAGCGCTAACTACGACACGTTGAGGTTACGCTTCTACGCGGTATTTTCACTACATAGCCGTAATGCGTGCGTGAAAAGGCGTGTTAACGGCTACGGCGTAGCGCTTTGAGAATTCCTTGGTGTTGAATGAGGCAATGAAAAACTTGAAACGGGATCGTAAACATTTTATTAAGACGCTTACCTCAACTACATGGCGTTATTGAATCAAGCATGCAGTGCGAGTGCGCGTAACGTCAAACAAATTATCAGGGAAATTGACACGTGCCATCGCACGTTTCCCGCTGCAGCCGCAACGTCGCAACAATGCTGCACAATTTTATCTTTATGCCATACTTGCGCTACAAAATGAATTTTAAAGAGTCAAAATTGCTAAAAAATGGAAAGGCTCCCACAATGCAGCGCACCGACCGTGAATAAATGAGGAGCATCGGCATATTCACCTCTCACTCAACCATCCTCGTTATTGTCTCACAATTTTTATTTAAATTTCAACCTTATGTCCCCAGTTTAAAGATTAATTTTGCAACGGGCACTACTAGAATATACGAGGTTGCGGAGGTACTCGCGAAATCGCGATATGGGTCCAATGGGTAGGTAATTCACGATACAGCCATTTGGCTGGATTTATTTATTAAGTGCTTCGAGAATCTGCGGGAATAGTTTGTGGTTATTTTGTTTGTAGAATCCGCTGGATGTGCGGTACCTATATGTAGGTATGAAACTTTATCCGAAATCGCTGTGTAAAGGATTAAAATATGTAGGTATTAAAATTAATAGGCATGCGAGACCGTTGTTTGAAATAAGGAAATAAATAAAATATATAAATAATTTTAAGCAAGTATACGATTATACTAAAACATTATTTAAAAATACACGTAAAAATATTAATGTACACGTAAAAATCTTTTAGCGTGTCGTTGTTATAGTCTAATCTAAGAATAATTTTAACTAATGAATTAATTAGCAACACTTTTACTAACTGGTTGTCAATTTGTTTTGAAAATTAAGTATTTTGTATTATGTCCTCATTCAAAACGAGACTATAGGTTCGGTTTATCTGATGCTGACGTCTAAAATTATACTTATTAAAAACGAAAAATGTCAATTATGTTTTTAGATCTGCGAACGAAGCTGTTGTAAGATTTGAAAACGCAAATTAGTTTCGTTGGTTATTAACGCACGTGTCCACGCGGGTGGAATGGTGCCTGTCAGCTGCACTCTTAGCGTGGCACAAACCACAAGCGTTCCCGAGATTTAGGTATAAGTCTATACGTAGGTACACTCGGTGCCCTCACATAAGTAACCCAATTTTGTTCAAAGTTTGTATGTCGGTAACAGCATGGAAAGTTTGGAAAATGTATGGTGGGACAGTTCTTTTCTCCTAATAGAATCGATAGAGCTCGCGATTCTGAGAAGAAATCACATAAAAAATACCCATGTTAAGAAAAGTTGTGAAAGGGGGGGGGACACAACTTAAAAAAATATGGCTCGAGTATCCACGCGCGCTCCGCGGTTGCATATACCGATACTTATGTTAGGGCACCGACTCTACAGTGTGTGTCGAACTGCGAACATAGTAGTTGTAAGAATTCAAAACGCAAATTAGTTTCGATGGTTATTTAGGCACGTCTGCAAGCGGGCGGGGTTGTGTCTGTCAGCTGCAATCGGGTCTTGGCGTGGCATAAAAGCGACTGACTTCCTATAGGTAAGTGTATTAAATTTTTAGTTTATTGGGTAGCGATGCTGCCTTCGAAGTAGGACGAAGGTAAGGGCATTAGAGGATTAATTTACTAGTGAAATTATCAAGAAACTCTCCAGACCTTTATTACTAATTATTGGAAAGTTTGCGCTACTATGACACCTGTGCTTAATACCGTAGGTTTAACTCAAGAAGGTTAGATAACCGCTTTCAGCTTATAACTCGACCATATATATATTATTCGAGTCTAAGATAATTGCGCGCGTTGTTCGGCGATCGCGGTTAACAAGAAACGTCACTGTATGCATGCACTTCGCACACGTCAGGGACCAGCGTTGTATGCACTTACCACAGCAAGGACTTTATACTATGTAGTTAGCTGGATCTCACTTCGAACAGTGTAGTGTGATTAATTATAAAGACAATTTAAAGCGAGGTATTAAGCATTAATTCCGTGAACATGGATGGCGTTACACGGCCTAGGCTAGTTGGTAGTGACCCTGGCGACGACGAAACTGTAGGTCTCGGGTTCGAATCCTGGTAAGGGCATTTATTTGTGTGTTAATCACGAATATTTGGTCCTGAGTTATAGATGTATTCTATGTATATATGAGTGTATAAATCTATATATCGTCGTCTAGTACACATAGAACAAGCTTTGCTTAGCTTGGAACTAGGTCTTGGTCTTGGTCGATCTGTGTGAGATTGTCCCAAAAAAAAAAATGTTTCGATAGTTTTAGCCGTAGGTAAGTTAAGTGTACAATATTAAAGCACGAATCAAATCATTTATTATTTTTAATAAATGTAATTTATTTTTAATAATTGTTATTCATGTTTTTAAGTAGTCACACTACTATTTATAAATTGAAAGATTAGCCCTGAGCACTGAGGGCCTTGGTCACTTGTTCTGTAGTATATGGCATCTCTTTCAATTTATAAGTAGTACGAGTAAAGTGTTCATCCCAGTAACCGACGCAGTGAGTTAGTATATAAATCAGACACGTCCACACCACTCGCCGCCAGCAGCAAGTGGAGTGAGATTAGTGGATTATGACGTATGCATGTACAGTAAACCAATTGGAACCCTAGGCCACTGTAGGACTGTCATAGTGACGCTATAAACCAGATTGTAAGAAATCTCTTACTGCTTCTCATTTTGACATGGTTCTAGAGTGGCCTAGGATTCCAATTGGTTGACTGTACCAGCATAAGTTGTGTGTCTCATAAATACCGTTGTTTTTTCTTTTCTTTATTAATTCATGTTTATTGGGGTAATCTAATACTACGATGTTGTTACCTAAAGTAAAAATAGAGCCCTACATATAGACCTAAAATATTTAAAAATACCGGGCTATTTCAAGTTAAAAAAAAAAAACCGGTTCCGATCCCTGGTGGGAACTAACACCTACAAACGATGCGTGTTCTATTTCCCACCTCCCATTCGTTCCGAAACACTATTCGTTTTACTGTCATAGTTTTTAATTATGCTTATTGCATCATGTGAACAGTAAGGTAATCGTTTATTATTACATAGGCGCACAAATAAAATTCGTAAATATTAATTGTAAATATTACAAAAATCTATACAATTTTAAAGCACGAATCAAATCATTCATTAAATGTAATAAATATTTTGATTCATGTTTTTGTGTTTTTTTAAGTAGTCACACTACTTATATAAATTATAAATTGAAAGAGATGTCATATACTAAAGAAAAAGTGACCAAGGTCCCAGCCCTGCTCACCGGGGACCTTGGTCACTTTTTCTTTCGTATATGACATCTCTTTCAATTTATTACAAAAATCTGTTATTTCATAATAGAAACATCCATTTCGTGACTCCACCAATAAGTGACATGTACGTCTTTGTCAATAAAAGCATTCCTACTAAAATTGTACTCAAATTGAAAACAAAAAACACACATATCGGTATAAAAAATGCAAAGTATCGAGCGAAGACGGCAATAGTAAATATCTCTCACGCCATTACACCTGAGCGTTCCAATTCTTTTTTAAATTTAGTTAATCCGCCATCTGCACCCGGCGTTTCGTGTTATAGCACGTACTTATAAGTATATATGTTGATATATCGCTCGAAGAGAAATAATATGCTTTCTTTATTTGTTTCTTGCGTACAAGAATGAGAAAAGGTTTGACAGCTTTGATATTTGGACCGCTGAAACTGAAACTAGTGAACGTAGAAGTTTGAATTTTCTACCGTACTAGTACGGCTACCCATTTAACTAATATTGATTACTACTACATATGTAGTTTTTTGGAAAAAAATAATCCCTATTAAAATTTATTCAGTTGTAAATTAATATGTATTTATGCGAGGAAGAGTTACTAACATTAACACATTCAATGCCAGGAACCTGCTAGGGGAGTTCTCTGTGGGTGGTCGCTTTCCGCTACAAAGCGGGAAAACAACGGAATCGGCTACGAGCCTAGCGCGTAGTACCCGCTGGCACTCATTGTGTTAAAATTTATTCCTTTTAATATCCGACTACAATACAATACAATACAATACAATAACTCTTTATTGCACACCTTACAAAGCATAAAAAAAAAAAGCATAAATAAGCTTAAAAATAGTTTTTCTACTCCAGCACGTCTATCTGTCAATTAGATGACTGACAGCGATATTAAAAAAGTATACATTATAACGTTGTCTATGGTATTCCATAAGAACACTGCTCCTATGGATTTTCATACAATACATGAGCACTCTTGTTGTTTTTTTTTAATTTCTATAGTGGGCACAACATCTTCCCTATTCTGCCACTTTTCTAGATTTTGCTTTTTACGCTATTTTAGCTGTCGTAGAAAAACTAGTGTATACAACAGCTCATAATTGGTTCTTAAAACTTGAGGGTCGCCGTTACAAAACGAGACGAAGTCGAGTTTTGTAATAATAGGCCCGAGAACCTTAGAACCATGCCAAACCTTATTATATCACTGTTGCATAAACTACTATTTTAGGCAGCAATCCTATGCGTAATAAAGTAACAAATAGTCTGGGGCGCAGTCAAGATGACAATGTTTGCTAGTAGCGCTACGAGTCAATAATACCAACGAGTACATAATTATAACTGCTTCGTAGCGAAGTTCGTAGCGAGGACGAGCGGCGTAACCGCGTAGCGCATAATACAAAAACAGCAGTCTTAATACGACTTAACTCATTAGGAAATATAAAGAATATACGACTTTTAGAAACTGAGCTGGTGGCAGCAAAGAGCAATTGAGTGAGCGCGATAATAAAGGTGCAGGCAACAATGTTGTGCATTTGTTCATTATGTTGTGCAGGTATTTGTTACCTTAGAACCATGCATAGGTTCATGCATATTGGTAAGAATTTCAAACGTAGTTTGTGGCTTAGAGATGGTTTAAATTCATTTGATGTTCTATCCTAACACAAAAAATAAAGCCAATACTGAAAACATGTAATTTAATTTAATCAAGCGTGTACAAAAAGAGAGAAAAATGAATTTATAAACATAAACTCATATTTTAAATATAAACTGAAGCACGTTAACTCATTAGGCGGACGACATTACGAAAATCGCGGGTGACTTCTGGATGAGATTATCTCAGAACCTGGAAAATGTTACAGTACTGTAACAGAACAGGGTTTTCTTTATGAAGCGCCTGTGCCGGTAGTCAGAGATATTACACTAGTAATACACACATACACAATAAATAGTAGATTGTTGACCAAGGGAAGAAAGGCAACCATTTTAGTAGAGGCTAGATAATGAAATGTGCTTTTCAACTGAGTTAAACACTGTAGGTACTTTTCATATCAAATACCAGGAAAGGAAAATACAAGAGTATTTTATAACATATAATAATGATAGATTTGAGACCGATGAGGTATGAGAGTTTCGAAGTGTTTTTTTTTTATATTTACAGTCGTCATTTACCTATTAAGGAAATAAGTATCAGAATGAAAAAAAAACGATGCCTTCATTTTAAACCAATTTTCGGCATTCATTTTAAACCAATTTTCGATAGTAATTAGTAAAACTTAAGAAAAAACGAATTTGGAAAGTAAAACGTCCTAGGGCATAAATAAGTCATTTTCCACCCGTTTCATAGTATATAACAACGACCCACTTTCGGAGCATGAGATATGAAAACAATAATACATATGAATGCGCCCCTGACAAAGGTTAGCAGAGGCATCTTGTGAGTTAAAAGTTATAACCTATCTAAGAACATAGCTGGTAACAGCTAATATTGAAGCTAAATAAAAAAAAATCGTTTTAGCATCACTATCTATTCAACTTTTCTTATGATGTGCGTGCTCTCCCCTCTTTTATTTTCTATCTTCATCAATTCCATTACTTACAATCTTTCATCTTCTTATCACCTGTATGCCGACGATCTTCAGATATACTCACAGGGTGGGCTGGGCGATCTTCCGTCCGTCATTGAGAGCACGAATGCTGACTTGGTACGCATTTCAGACTGGAGTCGCAACTATGGTCTGACAGTGAACCCTTCAAAGACCCAAGCCATTATAATCGGTAGTAACAAATTTATGACGAAAGTTGATTATAATAGTCTCCCTCCGGTTCTCTTTGATGGGATTCTAATACCTTTTTCTAAACAAGTAAGAAACCTGGGTATAATTCTGGATTGTACGTTATCCTGGATTCCCCAAGTGAGCGAGGTGAGCAGGAAGGTGTTCGCTGCAGTAGGATCCCTCAGGCGGCTTCGTAATTTTTTACCTATCGCCACTAAAATTGCGCTTGCTCAAACGTTGCTTCTTCCTATACTGGATTATGCAGACATATCTTATCTTGACCTTACCGAGGAGCAACTAAACAAACTTGAGCGTATTCAAAATCTTTGCATAAGGTTCATTTTTGGGTTACGCAAATATGACCATGTTTCTTGTTTTCGTTCTCAACTCAAGTGGCTCCCTATCCGCTATCGTCGTAATTCCCATATTCTTTCACTTCTCTATAGCATTCTTTTCAACCCTGCAACCCCCTCCTATCTCAAGCAGCGTTTTAGTTATCTCAATTCTCTTCGTTCCTCTCAAAACTTGCTTCTGACTGTGCCATCCTCCTCTTCCAAATTTTATAATACTTCTTTCACTTTTCAAGCAACCCGGCTGTGGAACTCTCTCCCTCTTGATATAAGGCGTGCTGAATCTGTTGCTTCTTTCAAATCTCTCCTTAAAAAGCACTATTTATCACTTCCTTAGTTCCTGTTCATGTAACTATTGTTTTCCTTTAATTTGACTGTGTAAAATCAGTAATCTGCTATCATCATTTCGCTTAATTAGTTTGTATTTGTATATATGTATTTATATATTTATGTATTTTGGTATGAACATATAATATGTATGTATATGTAATTGTGTGTGTGTTTGTTTTCTTTTTTTTGTAGATTTGTTTTTTCTGTTTATGTCATATATTTTGGTTCTCACATAATACTTTTTCCAGTTTTGCACCACCTACTGTATGTATACTTTTCTTAGTGTAGTGTCTCCTCTACCCAAAGGTTGTCTGGAAGAGATCGCTCTTTAGCGATAAGACCGCCTGTTGTTTGCCTCTTTTTCATGTGTAATCTATACCAGTTTGTGTTATTTTTGTTGTTTTGAGGTGCAATAAAGAGTTATTGTATTGTATTGTGTATGATGAACAGATCCAATTTCAAATTTATTATAGTGAATGACAAAATCAAAGATTCTCGGAATTCTACAAGGCGCCACTGTCTCGGCAGTAATTACACCGTCTTTACATCGTCATGTTTCGGATCCTTGCCCTGTCCACAATTAACGTTCAAGTTTTCTCGCCTTCGGAAAATAATTGCTATTGAGTTGCGAATTCTGATATCTGACGCGGCGCCCGTAATTGGTGCTAAAATAGCGAATTCCCCGGACAACATTTTAACAGGGGAGTGACAATTGGTTTTTAATTTTGCCGTTTCGAAATGGGACTCTTTCTGCTGCAGTTTTTGCTACGTGATTCTGTTTCTGTCCAATTAGGAGTGGTTACGGTGATTTATTGGTTCTTTGAATTAAATTATTTGCCTTCAGCATTTCGTTGAGGTTTAAGGGTGGAATCAAGTTAAATTATACAGCTTTTGCCAGTGATGTCGATTTATGAATATTTATTTTCTTTCAATATGTATAGATTGAGTTAGAATGTTTGCCTTGATGCAGATATGTCAAAGTCGCAAACGATAACTAATATTCTTATTTCTTATTTGCCTACTATTTATTAATACACAAATTGTATGATAAAATCTTCTCTTCTTAATAACAACACAACTTGAAGGTGGTGAATCTTGAAAAGGGGGGAGGATTTTTGGAGAGTTTCTCCCACTGTTAGCAATTTGGAGAAAATTAATGAAAACACGGCGTTCTGATTGAATGGTTCCGCATCGGTCTTAATTACTTTAGTGATCGATCGTTTATTTTCGTGGCTAACAGTGTTTGCCCGCAGCTTCGCCTGTGCCAAGTCTATCCTGTTTATCCGGGAATGAAGTGCTTTACGAGGACAATGTGGATAAACGATTTCAATGGATTCTACCATCCACGCTGATCCTGATAAAATTAAACGAATTCACGAACTACCATTTCTAACACATAGGTTTGTTTTCCAAACTCTCGAGCAAATAATGTAAACTTAAAACTTAGTAACCTACCTATTACTTCGGCACGATCATACTGCCTTGTTTATTCTATGCCCTGGTTTTACACACTTGTGAATATTAAAAAAGTTGAGACGTGGTATTAAACATCTTGAGGCGGAAGGGATCCCGAAATATGTAAGATAAAAAGAGAACCACAACTACTAAGTTATTACAGAAAACATTTCTCATTTCAGAAAAAAACAGTCGTGTGCTTCGTGTTTCTTTCAATTGAATCGTTGATAGTAATTGATGTCTAACAAGCAAATCGTCTAGAGCCCCTCATTAAAGCGCCCTCAAAGTTCTTCAAAGCTTATCCGATGGACAAAGAGAAGCAAGGCTAGACGGACAACATTTTACTAATGCTCCGCAAATAAAGTCACACTTTAGTACAGAGCCATAAATGATATTCACTTGTTTTGATTTGGAACAGGCTAATTGTACCTATTTAATAACTGTAAGTACCTAAGAAGAATAAGAAAAGCATGGAAGGAGTAAATTGCGTCAAGTGTCACTAACCTACTCGGATTCCAAATGTTCATGCGACCAACGTAAGTTGTAATAAGTCGCTTTCGGAAAACTAGCGCCTACGCCAAATATTGGGATTAGTTGCCAAAGTGGCCCCTGAGCTCCCTCAGCCGTGGCATAAGTTAGGAAAACGCTACGAAGAAGAAGAAGAATATTGCGCAAGTGTGTAAAAACCTCTCACGGTATAAAAGCAGCAATGAAGGTGACGCCATCGTAAAGTCTTCAAAACAATAGATAAATATTGTCTGGTTAAAAAGCGTCTGAAGCGTTCGGCTGACTAGACAACGCAATTTCTAGCTTTAGTCAGCGAAACTAGTTTGACTACATTCACGACGACCCTAACTTTAATGATAGACAAAAATTTCGTTGAACAACTAAAATTCAGACTACCCATAGTAGGTACTTCATGTTACCTTTAATTAAGTAACTCATTGTCTCAAGAAATTGAAATCTTACTGCTAGATTAAATATACTGAAAACGCTTAAAATACTGCCTTTTAATAACTTTTTTTGTATGCTGTATTGTTTTCTACTAAATACAACTCAAAGGCCGGTCATGCACATGCAACCCCGCAGGTGTTGCAAGTGTCCATGGGCGGCGATAATCGCTTACCATCAGGCGGCCGCTGGTTTGTCTCCTATTAATACCTAAAAAATATAGGCACATAACTATCTATTTAGATATTCTCGAAAACAAATTCCATCCTACTTCGAGAGTTGGATAGGACCATAATATGCGCCAAATTTTTTTTGGCCATAGTTACCATTGGTGGAAAAGTTGGCGCATATTACGGAAACAAACGGCTACCATTTTAAAATATTTCCCCTCTGGTCCGCAAGTTTAGCGTCTGTTTATATTACCAGAACAACTTTGAGGGAATAATAATATTATCCTACAGTTAAAAATACAAGAAACACCAGGCCCGTTCAGAGTAACAGTTTGATTTCAACCTGTACATAGTGTATAGGAATTGATTGGAAATGATAAGTTAATAGGTAGTTACTTTTCAAAGTTAAAAAAAAACATCGATAGTTCTAGATCTTGAAATACTTATTTAGTAAAAAAAGTGAAATCGTTAAAAAACATCATGTCCGAAACAAATTACCGTAGGTACAGATATATTAAATTGCACTCACGTATTTCAGCCGCGAAGGTGACAACACCACTCTGTCTGTCCGACGATGACTGACGATGATGCAGTCGAAACATGTCTTTTTTTTCCTTGTTCCTTTGTGCATTCCGTGGAATTTAGCTAGGTGTCATTTGGGTAGTGGGAGGGCTCACCATTTGGGCCTCCCGAGCTACCTGGAATTCCTTTTATTATTTTCCCGGGCACCTGCAGCTGCAGGACACGGGTCCTGTAGGGCAGTATTTGTGTTGTGTCTATTTTAAGAAGTTAAATGTTTATCAAAACTAGGGTGGAGTGTAATGTTGTAGATGATTCAACTCTGTACATTGGATAATTCACAGAGAAGCGTTGTGTCTTTGTGGAGTATTATTGTATAGTTCGTGGTGGCCGTCCCCGGCGGCGGGTACGGATGTGACTTTAATGACATGATGTCGGATTTTCTGTTCGTATGCGCTTTTCAGCTACCTCTCATGCTATCGGCTATGCTCGTAGCGCAGTACGAACTAGGACCCGATAGGATGTTAGGATAGGTACGAACTACGAAGAAAAACCCGATATGGGGTTATTGACTCGAAAGGGGTTAAATAAAGATGTAATTTTTATAAGTTGGTACTGCACATTATTACTTGGTGGATATAAACGTAAAACAAAGCTTTAGTCACTCACGGACAAAGTAACATTAGTGCCACCGCCGGTACTAAAAACTTATTGATTAACATTTTTATCGCCGCTTAATTCAACTAATTCCGTCCAACGCAATAAAACTCAACATTGTACGTCCTAATTTTGACAGTTGTCAACTTACATTTTATTACTTTACCCGTAGTTTTAACTGTCCCCTTTCCTCTCACTTTGGCGTATCTTGTGTCCCGTTTTATATTAAACATACCGAGTTGCCGAAAAAGGTCCTATGTTAGAGTGGAAATAATTCAAATATACTTCATTTGGGAAATAAGGGCTCAGAAGCGGGTGTAAAGTTTTTACTGCCGTGAAAAAAGAAAGTAGGTAATGTTTAAAGCTTCCGTAATTACGTGCCTTGGTCTTAATTGATTTAATTAACTACAGGTATTTTCTGTTAGTCTTTGGAAATACTGCCCTATATGTAGGATAATAAAATGAGACAATTTTTCAATTAGATTTAGCAGGTAAGTAGAAAATAATAATACATTTTAACCTACTTTCAGAGGTCTACCGCGATCCACGATCCGCGAATTCAACGGGTTTTAATCTCATAAAAAAGCTTTATAAGAACTGAAAACCGAAATAAAAACACCCTAAAATCTCGAATTCACGATAATCAATTCGGCACCCGACACCTGCCATCCATAACCAACACATATGTTGTAACCGGGACCGATACCAGCGCTCTCCGGAGGATACCAGATACCAAACACCCGCAAATTATAAGTGGGCAGAAAACGGCTCCTTGGGCGGCCATAATAATATCTAGCGGGAAAAATGGCGAATGCGAGGGGGTTGGGCGGTGGCGCAAGCTACAGCGCACGAGCGTGGTAAGTTTTATACTTTGTTATTACTAAGGGTACAATCAGGATCAGAACATAGCTTGCGCTGTCCGCAGAACCGCAGAAAATATCAAATACCGACACACTTTTGTCTCTTGCATGTTTATGAATGACAATGTTTCAAAGTTTCAAAACGCGAAGATTTTCAGTTAGTGGAATGATATTGAAATCCACTTGGTAAGTTATTGTAAATCTTATTCTTCGTCGCGACCTCATGACTGAGGATCGTAAATACCATAAATTTCGTTTCTCTTGCTCGAAATGTTCGACTTTAAGTCCTGACTAGGTCCTGACATACAATCGCTTTTCATACACGCATAAAGTAACATCGCATTCGCGGCGCACGGAGGGGAGAACCCAAGCGCAAGCATGGATGTTTCATTTTCAACGATCTAAAGTGAAATAAAACCTAATATTTTCCTTAAAATCGAAGTGAAAATCAGAGTGTATATCTCATGCGTAAATACCCATTTTATCCTCGACTATATATTGGTCCTCGTTGCACTCAGATCAATTAATAGCCTCGTCTAATATGGGTTACTTTATGCCCTTGATTATACAATCTACTATTCATTGAAGTGCATTCCAGGCTCAGTGTAAGTAAGCCTTTTATCGCTTTCGCTTATGCGTTGCGCACAGTTTGCGGCGATATCTCGGATCTAAATTGACTGGAGATGAGCTCTTAAATCGGCGCGCACGTTCGCCCGTTGTACTGTAAAACTTACTATGTCTGGACTCGTCGGAATTACGTCTGGATTTGCTATCGTATCTTATAGATCTTGGAATTCTGTTTGTTATAACAAAAACGAGGCTTAATCTCATATAAAGTTTGGTAATTATCTCCGACTTTTCAGGGCAACACACATAATTTTCAAAGTGAAAGCTACAACATCAAATACTGTTAAATGAACTGGCGTGCACCTTGAAACTTACCTATAGGATGAATTGCGGAGAGAGGTGAGGAGGATTAAGCTCACCCAAGTTGTTTAACCTATACATGAATGAGCTAATCGAGAAGCTTAGCAGTATCGGATGTCACTTGGACAGACTAAGCGTCAATAAACTCAGTTACGCAGATGACATGGTGCTGCTGAGCCACTCGGTAGGGTCACCTACAGCGACTTGTGACCATAAATGTGAAACAAATGCAAGTCCATGTATCATGGGCTGGGCTATAATGCTTGCTTTAATAAAAAGTCATAAAATGACAGCCGTTATGCTTTGTGCAATCGCTTTAAAAATAGTATAACAATTTAAATACTTTGGTCAATGGGCAACCGAAAGTATGTCTGATGCCAATGATATCGAGATAGTGTGTGTGTGTGTGTGTGTGTGGTATTGAAACATTGTGTTCGCTGTAACATGCTGGCCCGCAGATTTGCACTTTGTAGTAATGAAGTGAAGATAACGCTTTTCAGAGCATACCTACTCCCAAACATTCTACACGTGCATCTGTGGGTTAGTTTTACGCAGCGGGTAGGTATACAATGCTTTGTGTGTGCAATGCAAGAACGCGTTTAGAGTGCTGCAGCTAGCTGTTTGGGCACGTTACTTTGCCGAGGCGCATATCGACGGTTTTGACGCCATTATCAGAAAGCGGTGTGTCGTTACCAACTCGTCTTCGCTATAGATCGAGCAGCCTTCTGAACGTGCTGTCGCAGCGATGGGACTCGCCGCTGTATGCGCGCTGGGTGCGGCTACACGCGCCGCCTGTTACTGCACAACGCTGCTCTTAGTATCAGTTTTATTTATAATTCTATTCTTCTTCTTCCTGGCGTTTTCCCGGCTTATGCCACGGCTCAGGGGCCTGGGGTCCACTGTGGCAACTAATCCCAAAATAACAAATACTACTAAATAATAAATTAGGATTAGTCCGCTTTCCTCACGATGTTTTCCTTCACCGAAAAGAGATTATCGAAGAAACTCAGAGACGCCACACGAGATACAAGAGCTGGTAGGTTCCTCGCTCAACGCATCAGCCTAGTAATCCAGCGAGGAAATGCTGCCAGAGCGTCCTCGGTACCATGCCGCAGGGGCTTGTTTTCAATTTATATTTTATCTATTTATTTAGTTTTACTTTTGTTTTATTTTAATCACACCTTTAGATTTAAAATTTTCTATTACATAATTATTTTAGTTTTGTTGAAGGTACCCATTTAAATTTGAGAAAGTACCTACCTAAATTACCAACCATACGATTTTATATTATTACCACCATACGATTTTTTATTCCCCAGTTAATAAAAAAAAAACATTTTTTTTATCAACTGGGGAATATATATATATTTCATGAGGTTTTTGTAATCATGCAAGTCTTGATATTTATAAGTTAGTACTTTAATTGTATAAATGGTTGAAGTCGTAATAGATGCTTTTCACTTTTCATCGGTTATTACTAGGTATACCTACTAGAGATTGTACATTGTTTACAACTTAGCGGTCAGAAGGCGGCGAACCCTCTCGCATTACAACCTTAATTGAAACATTTTTTTTCTCTCTCGTAAACTATACAAAGCCAGGATTTGCCAGCGATGAACGGCAGAGTGAAAAAAGGAAAGTACTCTGCGCACCATTTGTGTTTCTACAACATTTATAGACTTAATAAGTAAGTTTAAGACTTAATAAGTTAGTTTTTATAGAGTTAAGAGTAAATTAATAGTTACTTGTCTACGATTGATAAATACTATACTGGTTTTATTCATATAACCATTCTGAATGTTTACGAATGAAACAGGAAGGTTACAATTCTCTAATTTATTTCTGTTTGACGATGACGTATGAATATACTGTCGCGTCTATGAATATCTATACACCTTAAAACTTGTTACAGGGGAAGTAGGTTTGAAATTGAGTACAGGTGCATATTATATTTACCAAGCCGACCGTAAATCTCTGACACATCTATATTATAGTACGGTACGTAAAGGAAATAAAATTTTACAACTCCCAAGAGCGATATTATTTGTCGACGGTTAGAATACTCTTAGAACAAAGCGTAAAAAAAAAAGATAACAGATTTTGATATTGCTTTAGGAATTAAAAAAAAATTCGTTACCAACCTTTTAAATCTAAGGAAAAAATATACAAGAGGAAAATTTTTTCTTCAGATAATCGTATTTAACTATTTGAACGTCGCCTATCATTTAATAACATATTTGACCAGAGCTTATTTCAATATAATATGAAAACTTAAAAAAAAATATTACTCTTCGAAAACATTACGCAAGTGCTTTATGGTAACTGAAATGCATTTAATATTATTAAAGATAACTATTAGAGCCCATTTCTAACACATTCATCAATAGCTTAAATTTATGTAGACACTAGAATTAAAAAAAAATTCTCCTAGCCATAAAATAATTCTCATAATTTTCAAGTCAAGGTCATTAGTTCAAAATCATTTAAATAGTATGTATACGGAAAATCTAAGGATTTCATCGAAAGATTCATCTTTTATTATCTTATCAATTCTAGGCGTAATTCAAATGCTCGAAGCTACGCGCGGGAATTAATATCGCGTGTGTTTCGCGCGGAACGGGGGCGGTTTGACCAATCACATCACAGCCGGCGCGCCAGGCGCCTTTGCCTCTCGGTGAATCGGTACGTACATCGGTAGGTCGTTGTATTTGCACCTTGTCTCACTTGTCTGTCAATAACAACAAATAACATAACAATGATGTCGATAATATGACTACAACTGAGTGTTTACGCAAGATAGTTATATCAAAATGTCAATGTCGTGTGATAAAGTCTGGGTCGATGTCAGTGAAAAAGACTTAGATGTTTTTTTGCCGAAAGTGCAAAAAACATGAAGTTGTAAAAGACTTAAAATTTTGTGACGAAAAGTGCGATATTCATACATAGGTAAATTTAACAAAAACTTAGTTTTTTTACCAGAATTAGTGCGCTGGACTTAGTCAAATTTTCGATGGTTATTGTGCTATGATGACACCTACTTTTTATGTTAGTATCGTATAGAACACGCTAAAATAAGCATTTTTTGTATGGACAGTTTTTTTCTAAAATAAAAAATGGCCGACTTATTTGACCCCAAAGATGAACAATTTTAGATCTTAGTTAAATTTTCGATGGTTGGTTTGCTATGATAACACCTACTTTTTATGTTAGTACCGTGTAGAACACGCTAAAATAAGCATGTTTTGATTGAAGTTTTTTTTCTAAAATCAAAAATGGCCGACTTATTTGACCCCAAAGATGAACAGTTTTAGATCTTAGTAAAATTTTCGATGGTTGTTGTGCTATGATGACACCTACTTTTTATGTTAGTATCGCGTAGAGCACGCTAAAATAAGCATGTTTTGTATAGACAGTTTTTTTTCTAGAATAAAAAATGGCCGACTTATTTGACCCCAAAGATGAACAATTTTAGATCTTAGTTAAATTTTCGATGGTTGGTTTGCTATGATAACACCTACTTTTTATGTTAGTACCGTGTAGAACACGCTAAAATAAGCATGTTTTGTTTGAAGTTTTTTTTCTAAAATCAAAAATGGCCGATTTAGGGTAGAAAGGGGACAATTGAAACACGTTATAATTGAAACTATTCAAATATTTCGAAAACTATAATATCTACGCGTCTGACGCATCACTCTGAAAACATGGCCAGCAATGTTTGAATACTTGGCCAGTACCACACGAGCGCCGGTGCGTTACGGGAGTATCCACGAGCCAAAACAGGTTTACGCGGTGTAAAATAAGTATTTGTATTTTCGTATATTTTCTTATAACTTCGTTCACTCTTGTATTTTGACGAATTAAATTTTTAACAGCCGTTGATCAGCGTTCGAGTCTTTTTATATATAATATTTGACTTTGAACTGAAAAATGTGGTGTGTGGACGACAGAAACAAATTGAAACGTTTCAATCGTCCTCGCGTTTTAATCGTCCCCAAAAGTAACGAACTTCGAAATATAAATAAATAAATAAATAATAAATAAATAAATATTACAGGACATTCTTAAACAAATTGACTAAGTCCCGCAGTAAGCTCAATAAGGCTTGTGTTACGGGTACTCAGACAACGATATATATAATATACAAATACATAGAAAACATCAATGACTCAGGAACAAATATCGAAAAAAATAATAAATAATATAAGAATATAATATAATATAAGATTCTGATGCACAAGTTTGTTCTTTCATTTTTCAAATTCACTTGTACTCGTAACGTAGGATCGTGGTGTTAATTCTTCTTCAGTTACCATGTCCTAACGGACGTCGGCGACCACCATTGCCATGTCTTTTCGACTCTTAGCCATTCTTGCCAGTGTGGCTGCGTTATTTATATTAGTCCATTTTTTAATGTTGTCAAGCCAGTTTATCCTCCTTCTTCCCCTTCCCCTTTTACCATAAACTTTTCCTTCTAATATTAATCTTAATATATCGTATTTGTTGTTTCTGTAAATGTGGCCAAAATACGATATTTTCCTTCTTTTGATTGTAGTTAATAATTCCATCTTTTTCTTCATTCTCTTTAGCACTTCCACGTTCGTTATTTTGTCTTTCCAGGATATTTTAAGCATTCGTCGATATAACCACATTTCAAATGCGTCTATTTTCTTTTCCATTGCTTGGTTAAAGGTCCATGTTTCACATCCATAGAAGAGCCCGGACAGAACGTAGCACTTGACCAGCCTCCATCGTAACTTCATATTTATATCTTTGTTAATGTATAAAGATTTCATCTTAATAAAGGCACTTCGCGCTATTTCTATCCTAGTTCGAATTTCCTGTTCTGCATCCCAGTCTTCGTTGAGCCAACTGCCCAGGTATTTATATTTCTGTACCTTTTCTATGGGTGTATCATCAACCCGTAAGATTAGCGATGGTTCTAAAATTATGTTGGACTTTCTTACGACCATCAATTTGGTTTTACTAATATTAATTTTTAAATTGTACTGTTTTATTTTGATATTTAATCTATTTAATAGTTGCTGCAACTCTTCAGCGTTGTTTGCCAGTAAGACTGTGTCGTCTGCATATCTCAAGTTATTAATATACTTCCCATTACATTGGATTCCCATTTCAACTCCATCAAAGGCTTCTGCAAAAATGCGTTCGGAGTACAAGTTAAATAAGCCGGGAGACAATATGCACCCTTGTCGGACACCTTTTAGTATTTTCAGGTCTTGGGTGGTTTTGTCACCGACTTTGATATGAGCAGTTTGATTCCAGTATAGATTGCTTAGGATTCTTGCGTCTTTGCTGTCTATATCTGTCAAGTCAATGACTTCCATTAGCTGCTGATGATTAACGGTGTCGAATGCCTTTTCGAAGTCAATGAAGCATAAAAAGACATCCTTTTGATGTTCTAAACAGTTTTGCACCAGCACCTGGATTGCTAGCAGTGCCTCTCTTGTTCCTAGACCGTTTCTAAAGCCAAACTGTGTTTCACCAATGCAGGCATCAATTTTACTGTAAGTTCTATGGTGAAGTACTTTAAGGAAAACTTTCAATACGTGGCTCATAACGCTGATCAGCCTATACTCATTACACATTTTCGCATTTGGTTTCTTGGGGATTGGCAAGAAGGACGACTTAAGCCAATCGTCAGGGAGATCTCCTGTCTCATACACCTTGTTAAATAATATAACTAATATATCTAAACCGTATGTATTTAACAGGTGCAGTAATTCACCATGCAAATTATCAGGCCCGACAGCTTTTCCGCTTTTCAGAGTTTTAATGGCTTTAGCAACTTCTGTTTTTACTATTGGGGGGCCATCATAACCATTCGAGTTCATCCCCATCAGCGGTCTGGTATCATCAAATAGTTTTTTAATATAGCTTTCCCATTCTGCTCTTTGATCGTCGACATCCGTGAGTAGCTTATTTTCACTGTTAGTTAGTTTTCCGGTGACATGCTTACGTCCTGTGTTCGTGAAATCTTTTACTTTTTTGTGCAGATTAAAGCTATCGTGTTTTTGGTCCAGCTCTTCTATCTCTGTGCATTTTGACTCTAACCACTTATCCCTTTCGTGTCTTATTAATAATCTAATTTTGTTATCTATGACTCTGTACTTTTTCTTATCTATTTCTTTAAACTCTCTTCTTTCATCCATTAATTTTAAAATTTCCTTTGTTATCCAAGGGCATTTAGTTTCTTTCTTGCAATAGCCTAAGACTTCTATGCTTACTGTTTTTGTGGTATTTTTAAATAGCTCCCATATTTGTTGAACATTCAGGTTTTCTGTTTTTTCACCCTGAACTAAAGTTGAAATTTTTTCCCTTAGGTCTTTATTGTATGCATCCCTCGCTTTAATCTTAAAGTTTTCATCCTTTAGTTTATTAATATCGATTTTTCGGTGGTTGTTACCAGTGTTTCTTTTTGGAGCTTTGAGCTTTAATTTTAGTTTTACAACTAAGGGATTGTGATCGGAGCCAACATCCGCACCAGGATATGTCTTTGCATTCAAAACAGAGTTTCGGAATCTCGCCGGAATGAGTATGTAATCAATTTGATTACGGACAATATTGTCGGGACTGTGTTTAGGGGAGGACCAGGTGTACAGTCGTCTTGGAGGATGGTTAAACCAAGTATTAGTCACAACAAGGTCCTTTTCTATGCAGAATTGAACAAGTCGATCACCAGTCCAATTTCTCTTCCCTAGTCCGTAGTTACCCACATGTTTTCCGACTGCGCCGTTGCCGATTTTTGCATTCATATCCCCCAGAACCAAAGTTACTTGATGTGATTTCAATGATTTTAATACTGTATCTATCTCTTCGTAAAATTCTTCAAGAATCTCGGGGTTTTTCTCTGCTTTTTCTGTTGTTGGGGCATATACCTGCACTATATTGACATCAAAAGGATGGCCATTCAGTTGCAGTAGAATAATTCTTTCTGATATGGGTACAAAATTTTTAACACAACGATTAAGATTCTTTTTTATTAGTATACCGACACCGTGATAGTGGTCTTTATCCGTTGAGGGTTTTCCCGAATAGTAAAAGACTGAGTCATCCCTGACTTGTTTGCCATTATCTCTCCAACGTACTTCACTTAGACCTAATATATCCAATTTCAATCTATCCATTTCCACAATTACATTGTCAATTTTTCCAGGTTTTGTTAAACTTCTTACATTCCATGTGGCTATCTTCAAGCATTCTTCTTTTCTTCTTCTTATCAGATTTATTCCCGGCGGTGATTTCTTCAATTCTGGCTTTTCTTTGGCATTCACTTCATCGGTAATATATTTCACATCACAAGCCCCGACTAACTCGTGACGCCGGGATGGGACCGGATCGCATTTAACTGGCTTCAATATTGGACTTTTCATGTTTTAATGGTGGTGTTCTTGGGGCATTGTCTTAGTGTAGTGGGGCCCCTAGTCCTTCTACACCGGCTGTGCTTTTCACAAAAGCATGATCGCCACCGTTGGCCCTTTATGGGTTCATCCGCTACCGATCTTTCTGACTGGTCCAGCTCCAACCAGCAACAACAACGCGACCTCTGCTCCGGCTACCAGAGAAGCCCGCGATGTGGGTTTGATAACGGAGGTGCCTTCTCCGACCTGTGTGGTCCGCGGGAGGTATTTAATTTCCCTCCAACCCCCCGCCCTTCTCAGAAGAGCGGTGAGCACCCCCTATCCGCCACCTGGGGACGCGCCCTCTAGGGATACAGGCTTCCCCCGAGGGATCTAGGGATACAGGCTTCCCCCGTGGTGTTAATAAACGCGATTAATCCGTTCTTCTCTTCTCTTCAGTGTTTAATTTCAATGAATAAAATCGCGGTAAGAGAAGACAATATTATTCACTTGTGTAGTTTTTGACCTAGTTGTTAAATTATAGATATTCGATGTTTTTTACACTGATTTTTTGAAAATATGTGACTTCTTAAAAAGGAGGTTCTCAGTTTGACCCGTATGTTTGTATTTATGTTTGTTTTGTACACGATTATCTCGCGTTCGGCAAAACTGATTTTGATGCGGTGAGCACAACTACTTTGTTTTATGTCACATAAAAAACATAATATGTTATTTTATTTTGGTATATCGCCATATAGCAACACTTGTTACAGAATGTTTTATATGTTGATTTGATATTTTTGACAAATAATAACACATATGTCAAGCATATTAATACATTTTTCATCACACCTGCTCGTAAATGGTGATATTATATGCAAGCATACTTACACTTAAAGAGCTGTATTATTCCCATGGTTTTAAAGGATTCTCATACTACTATACCGCCCGCCCGGAGCTCGCGGAGGACCTGCCCCCCACGCGCTCGCAGCACGTAGTCACTCCGGAGTACTGTGGACTGTGCAACTACACTACCGCTTATCATTATTGTTTCTTTACCTGTATAGAGTTTATTTTTTTCCTCGCAAATGTGATGAAAAACATTGTGTGTACCACGGGCAGTAAGGGCATTACTAACACATGGCAGACTAACCATGAAGTTTTTGTGCGGACATCTTTCAACTCATAAAAATATGACGGTCACAGACGGTTAAAGGCAAATTGTTTTAATCGTCCCCACTCTACCCTATTTGACTCGAAAGATAGAAGATATTTTACGACAGTCAAATTTTCTAGCTGGCATCCCCGGTATAGTCGTGGCAGAGGCAGACCGAGAAAGAGATGGCGGAACGACTTGGATGCGTTTCAGCGGTATTGGTGGGATCTTGCCCAGCACAGGGAGGATTGGATAAGGAGAGGGGAGGCCTTTGCCCAGCAGTAGGACACAAAAACAGGCTATTAAAAAAAACAACAACGATGGGTATCGTGCTATGATGACACCTACATTTTATGGTAGAATCTTGTAGAACACGCTAAAATAAGCATGTTTTGTAAGGACAGTTTCTTTCTGAAATAAAAAATGACCGACTGATTTGACCCAAAAGATGAGCAATTTTATGTCTTGGTAATATTTTTGATGGTATGATTTTGACAGCGAGCGAGCAAGACCTTCTTGGGCAGAGCTTCGCTCCCGCCTTAGACTTCCAGGTTATTTATTTTTAATAAGGGAAGCGAAGCTCTCGCCTTAGTCTTCTAACCTAACCAAATCCGTGTCGATTCTGCCCCGGAGGATTTGCTCGCTCGCTGTCTAAAGTGACAACCAACAGCCAGCTTTGAAGTTATCTTATTTGGACGGATAAAAAAAACCATCGTAGACTAAGGCGGGAGCTGCTCCTGCCGGGTGCAAGACCTAAACCACCAAACACCATGTGTCCCCCTAATTAAACAATGGCATATTTTGCCATTACCGTGTTTGTACATAAGGGATATATGCATTTTTGTAAACAACCACCAAACTTCATTCAAAACGCGAGGTGCAATTATGAATAACAGACAGACCCGACAAAACATTATGGATTTATTATACAAGCCACGTGCTCATAAAATGATTTATGATAAGAATGCTTTTAATATGTGTATAATTATTTATAATAAATTACCTGTTGACATAAAATTCCTGCAAGGCAATAGATTTAAGAATAAATTGACTTCTTGGCTTTTAGACCATTGCTTCTACAGTGTTAAAGAATATTTAGAATATAGCTGACATATTTATTTTAATTATTATTAATATTGAATTTTTATTGACATTTGCATTCATTACCTACCACAATTGTTTTTTGTTTTTATTTTTGGGTTTTGTTCATAATTTACACATTGTTTCATGCATTTTTATCTATCTTGACATATTTTTTATAATTTTAGATATGATTATTAAGACATAAAAGGTTAATATATTTGTATATAGTACTGTGAATACTGCACGCTATTCGAAATATTTGCACGCCTGCATGCAGGTTGAATGCACTGGACTTAACAATTCTAACTGTAAGACCCACTATACAATACAATACAATACAATACTCTTCATTGAAAACCTCACACAGATGAAATACAGTTACAAGAGAAAATAATAATACAGAACAGTAAGGGGTAACAACAGGCGGTCTTATCGCTAAAGAGCGATCTCTTCCAGACAACCTTTGGGTAGTGGAGTACAGATCAAATGAAAAAATGTATTAGGTGGCACAGAGATTAACAAAAGCACACAAACAACACACACAATAAATATACATACCAAAATAATAATACGATAAAACATACATACATACATACATAAACATACATACATAATAAATACATACGTAAACATACATACATAATATATGTATACATAACGATGAGTGAAGAAGAGAAACGACAGTGTCAAAGAAGAAAAGCTAAGGAAGAGACAGATAGTATTCCTTGAGTTTCAACTTAAAGGCAGTTATAGTTTGAGCACGTCTTACGTCAAGGGGAAGAGAGTTCCACAGTTTAACAGCCTGGAAAGTAAACGAAGAATTAAAAAACTTAGTAGAAGAAGAAGGAACGGATAGTAGTAAGTTATGAGAGCATCTGACAGAATTTAAGTAAGTAAAATGTTCTTTGAGATAGCGGGGAGTTGCAGGGTTAAAAAGTATAGAGTAAAGGAGAGAGAGTATATGAGAGTTACGACGATGACGGATAGGAAGCCACTTGAGTTGAGAACGAAAACTGGAAACATGGTCATATTTGCGTAACCCATATATGAACCGGATGCAAACATTTTGAAGACGCTCAAGCTTGTTTAGTTGCTCCACAGAGAGATCGGGATAGGAGACATCGACATAATCAAGAATGGGAAGAAGTAAAGTTTGAGCAAGCGCAATTTTAGTAGCAATAGGCAGAAAGTTACGGAGCCGTCTGAGAGACCCTACAGCGGCAAACACCTTCCTGCTCACCTCACTCACTTGCGGTACCCAGGACAAACATTGATCCATAATAAGGCCAAGATTCTTGACGCGGTTTGAGAAAGGAATTTGAATGTCGTCAAAAACTATTTTAGGGAGATTTCCGAAATCGACTTTAGAAATAAGTTTGTTGCTGCCAATTATGATGACTTGAGTTTTGAGTGGATTAACTTTAAGGCCATAATCGCGACTCCAATTTAAAATCTGCAACAAGTCATCATTCGTTCTATCAATGACAGATGGAAGGTCACTTAATGCGCCCTGAGAATATATTTGGAGGTCATCAGCATACATGTGATAAAAAGAAGAAATATTAAGAGTAATTGTATTTATAAATATGGAAAACAATAGCGGGGACAGCACACCACCCTGCGGAACGCCGGCTAGCGTGCTGCACCAAGAAGAATTAGAGGTGCCCACCATTATTCTTTGCCGACGATCAACCAAGTAGCTGCCGAACCAGTCCACCACTTCAGGAGCAATGTTCAGAGAGAATGACTATACTGTGTTCGATGCAAATAAATACTTTGAATCTTTGAATTAAAATTGTTATCTTTCAGGTCATACAAAACATGCTTATTTTAGCGTGTTCTACACGATACTAACATAAAAAATAGGTGTCATCATAGCACAACAACCATCGCAAAATTTTACTAAGATCTAAAATTGTTCATCTTTGGGGTCAAATAAGTTGGCCATTTTTTATTTTAGAAAAAAACTGTCCATACAAAACATGCTTATTTTAGCGTGTTCTATACGATACTAACATAAAAAGTAGGTGTCATTATAGCACAACAACCATCGAAAATTTTACTAAGATCTAAAATTGTTCATCTTTGGGGTCAAATAAGTCAGCCATTTTTTATTTTAGAAAAAAACTGTCCATACAAAACATGCTTATTTTAGCGTGTTCTATACGATACTAACACAAAAAGTAGGTGTCATCATAGCACAACAACCATCGAAAATTTTACTAAGATCTAAAATTGTTCATCTTTGGGGTCAAATAAGTCGGCCATTTTTTATTTTAGAAAAAAACTGTCTATACAAAACATGCTTATTTTAGCGTGTTCTATACGATACTAACATAAAAAGTAGGTGTCATCATAGCACAACAACCATCGAAAATTTTACTAAGATCTAAAATTGTTCATCTTTGGGGTCAAATAAGTCGGCCAGTTTTTATTTTAGAAAAAAGCTGTTCATACAGAACATGCTTATTTTAGCGTGCTCTACACGATTCTAACATAAAAAGTAGGTGTCATCATAGCACAACAACCATCGAAAATTTTAGTAAGATCTAAAATTGTTCATCTTTGGGGTCAAATAAGTCGGCCATTTTTCATTTTACATAAAAACTGTCCGTACAAAACATGCTTATTTTAGCGTGTTCTACACGATTCCTCCATATAAAGTAAGTGTCATTATAGCACAACAACCATCAAAAATTTGACCAAGTAGTTACTTCTGGTAGAAAAACTAAGTTTTTTAAATTTACTTATGAATATCTCACTTTTTGTCAAAATAAAATCGAAGTCTTTTACGACTCCTATGTTTAAAAAAAATCTAAGTCTTTCACTGCGTACCCTTTGAAAGGGCACATCGTCTGTCTAATATCGGTCTAAATGAGGTTTCTTTAGAAATAGTGATTAAACAGTATTTGAATAAATAATTTTATACTACGCGTGCATTTAATATTTTATTTAAAGAAGAAAACAATTTTGCTTTAGGTACCAATATGGATTACAATTTAAAATTAACAAATTAATATTTACATTACAGATCATAATTTAATACGTAGCACAAACGAAATGTAAGAAACGCGTTGCGTAATCGTGATCTGATTGGTCGCACAGCACGGGCCGTAGCGCGATAGACTATCCCGCTCAAATCTCTTCGAGTTCGAATTATGATGCAAACTGATAAGATCATAATATTTAGAGCTATTGATGTATTTCTTATAATTTCGGTGTATGCATTTCTATAATACTAATGAACAAAATGTACCAACTTGAAAATTTCTAGATTTTTATTGAAGTTAACAGAAGACCTTAAAAGTTGAATTCTTCATATAAATTGAAACTATTGATGAATACGTTAGACATGGAACCTATTCGTTATCTACATAATTTTTTAACACATTTCAGGTACTTGGATGTACTTAAGTATTTTTTTGGAGAAAATATGTAGGTTTTTCTTGCTTCAAGAAAGCTTTCGACAAATTTGTTATAAAATGACAGGTGACATTCAAATAGTTTAATCCAATAATATTAAGATAGAAAATATGACTTGCATAATCTTTCCTTGATTTTACACGCGTCGGTAACAAATACCTATATTTTACCCAAAGCTTTATCTAAAACAGTTAGACAATATTTTTCTCGATTAGTCTAAAGTGTACTCTAATAGGTAATTAAAAAAAAATCGACTTGTGAGTTATGTTGTGTTTAGGGGTCATTATAGTCTTCGCGTATTCGCCTATTACCAATTGGTCGACTTTTGAATTTGAATTTGAATTTTGTACAAGCCCTTCTAATTTCACATATTGATGGTACTGTTCTTTCCTCACTACGATGGTTTCCGATTAAAATTACCATACGAATGGCGTTCCGTAGGCAGCTATTGCATTACGCATCCCCCGACGGTGCTCCGACTAACGGCCTCGGCTGACGGCCATAACGCGGCGCGATAAATTTACCTGTGTTCAGTTTTTCACGACGGTTAATGTAGACGGGCAACGTAGGCAAAGTAAAGTACTGTATTTACTTTGCACCTGGCGGTTAGAAAATTTCGGAGAAAAGTCGAAGGGCCAAATTTCTGGGCTATCTGTAGAAATCTTGACGCCGGGGCGTGACGCTTTCTAAAAAAATCTTGACACATCGGCTCACCCCGTTGTGCAAGCAAATACTACATCATTTTGTTGGTAGGAGGTAAATTCACAAAATTTTGAATAACCTTATCAGGAGGTACAGTATACTTGTTATTTCCCTGGTTAGTGACTGTAAACTCACCTACATTATTTAACTCAAAAGTGGCCCTTGGACCACTCTGGCACGGTGTTTTCTACAAACCACTGAAAAGAAAAATACTTTACCGACATGAACATAACTATCAGAATAGTCTACTTCAAATACATATGTTTATTTATAAAGACTTTTTCTACCGTTATCATTTTACACATAATAAAAAATCCGATTCGCGAATCGAGAAAATCGCGTTGCATTGTCGGTAAAAAAGGAGAACGGCCCAACTGTACTGTGTAATAGGCAAACGATAGTATGAAAAGAGCATGATAAGCAGCCTCCGAGTAGAATGACGATTATTAGAGCCTCGGCTAACGATAACAACGATTTTTCATGGCGCCTCCTTCAGGACCAAACCTTTATTGTAAAACGGAAAATCACTCGCCATTGTTTAACTAACGGAAAAACGGATATTCACGTCAAGTATCGGCCGCTTTAACGATAAAAAAATAATGCAAATTCACTTCAGGGAGCTATCTACTGAAATAATGTGCGATCGTTACATAGATAACGGGAGTTTTTCCGTTAAATCGTTCTCGTTTAACGACATTGCCCTTCGTTAAACTGAAAAGTGATTCAGGTAGTCATTTGCGTTGAGTGTCCTTTCATTTGTTGGACTCTTTTGAGCGTGTACCAAATGTGTTTTTGTGTTGTTATTGTCATTTTCCTGAGTGTTCTGGAGTGGAGTGCTGGTGTCCTACGGCGGCGTTTCAGATAACGATTATTTATTTTAGGAAACTTTTCTTTTACTTATTGAAGCACTCTATATATAACTTCTTAAGGGCCGCTTGCGCCGCTCAGCGTTAGCCACAAACCCTCAGTTAAGCATTTATTTGCATGGGATTTGACAGCTAAACTCTGGGTTAACGGCTACAGGGTGGTGCAAGTGGGCCTAAAGTGTTCCTATTTTAGTAATATTAGTTATCAGCATGTTTCCCGCTGCAGCAAATCGTACAATCGCGAGCGGAACGTTACATTAAGTGTGCCAGTTAGTGATAAATTTCTAAAACCTTTGATTATAATAACATTTTCCTTCATTACATAATTTATTTAACATCCCTGTTAATATTGAATCATTGTTATATAATCATTAATCATAGTTACGGTTTTAAGAGGCTTACTGTGTAAGTAATTGAGGAATTCTCAAGCAAATCAGGTCCCTTAACGCTTTCATTACATCTCAAAGGGCGCTGTTCAAAAATAGGCGATACATTTTAACCTGCAATCTATAAAGTAGGCCTTTTCATTCATTTAGCGTTTACCAATTAAATTCGCGTTATGTTTTACTAACGAACTAAAATACAGGAACTTAAAAGGCAAGGAGAGTAAATAAACTACATCATACTGTTTGATGTGGTTATGAATCGGTAAGTAGGAGTTATTGCGGACTTCACATGTCATTTCTATCAATTATGCTAAACCATCATGTGTTCGTGCATCAATTGTGAACTACTGAAAATAAGTAAACTAATGTTTTAAAAGTAACAAACATATCGTAAATGTAGCAAGCAACACAAGAACACGGATTCAAATTCAATCATAAAATGTCCATAGTGCAGTTAAGTACCTTTTCAACACCTAACATTACCGAAATTAATTTTCGTCAACCATCTATTCCGCAAAGCGAACTTCACGCCGAAAACTTGTCTTAACTCGCAAACAATTGCGTTTAACGCAATTTGCCCGCTCGAACGAGTTCCGAGCGAGTTGCAGTAGTAGCTTGATCACAGTAAGCGCCACAATAACAAACATAACTACCAGTATCTAATGTGTACGAAACTAGCATTTGATTATGTGCGCTCACAGATGATATATTAATACAAAATTTAATTTTTTTGCATTAAAAAAAAATATTTTAATTATGATTTTATATTGATTTACATTTTTGGTTCGTTTATTTATTTCTTATTAATATCATGATGTTATATGAGATAAAAAGTGTACGGTTTAAATGTTATCTATGTAGGACTTGACTTTATTCAATTTCACACAAAAGGTAGGCATATCCTGAAATATATTTTTCTGAGAGATGAGAAACATGACATCATTGCATTGACCTTATTCTTAAGTCTTAATAAACAAAAATAAGAATAAACGGTAAAATAATTTCACATAATGGTTAAATTGGAGCGCGACGAAATTCCGAGATTGTACACTTGGTATGAACATGAACACGAGTCACGGTTAAAACTTCTTGTAAAAATCACCAACTAATCAACGGCAACACCCAACGGCGTTTCCACGTAGTTAAAGTACTGTGTACGACGCTTTGACGGAGCCCCGACGGTAGAGTTTTGAGTACCTACTTGCTTCTCGAATATTCGAGATTGCGAGATGCTTGCCTATTCCCCGGTAATTTATTGCCTGTTTGTTAATCTATGGCTTAATTGGATCCGCTGGAGCGGCGAAGTCTACCGCTTATGTGTTTAACGGCTGGAATACGCGGTTAAATTAAATTATTGCATAATACTTATGCAGTTGTAAAATGCTTAGTAAAACGTCCTGAGTGGCCGCTCGAACAGCCGCAGCGGGCGGGGCGTGCGGCATTCATGTTAAACACAAACAAATGTATTTGAGTGTCCTATATAGGTGCACGATACACAAAGGACATAGCCGCACGCTGAGCTGGACGCTCGTCACTCAGGCCTTCACCCTTACGGCCTTATCCCATCTGTAATGATATGCGTTACGTGTGTATCGCATGCGTATACGTTTTAAGCCGTTTAACACTGCAAATTTAATAAAATTACCACAAAAATATTGTGTTCTGATACCGCGATTGTTATTCATTGAAATAAAACACTTCAGAACGAATAAATCGCGTTTATTAACATCATGACCCTACGTTTGCATGGTGTAGCAATAGGGTCCCCTGTGTCTCCTGTCGTGGCCGATATCTTCATGGAGGACTACGAGAAGAAGGCGCTTGCTGTGGCTCCTGTCGAGCCGAAGATATTTAAAAGATATGTAGATAACACTTTTACTACATTACCTGGAAGTAGTGTGTCAGCTTTTCTGGAGCATCTTGATTCCATTCATAGTAAAATTATATTTACTATGGAGTTGGAAAATGATTGTTCACTTCCTTTCTTTTCTTAGATACTCTCAAGGATCAAGGATCTGCGATTACAAACATCTCGGTGCTGAGGTACAGCATGCAAAACGTGCGCTGTGAGCTAACAACCTCAAGATACCTCGTGTAAAGCAGTCTCCACGTGTGAAGATACCAACAGTTGAGCGTAGGCCTATTGTTTTGCCTTTTGTCAGAGGAGTTACGGACAGGATCAGTCACATCTTGAGGCGTGCTCCAATCAAGACATATTTCAAGCCTTTGAAGAAGATGTCACAATTCATGAGGCCTGTAAATTGTAACTTGCCTCTACAATATGCTGGGGTCTACAGGCTTGACTGTGAATGTGGACTATCATATGATTAGATTATATTCGATTTATTTATTACACAATATACGATTACAGTACAAATTACATGCATGTCAATTTATAAGAATCTATATTGTGATTGTCAAAAATATAATAAAACAACATGATAATTTACACAAATGAAAAAAAAAGAAAAGAAAAAAACCCAATTGATTGATTGATTTATTCAGAAACAATACATGATTGTGTATGAAGTATATCATTACATTTAAAACTAAGCATTAAACAATATATGCCTACAATATGAATACAATATATACCTTTTGTGTTCACCAAAGAGGATCGTCAAGCAGAAAACAAAATCAAATAGGTCAAATAAAACAGAAATCACAAAAAACCAACAATAATGTCCAAAATGCAATAATTAATTATGAAGTTATGTCCAAAAAATCACTTATTGAATATAGAGGGTTCTCCAGTAAAAAGTTTCTCAATCGATCGTATGTTGGGCAAACAAAGCGTAGCATATCAACCAGGGTAAAGGAACATAGTATAGCCGATGTCAAACATCGTCGACCAAGGTCTGCAGTCTGGGAGCATGTCTATGATAAGCCTTACCATTCAATTAAGTTTGACAAACCTCTGGTCCTCTCCAAGGAGAAGCGATACATTCCCAGGATGCTGCGCGAGGCTATTGAAATGAAGAGGTTCCTAATTTCAATAGAGAGGATGGCTTTTCGGTACCACCAGCTTGGGATCCTGTATTACATCTCATCAAAGATCAAGCACGACACAGGACTGGAAGATCTTAGTGTGGAATTTGTTTGAAAAGATTGAAAACGGATAAAAGAGGCAAAATGGGGTAGTTTTCTTGTCGCTTCTTTCTGCTTCATAAGCCAATTAGAGATGCGTTCGTAAGTCGTATGTATGTTAATCCTCACAGGGTATTTATTTTTCAGTCCTCCGGCCGGTAAGCGCCACTTTACGCAAAACTAAATTGCCGCCTGCCGGCTCCGTCGGGCTGAAAAATAGTATACAAACCTCGGCCGGTAAATGGGAAAGCCTCGGATCACATGTTAGTCGACCTCGGCTTCGCCTCGGCCGACAATTACATAGAATCCGAGGCATTTCCCACTTAAACGGCCTTGGTATGTAATGTACTATTAATTTTAATTCTTCCATTTCAATACAGGCAATGTATTACTAGCTTAATAAGCCCCTCTGGGCATTGTAGACCAACCTTTGTTTTTGTTTTTAATTATTTTTATATTTTTGTATGTAGGTAGGTAGTTTGCACAACTTACTTTTTTGATTGACGGGGAAAATTCGCATTATCTCACTCATCATCATCATTAACCCTGGAAAACGAGTGCTGTAAATGGCTCGAAATGCAGGGTCATGGTGTTAATAAACGCGATTAATCCGTTCTAAAGTATTTAATTTCAATCAATTTAATCATATATACTCGTAAAATTGAGTTGCCGAATAATAAAAGGACATGCAAGTGGAACTTATATAAAAACACGATACCATTTTTTGATAATATTGAACTGGAAGCACGAATAAAACGAAAAATGCAAAAAAAATATCAAACGTAATACGAGTTATTTTTCCAAAACCTACATAACACAATAGTTTCACAACACTGTTACAGCAAAGAGGCGTGAAGAGTTTTTTTTTATCATATCGAGCTCAAAGCAAATTTCGGGGATGTTTGATTTTATTTCACGGGTAGTTAACGCGAGCTAGCCGGGCGGAAAACGCGCAATTATTTTAAAACTCTTGGAAATGCATTGTCTTTGTTAGTGTGTAGAACAAATAGATTTAAAAAAACCCGTCCTCAACCACAAGTCAACGGTAAACGTTGTTTTTCTAGATATATCGAGAAAAACGCAACTTATCGAAAAAAAAAACAATGACAATATAAAGTCTCCAAGTTTTTATAAATTAATATTATACTTAATCCAAACTTTGAAACACTCGACTTAACATGAAACTCACGAATTGCGGCCTGAAACCCATAGTGCTGCAGCAGGTGTAAAAGAGTGATGAATCTACTCAATACCCAGGCCGGTGAATGGAAAAAATGTATAGCCTTACACGTCTTGTAAAAACGTCTTTACTGCCACACTTTCACAAACAATAATGATCGTTCTATGTTTATAGCGCAGTATTATGCGAGCCTTCTAAGGGAATATCTCTTTTATATTATATTCTTTCATCAAGCCCTATTTATAATTAATAATGTAAAGGAAAGCACTTTTAATCATTTTTATTTTTGTTGAAACATTACAAATGTAATCCGAGTTAATCCTATTTTTAATTAATCATTTAAAACATATTTCATAAGAGTCCGTCCGAACTTTACTTTTACTTTCTGAAATTGGTGGTATTGAACATGATTGAAATGTATATTTCGCTTGTCCTTTATTATAAAAGAATAGTTTGTATTTTAGCTCGGCAACTATCCGTTCCTTGTTTGAACGACGGAGTTTCCTTCTTTGTGTGTGTAGGTACAACGGAGTTTTAACACTTTCGGCCGCCGGTAAATACCTTGATCACCCAGTTACTAATACTCGTAAATTGCCGGTTACGATGACATAATAATGAATGGTAGATATACTCACGTTCGTGGTCTGCTCGGTCGTATGTAGACCTCAGCATGCCTGTAAAAAAGAAAAATAATTGAATTCATTTGAATCCTGATTGATTCATTTTTGTGTAATGGTAACTAAATATAAACTTTACCTAAATCATTTCAATTCGATATTGCTTCGACTTTACGATAACGTTTGATTGAACGAAATTAATGAGCTACGTTACATACTTTCGCTTGAAGTCTTCGAATAATATTTAAATATTAGCCTACACTTGAGATAAATTTGATTTATGACAGTGGCGTAAAAGCGTATTTAGTTGCCTACGACGCTTTGCCAAACTCTAAATTGTACCAAAATGAAAAAGCAAATTACAGCTTACGTGTATCGTAAGGGATGACTCACACTAGAACGGGATGGGATGGGACGAGACGGGACATTATTTATTTATTTATTTTTATTCAAAAAATTAACACAGTATTACAGTGCACCAATGCACTGTGAAAATCATAAATTATACATACAAATTTATGTAAAACACAAAAGAGAGACAAAAACATACAAAAATCACTTAGTACTAGGCGACGTAATACATTCGAGGGCTCCGAGCTATCAGGTGATTCTTTCTATAGAAATTGACAGATCGTGCCGTCCCGTCCTAGTGTGAGTCATCCTTAAGTGTGATAACATAATGTTTCATAAATATTTGGAGCGTCGTGGAACAAGCGGTCGCTCCTTGCTGTAAGACATAATTATGCCTAATGGTCTAATGTAAAAGCAGCCGTTAATATTTAATCAGAAAAAAACAAAATATTTACAACTTAGTTCAGTTTAGTTGCAAACGGTAAAATAAATGAAACATTCTTCAATTAGCTTGCCCATTCATCATAGTTACATACATTCGCAAAGTGATGCTCATCAGCAAATTATGTAGTCTTTGAAAGGGACTCATTCGATTTTGTGCTTTCACTCCTTTGTATAAAACTGTTTATAACTTGTGTTGAATTGGTGAATAGTATCTTGTTAATTTGTGGTTTTATCTCGTCGTTAACCGTATTGGTGTTTACGATTATGTCCGTCCTTTTTCATCTATAAACCAACCCGCAAGTGCCGAATGCTATTTAACATTATGTCACCATTTCAGTCCATTTCGTTTATTTGATTTGATTGGAGCATGGCGTTCATGCCGAGGTCCGATTCCACGAGAAGCCAAGCTGACATAAAATTGGTCCGATAAGTAAACACATTTATACTGCTTAACGCGGTTTGTATCTCGTTACAATAGCAGTAGCTGTCACGGCATTACGTATGTATCATCGCTCCCTGTCTAATTTGGTATCTGCGTGTGTCTCTTTTAAATAACCAAGTGCGTTATAGTTTTCAAGTTTTCGAGGTTTTGACGACCCTTGTTTTAATTTATAAGTTCTACTCAGTATTCGGGTATTATAACATAACATGATTTATATAGTTACCGACCTACAGTAGATAAACAGATTTTCTACCTCCAATATTTCCAAAGCAATATTGCCAATAATTCCCATCAAATTCAACAAATACAAGGCAAGTTATATTATACATATGATAGCAATACGCAATGACAACACCGTATTTCGGAATATTGTTATGATTGCCAGCGCCCTTCGAGGGCTCTTCTCGGGTGAGAATGTTCGCAAGTAAGGGACAAGTGTGTTTGGTTTGGAAACTAAACACCTCTAGAGGGGTAAACATTGGCGCCATAGATGGATGAATACTGAACATTGCCCACCTTAAAAAGAAAAAAAATAACAATCGATTAATATAGGCTAGAATTGACTACGCAACATGGTTATCTCCCAGTGTCCTCTTGTATTGTTCGTAACTGGCCTAACTAAGTCAAGTCTCGCAAGAAACATTTCGCTTGACTTGTGTTTTTTTTTGCAGTTTGTACCAATGAAGTTCATTATTATTTAAATTCGTCGGATCCCTAAACATCGGGACCATCGTCTTGCGCATCACTCAATAGTCAATATGTGTTTCTTTTATTTAATATGCGAGGGAAATTGAGGGAATGCCCACTCTAGCGGTAACCATTACCCTGCCGCGCGTTGTGTTCTTACCATGAGTTTTACTTAACCGCGAGTCGATAGCGACTGCGCGATTCGAAAGTATTTGCAACTCGCTGCCACCAGTTAAGAGTGCTTACCATGAGTTTTACTTAACCACGAGTCGATAACGACTGTGCGATTCGTAGGTATATGCACCTCGTTTCGACCAGTTAAGAATCACCAAGATGCATATACTTTCGAATCACGCAGTCGATAGTGATTCGAAAGCGAGAGTAACTCATGGTATGTACCGATGAAGAACGAGCAAGATGTAAATACTTTTAAATCGCACAGTCGCTAGCGATTGTCATTTTACAGCCACTCGTGGTACCTACAGATACTGTAGGGTAAGATACGTCGTCACGTCTCGCATCGATAATAATTTGGCTTCTAAAAATTGAGATATTTACAATTTTTTATTATTTTATTGTTATGGAGGGCTTCATGTGAAATAATTGATCCACCTTTCGTAAATGGTGGGTGAATACGAGACCGACATTGTGAACTTTGTAAGGTTTCATACGTTGTAATTATGATATTACGTTTATCAAAGGTTTTGCGCTATGTAAAATAATATTCACAATTGTTTAATTGGAGACTGTTGATCTCAGTGTTAACCTATTTCTTTGAGTCGTTAAGGAAAAATGTGGTAAATAGATTGACTTACGCAAGGGAAACCGGCAGGAATCGAGTTCTAGGAATGCCCTGCTACCGGTATCTAATCGAATCTGGGACAATTTGGTTATCCTGGTCTAGAGACGAGGTAAACAAATGCGACGTTTAGTGAATTAAAAAGTATCACGACTCGATATCGTTCAAAAAATAGGAACAAGATGTTCGTGAGCGGTGGTCGTGCGCGGGCGCACGTGGCATAAGTCACGATGTGACGTGGACGTTTAGTAAAATCAACTATTTGAAAAGGGATGTAAGCACCACTCTGCTCTTAGTAGTATGCATGATTTTTACTTGTTATGGAAGCGAGGAATATTGCTGCTTCGTAAAGTTAAGAAAGATCATTGATTGATGCTTAAGTATATGGAGTTTTTATTTAATTTGTGCAACCATTAAAAATAAAAACCGAGTGCGAGTCGGACTCGCGCACCGAGGGTTCCGTACAAAGGATTCTGGGCCATTTATGACCTTAGGTACTTAAAAATACTGGTGGCTCGGAACCCTCAGTGTGCAGCAATTATACGGTTTTCGGATTTTTTCCTGTACTTGTGCTACAAGCTTTTGCTTTTTGCCAATTTCGTGACTCTAGGTCAACGGGAAGTACCCTATAAATTTTGATTCCCATTGCAAATGTATGGGAAATGCGATATAAACGGCTGTATTTTTTTATTTCGTTGACGTAGAGGTTTGGTTTTTCCACAACTTTAAAGGACCGCAGACCGGGTATGTGGTAGGTATTAATTTCAACATGCTACCTTTACGCGTTTCTGAGTTAATGGGCCTTGACAGACAGACTGACGGACGGACAACAAAATGATCCAATAAGGGTACCGTTTATTCCTTTTGAGGTACCTACAGAACCCTGAAAATTGAAATAAATGTGGAATTTTACCCTTGTTTATTATCATCTATACGTTTATTAATGAGAGATAAATGACATTAAGTATACGTAGTATGCAAAGTTGCAAATTGCCTTGACTGCATAACAATTTTTTTCCAATGTTCGTCCATTTCTAGAATTGAGAAAATAATACAAAACACCATTGAATAAAATTAAACACTTTAGAACGGATTAATCGCGTTTATTAACACCATGATCCTACGTTTCGAGCCCTTTACAGCACTCGTTTTTACAGGGTTAAGATGATGACTGAGAGAATGCGAATTCTCCCCGTCAATCAAAAAAGTTACTTGTGCAAACTACCTACATACAAAAAATATAAAAATAATTTAAAAAATAAAAACAAAGGTTGGTCTACAATGCCCAGAGGGGCTTATAAAGCTAGTAATACACAGCCTGAAGGGCATTCTATAATTAAAAAAAAAAAACGAAACGCATACGACACGACGACGACGACGGGCTCGAAACGTAGGATCATGGTGTTAATAAACGCGATTAATCCGTTCTAAAGTGTTTAATTTCAATGAATAACAATCGCGGTAACAGAAGACAATATTACCATTGAATAAAATTAGGTCAGTAGCACGAATCAGCCGTAAATTCGGGGAAGCTTCAATTAACAGGAAATAAATGAATATTGATACAGTATATAATTGCAGCTACAAATTTATTGTGTTCGTCTGTCTGTATATTTTGTTTAATGTTATTTACAAAAAGGCAATTATGTCAACTTTTGCTTTCGATTTCTACTAAAAGAAAAATATTCAGACTAACTGTCATACATATTTAAACAATGAATTTTAAGGGTGATTGAAATAACGAAGATCTAATGCATTATGAATACCTGTAGCAGACTATACTATTCAAAAAATTATTGCATGTCTTTCTGCATTTCTTGCTAATTATAATGTTGACATAGCAATAGCAGATGCATTCATCCCTAAATTGGATACTAGGCTGTTTTAAATGATGTTATGGCACAAACCTAACTTAATTGCATGCGCAGATTGCACTTTTTAAAGGCTTTTTTACTTTTATGATATTAACGACAAACAAACCCGCAGTTTTACTATGTCATTATAGTTGACTACTTAAGAATACGGAATTATTTATTATTGACATTTACTAATTAATATGCAATAATGTTGTTAAGTACCTACTTTTATCACACTAGCGACTTACGGGCGAATTGAAAGCGAAAGCGATCGCACTGTGAGTGCGCACCAGTGTACTTACCACTACTTCTAAATACGTAATCGTAGTCGATAGACTGCGCGATTCGATAGTGTTTGCATATCACTGCCATCAGTTAACAACGGCAAAATGCATATACTATCGAATAGCGCAGTCGCTATCGACTACGGTCACTTAGAGCTCATGGTAAGCACACAGCGAGTTCGCCGCAACTTCGTATTTTAAATACATACACCAGTCCGTTAGTTAATTGATTAAACGTATTTTGGTTTCAGTAAAAAATGTTACCTGCCAGTTTCGATTTGTGTTGCGTTTCGAGCCTCCGCTTTAATCCAGTATTGATACAAATCGCTGTACAGTTGCGTTATTATTGTGTGGGTTGAGTTGCGTACATGCAAAGTTCCTGATGTGAAATGACTATACCCTAAAGACAATATTAGGTGCAACATGTTTGACACATTCTCAATTCGGAGACTTTGGAAGAGTTTTCTACATTACTGTGCTAGCTATGGGAGCAACGAAAATAATGTTACTTTGTTATTCCGCCAAACGTGCTAGTCAATTAGTGCCAACCTGTTATACCTACTTGCGTATTTTTTGTATGCAATTAATGTTCCAACCCTCAAAAATAAATAAATACGCAAATAGATATAACAAACCACCAACAATAATATAAAACTCGACACGTGTTTCGCCTCTCTACAAGGCATCCTCAGGAGATGCAGGAGATCTTGTCGTACTGGCGTCCGCTATGCTATGGCTATACTCGTATATATAGCTATGGGATTTTTGTGACTTATAATGTATAATCAACTCAAAGCCAAAAATTGACTGACACTCACACTGAAACTGACAGTTTAACTTCGGGTTAGCCGCTAACCCTGGGTGGTGCAAGTAGGCCTAAGTGTATTTTTACAGTAGGTTAATTATATGTAACGTTGGTTACCACTAAAAAGAGATTTTACCAAATTCAACCCCAAGGGTGTTCTAACAATTTCACAGAAACGATGCGACCACATACAATGACATCGTTCATCATTCAAACCCGGCCTGGCCTGTTATCGTGGCTGCCAAACACAGAACCATTATTAACGAGACCTCAACTCCATTCACCATATTGGAGATCGGAGCTCTTACTAATACTGGTAAGTGTACAACAATCCGTTTGGGAATAAGCCCAGCATTGCGCTGATCAACAAGTAGATATGCCATTTTACTATGATTTATAACCTAAGGGTGTGCTAAAAGATCGAATGACGGTCCTCTTTAGTCTAAGCTGACATAACCCTAGGGAGAAAGAGATGGATTCTGTGCAAGATGCTCGTTAAGATTACAGTAAATTTAAAGTTCAGAACTGTGACTCAAACTGTAGAAATAAAACTGCATTAGGTACAATTCATTTTTCATAATAAATAATGTTTTTCTTTTTACGGATTAATATTGAAACCTGCGCAAACCTTTACATCAAAACCTTAGACGATATTAAATTGCACATCGTCTAAGAGTGAATTAACGCACTCAAAATACGTGGTTTCATACATGAAAACTAAAATATTTGGAATATATATTTTAATTACTTACGTACTTACTTTATGAATAATCATGACATTGCATTATAAAGTTCTCTATACAAATGTTGACTATCCCACTATTATTATAAGCGAAGAAATTTAAGGGTTTTTGAAAGTTGCAATAGAGTATTAAATTTAGTAAGTTGGAAGTTGTATTTATGCAATGTGATTTAAAAATGTCGATAGCGTGACGTAGAACATTTGTAATTAATGCAAACTCTGTATGCTTCACTACGTGATTTCCTGTTTAAGAAGCATATTACGGTAAATTTAATTTGATTATTTCCAACAGTAATGAATAATGTTCAAAAATCCAAGAAATATTTTAACATAGGTACACTGGTGCCATTTATTTGCTTAGATATGAAGTAAGTAAATATGCCACGACAAATCCATGGTTTGGCAATATTTTACTAATCAGCGGAATTAAATAAAATGGTGCCCACATTTAATAAGTTTATCGTAAGAAATGGGCACAGAGATATAAAAAGTACATTTTCTCGTTCATATTATGTTTATTAGTCTAGAGTTGGGATGTTTGGTGGCAATGGGTGAACAAAGTGCAATGGAGTTATTGTTATATATTTTTTGATTGAATTAATGAATGAATAAATGATTGATAAAACTAATAATGTATAATACAATATATTGGTCACATACAAGTAAATTGATACATAAAAACTAATAAAGACATAATACCTTGATAAAATGTATAATGCTGTACCTATTCTAGTTCTTGAACATTGGAATAAATTTCTAGAGAAAAACTAATAGAGTCCGTCTAAGCTAAGTTTCATAAATTTTGATAGCACAGACTGAAAGTGTTAAATAAACGTAATAATGTCATAGAAGTTTGACGTTTAAAATACCACTATAAAATTTGACAGTTCATTTGCTTGGAAGAGATAAGGTGGTTTGATATATATCTCACGTTTTTATTGGAAAATAATAAAAACGTCACGTGATTTATACATTGACAGAAATTTACAACATCTAAATTGACAGAGTAATAAAAAAGGTAAATGAGATAAAAAATATTTCCAGGCACTTCAGGGTTGAACCAAACAATTAAAAATTATTTGAATGGTTATTTATAAAACCTATATAATATGGATTTATGATTCAGTTTTTCATATATTCAAATTAAAAAAAAATACAATGGCGACTCCACTGCAATACTTGTCTTAATCTATTACATGTAGAACTACTTAAGAGCTGTAGGTATCTAACTGTTTCGTTCTAGGGAAACATACTACGCCGCGAAGTCTCCTAGATTTGGTTGATGGTGCTGTTAACAGTTTAGTAGGTTTTTTCAAACAAAATCTATGTAATTAAATGGGTAACCTAATGATATAAATTGAATTTACTGAAAATAAAAAACAGAACCAGTTACTTTAAAACTGGATTACATAGGAAAAAAAACACAAACACAAGTCTTATTATAATAACCCGTCTTTCGCCATTCTTGGTGCAAAAGAGCCCAGAACACTAGCGGCATTTCCATGCTGGATGGCTACGGACAACCTTAGATCGGGCTCCTTTCCCTTTTGTCTGAGTCGACGGCTTATGTCATGCAGAACAATTTCGCGTCCCCCCAAAGCAGCCAGCTGTCTCCACCACCAAAGGTATGAACATGTATTGTATCCAGGTCCTACTGGCCTAAGTTGGTTATCCACGAATGTCATCTGCTAATGATAATGCCATCAGTTTATAAAAAGACAAGTTGCACGGATAGCGCAACGGTGATTGCTGTCAAATGTCAGTAACTGTATAAAATTATCAGAAATTGTCTTACAAAGGTGACAAAGTGTTGTCTTATCACGTAAGTATCACGCTATCCGTTTGGAATCTTATCCCAGAAGGGAGCGCACACTTTTGCCGTTTTACCGCCGCTATAGTTTTGGCAGAGGGCTCCTGCCACGTGGGAAGTGCGAGTTATATGGATGGTCGAAAATGTGCTGACGCATCTTTTCTCTTTTCTCTTTTCTTGGGATGCTACCATCCCACACTAAACACTGCCCCGTCTCCCACAGCACCAGCGTCACTCCATCTTGCTATAAGTGCGGCTAAAACCCAGCGGGTCCAGAACAGAATGAACACCGCTGACCCAAGAGACCTCGGGGCAATATCATTGAAGTCTTAGTGACGCGGAATCCTACCACTACAAAGACGGCGACTCAATGTATGATGTCTGTCCACACCCACCATGCATTGTACAAGCGGATGACATACAAAGCGGGCCCCAGGCCGGGATCATAGCGGGCCCAGAGGAGAACAATGGCTAAACGCAACGATTTTGCGCAAAGAACAAGTTACAAAGCCAGCACGGTTTTTATATTAAATTTTGGACAAGGATATTTTATAAATAAACATAGATGTTTTCGTATGATTACTTTACTTAAAAGGCTATACATTACTGAATATGCACAACTTGATGGATTAGGATGGCACTTACTACAGTTCTATCTATATGCGTAATTATGTTGGTATCCTCGCAATGCTTTTTCTTCACTGGGAAGTAAGTTGTAATCAGGTATCGAATGAAATTCCGTGGGTTAAATTCAGTGAGCGTAAGACAGTGTTCTAAACCGTGATCAGAAACATTTCATTAAAAGATAATTTATGTAAACTTGGACGTACTTTTTACCATATCTACAGCGTATCCGCCAACCACTGAAAGATTAATATGTCGTAGATACAAGGACACATACAGGTGTAACAAAAATGCTGAAGATTCGATTAAAGGCGTAATCAGTATCGTATTGTGATTTGGAGAAAAAATAAACAAAAAATGTGCGTCAAAAAAAACTTTTAGTCCTATTTTTTCCAAATCAGATTACCGATTATAGATTAATATTGATCACCATTTTTGGTACACCCTGAATTATTAGCGAGAAAAAAGAATAACAGGTTACTGCAGGTAGTTGCAAGTAAGTTGTTTGTTTTATACGGCCTCGGAATTTAATTAGCAATTTACAGTTCAAGTCAATTTGTTCTTTAATACTTATGCTAATAAAAATACACTACCAAAAATTATAATGCTACGGAGACGAAGTCGCAGGTAAAAGCTAGTAAATTATAAGTGTTTGTAAGCCTATGTAATGAATCAATTTATTTATCTTTTAAACATATCCTTAAAGTCGAGCTACTGTGTTTTACGTATTATAAAAACTGTATAAAGTTTCGCCGGTTGGAGCGGATATTACTTTCCGAGATTAAGATCTGGGGCCGCGTTAGTTTGCGCGCGACTGTAAAACAGCCATTGGATGGTCAAGGATATGTTTTTACTTTTGCACCTCATCCACTACCGCTGCCTATACAGTGTGTAAGTCTAATACGGGCGATAAATTTAACCAAACATAGAATTCATTATTGTTATCAATAATTAAAACATATTTTTAAGTTACACTTAATTATGACCCCATAATTAATTTTTTTATAAAGTTTTCAGCAGCAATGTACTATAAACTATTTGACGCTGACAGTTGTCAACGGATGTTTAAGGCGAGTGTGTTTGCATTACATTGCGGGCCGAATTATTTTGTATGGATAAAATTTTAATTGCAATTCCATTTAAAAGTTACCTAATTACATTTCTTATGTCCTATACTAACCACCGTTAAGAGGTTCGCCCGTATTAGATTTACACACTGTATAAGTACGTCCCACTGATGGTAATAGTCCTCCCTCACGCTGGCCCAAAGCGAGTTGAGAATGTTCTCCGTGTAACTAAGTACATATGTACATATGTGCTATATACCATATGTACAGCGACGCCTAAAATAATCTTTGCTTTCTTTGGGTAAGTCGATTTGTATACTCAATATATAATTTTGTTTTTTATTTAGTAAACAAACTGCTAATTTGAAGCTGGACTCAGATGTCTGATTTGTTAATGTAGTACAAGCAGTCATTAGTCACAAACTAAGCCCAGGTTTCTTTAAGGAGACCAAACTGGCTATATAATTCTTATCTGAATAATTACCCTCTTCCCTAAACATACATTCATACCAAGAATACCGAACCGTTTAAGCCTAACCTACAACATACTTTTTTCCAAACCCTTAAAAGGTAAGTCCTGGCAAGAACCTTGTTGCGCAACATGTTTCCCTTTTGCACCATACTAGATAGAAAGAGATGCAGCAACCCTTATAAGGCTATAAGACTGGTCGCGCGCAAGCCGCTTGTACGAGCTCCAAATGCGAATTGCTCCTTTTTAGAAGGCCTTAAGTCCTTTTTAAGGGTCTCATCAGAAATGAAATTTAATTCGAAAGTTATAGGATATAAATTATAGATTAAGTTTCGTAGCATGGATACAAGTTTGTAAATACACTCCTTACGAGGCTTGACACAGGCCAAAGAAATTCGATAAGAAACTTTCTTTTAACTTTTTGCTAGTGAGGAATGTTGGGTTTGCGGCTGTACATGTATGCACCTACATACGTGCATGTATAGTACAGTCACACACAGTTGGCTACAGTGACAGCTGAAGTGGTCAAATATATCGCAGCATATACAATTAATTAGCCCTTATAGTAACAATTATTCAGTGTTGCAATATCTTGAGTGATACTTATATGACTTACTCTGATACACTCGCACATTTCACACAAATAGCAATAGGTATTACCTCAATTATATCAGAAAGTACTTATTTGCCACGAATTCTTATGGTACTTCAAACAAGTACAAGAGCACAATTTATAAATTTTAATTTGCCATAAAACAAACATAAACTGTGTACCTTAAGGGCTTGCGTAAGGAGCACCTCGAGGCTTGTAGCTCCTATAAAATAAAACGCGCGCGTACGCGTGGTACTCGTATACGCGTTTCGATTTTGCACGAGTATGCAATCACGTAAGTATCCAAAATTTCGTTATTTCAGGCTAAATTTAGAGACCGCGATCTTGATTTTCGAGTTTATGTTCCTGTGACACAGAAAAAGAGTTTAGCATGGCTTCACAAATTGCAGATAATATATATGGTATAGCCAGCACCGTTAGTTGCTTATGTAGGTACCTATCCCCCAATTAGAAGAAAATTATCCACCAGGATTTCAGATAGCAGAAAATTATCCCCCAAGGCACCTAAAGCGCGATCACTCATATCACAGGCCTTAATTATCACAACATATGCCAGTAGTATACATATACAGTCCCGATGTTCCATTTATCTCTGTCAGGGCCCGCTGCGACGTGCATTAGGCGCTGATACGGCTAAGAGAAACGTCTGACGTTAAAATGTACTTTTAAACGGACTTTAGGCTTTGCCTTCTGAATCGAAACGAAAAAATTGTTTGTTGTTCGAAAGAACGTTTAGTCGGAATGTGTTTTTAAAGGGATTGTTTAAGTTTAGATTCGCTTACGTATTAAGTAAGTACAGTAAATTCACAACAACTGGATATATTAAACTAATGTATCCAGGGTCAGGATCAGGGTCAGGGTCCGCCATACGCGGAAAACTTAATGACAAAATAATATTATTTGGATACAGCCTTACCTACATTTCTCCCTTTCTATTGCATTGTATGATAAAAATCATACCTACATGTCCACAAGCTGTTAACTATTGACCACAGGAAAGAAAAAGTGGGTGTTCAGCTGAACTGTAGATCCAATCTTTCCTGTGGCCAATAGTTAACAGCTTGTGTAGGTACCTGTAGTCATGATTTTTATCATACAATTAAATAGAAAAGGAGTATGTACTTTTTATTATGGATAAGGTTTCAATAAGGCAATCAATCTTCATAGCCCTTAACTTTTGAAAAGTCCACCGGAAAGATTCCGAACATCGTTTCAAAATTCAAAAATGTATTCTGCAACGCCTCAAGGCCACTTTTACAAGTCAATAAGCATTACATTAAAGCATTTGCAAGTACAAACATTTACAATATATAGTGACAATAAGTAAAAGTATAATCTAAATACTGATAATTCAACAGCCAAAACCTGGGTGAACAATATTAAATTAAATGTACTAAGTAGGTAATACGGCAAGAGATGTATAGTCTCTATAGTTAATAATAAATTAAGTTTGAAGATGTATAAGGTTCCTAACATCAAAATAAAATACGAATAGGATTTGGAGATCTAAAGGCTCTCCAAGCGTCAAATATAATATCTTTATGTTTTGTATTTGACCCATTTCCTTACCCTGGGCCTGTAATAATCTAAAAATATGATTGCTAACAACATTTCAGTCTGAATTTCCAAACCATTCTAAAAATAAGTTTCCGAAGAAATGTTATTTTATTACTGGGATGGTAGTTAATTTTAATGCTGGCAGTAATGAACAAATCTTTAGAGCCTTAAGTGTGTACGAGTGGATCGTGAATCGGGAGGGCTACGGCGAGGGGACCGGACGCGGAGGCGGCAGCGAGAGTAACGCTGAAGCGGGTCCGAAATATTATACTTTATCTTTAATATAGGAAAATTATATAAGTCCTTGGCATATGAATAGACCAAGGACTTTGTCATTTCCAGTGAGAAGATGCAGGCCGAAAAATTTCGGCGCGGCAATAATGCCGAGAGCAATGCGGCCGGCAATGCTGCTTGTCCATTACATATCCTGCAGTTTAGCTGCTAGCTATGCGCCGTGGCAGTCAATGCAATCATCATGCATGCGACAACGTTCCAAGTGGTATTATGCTGGATTAGTAGAACAGCTAATAGACATATCTAATAGTTGTGAAAATAACCAAAATCCAAAATAAGAAGTTAAATAACTGCTGTTGTTATTGTTAATATTTGCTCTATACTCTGTATTGTTTTCTATGAGGTATGCAGTTAACCATGCGTTACTAATTTAACAATGTGTGTGTATGATGATGTTTGTGTGTAAGTTAGGTTAATACGAATTTCGAATGTCCCACTTGCAGCCAATAATAAGTAGGTACAATTATGTCAGTCAAAGGGTGTGTTGCAGACATATATTTAGAGGAAAGTATGATACTTAAAGTATGAAAAATATTTTAAAAAGTAACTTAATATGCTGTAATCTTATTTCAGCATGCAAAGGTCACAAACTGCAGCATGTGAATACATGCAGCGGCTAGTCGTCGGCAGCATTTCCATGTCAAAAGGCCGGTACGTGAAACGACCGAGCTGTACCTAAACTCCTATTCCTGTTAGACACTAGTCTTGCCGGCTGATAGAAAGACCAGTGGTTTTTAATCTTTTCAGTGTAGTTTTGGCTTGTTTTCCCCGGCTCCAAAAATTATTTGAATGAGTAATGTTATACCGTAATTCTAGTCTGATGTTCACGATAATATTGTCAATAATTGTATTTTAAGCAAAGAAAAATATGTTTTTATTGCAACATGAGTTGAATGTCAGACGTTTATATTTGATCTTAAAACCAAAGAGTGCTCGGCATAAATAAACATCAAAGAAGGCTGAATACCTGAACCAAAGGAAATCCTAGTGCGGGCACATGCAACTGTTCTCAATTTTAAATCTTTGTTTATCTTAATGTTACTGTAGAAAGCAGTTTGTTATAAAGGTTTAAAGAACTTTATTTCTCATAAAGAATTACAGAATTCACTTACAATGAGAAAGGTTACAATTTAGAACTAAAATTAAGCATACAGTGTTTACAAGTATTTCACTTACACGAAAGACATGCAACATAATAAATAACAATTCATATAAAAATAAAAGTAGGTAGAAACATATCACAATAAATACTTTGCTAAACACTCGGAACAGAAACATGTGTTACTACTAACTGCACCAATAAACAAATATTTATTATTATTCCTAGGCTATCAAGGCTAAAAATACTAATACATTTTTAACTATCAGGAATAACTGGATTGCCTCTAGGTTCAGAACCGATGTGCATACTACATTTTTGTAACTGTAATTAAAACTGCTGGAGCTGAATACATGATGATGAAAAAAACCTGTTATGAATTCTTAAACTAGATTACGTTTTTATGTCATAAACATTATTATTTTTAGTTAAACTTGGGTCTAAGTTTCATGTAGGGACCTAATGATATTTTTTCAGACAGAATTAGATCACGCAATATTACCTTTTGTTGAATTTGTTTATTTAACAGAAAAACGGATATAAAAAAGTAACGATCACTTTAGATGGAATCCAATTTCATTACACAAGTAAATATTCATCGTATTCATGTACCAGTGTATTAAAATTGGATTTCATCCATAATCCAAAAAAATTCACGCAACCCAGCGGTTTCGCCACCGAATCAGCTTATACCGAAGTAATTCCTCCTAAATTTGCTTCATAATTACGTTCAAAGAAGATGTATTCCTCCATCAGCATTCCCGATTCCAATTTGAATTGAGCCTTAACGCGATTGGTTTTAGGTTTAATTTGGTTTAGCGGGGCTTCAAGATAAGTCCAAGGGTAGGATAAGCCTCGCTCAAAAGGAGCACGTGATATGCCGATTGCATTCATACCGCGGTCATATTTTAATATTGTGTATTCGGGATTAAATTTAAATTGCGTCTCAGGGGTCTGAGGTATAAGTAATTAAATTTAAACGCGATCAAAGCAGCTATATGTTTTGTATTCTGATAAAATGTTAACGATAAAAAGTTTTTGCGAAATGCTTGGTCTTTTGTTGACTTATTGTTGGATTATGGAAATAAGACGCACTTATCGAGTAAGTCAGTCATGGAGAGGAATGCTTTTTAGACTACGTCGGCAGAGTCACGATCCTCAGCAGTGAGGGACCGATTGAGGAGGAGGATCGAGTAAAACGTCACAATACAAAGGTGTAGAAGCAGTCTTTTACCTCTCTAAAATGCTTTTTACGCAAATCCCAGAATTTTCGAAAATTTAGAAATATCTTTTGTATTTACGGTCGGTCAGTCGTCCAACTTAAGTAGTGTTTGATATCGGAGAAATATATCAGAGAAAATGTGCTTTTCTTTCGGAACAAACATTAAATTTGGCGAAGGGGAATTGCTAATGGTGATCATTAAATGATCATTGAATGTACTATTTGGAAAGTAAGTTCTTGAATAATATTTCGACAAGTCACGGTCCATATTAACCCACAGAATCTCGTTTCAACTAACACCCCTCTAAATTGACAACGTCAATTTGCAAAATAATCAATTTAACTCAAATCCTTTGTAAAGATGAGCGCGAGGAAAATCCAGATGTGTCCTATATCCACACTGCATTAGATAACCAACTCAATCACCATAACACAAGACTGCATTTGAAATGACGTTGCTAAAATATCGCGATATTAAAAACGTAAGTGTCAATGAAAGCTGTAAGCATTTAGGACCTTCAGTTATAAACAGAGCACATGTGCATCGCAGATGTATGATGGAAGTAGAACACCCAAACGCAAATATCTCGTAACGATTGTACTCTCTAGAATAAAATTCATACACTTAAGCCTAAATCATTTTATTTATTTATTGCGATCATGTTCATACGTTACAAGATGAAAAAATGTTACAAAGTAGGTACATGATACCCTGTTAGGGCACACTGGGTACCTTTCCCATAGCTCAGAGTTTTTTAAATTATGTTTATTTTAATTGCAAGTTGTATTTATTAGATTTATTACATACTAAGCAGAGATGACAAAGATTGGAAATAAAGGAATTAAAAAAAAGTTAATCAGGTAAGACGCGAACACGTCGATTTACAAGTTATCTAGGCGGATTTAAAGAATAAGATTGAAAAAATGGCAGCCAATGTACTTACGTCTTAGTGTAATTATGAAATTAAGTATTAATTAATATGTGTTAACAATAACGGGACTTTTTGGCCCGCACTGCTGTTAATAATTTTTAAGCATAAGTTACAATAATTCTAAGCTACTTTAGTTGTAAGTTTGGAGCCCGTCCGAGGAGCGTTCGGACCGGACTTTTAAAACTGTCCTGTACTGTTTAAATTTTTGGGTTCAGGTCAACCCCTAGCAAAAGCTAAATTTTTAAATTAAAAATTGATTTCTTTAGTGTCCGGGGAGAGACCGCGATTTTAATGAAACGTCCGGGTTTTTTGCCCGGTTTCGGCAATGTACGAAATGGCAGCCCTAGTTGTAATGCAGTGTGCTAATATAATGTAGCGCCGCCGGACTATTCCTGATATATTTTAAATAAGTACGTTTCAAATCATGCAAGCTACTAATACGAGTACCTAGTGTAAGTGCCATCTAATCCGCTATATGTCTGCGATGCCCCCTTTTTGTGAACATTAACGTGTCAATGCGAGATGTGTATCGACACGTGACTCGCGGATTTCCCAACATTGGGGAAAGTTAAATTAGGGGGAGAGATAAATGGAAAACTGTCGATATCTTCTTTTCATTAATGGTTTTAAAAGTTCCCTGATTCCTGCCAGTCACAATGTGTATTGGTCGTGCGTGCTCAACGCCAAAGTGGCGTAACTCAAGTTTCCTATAAGTTTTCCCTTTTATGACGCATAAAGTTCTATAATCTTTTCTAAATCTTTTCTAGAGACCAATGGTTTGTTGACTTTAAAAGACTTTCCAGGTTTTAATTGAAAATGTTTCATAAGATATAAAAGAAGCACTTCTGGCCTAATTTGTAGCATAGTTCAATCCGGAATCACATACTAAAACCTTGGCGTATCCATGACTTTTTAGTAGATTAAGAACAAAATGGCATTACATACATTCAACTAGGGTTTTTGGTTAAGGAAGACATAGTGAGGAAACCTGCATGTCACTAACCTGCTTCAGCTCAGGGTCGTGGGGACTAGAACAGCAGCAGTACACCCTAATGGTACCTAGCTATGCTACCTAGGGAATGCAAACGGGTAAAAAAGTGTATAAAAATGACCGGTAAATCGGTAAATTACCGGTAAATATTCTCATACAAAATATTTACTATTCCCCAAGGCGAATTGACTCGTTATCCTTAGGTTGTATATATACCTATAGGCTGCAGTGGTGTAACGGTCGTTTCAATACAAGTTAAGATTTTTATATCAGAATACTATTTTAGCTTCTCTTGTAGTTGGGATAGTGTTGAGACCAGATAAAGATATACCAGTAAAAAAAGCCTATTAGATTTATAACTAATATTTGAAACGGGATAATTACCATGTATGTTTGTTTTATTGAGAACCCGATATTTCGACACTGTTGCAGGCATCATGTTGACTCCGTGAACATGACGCATGCAACAGTGTCGAAATATCGAGTGCTAAATAAAACAAACATACTTGGTAATTATCCCGTTTCAAATATTAGTTATAATGCAAATGACCATGTTAGCTTAAAATCGTATATAGCCTATTAGTTATTGCGATAGCAAACATAATGGTTAGGTTGATGAAACATAGTTTTTAGGGTATAGGATTGAGCGCATTGACGAATGGCATTATAATTATATGAATAACGTTTCCTTAGTAACTTTTTAATTCTAATCCTAGAGTATTGAATAATGATTTCATAATTAATAGGCCAAGACAATTAGAGGTATAACAAGGATATTCAGGAATTATTTCCAACAAGTTGGCGAGTTTGCACAATTCCAGTAGTTGAGTTCTGCTTTTAACCCAGGAAAGATACGATTTTGACAGACATTAAATTATAATAGCCTGATTTTTTCAAATTACGTTAAAATGGGATATTTATATATGATATATGCAAAAATCCTACAAACTTTTCTTCCGGAAGTAGGTAAATAGTAAAAAAAAAACTAAACTAAATCGATTTTTTGAACTGAACGATCGCAAATAGTTTTCTTGTAAGTATGTGAACATGACGACATATTTGTCTTCTATCTGTTAAAAGAGAAACCGTAGAAAACTTATTCAAGTAAAACCATTAAATCTACAAAATGTACGGCACGGGTGATAGATGTGTTATTTCGCTAGAAACAAATGAAATGAAATAGGTAGAAACTGGTCCTGACCCATTTTAAACGGCTTAAAAACATATATACATATAAATCTTACAACAAAAATGTTTGTAACATGTGTGTACATACTTGTGACTATTAGCGTGTAACGATATTTTGTTGAATTTTTGTTGCCTACTTAATACTAGACTCACGATATATCCGTTACGCTACAAAAATTACCTATTATTAATTATTTCCCAAACTGTCAAAATTTCCATACAAGCTGTCAGTTCAATGACTGGATTATTTTCAGAGCAAAATTTTCGGTCATTTTTCAGTTTTTAGCATCTAGCTCGAAAATGGTACGTTGGACGGAAAAGTCATAACTTGGCTCTCAAAAGTCAAGCTCTACTCCTGGAATTGTGCATTCGTTTTACAAGCCTTTAGGACCTAATGAAGGTATTAAACGATATCCAGCTTGGTGGGAATCAGTTTCTGGAAATTATCTTATTATCTTGGAATATTAATTTAGTATTAAATGGATCATATCTGTAATTGTTGTGCTATACTCAATAATTGTAAGAAAGTTGAGCTAGGTGCCTATAGCTAACAAGTACCAAGAGTCGTTAGCAATAAGAGCCGTGGACGCAATTTGGCGCAAATGTATTCATAAGGTGGCACGAACGTTGCACACGCCATGCTTCGTTCGTATTTTATTATTGCTTCTAAATATCGGTTTATTTATTTTTAAATGTTATTAGAATGTGGACTTCGCCTTAGTTGGGAAATTGCTTGACAGTCCTCGTTATTAATTTATTAGTTCATTACAAGTGAAGGAATAGGAAACAATTTGAAAATTAATATTCGAATTGGCCTCGTGGTGTCTTATGATAAGGCAGACATTACTTATATCATTCACATATTCAATATGTAAGTTGTCATTTCATAATAGTGAAACAGCAGGCTGCCCAGCCGAGTAGGTACAACTCTGAAAACTCACGAAAAGTAAAAAACACACTCTGTCCCAAAACCAAGATAGATTGATTTTTCACTCCCAAAATTGTTAAGTCAAGAAAAATTCAAACTATACTTATTTCGATCGGAAACGGCTACCGTTTCCGATCGAAATAATTAATATAGTTTGAATTTTTCATTTGAATGTAATTACTGTAAGTGAGTACGTATTAGAATTTAGATACTTAGTTAACATATGAAAGAAAAGAATTCAAAATGTGCACCGAAAGCTCCAAGGCACAGAACATGCTAAATCATCCAGATATTTGTTTTTATCGAACAAATACCCATCGGGGCAGAACAACCCTCCACTAGATAGGGTGCGAGGAGCGCCTCGTGCCTGGCACTGAAAAATGCCAGTAATCGCCATTTTAAACGGGAATTAAGAGCGTATTCAAGGCCATAATTGGTGCATTTACCCCGCACGCTAAGGCTTCTTTAATAAATATGAAGTTTGCGACGCGATTGATCCTTAGTGTTTAATTTTTGTACAGGTATCTAATCTAATGTTTGTACTAAACTTAATTTAATGTAAAACAACACATCCTAATCCTTGTTTGTCTTTTTCTTTTGTTTCTTATGTTGTTTCCTGTGATGTCACAAATAAATGTTTTTCATAATATTGTCTTCTGTTACCGCGATTGTTATTCATTGAAATTAAACACTTTAGAACGGATTAATCGCGATTAATCCGTTCTAAAGTGTTTAATTTCAATAAATGTTTTTCATTCATTCATAAAAAAGCTGATATAGGTAGCTATCTATTACCATTTTAACAATATGTTCTACGAACCTTATTTTATAATGCTTTTGCAAATATTTTCATTACTGACGTGATTCTCGAGAAACATCCGAGCATCACTCTTTCCCTTTTGAAATTGACTAGTCATAGCCGCTTCATATTATTGTAAATGATCATGTCCCATGTCCGCTGTAAATCATCATTGACATATGACTCAAAAGCTTTCGTCTAGAGACTGCGCCATGTACATCGACAAAGTATAGCAGTTTTCACGAATAAGTATATACAAAAGTCATAGGCTGAATACACAATACAATACAATACAATACTCTTTATTGAAAACCTCACACAGATGAAATACAGTTACAAGAGAAAATAATAATACAGAACAGTAAGGGGTAACAACAGGCGGTCTTATCGCTAAAGAGCGATCTCTTCCAGACAACCTGCTGCTGCTGCTGAATATAGATACTGTTTAAGAACACTAAAACAGAACGAAAAATTCAACACGAAAATACTAACTTACGGCTTACCGCTGGCCGACAGCCGTGTTGCCGCTTACCGTGGAAACAAAGTATACAGTTTACAAAATAAATAAAAATGACGCAGGTGACTGGTCGCACGCCGCGCGGCGTCCTCATTAAAGGAAACAAACCAACATGTTGGGCCATGCTTGGTGTTATGAACCCCTAAATCTACATATGTGCAAGTTGTATGTATCAATAATGATGTGTATATATAGTAAAGTATAAAAATCGCTTCAGTTTTTATTTTCATTATATGTACATTTGCGATCACAAAAATTATTAGCAAACCCTTAACAAATTGGTATATACTTTATCATATTGTTTGCAAGTTTGGCTTCTCTTTCAGTGTCAGGGAGACAACATACAAGAACCAGCTGACTTTATCGGAGAAAGACATTTAATAAAAGTCGCAAATAATTTCGCCTTTCTTTCCAATTGGTTTCATTTGTCAACGCGACGATACGTGCCTTTGTAAAGGTGACAGGTATTGTTTAATAAATTATTGTGACTTCAAACAAATTACATTTATGATTTTTTGCTGGACTTTATTTGAATTAAACTTTAGGTTACGTTTACGTATTCTGTGTGATTTTCGGTTTTCAATCGTCGGTAGTACAGTAAAGTAATATCGTATTGCCTCATTCAGCTATCCATCCATGTAGATATCCATGCATGTAGATAGGCTAAGGTAGGTAGGTAATATTGAACTACCGTTTGGTCGGATGCCTTTTCATTCCTCCAACATTTTTTTTTTAACGTACCGTAGTCAAAACTGTTTTACCCAACTGTAATACTAATATAACCAAAACGCAGGTTCCTGGATACTACCGCCATAATTATTACGAGATTATACGCCAAACCAGCGCACCAATAACACACTATAGTTCGGGCATTATGCACTAATAAGTCAAATTGGACAATGGACGCGGTAATAGGCTTCCCTTGAGCAGGCCTGGCTAGAGGACGTATGTGCCGCGTGGGTTTATGACCATACGTCTGTTAACTCCTGTTACCTTCTGATTGTGGCTGCGGTCTGTATGTATACACAAGCATAGTGCTTAACATGAACGGTTTTCTAAAATATAATTAGAACAGTTAACTTTAATATATTTGTAATTCTTGTTGATACGATCTTGTTGATGTGCCGCTATCGTATGGGAATTTATAAAACTCGTCAGCTAGAACGAACGAACGAGGTCATTTAGAGTTTGGTAAACAGTATGATTCTCCATGTCCCTGAGCTAGTTTAGGCTGAGTGACAAGTGCCCCGACCGAAGTGTTAAATTATCCCTTTATTATTGTCACTTCCGAAAAACGAAAATCAGACAAATTAAAAATTATAATTTAATTCGATACGACTATCTTTCAAATAACAGTTACAAGCAAGTATAATATTTCCGACGTGACTAGGGCTGTAAGAATCAATGGCAGTGCATTATTGAGTAGCCGGCCTGCCACTGCCGTTAGGGCTATCAACTGGGTCTTATGATATTGAATAAGTATTTACGTAGTGACGAAACGTAAGAGACAGCAGCTGGTACGAAAAAATCGCTGCACCACACAGGCAGTAATTAAGTATTTTTGGTGCAAAATTATGTCTTTTGATAATCTAATTTATTTGTCCATGTGGCTTTAAAAATGGAGATGGTGTTTTACTTAAACTAAGTACTGAACATAACATATAGTATAATGTAAGTAAAGTAAGCACATAAGTAGAGATAAAAAGCCTTATAAGGAACTCGAGTCACTTTCCGCCAGTGGTAATCAGTTATTTTATTTTATTTATTTAGAACATCAACAGCAATACAATAAAAATGGATAATTTAATAACATGCTAAACAACAAGCCAATAAAAGATGTCCACAAGAATACAAAGAATACCTATAATACAGGTGGAAGTTAATATAAAGCAGTGATAGTGCTTAGGAAAAACAACTAACAATAGTTAAAAAAAAAGAAAAGAACTTAACAATAGTCTAATTTACAACTGTATGTATATATATGTAAGAAGATGTAGGGATGTATGATGTGTGTATGTGTGTGTGAGGGTATGTGGGTGTGTGAGAGTGCGCGTAAAATAGATAACAATTTTTTTTTTACCATTATTATATTTTATTTGTCGGCCTGTTTGAGTTTCAATAAAAATGATTGCATACGATTCTTTAATGTTAGATGTTTGTTTAGTTGTATATAAATGCCAGGAATATTAACATTACAACCCTAGCTGTTAGTTTTCTTACCTAGAGAGGTTCTATTTCAGTGCCAGTGTTTATGGAATCCTTAATGCGCAGCAAGGCGCGGGTGATATGTTAGCCTGGCTTATTATGAATAGATTATGGCCAAGTCCGATGGTTATGAAACTTCATGATGTCCGTCATTTTTTCGCATATGGTAGATGACTTGTGCAATTATCATAAACTATAGTATATTCTTTTTATATTTAAAAAATGTTTACAAATTAAATCTGGTGACGTGAGCATTTGGATAATGAAGTAGAAAATGTTGTAGCTCAGCCGAAAATGTAATAAATATAAAATAACTAAATAAATATTATGGGACAATCTTACACAAATCAACCTAGTCCCACGGTAAGCTCAACAAGGCTTGTGTTGTGGGTGCTAGACGACGACATAATATAATTGATACCTAGATAAATATAAATACTTAAATACATAGATAACATCCGTAACTCAGGAAAAAATATTCGTAATAAACACACAAATAAATGCCTAACCAGGATTCCTCCTAACTCCTGCCTAACTTGTACTATTATTTATTCTGTGCTCCTGCTTCGAAGGCAGGGTCACTACCTACTACTCCTACTAGGCAAGGAGGCTGTAATGAAATGTAATGAAGAAGGAAATTTTACGATTATATTTCTAGGATATTTCCACGTTTACCATGTACCTATCATATACAAACCTACCATTTTTTATCAAAATCGAAGACGTGAATGACGTGTTCCCAGTCTACATTTTTTTTAACTTGCTTATCTATGTAATTATTTTATTGGCCTGGAGCCGTGTGTTTTTTAAGCATATTATTTAAATCGCCAAAAAACTGTAATAAAGAAACATTACGCTTAGAAAATTAAGCCTAGAAAGACTTATATTTAAATTACATATTCCAGTAGTATGGCCCTTAAGATGCTTTACAAAAACTTGAGTAAAATCCACGAACTAAATCTAAACGCATTGCAAATGACAAGACGTATAGATGTTATGAGCATATTTATCGTGAACTGACGCAAAAATCTTAATAAAACTATAGAATGTAATATGTGCGTTGAAGCTCCTGCTCAAAGAAAACAGGCATTATTACATTCCTCCATAAACTATGTACTGTGATGGTGTAAGATCAAGCAACGTTCATATGCAAATGGCATTCGATACTAAAACGTGATGATGATCGTTTTTAGTAAAACAAATGCTTGAAAACGGCGAACCACTGAGTTTTTGCTTCTTTATCGTCCGAGTTCACATTCACATAAGGTAAGTGGGCGTTTTCAGAAAAAAGTGCACCCTTTTAATGAAAGTGGGTCCACTATTTTCCATACAAAAATTTTTAGTCAGTTTTGTAACGGCCCATACGAAATGTATGAAAAAATGCGTTACAAAGCAGACAAAAAAAAACGGGACACTCTTTTTCTTTTATTAAATCAATAGTACTCGTGATTCTGGTTATGAAAAACCCAAAACTTCCTATATTTTCAAAAAAAACGAAAATGGTACCCTATTTTTGAAAATGCCCGCTTATGAGAGACCAGGAAATCGTTAATATCGTTGAGAATCAGCCTTTCCTAGATTAATGCACTAGGTATATAGATTGTGAAAACCGTTAGTTTATAATCTAACTAGGGAGATTGTAATCTATCGGAAAATTGCTCCTATTTCTAGGCAATTGCTCCCTTTTGCTACTATCAGCTAACAATTTCCCGTAAGTTATAAAAATAAGTACTTAAGATAAAAAAATAGTTAGATTATAACCAATCTAACAGCTTTACATTTTTACGTTGATATATTTTCGCAATATTTTTGTTAAAGTGTATCAGATAGCGGTAAATTTTGCGGCACCGATAGCAATTGGCAGGTTAAAAAAAATTAAGGAACAATTCTCAATTTTTTTTTACAAAAACTATTTTTTTTTCTATTGTCTTCTGTTACCGCGCGAATTGATGTTCATTGACATTAAACACTTTAGAACGCATTAATCGTGTTTATTAACACCCTAGCCCTACGTTTCGAGCCCTTTACAGCACTCGTTTTCACAGGGTTAAGATGATGACTGAGGGTCATAGTGTTAATAAACGCGAATAATCTGTTCTATAGTGTTTAATTTCATGTTTTCTGCCAATTCAGATAAGAATCTGAACTGCCGTGTATATGCACTAGGTTTTATCTCTCTATACGAGTTTTTTTCTATATATCTCGTGTATGTCTTATTTTTCTACCTATACGTATTATCAAACGGATAATATAATACAACTACTGTTGCGTACCTCTATGCCTGTATAAATAGCTAATTAATGGAGTTAGCTGGGTATATATAAACCTATATAATATTACTTATATAAAAAATAAAATCATACAATTGTAAAGCATGAATTAAAACATTTATTATATCGCTTATTAAATATAATAAATGTTTTGATTCATGTTTTTAAGTAGTTACACTATTATATATAAATTATAAATTGAAAGAGATGTCATATAATATAGAAAAGGGACCAAGGCCCCCAGTGCCCAGGGCTGGGATCGAACCAGTGACCTCCTGTTTTCGCGGCAGCGTATATGACATCTGTACTATATGACATCTCTTTCAATTTATAATAAAATCATATTTAATTATTAAGTAAACCGAAAATTACTACACACTTAAAAATGAATAGCAATCTTCTATTACATTTATGTTGGGGTAAAAAGTAACGTAATTTCGGTAATAACTTCTTGGTTTGGTTCTCGTCTACAGCAACATATTGAAAATAAGTATACTAAGTGACAAGCTATATAACATAGATACTTATCAAACACATATTTACAATAAAGACTTTTCATTTGATATACCTGAACTTTAACTATAAAACTCTCGTGAGACTCGAACATATTAAATAATATTTAAAACGGGTCACTCACGTAATTTAGTCGATTTTCTTTTTATTTGAGTCGACTAAATTACGTGAGTGACCCGTTTTAAATATTATTTAATATATACCTGAACTGTTAGCCACTGGTATGATTCATGTAGCTTATTAGCTGTTTCACTTGACAATAGAGGTCAATGAAAGCAATCATATGAGTCGCTGTTTTACAACACCATCGAATGCGGATCCGCACGACATCTGGGTGTGCAAGCTGGTCATCGCTATACGTGATAACGTTATATACGATTTTAACTGTTCCGGTAAGAAATGCACGACTTGATACTGTAAGTTGGTGTATCGTGAACGTGATCGAGTTGCAAGTGAGAAAGCGGACCGTAGTAGTGCCAGTGATAACACACAAAATAACGAACCCGTAAGAGGATAGATCGCTATGATGTATGGGCAGATCACAATGTTGTGATAACGGCGGTAATCAGAACAGGAAAGGTATACAGTAAGAATAGTAGTAGGGCGTCCCTATGAATTAAATACACATACCTACGCTTACCTATACATATGCTCGAAAAATCCTTTGCTATTCGGGCGCAAATGCATTCAAGTAGAGAAACGTTACTGAGTTTCCTTTAGATTTTACACCAAGAATTAGCTAATAAGCACAATTTAAATAAGCATCCTTAATCATGTTCAGCAGTTCATTCACAATAATTGCTACATTTGCACTCATACATTTACTTCATTACATAAAGTGCCAACTAAGCCGTTAAAAGGCTTACTCCAGCTACGTCAACCAGACTTACAAATAGCTCATACAAATAATATTACGCTCATAATTTTACATCTTCGTAACACCTCCGGACTTGGCTGGCTGCCGTATAGTTTAAATGCATAGGACAGTATTTCATGGGTTTAATTCATTAAAGCGTTTGATTGTAAGCATTATTAAAACCGGTGCACAATGCGCTGGGAAACTGAAACCGAAATACGAGTAGTACATAGTGCATCTAGGAAGGTAAGTACAGGATTACTAACGAGGTCTGTTAGTAGCCCGACGCAGTAGGCGGAGGGCTTTTATTGACTCGAGTTTGTAATCCTCTTACCGACCGTGATGCATACAATGTTTTTCATCACACTAGTAAGGGAAAAAACAAATATACAAATGAACCTATTTACTTAATTTTAACTATAAAACTCTCGTGAGACTCGAACATATTAAATAATATTTAAAACGAGTCACTCACGTAATTTAGTCGATTTTCCTCTGCCTCTGTCGCGGGTGGTCGCTCCTGATGACGTTCTTCGTAAAGAACGAAACATGTCGAGCGAAAATCGACTAAATTACGTGAGTGACCCGTTTTAAATAATTATATTTACTTAAGTTGAATAATACACAGTAAAGTTGGTTTATAGCCAAGTTTGAAGATTTGAAATATGCCTTAGCTGATGCAAAACCTCCTTAGTCTGAAGTGAAATGACGTACGATATTTTAAAACTAAACTCATAACTCCCTCGGGAGTTATATTGTACTAAAATCCATAACTCCCGAGGGGAGTAAATCGGCTCTAACCGCTCTATACGCCTGCGCGTTATAACACCATTACCGAGCAAGTGTGATAAAAACAATGTTGTATTGAGTATTTAGACAGCAATACCAACCTTTTTCATGAAAAGCATACAAATATATTTTCCAATAATTAACATTTTGGGTTATGTGTTAAGTGCGTAAGTAATACAGATGTAGTAAATAATGAATTACCTTCGTATTATCTCGGAAACACTAGTTTTTGTCATGCTACTTTAATCGACCTCGGTACTCTTAGTACTGGACACTGACTGAAATAGCATGACACTTTCGGTGAAAATACGAGGGAAAATCATTATGCACTACATCTGTATCTACGTAAGCCGCCGCGGTCTAGCGGTTCACAGTATTAAATACGTTGGTCGTAGATTCGAATCGTGGCTTCGTACTAAAGAATTCGGAACCTACAAGTATGCTTTTGCAGCACTATCTCCCCTAGAAAACTGCGGAGAAAATTAAATGATTCCTGTAAAGTTCCCAATCCGCTATAAACAGCTGATGGTTCAATACAATCAATAGATCGACTGACGGTAGCATGATTGATTGTTGCCCCGATTCCAAATTCAAATGATCGCGACACAGGTAACATCCACCACATTCTCACCTCTAGTTAGCAGGACGGAATGACTAAACAGGGTGTCCATATTTAATCTGCGCGCCGCGGTCGTATCGGTTTAATGTGCCGGGAATGCATGCATAATTCAAAACGCGCCTAGAACTTGGCGCAGTGTGTTCCGGGCGCATAATGTCTGAACGCAGCGGAACCAAGGATGACAACGCAAAAATTTGACCTTAAGGAAGCCGTTGTATGTTTTTGAGGTTATTTTTCGGATCGTTCTTATAGTTCGTTCTGATTATTAGCCTTTTACTCTAGCCACATTAGTCATCGTTTGTCTCTTTAAGATACAACAATCTTGGATAAGGTGGCGGACGGATTACATTGGCACTGAGGGCCTATAGAGCGACCATCGAAAATTGATAATTTTTGGGCTGCATCTCTTTCACTCGAATATGTAGGTGTGATAGAGAGGGAGGAGGATATCAATTTTCGTTCGTTCGATTTTCGTGGTAGTAGGCCTGGTTGATAATAATTATGAACGAAACCGATCTACATAAGTATATCTCCTAGCGCTACACGCGCCATTCAGAAACACAAAGGGATTCTTCTCGTCTTCTCAGATACTTGGCTAACCTTAGGCACAAAAGACGACCGCGAATGCATTCACAAAATTGATAAACATTCCGCATACATTTACCATGAAATCTTCTCGAAATTAATCAAGAGCCAGAATTCCCCTATGCACCTTAAGTGCTCTGGGGTTCGATAAATAAGGGTCAGTTTTTTACCCGATTTGGCCTGCAACCCACGTATTTAATTCGGCTATATAAATTTACTGCACTCGTGAGCGAGTCTGGGGAAATCTTACCTGTGGATATTTTTTCGTTATTTTACATTGCAGGTGTGTAATATTTTGTTTTATATAAGTAAAATATTTTTTAATTCCTGTTGACATAGTAATTTTGTTTGTATGATACCTACCCACTTAAGATCCCGATCACCGGCACCCGATCGTGTTAGCATATCCAGAGTTCAAATTATGTTTGCCGTTTATATAAATCATCCAGCTAATTTCATATGTTGATACGCTAATGCGGTCAAGTATTAAATGTCAAATATGACAAGTAAAAATTTATATTAGGCCTTATGGTTACTTCATCAAGGAAAAAATATGCAAGAGTGCCTAAAAGTATGATATTTACATAGTTCGGGAGTGTCAATCTGTTAAAGATTGTCTCGAAATATGTATATTTTATTGTTCGCTCAAAACAAGAGTGCTAAGGAATATATTTACTCATATGGTTATCATTGGCTGTTACATTTACACCTCAGCGTGAATAAACCACAAAACGAGAGTTCCGAAGCTTGCGACACCTACCTACCCACGTTTATGTTTAATTCCTCACATTAACGTAATGAACATCTCGTAACTCAATTCACGTAATGTATGCCATACATTACCTCATTTCAGTTAACAATTTACTATAAGCTCCTGCGAAGTTTGCCTTCAAAATTCAACAATGTCAACAAAGATGGTTCAGTCGTCGGCCGCCGCGCAGAAGGAGAGGACGTCCCGTCTGCTGCGTATTTATTTTATTAATAAATATGTTAATACCCCAGGTAAGTCTGCATTATTCAACGTCGGTAGCGTTGACACAGCCACGGATAGCCATGCAAATTCAATCCGGAGATGCGAGGGAATTATCATAATTGTAAGTGAGGTTTTTGTTTCTGTACCTGAAGTTTAATGTGAAGTTTGTGGACACTTTTAGTTTTGCGCCTTCATCGTGTGATTTGCAATTCAGAGGGAAAGAGCAACTTTTGCTGGGGTTGTTTGAGGACTGACTGAGCGGACTGAGGGTTGGTTTCCGTAGCGTTGCGACAAATTGAATTAGGCAGCTTATCCGCTGCAGGTTAGGCGCACTTGTGACAGCGGCCGCGTTTTCTCATTTCCTTCGTTCTTTAGCAGAACAAGTAAGCAATACAAATGAGTAATATTATTTGAAGCTATTCCAATCAGAGATCACGAGCTATTACCTACGTATTATTTAAGTTAAATTAGACTTACTACGTGATCCTTTAACCATAGGCAATAAGAGATTAAAATTACAAATTAATGATTTTAATTGAAATTAAAAAGTCTTTATAGTCAGTGTACCTACGTCTAAGGATACCTAGTAGACATGTATTTGTATACATCTCTACTAACTGAGACTTGTTACTTAGTTTGTAGCGGTAGATAGTTCGTACGCAGGTGGATTAAATTTGGTTTTTAGAAAATAAGCCTTTCAATGTGGACCTACACTTTCTATTCAATAGTCGGACTTAAACGTCAAGTTTTACCGTCTAAAAAGAATCGAACGAGCCAATTTGAAACTTTTACTGTAGTACGAAAAAAATAACGGCTAATTTCAAGCATTTACTGCCACGTCAAGCGTTTACCAATGTATGCCACTTTTTATAGTACCATCACCCTGTAAATATGGGGTGTTAAACCGGGCCCTCCACTCGTAAATACAGGGTGTCGGATTGCTATAAGCCTACCGATTCCAATTTTATAGTCTCTGGATTGTCACTTGCGTTTATGGCGAGTGGAGTCTAATCGAATATAAATTAGGTACGTAGCAAAGGTTGAATTGCGTTTTGTTAGTGCCCATAAAGGGTACATAAAATCAGTTTCAAGCACTTTTCTGTATGCAGTGCTACCACTGCTAGACTAAATAAAATACGATTCGAAATTACCCCTGCAGTCCCAGCAGCCACTTTCCAAATTCGATTAACAATTTAAATAAGTGCCGCTAAGAAAATTTTCTATCAATATATCACTTTAAACCACTATTTTTTCGAAACTTACAATCAATCGATGACCGGTGAAGCTATTGGAATTTTTTCCATTCACTCTCCCGACCCACACCTCTGTTATAAGAAGCAAAGGAATTTGAACTGTATTTCTAAAAGAGCTAAAGTCTTTTTCAAGCGATACAAATGCGCGAGGTACGATATTGTGAAAGAGAAGTAGATTTTCTACTCCAAACCGAAAATTTGAAGAATGCCGCGTATTTTTCAATCATCACTCTCTAGGGTTGTCACTTTTAACTCCGGTCGATTGCGGTTTGGGCCCCCACTGTTAAAACGTTAAAAGGAAGTTTGAAGGTTTGTTTGTCTGTGGTATTGGAGTTGTTCAAATAGGGCTTCGATGACGCGGTTTAGCTGTCCACGCATTTATATGGGTTTGTGGTACATTGAAACGTAAAATTAGCATAAGTTAATGGATATATGATAACGTTAATAGTAACGTCACGTGCTGACGTGATGCGATAGGAAGTGCACGCCTTTGTTATTGCCGCTGCCACTGTTTCAGGCGCGTTAATCGTTTGAGTAACAATTAAAGCCTTCGGTAAATTGGCCAGTATGTAATTGGTCTCGTGAACGCCTCGGTAAGTTTAAGTAAAACATCTTATTTTGGTAAAATAAGAAAGTTTACAATTTCACTTAATATTTTGCCTGAATAACATTCTGTTAAAGCTATCTTGTCTTTTATTTAAGACAATAATCGAAAAAACGGAAGTTGCTACAATCTTAATATTCCTAGAAATAAGATTAAAATTCCAAACTTTGCTAACAACCGAAAAATTCAGTACCCGTGCCTATATACCTAATCGAGTGTTAATCTACTGAAAATATGGCCAAAGATCACGTAGATTGCGTAGGTATAATTCTTATTTCTAGCGAACGACAATATGTAGGTTGGTATATAATATAGTGTTCAGTGATTCTTAGGTTTATCCTAGCAGGACTAATAGGTGTTTTTGAAGGTACAGTTCGTAACTTTTGAATATAAAAATGTGTTCATGTGAACGGGGTTCCAAATTCAAAAATCAAACCATTCCGTTCGGAAGGGAGTTGGGTACCGCGCCGGCTGCCAATCAGGGCGCGCCTTCCTTCCGCCGCGCTCGCGATTTTTTCGCTGGCGCCTGACACAGACAAACTTGGTGCATTCATCACCGCAGTGGCAAAGAGCTTATGACTGGTAGAACTGCTCCTTGAAAATACGTAAACACGGCCGTCCTTTATATGGTGGATCATCATTTGATGGCGAACGACTGCCCGTACACCTCGCTCTAAGCGATTGTGATATTTTGCTGTAGTCATGGTTTACATGGTTTACAAATAACTCGAAACTATCTCATCGCATCTTGTTTGAGCGGTTAATTTCTTGTCAGTCGCTTAATAGTTAATGTTCACATATCTGAACATATCATTTACATGGCTTTTCTTAAATACATATATCAGTATTTTATTATATTTAATTTATTTAAGGTTTGCCAACAGGTGTAATACCATATTGACATCAGTATTCGAGTTAGGTATGCATAGTCACTCATTCTCAAAGCTGTAGAAACAAAATAAGTTGTAAATAAACATTGCCACTTCTATTATTTTTCCAAAGCACCAAAGGCGCCTTCGGCGCGATGTTTTAGCAAATGAGTGTCGACAAGTCGCGTATGAAACACCATTCACATGTGTGCGTGTATACGTACACGTACACAAACACATTAGTTATTGTGCGACGGTTGTATGCGTGGAACGTTCCAGAATTCAAATGTGGCCCGCCTGAGCGACGTGAATTAATGGATTATTTTTTAATTAAAATAAGTCGATGTAGTATTCTTTTATTTGGACCGAGATAAACTTGGACCCGTGAAAAATTGTATTTTACAATTAATATAAGCTAGCTAAATAATTCACTGAATATTTTTAAGTTACAGCCTTTCTTTCTCATACAATATTTACATATTTCCGCCCGCGACTCCATTTGCGTAGAAGTCATTAAAAAAAATCTACTCCTTTTTCATATCTAAGGGTGTCGAATTGCGGAAAATCCTTTCTTAGTGAACATCAGAGAAATTTAAAGTTCGACACGGTCTGTCTTTAAACTATCCGTTGATGGCAGTCTCGATATAACACGACTGTTTACACATACATACATATTTACATAAAACATGTTGAAATATTCCACTCAATGAGTACTTTAGCTGTACATATTAAGCCCTTATACGACAATTTTGGCACTTATATTGTGTACACTTTTTCATGTTTCTTTCGAAAGTATTTTCTTACTCATCGGAAGCCTGAATTCCATAATTTAATCCATGCACTATATGAATGAATGAATAAATCGACATTCAGAGCACCGCTCCGGAACATTCAATAGAATTCGCTTCACACATAAAAAATGTAAAGAGACAGCCATTTTGAATTTGCATATGCATGGAACCTTCCAGAGCGCATGTTTGTGAAAGGAATCGAAGCCATGACAAGTACATACATTTATAGAGGTGATAGTGCTGAAGGAAAGAAAACATATGTAGACAAAAAACAAGTGTTTGGTAAAAATACTTATTATTACATTTTTAGATTTATTTTTGTTCTGGATATAAAAGTAAAATGCAAAAAAACAATACCAAATGTAGGGGAGAGTCGGTTTTATCGTACCACTTTTCAGTCAAACGTGGATATATAAATGTGACTGTTTATTCATATAATAGTTCAGTTTCTTGGCTACGTTATATATTAAATTGAGTATTTGGGATTACATTAACAATCGTACCACCACCATTCAAACTAAACTAATTAAGCATTATGAATGTTACATGTTTATCTTAGATTCAAATATCATTTATTTATATCAATACACTGAAATCGCAATGATACAATTAAAAAATGAGCTATGGTACGATTTAACCGACCAGGTATTTTTTTTTTTATAAATAAATTAAAAATATACAACCAGAAGACTTAGACAATTTGTAAATACCACTCAGTAAACCTGAACCTGAGAAAATATCGTGGTGAAATACTTCCATTACTGTGTTTTTTTAACTATCTTGATCAAAAGTTATATAAATATCAAATTATCATCAAAAGTTACATCGAGTAAGACGAAAATCAATGTTTTTCTCTGTCGAGTTGGTTCTTGACTGTTTGTTATTTTTTTATTTGGATAACTGATGATCATAACAGGATATCTGTTGAGTGCCCAATAAGCAAGTAATATAGGTTGTTAAATAGGAAATCTAGAGGTGGTACGATTTAACCGGCGGTACGATATAGCCGACTCTCCCCTATCTATGTACCTATTTAAAAAAAACAACATAATCTTAGTGTCGTTGGGAATGGGATAGGAATAACAGGTCCCAGGCTTCTACTTTTGAAGTCGGTTGAAAACTGTCCTCCAACGGTTCCTGTCAGAACCGCTGATGGACAGACGGTCTAATAGAGCGAGGTTGGCTTTCAGGTACATAACCCTACGACCGCAAGAAACTATGGTCCATTTTGGTAAATAATTAACTAGTTTATGCATACAAATATATTCCTATTTCTATTTAGTCTAGTAGCATAAGCTTCGATTTTTTAATTAGGCCTAATGCTCGTTCGTGATTCTACTTAGTTGTTCGGCGAGTTCCTGAAAGTTATAATTGGTTGATTAATACGCGATTCGTTCCTCTAATACCGACAGGGAAACATACGGAGTCTAACTTCGGACGGCCAGGCTAACTATTTCTTCTTACATGTATATGGATACATCCCTGCAGCAATGCAACGGTCTCTGGTCTTATGGAACATTTGTATCTCCCTCTATATCGTAGTTGTTTATTAGAACGAAATAAATGCAGATACGAAATTACGAGTTTTCGATGTTCACGGTAGGCTCTCTGACTATGTTTCCTCTTTCATATCTATGGTCGACAATCCTGCATCAATGCTATGGTAGGGAAGTATACGGACTCTTAATTAGCATCGGACGGCCGATACAATACTGACTAAATATTTCTTCTTTCAAGTTTATCGTATAGTTACAACCCTGCATAAACGCATCGGTGTCTGGTCTACTACCACTAACATCGAATGATTGATAAATAATGTGTGCTTAGAGCAATTGAGATGCAGACACGAAAACGGGTGGTCAAAAACAAAAGCGATTCTCTATACACAGACAAAGGACGGTTGCTTGAATCAGATGGCGGCTGTCAATGGCCGACAGTCTAATTCCTGTCAAACGCTATAATCACGGAACTGCACGGCTAATTGTCTTTGGATAGCTAATTACATATTCGGATCGCTCGTTATATGTCTGAACTACCCACATTGTGAAGTTAGTGGTCATATATAAGTACTAATTTTTCCAGGATTTCGTTTAAAAAGATAAGAATTTAGATGAGGCAGAAAAGTTTACTAAAAGATTTAGCGCCACTTAAGGCAACTGGGGTTAGCCTGCTAACTCGTAGTTAGCTATCAAATTCCAAACTAAAAACACAAAACTTGCTGCAAGTGGTACATTAGTAAAAATGCATAATATATTTTTGTCAAAACAGTCAGCCTAGTGGCGTAGGTAATAAGTTAATTCCTTTTCATGTGCTACACTTGAGGTACTGTAACGACATAAACATTTATAATTGCAGCGTTTATCGTTCTTTCGTCAGCCGTCACTCCATGAAAACTCGAAGCACAATACAACATCAAACGAAATTGCTTTCGTTTTGTGGAATTTATAAATACTTACAAGGTGTTTTGATTGAGTTGCCAACTTCAAATTAGCTAAGTTCATACACTTCCCATTCAATCGTTTGTATGACGAAGTCTTTAAGGAGTTTTCGATGATTGAGAGCAATATCCTGTAGTGACAGGTTTACAATTGTGCTTCATAATTTGCTTTTGGGTAATTAATCGTTCGGAGTGAACTCTATGTAGAGTTTTACGGTGCTAATCACTGGTTTATGTAATTTGTTTACATTATATGTGTTTAAAAGTCAGGCGCCTATTCCCACGCCAATATATGACAGGCACCGACTTATTTTCGATTGAATTTTCTTAGTTAGTCGAAGTTTTCTCCTTCTGTCCCTCCCACCTCGGGCCTGTGCCGGGTGGGAGTATAAGTTCAAAATGAAACATAATCAGTACTCTACTTTAGAGCCAATTGATGTATGACTTTGTGCCAGTTGCAGTCAAGACTGCAAGACTAGTCTTTGGAGACAAAGAAATTTATGACGGATTTGGGTCAGCGACTCAGGGACTGGGGAAGTGATCCTCAATTTTAATTGTACCCCGTGCAACAACCTCTTTAACCATTCAGTGCGGTAGCGTCAGTGTGATGGGTACATTCCGGCCGGGTACTCGTACTATCCGGACCGGGACGGCTATTTTAACTAATTTTAATTATTGAGTAAGATGAAGACGAACTTTGCTGGGTCAAACACAAAACGATGTCTCTTTCCGGTGGACTTTTCAAAAGTTAAGGGCTATGAAGGTTGATTTTCTTATTGAACCCTTATCCACATTAAAAAGTACTCCTTTTCTATTTAATTGTCTGATAAAAATCATACATGTACACAAGCTGTTAAGTACTATTAGTAACTATTGGTCACAGTAAAGATTGGCTTTACAGTTCAGCTGAACACGCACTTTCTCTTTCCTGTGGTAAATAGTTAACAGCTTGTGCACATGTAGTAATGGTTTTGATCATACAATGTAATAGAAAGGGACTACCCCTTAATGTAGATAAGGCTTAATAAGAAAATCAAGCTTTATAGTCTTTAACTTTTGAATAGTCCACCGGAAAGACTCCGAACATCGTTTACTGTTTGACCCTGTTGCTATTCACTTTGGACCAAACCTGCGTTGCGGATTTAATTTACATTTCTGTTATTATCGTATCCATTTTTATTTCATTGAACATAAGAGTTGAACTAGTAGTAGTAGTAGTAGTAGTAGTAGTATTGAACTAGTTATTAAGATCTAAAAAAGTTTTCTAGAAAAATATTATGAATACCACTCGTGGTAGAGTCTGTACTAGATGGATTGACACGATTAAGAAGTCGACTGGTGGCAGATTGGACCGTGCAGTACACATGGCCTATGACCGCACTCTGAGGAGAATTAATGCACGTGGTCGCGATCCTCAGCATTAAGGTTACGAGGAAGAAGATCATAATTGCAATAATATTCGGTGGATATGCCCGAACGTATAGGGCCGGCTAATATGACATGTTCGTTAACAGATGGATATCGAGATTGGCTTGATGTTCGTCAGCGGGGTGAAATAGAATGCGCAAATAATTAAATGTTCGTATTTCATGTTATGCATTTTTGAATAATTACCATTGAAATAAATTGCAAACGAAATGATAGGATTTTGGGACTTGGAATGAGTTCGTTACAAAGTTAAAATATATGTGTGACTATGTGGTAGTATATTTTTGTCACTAAAATTTAAATCGCAAGTTTTTTCATAGATGGTAAGCAAACTAAATGTAACGCCCCTGGAGTTGCAGGCGTCCATAGGCTACGGTGACCGCTTACCATCAGGCGGGCCGTATGCTTGTTTGTCACCGTCGTAGTATAAAAAAAAAAACTAAGTTGTAGGGGGCCAAGTCAAAGGCGAAATTAAGTGGTTTTATCGTATGCAGATAATCCAACGTCAGGGTGGGAAATAGTCGCCCCTTCTCGCCCTTTGACCGGTCATTAGGGCAACGGGATATAAGGGCTCTGGATTATATAATATATAGGTACCTACTCTCAATTCCAATCAGCCACTTTCAGATAAAACTTCAACGTTTTTCAAGTAGGTACCTTAAAGTGGTAGAAGTTGAGACTTTCATGATTGGTTTTAGATTTAGGTTTTGATTTCTACCCTACAAGATTATTGATAAAACTTACTTTTCACTGCATCTTTGGTAGTGGTTGGTCTATTTTAGAAATTTACCTGAAGAAATAAACGAAAAAGATTAATTTCGAAAATATCAAGTACTTACAAATGAGACATTCAATCTATTTGTTGGCAAAGCGGACCCCGGGCTTCCTACATGAGCCGTGGCATAAGCCGGGAAAACGCTACGAAGAAAAAGATTGTTACATAAATTATTACTAAAATATACCTATTGGTTTGCTCTTCCAATGACTAATATAACGCTTGCTTAAATTAATTTCACAAAATAAATATTATTTGCAAAATTAAACAATGTTTTACAATAATTACCTATGTATAACCTACATAATTCACATGTGTTTTGTGAACGCTGATTTAAAGATATTATATTATATAAGCTAAACAGTAGCGAGTTGTTTTACAAAAGTGGGTTAAATTCAGAGGAAATTACGTGCTTCTATTACAAAAAGTGGAAGCAGCTACGGAAGAGTATTATTTATATATTTTCGCACTAATCTCGTTGAATTTTCATTAGCAAACGAAGGTAACGTACCTACTTTTGGTGAATACATACGTAATACGTAATATATTTTACTTTTGAGAAAAAGGAAACGCTTTTGAATAAAGGCTATATAAGAAGACAATTACGTTATATCCGAGTAAAAATGATTGGTAATTAAATATGTTTAGCTCCAAAGTGTTGTGTACAGTTGTGTTTATAAAACCTTGAGCAAGGCTTAAGCTCAAGGTAATATACACATAAACATTAATTGTTATTCTTATTTTTTCGCAACAGGTATTTCTTTTAATAACGTGTCGTACATAAAAATGTAAGAAAAACATTTGACATTATTATACATATTTCTCCTCCACTTGAGGCAGTTTCGCGGAAAATCGTAAAAAATATAAACACCTAAACGTATTACGGCAATGATGGCATAAAAGCGTCGTCAAACTTTTAACGTCCTGTTAAATTTAAGGGCAGTCCTCAATTATTATTGGCTTGTTTAGGGGCCAGGGGACCTACGGCGAACGAACGAATCTTGTCTCTCTTTCAATTTTGCGTACGAAACTACAAATGCGACTGAAAGGCAAACATTATTTCGCTGCTCGCGGTAGGGTCTCAGTTGCACCCAACCGGTTGTGACCATTAATTTTATTGTATGGGAAGTTCCATAATTTTCTGCAAGGTTACGAACTTACGATTACCGTTTGTCGATTGTGGTAAGTGCAACTGACCCACGGTAGACTCTTCGTGCCCAATCCACTTGCATTTGTACTTATTAGTGACAGTACAAAATATAAGATACACTGACCTTATAATTTCTACGTCATGAGTTGATCAGTTGAACATAAAACATGAGGTAGGGTTTATGTTGCTTACTAATAGTACAGAAACACTCTTTTATTCGTTAATTGTGTGTACGGTCAGCCGCAGAAGTAATTGACCGCCTCCCTCCCTCCCCCCTTGCATAGAAAGTTTGTATTCAGGGAAGTCCATTACCAGCTGGCTGTATATACATCACATTAGTGTTTAAGTTACGATTCAATAAATTAACCCAACAGTCAGTGAAAAGTTGAAAACTCATTAACGGACCATTGAGTTGACAGTCGGTATTATAATCTAATGAGAAATCTAGACAAAGGTCCCATTAATGCTAATTAAAGGACATGTGGTGTTCAAATGCGAAAACACATTACAACATTCGTTTTTCTTTACGTAAATGCTTCCATATGTTAATTCGTTCCGCTCCAAAATGCATAATTTATCGGAAATATATTTCATAAATATTATAGGTATACTATGAATAGTTATTAACCGACGAAAAGGAGGAGCTTCTCCTTTCGTCGCGTCTTTTGTTCTTTCTTTTTTTGTAGTAAGACGCCGGAGCAGATTTGTAAAGTACATACATGTTCCGAAAATCAATTTTTATAATTGAACAAACACTATCTTCATTGGGAAAAAGTTACTGGTAAGAATTCTATTTTTGTAATTAAAACACAGATTAAAATACATTTGTCCTGTACGTGCACAATCCTCTACCCCGGTTACTAAAATAAGGAAAATCTTTAACGGAAGGGACTTTATTCTGAAAGGACCAATAACTCATTGGAGCACCCTCAACCTTAACGTGTGTATACACAAACAGTTTACTGCCAATTTTTTTAAACGATTAAAATCTCAAAGCCCACGTAAAAGCCAAGGTGTTAACTTGCTTGTCCGAGGTAATAGCTCAGGTTGACCAGTATTGGCGCGCTCTCCGATTACGCAAAATTGTAATACATCTCGACGCTCAGAGTCAGACTAACCACTGGTTAAACCATTCCTTAAACCATGCGAATGCATCACCTCACTGCATTATGAGTACCTACCGTGCGGCCGTGTAAACATTTCCAAGGATGTTTTCCCTGCATCGTTTAAGACCCGCCGCGGACGCCTGTCTTCACAAGACCGCCATGCCTATCAAGTTTTCTTTCGATCAGGTGCATGTGAATTTAAAGATGGTGATGTATGATGGTGTTTTAATAACACTATCACTAGATGTCGTGGTTTCTGAATTTTGAGTGACCATGTTTTTTTTCCTTTTAGTCTGCTTACATGGTTTAAGGACAAAAATCTGAATATGCAGTTGAAGCCAAAAAAAATATGATAGTCTCGTTTTCACTGCTTTTGACTGCATGATCTATCTATTTAATGCAACTATAGAGTTGATAAAATTCTAAAAATCCTCAAAATGTGTTTTGATGATTTTTAGAATTTTTGTCTGATTGTCTGCCTGTTTATCTGTTTGAGCATCACGTGGAAACGGCTGACTGGATTTAGATGCAACATTCACTGGTAAGTTAAAGTTAATCTCCTGCCAAGTTATAGGCTAAAAAAATATATATCCGCGGACGAAGTAGCTGGCATCAGCTAGTACGTATATAAAATTACTTAAAGATTGATTACAGATCAATAGATTATGCTTTAATTAAACGATATCCGATATACATAAATTCTAGAGATAACCATATTAAAGGATGACTCACACTAGAACGGGACGGAACGGGAAAATCTGTCAATTTCTATAGAAAAGCGTCAAGTGACATCCGAGGGCTCCGAGCTATCACGTGATTCTTTCTATAGAAATTGACAGAATTTCCCGTCCCGCGCTAGTATGAGTCATCCTTAAATGTTCAAATCTGTTTTACTAAATTAATGAAATATTTATAAATGAAATAATACTCATAGTACATTACTGCAGACGCCGGGAAAGAAGGGCTTAACGGGTGAGCATGTATATAGACGAGCCGAGCGTTAGCGAGGTCGGCTAACAATACGAAGCCATTAAAGCCCTTTTCACGGCAAGGCATGTATAGTGTTTTTCTCAAACATGCAATGAAATAAATATATAAATCTCCAAAAATATGATAGTTTTTTTCTAGAGAAACTAAAAGTTAACTTGACGAATTAATATATTTAACACAAATATTGCTATTTAGTTCGTGGTGATTCCAACACGAATTTAGTCTATAACGATAAAACAGATGATCCATAAATATTTCATGATGTAGAAATATGTCGCAATATAAAATGTACCAAACACGAACAGCACTTGTTATTCTGTGACAATGAAAATTATAACCTTACAAATTTTTGTAATTCCTACTTATCCTTAGATAGACAGACACAGTTCTCACTTAGACAAGAAACCAATTTAATCTAAACAGTTATCGTTATATTAACTAAACACGCATGCATTTTGGGTAGCCATATGCCTTCCGACATCTCGTTTGTCATTTGCGCCATCAATAAATTTAGAGCCAATTCAATTTTACTTTCGCATTTCGCACTTAATTCTAGTGGGGCTCCATGAATAGTCATTTCCTCATCAAAACTTGACGACAACATAATTATTATAAATAACAATGAACAATAAAACCATTGAAATAAAATAAAAGAATCAAAGTTATTTAACTTAACCTCCAAAATTATTAAAAAACTACCTAGTCGTTTTTTCACATGCGGTTTGAGTAGACGCTTTTACGTTTAAATTTAATATTTGAAATGTACCTATATTTGTGTAAGTAAATTTGCAATAACGTGTTGTTACTTATGTTCATGTCGATGTCCATTTTATATAAATAAAACTTCGAAATATGATTTCTTATTTTTATTTTTATTAGGCGTAGTGGCAGAATGTTATCATGAAACAAAAGGGCACGGTTTGAGTAGATGCTTTTACCGCTAATGTTTAAATTTATAATGTGTTATTTGTTATGTTCATGTTGATATCGATTAAGTATCGACTTATATTAATAAAACTGCAAAATATAATTTATTGTTTTTTTTTTAAATAGGCGTCGTACTGGCAGCATGTCATCATGAACCATAGTAATGAAACTGTTATAATGGCTAAAAGCCATGTTGCTGTGTCACACAATTATGTGGAATAAAATTAAAAAAATATTACTTCCCGGCCTAGGCCTTCAATTTTGTATGAAATTCCATTACAGGTTTCTCCAGTTGCCCCGCCTGAAACGAGTAACTTTGAAGCCTATTATAACGAACGTTATAACAGCATTTCATTGCATGTTTGAGAAAAGTAGATTTATTCGCCTCAAACAGTGTATTAAGCAGCACCTACGTCATTTCTATCTCATCTACTGGAAGGACTCGCAATTCCTTAAAAGTTAAAAGCGACGCCGAGATGTCGAATATTCGTTTCCAAAGCATCCATTAGCTTGCCGATATCGTTAGAACACTCTTAAAGTAAAACGAGAAACTTTAACACTTGAAAGTTAAAATTTGACAGGTCTTCCGGGGGGCGCCGTGAATAGTTCCTGTCATTAGTTTATGCTTTATCCTACTTCCGCCAATTATTATACAACCACGGTTAGAATGGACTTGAGCATATATTAGATTCCCTGAATGTAATGAATAATAACATGGTAGATTTTATATAAATGAGTGAACATAATTATTTCAGTCCCATAAACTTTTGAAACTAAAAAACATACAGACACACATGTCTCATGGCATATGATATCTCGTTCAATTTATAACTTTTACGTGTCATATGTCACAACATATGACAGGTAAAAGTTATAAATTGAAAGCGATATCATATGCCACAGAAAAAGTGACCAAGGCCCCCAGTGCCCCGGGCGCCGCCGCGAAAGCAGGAGATCGGTGGTTCGTTCCCAGCCCTGGGTGTGACTACTTAAAAACATGAATCAAAACATTTATTCATGCTGTACAATTGTACAGGTAAAAGGTATTTTTACTTTCATGCAACAAACGACACAAGATTTACCAAGAACAGTTTACATTTACAAGACTTTACGGTGAATAATATTTTGTCAATCGATTACCTGTAAGTATCATATCTCTTGAAATATGAATATATGTATATCATGGATTGGCTGATTAATATATTATTTTCAAGTAAATTGATAATTTTAAGGACAGTTGTGCTAACGGTACTTTCTAATCCCGCCCTCAATTCGGTCGAGTAGCACGAGTAGGTACCTACGTGGATTTGACAACAAACAAATTTAAACTTCAAAATTAAATCAACCCGACTAACGAAATACACGCCGCGGTTCAGAGTTTAAACAACTTTAATAACAATATGTTAATTAATTCGTACCGATGACTGCTAATTAGGTTTATAATTAAACCATAAATTAATTTATTTAAAATTCATTAATAAAAACGTTGGAGGCAATATTTCGTGGGCTCAACGAGCCGGCCCGTGGTAAATGGCTCTAGAGTGTCGTTAATTTGGTTAATTGTTGTATTCTTGTTATAAATTCAGGAGATTAAGCCGCTAGTGTGCGCGCGCCCTAATATAAATTTAATCGCTTTACGTTATTGTATCGGGATTTTTGAATCAATAGAGAAAGTTATGAATTTTTTCAGATACTGGATATTACTCGTAGTATTTTGTAATATGATGTGTTGCGTGCTAAGAAAATTTTGTAATAACTCAATGTCAGACCCAAAATTCAGGTTGTAAAAAATAAAATACTACTTTTATGGTACTATCGCGTTCAATGACATGATAGGCACGTACCTAAACCCTTTAGTTATTAGAAACAATTTTTAAGGTGAATATGCGGAACAAATCATTACAAATATAGTGGCAATACTGACATCTTCACAAATTCTTAAAATAAACAATGTTATGGAAATTCCAATCAAATCACATTTATGCATCACAACACAACGTCGCTGGCAGTACCACTGTGCGTTAATTTGAATGACATTCCAATTAGATACCAAATGTTACCTGAAGTACAACATTTTAATATCATGTCAATTTATATTGCGAGAGTAATTTTTTGATAGCAGATTGCGATAAACAGTCACGTCTTTGTTAATGTATCTTTTAAAATAAAGAGTGTTAAATAGGCATCATCGCGAGAAGAGATCCAAAAACGTTTATTTCTAAAACGGGCAAATTTAATGTTTTTCCTACTCGGAATCACGAGTTCTTTCGATAATAGTAGGAGAAAAAAGAGTCCCAACTTTTTTTCCATTTCGTAATTTTTTTCCAAACACTTTGTACCTACAGCGGTTACAAAATGGAGAGTAGGTACGTAAGGAGGTGGTAAGTACGTAAACCGTGTATAAATTTCTCTATATCTTATCTTCTCTATAATTTCTTTATAAATTTTGAGACCTTTTTTTCTTGTAGTTTTGTTCTACTAGATATAAAGAGCTCGTTATTCTGAGTTGGAAAAACATTAAATTTACCTACCTTGAAAATATATTTTCTGGATCTCTTCTCGCGAAAATGCCTAAATGTGCGAAGGCATTAATAGAGGAGACATTTAATAGATCGATTAAATTCGTTGAACCTGTAAGTCTGCAATATAAGTCTCTCGCGAGTTCTTGTACCTTCTGAATGAGCCTAAACCTGATCCATCCGATCGCACCCAACTGAACAGTAGAAAACAAAACAACTCTCCCTCTGGCCATTAGAAAGTAGGTACCTACATGTCAATTTACATCCGTATAGAATGCATGCATATAGTGCCGTAAAATAAAACAGGAAAATTACGCTGCAAAAATATTCGCCTCTCGGGTAGGGTCGGCAAAAGGATAAACACGTTAAAGGCCGCTGTTGACTGTACGCTATCCACAAAGAAAACACTTATGATTGTGCGGTAGGGCTGACAAAAATAGAGGATTGTTTGGAGTCAGCGTTTGACGAAGGATTTTTATGTGTCAAAACAAAGGCACTTATTCTAAGTACTTAAAGCGAATTCGATCTCTGGTTTGAAAGTCTTGTAACCACAAGCTACGGAATAAAGTGAAAACCTCACTGCTAATTCAAGGACAGAGTAAATGTATGTTCAATAAGTCATAAAAGTGTAAAATGATAGTGTTAAGAACACACGTACGTACAAGCAATACTACCTTAAAAAATAATAGACTTCAGAACATACACAGTATGCCTACAATGTTATGACTTCATCAGCAGTTCCACTAAGACCCAGACCAAGTTTTTTAATTTCTCAGGGATGAATATACTTAATCCTCTAAACTTTAAAAAAGGATAAATCGACTAATTAGAAACCTCCTAGTTAGAAGACGGTTAAGAACTGCCCCAGAAAATATAACAATTCGCGTTGCCTGGCAACCCTAGCGAAAGGGGGTAAGTCAATCGAAATTTTCGCTTCCCAGACATTCCCTTAGATACAGTCGTCGGGTATAACAGTATAAGTACAATTTTTATTGTTCCCCCGTTTTATTTAAACGGCGTCTTTGACGTTTTATTCGAGAGCCTTAGCTCAATTGGATGTAAATATGATGTTTGTAGTTTATTTTTATTGCTACTTATTCCTAATTGTGCATAAAATCTGAATAAATATAAAACAGTCAAAATATAAAGACACTGCACAGCCTAATGGCTGGATCATACCGCTTACAACACAGCATCCAGATTTTACGAAATCGAGACGCGCATAGACACGAGCATATTTGTGTGCATCACAATATTGTAAAAGTTGCATGCGGCGCCGTGGTGCATAACGTAAGCGGTGTAGCTTAGCCGTATACCCTTGATGGGAGGAGCTTCAAATAAACAACATAATGTTTCAGAAGTTATAATCAACAACTCTACAATAAATATAAAAAGTTTCTTTTTTCATGAAATGAAAATGGGATTAATAGTAGATGACGTACCGAGGCCTGTAAAGTAAGAAATGTCACAGAACTCGTGTAATTGCTTTCTGGTAACAGTTTGTATCTGTGGGGGTCACAGTTCTAACCTAACCCACTTTTCTGGTAACAGTTCATGTCTGTGAGGGTCGCGGTTCCAACCTAAACTGACTCACTTTCCTGGTAACAGTTTGTGTCTGTGGGGGTCGCAGTTCTAACCTAAAACCCACTTGTCTGGTTACAGCTTTGTATTTTTTATGAATAAAATATGTTATGAGCCTTAAATATATGACTTTAAATTTTTATGAAATATTAATTAATAAGATGCGTTGCAATACTTATAACTAAAGACAATTATGGCCATCAAACATATGATTAAAAATATGATGCCAAATAAAAGTATAATTATAAAAAATATGCTTTAGATCATTTATGACAAAAAACGAGGTATGCTCAAAAATAATTATGACAAACAAATATGTGCGAAAAGTGTTATGACAATCAAAAAATATGACAATAGTTTGTATGCGCCCAGAGGGAGACCCCCAATAAAAGTGTAAATTACGAAACAAAAATTTAAATTTAAATATATATAGGTATAGTAACATATTTACTTTTTTATGTTTTCAAAAGAAAATATCTTTCATATTTTAATTTTTCTCCATCTCGGACCCAATTTCAAACGGTGAGCATGCCTAATGCAGCGCTCTCATTGGTTGAATCTACTACGCTAGTTTTTTTCATAATGAAAGGTCCGTATTTTACCAGATAAGACATTAGAAGTATTATAACTCGATTGAAAAAGTTTTTGTTAGTTAAATTTTTTTTAAACATTAAAAACACCTAAAAGTGTAATTATTGTAATAACATGTTGGTCTCTGTAATTAATAAATAAAGTTTTTGTTTTCTTGTCTTAGTAAATAATTTCATTTTGTGACATACGTAACCCGAATGCTCAATTCGGACCGAGCGAAAGACTGTTTGGGCGCGCAATGGTTAGTTTATTGGTAGTTTCTTTTTATATAGGTATAAATTTGTTAAAATTGTTTCTTTTTATATAGGTATAAATTTGTTAAAATTATTTCGTTTTGATTTTGGATAATTTGGCTTGGAGTTTTTATATCGTAGTGAAATTAAATAGTGATATTCAATTGATGTCTCCGAAAGTTCGTAAGGAGGCGCAAATGGTAAGATTATTTTACATAAAAGCTGATTGAAATATCAATATTGCAGTTGATTGTTTACTTTTTGTACTTATAATTATTTACAAAGACGAACATTTCTTTATAATAATTTCACTTCTGGGTCCTGTTTTAAATATCTATGACATTTTTAAATAGGTAATGGATTGATACATATAACTTGTAATATTTAGTCTGGTAAGATAAAATATGGAATTTTCATTCTGAAGAATGTAGCGGCTTTCCGAGCTAATGCATTGCAAAATTTTGTATGATATACGTGTTGAAATGTAGGCTTTTTTCCAACTCGTGTCGGTTTAAAACACTCACTTCGTTCGTGTTTTATAGTAACGACACTCGTCAGAAAAAGCCTACTTTCTACACTTGTATCATAAATAACTATTAACGACTTAGTTGTTATATTATAAAATAGTGTTTATCTATTTCAAAGCAGGGGTTCAACAGCCTACTTATATAATATCGACTTTATAAGTATACTTGTTTACTTGAACATAGTCATATCTGAACATTTCAGCATTATTCAAGTATATGAGTATTTCAATAATTGGCAACTTAAATGTTATCGTTAAATTTATCAATACGGAGAAGTGTACGCCATTCGAGTAGCAATTATTTTAAAGCCTCTTACGAGGAAAAAGATATTATAGCTGTGATATTGCTACTTTTAACAATGGTTCATACGGCCAAGTCTTTACTGACGACACACACTCAAGTAATTGGAACCTTCTAGAACCTTTTAAAGTTGACAAGCAGTATTTATTACAATCTGCTTTATAAGTTTTATAACGTCAGTTTGACATAGTTCTACAGAAGCCTAGAGTTCCAATTAGTTGACTGTAAGTATATCAAATGCTGACAAAAAGTTTCACCAGTCATTATCTAATTGGATTAAGAACAATGAAATCAAGCAAGATCGACATTAAATAAGACAACGATGAAAATCACAGAATGTCATTAATTAGTGTATAATTGTGTCACCACATGTCTACTGGAGGAAAACACCCGGGCCGCTTTATACGCGCTAAGCCCGCCTGCGGGCGATGCGTACTGAGAATGTGATGAGTGCGATGTCAGTTGCAGCGATTTTGAAAGAGTCTATCAAAATAGATTAGCGCTTGATGTGTCACTCACGCACCGATACAATCCAATAATAATGAGAATTTGTTTTTTTTTTTATTTGTAGGTTTATTTAAAATTTTAGTATAGTTTAGTTAGTTCAACGGGTAGTGGCGCTTATTCAGATAGAAATAAAAATTCGGTAATTTTCATCAAAATTCGATGGGAAAAGACTACATCTGTACGTAGCTCTGCGTACATTCACATTTCACAATATCTGTTCTTGTCATGTCTTTTTATTATGTTGTCGCATGATATGTTTCTGCGCCCTGTAGCCCGGGCAGTAGAATACGACTACGGTATCTCCTGCTTGTCGTAAAAGGCGACTAAAAGGAGCCCTGGTGGTCGCAGACGGTAGCAATCAAGAGACTGCTGCTGTCCAAGGCAAAGGCGGCACTGGTGCGTTCTACTGATGATCCCAGGGTCACCCTGATTGCGTGGAAGAAGACCAACGGTATTAAGGGATTTTAAGTCGGTGAGAGTCGTTTTTCTCCCATTACAAAAAAAAAGTGTAATGTTTCTATATGACTCTTTAAATACATCCAGGTACATTTAAACTTCTAAAGTAGGTATTATTACGTATGTTTAGCCCGCTGCCTCTTCGCCCATGCATCCGCTCGCACTCCCACCGCCGTACGTTCACGTACAACTTATTCGTACAACACTAACGAGCTCATTCTATTAGAGTGAGCCACGAAACGTAATATTTGACACTTGGTGACCACATTAGGGTGTTAACGAAACGGCGTATATTAACTAAGTGTGCCTATTGTAATTTAAGTCTATACACAAACATTCTTGGCAAATGAGGTTCTTTGATGTTGTAGATATTTTTACGAAGAAATTTACCTTTGAGCGTATAAGCGAGCGTAAGTAAGACGACTTGAATGAAAATTTGATACGCAACATAACAATTATTATGTGTTAAGAAAAATGTTTTTGATATATATTACAAGGTTGATTTTTGCTATTCAAAGACCATTAAGTATATTTTAAGAAAGACTTTAATTGGAAAGGAATATTGGGTATTATATGTGGTTTGTTATTGGGTTGAATTTTTTGCTTCTATTCTACCAATATTTCAAACGAATATGACGTATGTTTGTCAAAAAAGACTACGAAGTGAGTTGTAGGCATATGGCCCATATTCATCTATCAAATCTATGATCGAACAAAGGTTCGTTACACGTACGTACCTGTTAGTATAAAATGCCGTTTGATTGTAAAAGGAAAGCGTAGGATCAAACTCTCGTGTTTGAATTTTTTTTCTGCTAACAAATTAAATAAAGTATACGAACATGTATAAGTTGTCGACAAGCAGGGCACCGAGGTTAGTTACCGTTATCAGTGCCATCAGAAGTCAGCAAGGTCGCGGTAATTACGCGAGTTTACGCGTGGCATAAATTAATCTAGGCACGTCTCTACCCCTTTATAGCCGTTTTTGACATGCCACGACATGGCATTTCGTTTTATAATTGGAATAGTTCGGTATATAATTATACGAGCTCATCTAGCCTGTATAATTATATACGATTCCGTTATTCCGATTTCGATATGATATGCAAAAGTAGTTGTATATGATTTTGAAACAATAACGTTGACCATAAGTAATAGAATTACACAAAACATAATGAGTTTAGGTAAATATTTATAAGCTACAGAGAATCTGAAATTATTTTAACAATACGCATACTAACTTACCTACTTGTACATATTTAAATTTAGGCGGATGCCACACTGGATGTGATTCGCACCGCACGCTGGCGTGCAAGGGGGACAGCGTTATACACGCGCGTAGCGTTATCTCACTCAGAACCCAGAGTGCGGTGCGAATAGCATCCAGTGCAGAATCGTATTAACGAATATTATGAAAAGATCGGTTAATCATTGGCGAGGCGTTCATAAAACTCAATTCCCACCGGCTGTCTACGAATATCTTTGACGTGCCGTCATATGTATACTTCGCGCAACATATTAAAGCTTAGAGGCAAACCACATAAGCAGACATAAGCGATGATTAAGCGATGATTAAGGTAAACTGTAAGAACATTAGTAATGGCTAAATCAGCTCTAAATGCACATTCCGCATTTTGCAGTCGACGATGTCCGCATCGAAACGCATAACTGTTAAGTTGGCAACTGCGACTAAGTTAGTTGAAGACGCCTTTCGCGGCACTCAGAGATGCATCAAACCGCTTTGGAGGGCTTCGCTAGTGGGGGGCAAGTTGTCCGCGTTGGTATAAAACATTGGAATTGCCGGTAATATACGTTCGGGCATCCGCCGTTCAAATGTATTATACATTGATTGGCAGATCCGGCGGACATGCCTGAACATAATGGCCCATATATGTTGCGACAAAAAAGAACACCAGCTCTGGCAATTCATTTTGCGCAATAAGTTCAAAGCGTATTCAATTCAATTAACTTATTGCAGATAACATATGATCCACTAGGTGGTGCCCGCGACTTCGTCTGTGCAATATCTTTATAAATTGTAGCCTATGTGTTATTCTGAATAATAAAATCTGAATCTTAAATCCTTTCAGTAGTTTTTATGAGGAAGAGTAACAAACACCCATACAAACTTTCACGTTTATAATATTAGTAGGATATATCTACATATATACAATTTTAACTATAAAACTCTCGTGAGACTCGAGCATATAAAATAATATTTAAAACGGGTCACTCACGTAATTTAGTCGAAAGTCGACTAAATTACGTGAGTGACCCGTTTTAAATATTATTTAATACATATATACAAATTTAAACTAAAGACACCATAAGTAAAAAAAAACGTTAAATACAATTATAATTCAAAATTCAATCAAGTTAAAATTATATGGCTAATGTGTTGTATGTTTACTCAAAAACATGCAAATCAAAACCATAAAGAATTTGTGGTTATTAATTAGTGTTATTAAAATAGGTGTTGGTAAATATGTGTTTATTAAAAATGCTTATTAATATTTTGAGGACAATAGGTACATAAGGATAAAATCACGACTGAACACCAAATTAAGGACCAAAAATAAAATAAATGCTCTGTTAAGACTAAACTAACTCTTTTAAGAGTAAAATGGCCAAAGAGGGTTTTCTCATAGTTTAAAGGGGTTGTTCATAATATAAAAGGTATGCGCATGCGACTCCAGTGAATTTGCGTTAATAAGCATGGTAATCGGTTATCTCGCGTATGTTTATTCGTCACTGACTTTGTAGGAACACTAGACTTTCTCCATCCAGTTTTCCATCCAACCCCGGCATAGCAGCCGTTCTTTCCCACCTCTACAAAGCAAGATCATTATACATTCATACGCGACTGGCTACGGATTCTTTCAGCAACTGAAAGAATTTTCAGCCCGCCACGAACCCACCGCACCGTGATAGTATAATGGCCAGATCTTAACGTAATGCTCTGGAAAACTTTGTCTTTTGAGGCCTTTGAGCTTTGTTTTATTACAAAGGTGACGGAACGGACGGTTAAGCTGGGTGTGTTTCTTTATGTATTTAGAGGTGGAATCTTGATGACAACTGCAGTAACAGGATTAAGGTGTTGACACCTATTTCCAGGAGATCTATTCGAACGTTAAAATTACATTTTGTTGCGAACTTCCGTGGAAATGAACAATATGACATAATGACGTAGGGAATATGTCAAATGTCAATTTAGCATGTTCGAATAGCTTCTGGTTAGGTACATTAAGTTGCGATTGGAACGGAAAATTTCCGTAACAGCAATACTGCAAAATCTGCTGCAGCCATAAGTGGAGTGTCACCTTAATACTTAGTAAGTACCCATTTTTTAATTATTGAGATATGTGTTTATTCAATTGTAAGCAGACTTAAGAATATTTAAGCAGACAAGTAACATAGGTACTATTTAGTATATATCTTGACAATACCTAATTTCAATAGGTTCTATATTAATATTCTAAATACCTAGGTATATGTCGTTATAGTCAACCGTTATGGGAGAAACAGAGCTAGTAAAGGAGGGCTCTGATAAAGCGCAAAAAGCGTTGGCAAGTATGCAATGGCATCGCCATGATTTTCAACACTGATTTGTTGTTGTATTTAAATTAATCAGGAAATGCCCACTTTCAAATAAGCCGACCCGACCGTTTTATATAAGGTCACCAAAGTAAGGCCACATAATAGGCCGAGACGGCCTAATCAACCGCCGCCCCAATATCGCATAATTGCAGAGAGCACTATATTAAAATCATCCCGCGGAATGGAAGAAATTTCTCTCTTCATCTTAATAAGAACGCCCGAATATTCGAGATATCGAATCCACAGACTTCTTAATGAAATTTTCGGATTACTCGACGTTCATTTGTCTCCGTCGTGCTCACGAAACCGCGTATAAAGTCGTCACTCTCCTGCATAAAGGTGCAATGCCGAGTTTTATGTGAAATTTATTCATAAAGCTGTAATGTATCTTGGAGTGAAACGCTTGGTAATGGGAGGAGGGATAATGTTCGTGTATTTGCGAATTCAGCTTTAATTTTTGAACGCTCGTAAGTTATCATTAATGGTGATGGTAATTTTGAACTGTTATGGATTTTTTAAATGCTGAAGCTTTTGCAGTGTGTAGGAATAATAGCGTAGCTGAATAATTGAAGAGCGCCCAAGATTTTCATTTGGGAGAGTAAAATGGCTGTGGCGAAATGACCTGAGGTATTAAGCTTCGTAAACGTAACAACGATATTACGGTTTTAGTTAAATGTTGACGGCAATTATTTGATAGGTAAATGGCATACTTTTAATTTAAAATAAAGGTTTTTAAAGTCAATATTTTATTTACGAATACATATTTATCGGGGTTGCAGTTAAAAAGTAAAACACGCAGCCTTCAAATATAAACAAAGTTTTTGAGAAACGTATTCCAATAATACGAGTATTCTGTATCAGCATGTTTTTCGTAAAATTCAATATCTTTAATACAAACTCATCTATAATGCATCTCAAATAAAACTGATTATTCGTTCCCGGCTCAAAGTATTTGGAGTGTATATTTGTGTATTTCAAATAATCAATATTCAAAATGAACGTTGCTACCTATAATTTTCGTTTCTACAAAACATCACACGTGTAATATTATCCAACCCCCAAACATACCACAATCTTCACACAAAATCTGTGTCAAATGAAAAATAAATAATTAATTATGGAGCTACATTTTTGTGTTAATCAAAAAACCTGTCGGAAGGTCCCCAGGCTTCCCTCGGCCCTTGGCAGGTCATTAGCGACCGTAACACCCAAATTCTATTCGTGTACCAAAGTTGATTTCAGTCCAATTTAATTCAATTTACAATTAAAGCCCTCCGTTTATTTTTTCCTCTGATTAGAAGAATCGTGAACTTTGTCTGTTGATTTGTTGATTGCTTGTTGCGTGAGGGTTTTTTTAAAGGTTGGGTACTTTTGTTTGTTATGCGTAGGTACGTGCTAGATTTTGTCATTATGAATAACGTATGACAGTTGCGTTTAATGTAAATACGAAATATTTACAAACTCAAATTGCAGATAAATACGTATAGATTTACGAGATATATTTACCATTTTGGTTCATCACTCGTTTTGATGAGTTTTAGATAAATATCTGTCGAAATTTATTGTAGTTTTAAAGTAGTTAAAGTAGATACTTTAATCATTTTTCCATACTTTTTAGATATCACCAAAACAAAAATGCATAAAAGTGATTCTACACATAGATGCAATGTCATCAATCTATTAAAAATTAAAGTACAAAATGCACGCACACGCCAGCACTCTACGAGCTCTCAATCAATTAAACGAATTATCATAGCAAACGGCAGTCAAAGCATTTCAAAAAACTTCCCTCTTAATACATAAAGGGTTAGGCTTATGTTTGGTACATAGTACAAGTGTTTAAAACTCGTATTTCAACCCTCGGCTATATAATTGTTTTATAATTACAATGAATGGTAGTGCAGTCATCAGAATGGCCGTAAAATTATGAGCGTTCTCGAAAATTGGGTTAGAAATGGTGAAATAATGAAGTGCTGAACTTTCTGGTCATGTGTGGAAAGGCCTTAATTGCCCTGATATACTGGCCGTCTAAATTCAGCGGCCCGTTCCGATGATAATGGCCGCCGCTATAGTTTTAATCTTCTTTATGGCGGGCCCTTTGCGAAGTTTCGGCGTTTCGGTTCCATGATTATGTTATGTGTTCTGGTGTGGTGGGGAATATAAAGTATTTTCCGATTTTTCATTACTTTAAGGTAATATGTATATTTGTCGGTACATAGCAAGCCGAATCTACAGATGAAAGAGATGTTTTCTCTAGAGTCACTCGAAGGAACCACTATGATTTAGTATTAGGCATAAGTTTAATAACTATACAAAATAAATGTGAAACAGACAAACAAAATAAGTGTCAAAATACTTTCATATAATATTATAGCTTGTAGGTAATATGATATGAGGACTAAAGTAGTTCATACATTGTATAAAGATTACCTACAATAGGTGAATTATGTTAAATAAAGGCAACCTTTGTGTCAGTATTTCTAAATATGTGATATTTTTAAACAATTCAAAAGAATTTTCGCATTAGTGACTACGTAACGGCTAATTTTATCACATCCTATATACATGAAAACACTTAGGCGCTTATACCTTTTTCCCAAAATTGTGTTTTCCTCTCTCAAGTAAAAAGATAGAGTCACGATTTTTTTATTAATCCCCGTCAAGACCGTGGATCTAATTAGGTTGCGCACGCGATAAATCCGGGGCGCAATGAGATGATTTTTCAGCTGCGCGGGACATGAGCGGAGCAGGACAATTAATTTCGCGTGGTATAGGGTGTGGGTGGGGAAAGGCATAGGACACAGCGGAGGCGAAACCTAATACCTACACTATGAGTAACTGCGCATAAATAAATGGCCAAAACATGCGGTTAGGTATATACGTAGACACTGACAAAATCTTGTGCTACCTCCCATTATTGGTAGTTCCACCGGAGATGTGGTCACGCACACAATAACATTGTCATGTAATGACATCGGGATTTTAAAATTACATTTTAAACTTGAATACAAAATTAAATTTTCGTACCGATGGCAAGTTAAACAGTAAATTCTAAGACAGAACAAAAAAAATTATAGCTATTCAGCATATCTTGAAGTGTTTTCATTGACATTAACATTCACTTTTTTTTGTAATCAGTACTTCATGTAGCTGTGTGTAATCATTCACCTCAACTCTTGTGAAACTACCTATACTTAGCATGAATTATACGCAATAATTTATCATTCAAGCCGTTAAAGATATTGTTTTATTAATCAATTAAATAAATATCATTTGAAACTTGAATTAGTTTGTCGCCCTCCGTAACATGTTGCTTGTATTTACCTATATCGTTGACCTAGTTAGAGTCTAAATGCCTAAATATCCAGTATTTTACTACAAACTTAGTCTACCGTACCATAATACTAATCTCACAAATAAAATACAGCAATATAATCGCTTATCGCTTGTATACCTCGCCATACCGCGGGTAAACTGGGGCAAAATGGTGAGACATTAATCTTTAGCTCACGAAAAGTATTGTATAGATTACGTGGGGTAAGATGTTTACTCCGCGACTAATCAAGGGGTAACGCGGCAAATAATGTCCCCCGCGTTACCAGGCCGCTTAGGGCTGCGTCGCATGATCGACTTCTAACAATAAACTTATCTTTCAAGTAATTTAACGCCATTGAAGCCTTGAGGGTACTTACGTCATTCAGTGTAACTAAAGGCTTCTTCAGTCTGAGCTTACCTGTAAAAATACAAATGAACAATTAATTTCAAGGAATTCGTAGAATCTAATTACTTAATATTACGCAATTCAATAGTAAGTTGTCATTGTAAGTTGTTGCAGTAACACTTTTGTATAAAAACTTTTGATATAAAGCTTTTTTAAAGTTTATTTTTGTGTTAGGTACCCAATTACCTGTGTAACAACCACCCAACTAAAAATTTATCATTTATTTATCTTGATTGAAGTGCATACGTGGGTCACGAGGAAATAAATGAGATGCTCGAAATCTGGACATGGTATGCTCATGTATTATATGTTTTTTAGAGCTTATTTCATTAGAAGTAGAACACTAATTTGTCTAAATATATAGATAAGAATTTAACAGCCATTTTAGATCATCGATTCGCACGTTTTTCTGAGACACGGTGGGGCTGAAACGAGAACATTTTCATGCTATTTAATTTTAAGACTTAATATTTTATACAAAAAAATTGTATGCAATGATTTTAGTCGCTAAAATATGAATCTCTTTCCTAGGTAAGTGATCTTTCCACGGTTTTGTGACTTCAAAAGGGGTATAAGTAACCTCGATTAGAACCATAAAACCGGCCAATCGCTAAAAGTAGTATGTACCTAGTTAGGAAATTGTGTGCCTGTATAAATATTTGTACGAGAAGACCTATATGTAAATATAGAGAAGATATATTGTATCGCCAGGCATGAATATTAATTTTCATCGCCACCTACTTCATATTTTTTATATTAAATTTATTAATTTTAAGAAATATTGATAATGGTGTTTAAGTTATACTCCTTAATGCTATTTAAAAACATATCATAATAGTCCGTTCCAGGGATAAATTTCAAGCATCACAAAACTTTCCTAGTGACCTAAGGTAATAATTAACGAATTAATATTTGTACGCCATATTATGGTAAAATAAGGATTGAGAGCTCATATTTTATATCATCTGTATGTACCCTTATTTATTCAAATAAATGAATTGAATTGAATTGAATGACAAAGGCAAATGATGGCTAGTGACAAATGGGAGACGGCATGCATTTCTGATTCCTCCAAGTGACTGATTTAGTTCGGCACAAAGTACTTTGTCCCTTTTCCCACTCGAGAGTCTTAGCTATCAAATTCATCACAACAAATGTGGAGCCACCCCTGCGAGGGAGATTGATCAGTCGCGGTACGCCGCCGCCCAAAGTAAATACTAATTACTAAGACATGTGTACATAAATCGACTGAATGTATCACGGGATAAGATGGGGCAGAATGGAACGGGATCGTTTGGCCTTTGTACTTTTTGAAGTTACGTAAATGTCACTAATTGGCGTACTTTCATTTTGTTCATTAATACTTCTGTTTTCGGTTTTCGGTTATTAAATAGTGATTGTTGTCTTTAACTGTCGATTTTGGTTTGATACTATTTAAAGAAAAATAACTACATAACATACTCGGTAAGTGTCATTTTATGTTGTTACCAATATTTCAAAACGAGCCAAGTGCGAGTCGGACTCGCGCACGAAGTCCGTACAATTTTCTTTAAAAATTACATAAAAATCAAGTTTGTTGTCTGGGCTCCCCTACTTTATTTAAAATTCTGTTTTCTAGAATTTGTTGTTATAGCGGCAATAGAAATACATCATCTGTGAAAATTTCCAATGTCCAACTATCACGGTTCATGAGATTACAGCCTGGTGACAGACGGACGAATGGACAGACACAGACGGACGGACAGTGAAGTCTTAGTAATAGGGTTCCGTTTTACCCTTTGGGTTCGGAACCCTAAAAACAGGTTTCTAATAGTACCTTACCTATAGCAAGTATTCTCTTAATAAGGAAAACGAAAACATACTAATAAGAAATTATGTTCACTATTTTGAACACGCAAATTCAATACAAAGCCTTACTACTGCGCTAACAAAATAAATCCAACAGTAATTAAATATAATTAACCCAACACGCAACCCAATACTCAAACTCCACAAACCTCGAACGAAATTCCGAAGACGAACCCTCGACCAACGAAAGTTTCAAATTTTAAAGCAACAAACAGACTTCGCTATTGGCAGTTTCTCATTTGACCGCCGACTAAACACAGTTTCTGACGCTGCGGCTTCGTAATATCCTGTCACCAAAGACCGCTTTCCAACTGAGCACCCTGTGACCATCCACAGACACACAAAACCTCCAAAGTGTTTAATTTCCTACACTGTGTCACCCCCCCCACTGCTGGCTGCAACACTTCAACCTTTATTACAAAAGCAAAAAAGGTCATATTAAATGTTGTCAAAGCTTTCAAATTAAACCTTGGAAATGAAACTTCGGCCTTACGAATGGTCTTGGAGGGTTTAATGAAAATGTTTTGGAGTAACTGTTGGTTTATGTGATTTTAAGTTTATTCAGAAACGAAGACGTAAATTGGCGTTTTAAAGAAGTAAGTACGATAAAACTCCAGGTTGCCCATCTGGTAGTTTTGATAAAACTTGTTCCTATATATATATATATATGGCATTATGCATAAACGCATATATATCAAACACAGTTTAGCTTAATGATTGTTTGTCCTTATCTGTCAGTTTGACATTCGCCTTTGATAGAAAGGGAGTGATTGAAAACATTCATAACTCAGGAACAATATCAATGCGATGTACACACAAATTATAATCACTCAAGCACATGATCCCCAGCTGCAAGATCTGGGGATACCGACTAGAGGACACCATTGATTAATATGATAAATATTCAGGATAAGCAATTACCAAAAGTATCCAATACTTTCACTGTTTGACCTAAACCAGTTAATGTCGTGCGCCCGGATTCGGAGGCAATAAATCTCGAGCCAATCCGTGACCTCCCGTTTACGGACCATGGGCTAATACTCCTAATACAGCTCCTTTTTACGTCCTACCTACTGTCCCAGGATAAAAGGGAGTATGGCATTCATACCGCGTATATAGATACGCCTTTTTGAGTTACCACGGCTGTCTAGTCCGTGCTCTTATTACCTTACCTAGGCTTTGTTCACGTATCTGTTACTATCTCACGATTGACATGAATTTTGTGGATTGATTTAGGGGCCAGAGAAAAGCTCATACAATATAGGAGAATTCTAAAAAATACTGGACACTTACGAGTGAGAATTGGAGCTTGTCAGATTAAGGAACGTACACTTATGTATAGGAATGTAACTGTATGTAAGTATAATAAGGCGTTATATATTTGAACTCGATTGAAATGGTCTATAAAATTGAGTTAAAATATAGGAAATTGAAATTTATTGCACATAGCAGAACCATTTCACGAATTGAGGTATTTCCACGCAATTGTAAATCTTCAGAGTATTCAATAAATTTTGCTTATCAATTTAATTTAACGTAATAATACCTCATAAATATGTATGACAATAAAACAGAGAACTAGCAAAATTTATAAATCGCACCATCTATTGTTCAAGTTGTACCTATAAATTAACGTATTTATTGGATTTTACATCGCTAATCGTGCCTGTGCAATCTGGTCCGTATCGTATTCAGGCGAAATTATCAGGATATGTTTTGAGATCTGATGGATCTTTCATACATTTCATACATTGGAAATCCTAATGCCGTCAGATCTTAATAGCATTTACATGAAAAAACAATTGAAGTAAGAGCTGTAAGTTCCACTCTTAACCGAAATTCGAAAGAAAAAAAAGCCCGTGATCGCACCTCTTTATTGTCCAAAGAAGAACGGCGTATGTAGCAGTAAGTTTTGTGCATTTTACGCCGTTTTTCTCTTGGTAGGCGGGTTTGTCGCGTGAGCGCGCCGCATTAGGGACGAGTGGAATTGAATCGGACTGCGACTCCTGCTAATAAATAAACTAAACTAACTGATAATGACCGGCGGCGGCGCTGATTTCAGAAAAGGTCGCAAACTGATTTGCGCACACTTTGTTTTTTGAAAATGGTATGAGGCTCTGGCACCTTACCTACTGGTAAAATTTTCTCAAGTAATATGAAGCCTTAAAAATGTGCGTTTTCTTTCTTTGCTCAGTTAAGAATTTGTCCTTCTAATAAAAGCATATTTCAGAATACCAAAAAAAGTCCGCTCGGAATTTTTATTCTTGCTTAATTAGTTCGGTATTCTCGTTTTCTTTCACCGCAAAATTACTGGTCGGTAATTATCAAGTGGTATTCCGTAAAGTTCCAAGGAATTCATTGGTCAAAGTCGGGATTCGATACGTGGTCCCAGGTTTGGAAGCCGTGCCTTACTGCTCGGATCCGGACACTCCTACTACAAATGGTAATGCGAAGTAGGTTTAATAATGGTCAGTGCGCCTGCTGTTAGTTGAAAGAACGAGTACCAATATGGGATTAGCGCCGGAGGAAATTACGGCGTTTCCTTTACGGGGAGTTGGAGCCAGGCGTGGACTATTAAGTCATAAGAATAACAGGAAAGTTGTTACTTTTGTCGTAGAACAATATTGTTCAATGAAAACAAGGGTAATTCAAGAGATGGGTTAGATATAAACACAAATGTTTAGTTCAAGGAGCAAACATTCACTACATGTTACAAAATGTTACATTTACTCGTATAGTAATAATTTAATTTTTCGCTCGCCAAAATTTTGTAACCTTTCCTTCGTTTGCGATAGAATTAACAAGTCAATCCACTCCTTCCCTTGGCGAAAATCAAAACAGACCGGCAAAATACGGAAGCAATGCAAAAGCTCGTGAAATGATACCACAATAATTGCACCTTCCGGCAACCACAGCCTCCCGACCAACCCTTTGGTCATCTCCCTGCACGCGGGACATCTTGCCGCCTGATTTATACAACCGCCAACGACCGCAACGAGCCACCGTATTTATTGCCACAATAACCCTATTAATTCACTAGAGTTTCAAAGGGATGATTCAAGTGTTGGTGCGAGATTGTTTTATGGCTTCATTAAATACGTGTGTGGGGGATTTGAGGCTTTAGAGTTCTGTGGCTCGAAGAATTATCCGACCATCTGCGAAAGCTGGAGTACTAGTAAATACAGACATTCAGACGCAAATACATTTGTATCTTAGAATTAAACGCGCTGAAAAGACTATTAAATTAGTCAGCGTAACTGTTAGGCTTAGTTTAAATATTCAACTTACCGGCCTAATCTGATTTCCGACCAAGCTTTATCCTAGCCCCAAACCGTTTTGACTCCGGTGCGTCAGTACCACGAAAATATGATACGTTACGATGTAGTTTAGTACAACTGAGTTAAGTTAGGATCTCTTAGTATTTAAGATTAGGTACAAAACTTAGCTATTTTAGATTATTGCTATTTTCTCGTTCTTAAAAAATATAACACCCGTGCCCATACTTTTCAAGTAAATCGGTTAGGGAACCCTTGCATATGCCCCATTTAACCGTTTTCTTATTTTAGGGTGCACCTTTGCCAATGAGGGTCGGTAAAAAATCGTACAATGCCACCAGTACGACCTCAGGTCAATCTGGTAAAATATTTCACATTTGGAATTGGCTCACGAAGTCGTTTCAGGGTTAAACATTGGTGTATTATTCAGAGCAAACTTGAAATTTAAAATACGTACCTATTTAGAAAAAAATGTTTTTTGAATAAGAAGTAAGAGGATGATCTATGTGGAAAAAGCTTTGTATGTACTAAAATGTTAGTATCATTGTATCTTCTGCCTAGACAATTTTGGGCACCTTCATTATCTCATATCAGATCACCAAAGTCGTCATATTTAGTCTTTCGTTGCCCTATATTTTATAACTGCACAGATCGTGTTTCCGTGTGGTGAGTTGCTAAAAGCCTAAAGCAGTAATGGGTAATTGTTACTACTACACTACCGAATTTACCGAAGAGATCCTAGGAATTAGGACGTGTACGTGTAGTAGTTGTGTACCTAAGGTTAGACGTAAAAGTGGTTTGTTAGTAACAAGTTTTTACCAGCAACGTCGCGAGAGCTTCCCGACTCGACGCAGTTTCCTACTCGTAGAATATTATATGTAGCTATTCTTAGATTCTGGAACCGTGTAAATTACACACATATACGATTCTAAGGTCATTTACATTATAATTACCATTTAAAATGAGATATTTACCATGTAAACAGATATACACTCACGAAAACAAATATATGTACATTTTAAAAACAATGAATAAATAAATTATGACGTACCTAGGTATATATTTTTCAAAATAATACAAACTTTTTAATAATAATGATCGTATTGATTGCTTGTCTAAACAAGCTAAAACTATAGTGCTATTTAATTTAGGTACTAGATAATAATTGTATCTTTACTTTAGCTACAAGGCTAGCATACCTAAATATAAGTAACAGTTTGGAAACGTACTGGAAACACTTCGCTGGCGACTGCTGCAGCATAGCTGTTGAGACACTGCGGGTGTAATGAAATGTTTGTGAAGGCACCAGGGGCCATACCATGACGTCTTAACGCGATTTAGTTTAGGACCTAAACTGAGTCGCTGCCATAGTTACAACTTGGCCCTTACCATGACGTCTTAACGCGATTCAGTTTAGGACCTAAACTGAGTCGCTGACGTACAAGTAAGCACAGTTAAGAACCTAAACTGAGTCGCTGCCATACAACTGAGCACAGTTAAGAACTTCAATTGAATCGCGTTAAGACGTCATAGAAGGGGAAGATAGTTACGGCGTTGTGGTCGACGTGATCACTATATTTACATATTGATTGATAATGTTATGTATTGATATTGTAAAGAGCTTTGTTATTTAGTACCTACTAAAAGAATAATAGTTAACATAGCAAATCCTACCCTAAGAAGTTATATGCATAGAAAGAGAAAGCGGTTAGCCAGGATCGAATCGACGCAGTGTCTTTCCGGGAGAAAGTGTGCCCATATTATCTATATGCACACTGTCTGTATTAAACACCTTTGGTATTTATTATAATCTTCATTCTTTGAGTACCTACTACACTTTCATAATTTAACCATCTTTTATTACCTAATAATATAAAATTTTATAATTGACAGAAAAATAGAAAAAAATCCTCGCGTCGAGCAAGATTCGAACTTGCCTCTCTGAACACCGGTCAGATCGCTCTGTCAATTGAGTTATCGATGCTTACTCGAAGCGGGCGAATGTTTACACTATTTCTTTCATTTGTTTACGCCCCAAGAAGACTTTATTTTTTCTTTTATATCAGAAATGAGCACCCATTACCACATACATCTTAAACGTGATTAGGTAGGTGAACTAGTTATGATTCATTTTACGTAAAACCAATAAAGTTGGCAGATTATGCAGCGCTGTCGCACTGGAATCTTACCTTAACGTTCACATGCGTAGCCATTTTCCATTTACCAGAGTATATTCTCGTTCTCGCAATGCCAAATGAGAGGGGTAGCAGGTAGTATGTGTTGTATAATGCCAAGGGCCAGTTTTATGGGACAAATAAACATAAATTAGTCCCCGAGGGCAACTCAGGTGATCATGACATAAATAGCTGAAAATTACAATTGCTGATTGCGACTGTTTAGTTTTGCTATTTATTAGATAAGATGCCAAAAGCTTAGCCCTTAAAAAATACTTATTTCATAATAATTTTGTAAAGTTCCTCTAGGTATTTAGACAGGCCAATGTGCCTACTGCCTACCTTAGTGATACATTTGTTGCTGCTTACATAATTATGCCTTTAAGGATATTGTTACATATTATAGTTATTTTTCACTCTTTTTAAATACTTAGATATTTTCTTTCTGTTATAAAATTAGTTACTCTAGGGTTAACAGACACTGTAACATTTCTAAATTAGCTTTTCTGCTAACAGAATAATCGACTATCATATCCAACAGCGAAGTATATCTACACATGTAAATAACTTTAGTATACCTTACAAGTAAGGTAAACTAACGATTTCATGAAAATGAGCCGAGGTCATAATCCCATTATACCTACACCAAAAAATAATTATCTCGCAAAGTTAATAAATTGGAGAAAGGGACCTTTCAGGGGTTTAACAAAAGGGTTAATGCGAATATGATTAAACTGTATACTAGTAGACGAACTAATACTATAGTATATATATATAGATAACTTTTAATGCATCTAAAAGGATTGGTCATTTATTTATATTAGAAGAAGTATCAGTAGACCATTGTTTACCTAATTTACAAGAAAGCGAGTTTAAGAATTGCCTGAATATATCAAAACCGAGGACACTTTTACAAATATAATTATTAGCTTCTAGCACCATGATTTCTAAAACGTCGAAGGTACGTCCATTATGTCTTTTCGTAACTACTTAAATATTAAGAGGAATCCGTAGATGTATAAAGATTATACTTCAATTAGAAATGAACATGATGGAACACAAACAAGCTATTACATTGAATTATGAAAATACATAATGATAAAACAGAAATATCAAAATAACAACGAGTCCTTATTACAAATAAGAACCTAAAGAGGTTTAACGAAAATCGCCCTCGTTTCTATGTCTAATTCTGCTATCTCGGAGAAATATATTGTAATAAGCTTACTTGTTTCCATTATTAAAGATATGCTGAAGTCAGTAAGAGGCACGCGATCCATTTAATATCGATTTCAGCAGCATACCATAATTTTAACTACGTAGTATCTATTATATATTTTGTTTCCAGGTAAGGCATTACATGTTATGTACAGTCAAACCACGTCATATAAACTGTCGATCTTTAAAGTGTTATTTGAAACGTCAAACTTTTATGAAATTATGACGTAGACTTAACACTTTCACCGTCTATGCTATCAAAATCTGGGAGACTTAGCATAGACGGACTCTAAATCAAATGAGAAAATTCATGAAACATCTTCCGTCATCATCTGATTTTGCCTATAGGTATATTTACTACACTTTGAGTCACCAATAAGAGGACGTAAAAGAGTGCAGACTGAGTGGACGCTTGATCAGCGGATACGTGTTCAATTCAAACATAAGCAAACGTACACAAATGGCCCCACTACGCGCTGCTATGATCCCTTGACGGCCCGCTGTTTCGCAGAAGGAGCTGGACGTTAGTCCGTTACTTAAGTTGCCAGTTCTTAATACGTTGCTACTGTGTCTTGACTCTAGTTTTCCCGAGCTGTCAACCCCCAAATTATCTCGGGGGCAAATTGAACGCGTTAATTGTAACTTCGGCCGACGTGTGGCCCTCTTGTTACTCAGCAATTTGCGTGGCCTTAATTAGAAGAGTGCAGCCATTATCTGTTTTACAAGACAAAAGCGTATCGCGGTTTCATAGTCAAGCTAAAATAGTGTTTATGTATGCTGTTAAAAGCTGACAAATAATAAATAAATAAATATTTTATGGGACAATCTTACACAAATCGACCTAGTCCACAAATGCATAGCAACACGTTAGCTTGTCGGTTACTTTAATTCAGGTGGTCTAAAATTTAAGATGTTATACTAATTCAAACAACAGGTATTCTAAGTCAAAGTGGCTAATTCTGTGATAGGGACTATTACGTCGAATGCTTAAACAGTAAGCACAGTACGCCGCGCAGTCGACTCAGTCGATAAACAGAACGCTATCCTGAGTTCATTAACATTCAACGCAGGCGTGCATCAGAAGGAATTAGCCGCATATACCTTACGTTCATTTTGAACATGACTAATACATTATATTTCCAACAGTGGAATCTATGTAATATTTGTGACAGGCAAGACGCACTTTCAAACAAACCAACGTTAGGGGGTTCCGGTATGCCGACTTGCCTGTCACAAAGATTCCATATACTCGAGAAATTCGCGAACGTTCATTGACCCCTAGTGCAATCTGTATTGAAAAATCTGTATTGAAGTAACTGAATTTGACATCAATATGCCTATGCCTACCTTAATGCGAATGTTAATTTGAATCATAATTATGTAATTTATATATCGACTTAAATAATCTTACTTATTAAGATTATATATTGCTGTGCGCATGTGCTAATGAATTTTATGTAAGACTAATGTATACCATGGATGCTATAAACTATGACTATGACTATGAATCTAAAGTACAGCGTAAAGGGCATTCGCTGTCAGCTGTCACAAATGGAATCATTTCTTTATTTATTGCAAACAAAATATGTACAGAATTACAGTCAAAACTATGACACTAAGAAACTAGTGTGTTTAGATTAAAGGAATTACACCTTTAGGAGTAACTTTAGGAGTAGGAGTTGTATGTACTGAATTGTACACATGCGTTCAAAAAGGCATGGGCAATCTATGAATGATCCCATTCAGAAACTAACGCGATAGTTCCTGGAGAGAAAAGTGAAATGCCCGCCTCCGCCTAGGCTAAGATCAATACTGAATAACAATTCCGGTTCAGTATTTTAATATTACATTACTTTGAAAAAGTAGTATATTCAAAAAACAATTTCACTTAACCTGGTGCAAAGGTTGTCCGTCGCCATTCAGCGTGGTAACGCGGCCAGTGTGATGGGCACTTTTGCGCCAGGGACGACTCGTGGGGGACTTTTTGACTAGGCTTAAGCTTAGTCTTAAGTTATTTTTTGTGTTTGTGTAGATATTGTGGTCTTGTACGACTTGTTTAATATTAAAATTTGCACATTTCACTTAATAAGAAGAACTCCAATGTAAAAAGATTTTGGGACATTTGAAAGTACCTACATCAAATCCGTTAAAGAGATTGACAAGTAAGAGTACCCTTGTGTAGTGGCCAAGTTGAATGCATTGCAAATGAATGGCATTAATCCTAGTGAAAAGAGATTGAGTATTCAAGTGGTCATTATGGACCCGTTGTCTAGAACATGCATTTTCACTTTAGGATTTAACGTGCTTTTAATAAGATTTAACGTGCTTAATGATCTTTGATTGTGACAGAATTAATTAATCTTTAAATTATTATAGAGAAATTGAATAATTTGACAATCATATAATTTTTAGAAGAAAAAAGTTTCTTGTCTTATACATACAGTGGTGGCGAACGCTGTAATTAGAGACACGATTTTTTCCGCTATACAATAGGCTATATGCACTTGAAATAGATAAGGCTTATATTTTTTTCTCAGAAACTATGTTGGTTCAGCATTATATCCCTATCAAAATTTCTTAATTTTATTTTATTTTAGCTGTGAAAATAATTATTGAAAAGTGCAAAAAAATGTGTGAAATTACAAACGGTTAAAACGCTGTGACGTCGAGTGTGACGTCATTGGATAGTGGTGTCTGTACACCAAGCCAAGAACGCGAATGAACAGAGAGCCGCTGTATGTAATCTCGCGTCTCGGTTTCTCAAATGTTTGGTGTACAGCCGGCACAGAAGCACTAGTATCCAGATCATTAAAAAAAAAGCATGCGAATCGTGACTCGTCTGTGTCAAATTGTATACATGTTCTCGTATGGAATTTCCTTCATAAGATATCTAGTGTTTCTCGTTCTGCTACTCATATTTTTGCATTTTGGCACAATCCAATACATATCCCATCTTTAAAGCGGTTTTATGACTTGTATGTCGTTTTCCATTGTAAATGTAAACACAATCGGCTGAACAATACAAGACTAATTAAATAATAAACATTTTTTAGGTTATGTTGGGCCGATCAAACACGTTCATAAATCATAATCTTAATTCACATCAATTGATCTGAGAAATTTATTATATCTGAAAAAATCAGGATACGTGTGAGCAATATCTAAATTGTACGTAATTTTATGCATTATTAATTCACAATATAATTGTAATTATGCATCGTAATCTGCATGCCTACCACGAACATCCAAAATTGGCATTGACGGGAAACCTCTTTGTCACTCTAATATGCAAGTGTGACAGAGACGGAGGTATAAATTCGCAATCGTTCGATTTTCGTGGTATAGGCCCTGATTCAGACTGTGTGCCGGCCTTAGATGAGAAATGACGTCACGGCTCAGCTTGTCGGAATGGCGGGCGTTTCAAACGCCCGTTTTTATTTGGAGTTTTTGAAAGAAGATTTATCTACTAAATTTTAGTTATTATGCGCTGAAATTTATTTTACAGTATTTTTATGATAAAAGCTATCATCCAACAGTATTTAAAAAAATAGTGAATATTCCCTATTGCCTCCAAATATGGAATATGACTTATATGGTAAATTGACAGAATCTATTTATAAAATTTTGAAATCTAACGACATTAATGTGGCTTTTAAGACAAATAATACCATGCGCTCGAAACTTTGTAATCCTGCATCTACTGAGGATGCTTCGTAGAGAGGCGAAACACGTTCGAGTTTTGTATTATTGGTGGTTGTGTGTTATATCTATATGCGTATTTATTTTTTGCGGCGGGAGGGTGGGAACAAATATCGCATGCAAAAAATACGCGAGTAGGTATAACGGGTTGGCACTAATTGACTATATACCTATGATATAATTGATTGAAAAGTAACATTATTTGGGTGCGTACCGATCGATATAACTGTTTTTGATATAATGGTCGTAATAACGCTCACTTGATATAATTATTATATCCATTAAATATATATCAAATGTTGTTATATCAAATGTTATTATATCAAAAACAGTTATACCGATCTTTACACACGCACATTATTTTCGTTGTAAATATGAGGTGCTCGACCAATTTCATCATCAGTGATACGAATTATCAAATTATAATTAGGGACAAAACGGGTATAATTGTATGTAAACTCATAATGTTTTTTAAAGACACATATTTTTAACTTATAACATTATTTAAATGGGAATAATTTGTGTCTTTAATAAGAATATTGATCAAGCCCTTTTCAGATTGTCATCAAATTCGTAAACATATTTGTATGTGGTATGGGAAAAAGAAATCGTGCCCCTAATTGGTGGGCTGCCAATGTATATTAAAATAACCGATAATTTCCCTGATATGTTTAGTTTTTACGGTGCCGTTACTAAAAGGGTGCCAACAGAAGAACCTTCGCTGTCCGTCGTTGTTCACTGACTGTGAATTTCTGTTTTTAATCTCAAATAGGACCGTACGTAATTATTTCGGTGTTTTTTTCCTGCCTAGCCTAATAATAGGTACTTTGGTAATTGCTGAATATGGTTTCTATTTTTACACAATAAACGTTTCCACGTGTTACAGGCGTCGATTACAATAGTCCAGTGTTCATTTTGTAGTCTGACGTAACAAGTGTTCGAAATGACTTGTAAAGGTACACGTTTAATGTCTGCGTATTAATAGACTCGCCCAATAGTGAGACCAAATATTTCTTCAAACCGAGAGCCTCTTATTTTTCTCCGCCAAATCTCAAATAATTTCGTAATTGACATGAAAGAGACAAAAGAATTCCTCCGAAGGGTCTAAACCAATAAGGTACTGGACAGATTGTTTGCTCCAACCGATCCGCCGATTTTTCGTACAGCCCTCGGAAAACTGCAGACTTCAAACAAATACGACAGAATTAAAGTGCCACTGTTAGCATTGTTATTGATTCTTGATCTTTATGTGAACTAGAACAAATGCCAAACAGTTTGAGATAACAATTTAAAAACGCTTTGAATGACGTTCTGCATGGTCTATATTGTTATTAAAACCAGTAGTTTAGGCACGATACACGCTACTAATACGCTCAAATGCAACCACATTGATACCACATTGATATCTAACTGCTTAGTCGATTAAACAATTAACATATTATGTGTTCATTTAGGAAATAGGACAACGGGATACGATCAGTATATTGAATTGTATACAACAGTGATGTTTTTATTGCATAAATTTACACTTAGTAGCATCCCATATAATATATCGCGTCCAAACAAAGTCCCTATACCGATTGTTCCCGCAGACAACGATTGCCGGTGACAGAGATGGAACGAGAGGAAAGTAGCAAGGGGATGGCTCACTTAATTCCAATCATCATAATTTCAGGGGACAGCCGGCCCACTGTTATTGGTTATATTCGCACTCATACAGTTTACGAACGTTAGAAATACAATGTAGAAAAAATAAGTATTTCTTAATAGATACCTACACATTTTTTGTTAGTCATTTTACAATGAAAGTTCAAATAACTACCTATGTCAAATAAATAAAAGTAGTACCAGCCGAAAGCGTTTTACTCACAGTTGATAAAGTTGATTTAATATACTTATATGTCATGTACGTTTTCTATGCTCAACTTAGCGCTTGCTGCCACTTAAGTGTAAAAGCACGCGATGCGCTTAAAAACTTGTATGGCCTAGTTTTACTCCACTCGTTACACGAACACTGAAGGCTAAGACACAAAAACCAGCAATTTCCGAGGCGTAGACGCGCTTTAGATTCCATTGAACACTCTAAATAGAGTCCAACAAACAGAATACAATTGTTGGATTTTCGACAGGCGACGAACCGATCCCGGCAGAACTAAACCCATCCGATCTCGGAATATCTAAAGCTCTCATTGAAAAAGCGGAATCCAAATTGGAATTGGAAAAAATAATAGAATGGCAACACTACAAAGGGATTCTATCCACGGGTGCCGAAGCTACGAGTGCGGTGACCCTAAAGCTCGCGACCTTTGACCCGATTAACGTATTTGGGTGAGGCATTTTAAAGTGCCCATTGTGGCGTTACAACAGAAAGTCACTATGATGTTTGCACATAAGGCCTTTTAATTAATATTAATAAATATTATTATGGCACAAACTTATACGATATTCCCACATAGAAGGCTCAAACAAGGATAGACAAGACATTCGTGACAAACATACAAACAATGCTCTTACAAGGATTCGAACCCAGTACCTACCTCCAGTTTCGTGGCCATCATGGATGATAGTGTGGTTAAAAAAACCGCTTTTTAGGGTTCCGTAGCCAAAATGGCAAAAACGGAACCCTTATAGTTTCGTCATGTCCGTCTGTCCGTCTGTCCGTCTGTCCGTCTGTCCGTCTGTCACAGCCGATTTACTCGGAAACTATAAGTACTACAGTGATGAAATTTGATGGGAATATGTGTTGTATGAACCGCTACAAAATTATGACACTAAATAGTAAAAAAAAGAATTGGGGGTGGGGCCCCCCATACATGTAACTGAGGGATGAAAATTTTTTTTTCGATGTACATACCCGTGTGGGGTATCAATGGAAAGGTCTTTTAAAATGATATAAAGTTTTCTAAAAAACATTTTTCTTAAAGTGAACGGTTTTTGAGATATCAGCTCTCAAAGTCGTAAAAAGTATGTCCCCCCCCCTCTATTTTTATAACTACGGGGTATAAAATTCTAAAAAAAATAGAGGTGATGCATGCTAATTAACTCTTTCAACGATTTTTGGTTTGATCAAAGTATCTCTTATAGTTTTTGAGATAGGTTGATTTAACTGTAATTTTGGTTAAGTTATTGTGCTTACACTGAAAACGATGGCTGAACCTTATAAGTTTAGGCTCCATTCACCAGGTGTATAAATTGACATAATAAGTTTATTATATTTGCTGCTACGGAACCCTTTGTGCGCGAGCCCGACTCGCACTTGGCCGGTTTTTTCTCTGATTTTGGAGCACCCCCAGATTTGTTACAGGTTGCTAATTTATTAAAAAATCCTAATTTCGATGCTCTAGAAAATAAAAGCGAAAATATGTTTTTTGAACCATTTACTTATACTAAACAAAACAATACAACTGAGATTCATAATTATTTCTAGTGATGAAGTAGCTAAATCGCGGTTTTTAATGGAAGTGGGTGTAATCTTCCTATAAAGGATGTTTCTCGCTACTGTTGACATCCCGCGCTAACAGGAATAGTAGATTACATACCAAGGCCGTTTTAGTGGGAATGGTCTCGGAACCCATGTAATTGTCGGCCGAGGCGAAGCCGAGGTCGACTAACATGTGATCCGAGGCTTTCCCATTTAACGGCCGAGGATTGTATACTATTTTTCTGTCTGATGGAGCCGGCAGGCGGCAATTTAGTTTTGCGTAAAGTGGCGCTTACCGGCCGGAGGACTGAAAAATATTTTATCACAGTATTAGTCATTCATTAGAGTGCTCGCACTTGCGGGTGTAAGCGAGATGCAAGTATAGATAACGTGTCGAAATCTATAGCAACCTTTGGTAGAAACTAGAGATACGCCTACTCGTGGAGAACATGATAATTTCATACCAACTGGTTCAACTACATTCAAAATAGGAATAAGAAAATAGGACAGTCTATATTTGACTTGCTGGGGCTTTACCATGACGTCTTAACGCGATTCAGTTTAGGTTCAGTTTAGGCTCAGTTGTATGGAAGCGACTCAGTTTAGGTCGTCATATCAACTGAATCGCGTTAAGACGTCATGTAATGCTCAATTTCTTCGCATACTGTTTGGAAACGGGTCAAGTATTCAATGTAGGTACGGCAATATTCTAATTTCATCTAAGGTTTTACTTTGTACTTTTGGCAGATTTAAAGAATGTAAATAAACAAAACCACGTGACTCCGCTGTTGGACCAATAGCACAATTCCATATGACGACAAACACGATAAATAGTTTAACCACATTGGCCAAATGACCAGGGGCTTACCACGACATCTTAACTCGATTCAGTTTAGGTTCTTAACTGAATCGTGTTAAGACGTCACAGTAAGGCCCCATATCTCATGGTTTTGTTTGTTTACATTATTTTTATTTGCCAAAAGTATAAGTATACTTATACCTAACGCTTCCTTGCTCAAACTCATTCTACTCACCCACCATTTGTAATAAAAATAGCAGCTAAACAAAAATATTACTCTCCAGACTACTTGAGAGTTAAAAATGAAACTTCCTCCAGACGGACCCAGGATAGCGAGCTAGTAAAATGTGTATGTTGCTAAACGTTACTACTGAGTAGCTATAGCAGTACGAATGTTAAAAAGATTTCCGACGCTTAGGGATGGCACGGGAAAAGTAAGAAATGCAAAATTACTATTTGCACTCTTAATTATAAATCTTGAAACAATATACGAGTTTGAGTGTCTTTATTTGTAACTATTTTTAGTAAAATGTACCACTTTGTCGGTTGCCGATAAGGCGCTACTGCCTTAAATATTTATAAATTAAACTTATTAACTTGCGACAAAGATCTTTGACTAAAAATAGTACATTTTAACCTGCTAACGAATTGTGTAGTACGTACACCGGATCCTACGAGAATAGTTTGGCATACGCTAAAACCAAAACAATACTTTTGAATAAGTACTTTAATTAATAAGACTACAAATAAGTAGGTAATTTTAGGGCATGTTGGTACTTGTTTTCTACACACTCTCATTACGAAAGAAAGTGATCTAACTGTAACTCAGCAAACAACTTTTAAATTTCGTTGGTTAAATAAGGAATGCACAGCCCTAGAGTTTAGAGCGAATAAGAAAAGTTTGCGAACTCTTTTAATCCGGGCAATGTGTTTTGTCGCCGCCCATTGTTGAGCCCAACTTCGTTGCAACTTTCTTTTTTGTCTCAAACATTACTTCTTTCTCTTCATTACTGTGAATAGGACAAGGTAAGAATGGACAAAGTACGAGTAATAGTACATTTCGATGCTAGTGCGGAAAGTATGTCATTACTTCACGAGTTCCGAGGTATCTCGCCACGAGCCGTAGGCGAGTGGCAATACTCGGGACAAGTGAAAAATGACATATCTGCACGTGAATCGAACGACGTTTTTCAATACAGATGCGAAAAATTTTAAAATACATAAGAACGAATTTGAAAGGTTTTTTTATTATTTCCGTGACACGATTGTAATACAGTTGATATATTAAGAACATCTTCAAAATGTTTATCATATCTTCTTTACTTTCTCATTTTCAATCTATAATAAAGAAAATAATAAATCGCACGTGACAAATCGTATCGTCATGTCTTATAGGCCCTTCGAACATGTTTACCTGATTGAAAACCGCCTCTACTTTGACTGACGTTTCGTAGGCTCTGTTCCGTTTCATACACACAGATTTATAAGAACTGTTTTCAAGGTTAATATTTTAATGAATGATCATTAGTATGGTGAAGAAGTAATTATTGAAATATGAAATATCAATATCTTTAATATTATTGCGTTAATAGTAGGTATTTAGTTTTATTACGGCTCGGTAAAGTTAACAAACAATAATACTCTTCGGTAAGCAGTCATGAATTGGAACACAACTAAATTTAAAAAGATTGGAAAAGTAAAAAGCACTAGTTCGCAAAAACAAACTTTGCGCACGCAAAACAGCCAAAAAAAGGGCACTTTTTGAGCAACTGTATTGAAAAATTATTTTTTTTAACACACTCAGTGCCAACGACCCGATAGGGGGATCTCTGTTCGTAGGCGCTTTTCGCCACATGCGCATATCCCTATGTTATCGGCTACGCTCGTAGCGCGTAGCACACGGTTGACCAAAGAGGTATTAAATAATATTTAAAACGGGTCACTCACGTAATTTAGTCGATTTTCGCTCGACATGTTATGTTGTGTTAAAGTGATTACTAACTCATCACATGGAAACAAGATGAAATAAAACGAATTATTTTACACGAATTTAAAGCTACATATAGTTTGCTTGATATCACTGGACTGATGGATTTTAATCCTATCCATTCAGTTTTTTTTTTATATTACAGGACATTCTTACACAAATTGACTAAGTCCCGCAGTAAGCTCAATAAGGCTTGTGTTACGGGTACTCAGACAACGATATATATAATATACAAATACATAAATACATAGAAAACATCCATGACTCAGGAACAAATATCTGTGTTCATCACACAAATAAATGCCCTTACCGGGAGTCGAACCCGGGACCATCGGCTTAGCAGGCAGGGTCACTACCAACTACGCCAACCGGTAGTTAGTATCTACATCAAACAAAATAAACTCAATATTTTAAAAAAGCTTCACAATCATATAATGCTGTATACAGACTTTTATTTTAAACAAAAACAAAATGAACATATGAGGTAAACACCTGACTATCACACACTACAAGTAAAAACACATTTCTTTAAACGTTAAGGTGAGATTCCAATTCCAAAACTCGATTACATAATTTCTAGAAAAACACTACTTACTTAATTCGATCTAATTCAAATAATCGCTAATTCGTTCAGTGTCTTTATTTAGCGGTCTTTTTGTTTCTTTTCCATGTAAGATACAGCATTTTACGCTTAAAAGTTTTCACGAGATAAAAATTCGTTGAATATATTTTTTCTTTAATTCCCCGATGTTATCAGCCTGATTCATTTGAGTACCTTTTTTCGGTAACTTTTTGTTTTATCTGTAAAATACGGCTCTTGTTTACATGGAGGTCTGTATCAAGAGTAGACAGGACAATCTTATTTAAAGTTTTGGAAATTTTGAAATGAAAATGTATAACTTATTTTTTTATTTAGTAGAAAGCTCGCTTAGAGTCCGTTCCGTGAAAGTGTTGAGTAAAAGTCATAATTTTAAATGACCCTGCTGCGCCCGAGTACTTGCGATCCAAATTTAAGTTTGTTACTGCCAAGCCAGGCTGTGAGCTTCGTTCCTCGCGCAAACTCTTCCTTTCTCTCCCGCATCACCGGTCCGGCTCAATGTTCAATTCTTTTACTGTGGAAGCTATCCGTCTTTGGAATGCTCTTCCGCTTAGCATTCGTCGAGCTGCTAGTAAACTTACGTTCAAGCGCAAGCTGCGCAAGCATCTTTTTGATAACGCTCTTGATTGAGGCTCATTCTGGTACTTTATTTGCAGTTATATAATTATTTATATATATTTAAATGTCTATTTATTATAATATATATATTATGTACCTTATTTGTTATTCATAATTTTTTGTTATAATATATTGTATTGTATTACTTATTTAACATATTAGTTATTAAGTCAAGCCAAGTTTCTTTTTGTTATAGTGTATAGTGTTTCTTTCATAACCCGCCAATAGTAATTCTCTGTTTGGCCTGTAGGTTGACTGGTAGAGAATGCCTTATGGCAATAAGTCCGCCTTTTGTAACTGTATTTCTATGATAATGAATAAATGAATAATTTCATAGTAGTTTGACGTTTAAAATAACACTTAAAAGTTTGACAGTTTATTTGCTTGGAAGAGATAACGTGGTTGTGATGTTTTGTGTATTTCATCGGTATACGAGTAATTTCTATATGGAACACTTTTTAGGCTGCGCTTTAGTAAATATACTCATAAAATACTATAATATAATCTAAATGTACAATATTTACAGACATATTATTTATAAGTAGACTGACAGGAAGCGCACAGCTGAGAACATAGAAGTCGACCCCATGAAAATTGGAGGCGGATCGAATATTTACAAACGAAGTAGGTATAAGTATATATTAAGGTACTAACCAAATATGTATGCTATGTACCTAAAGTATTCCTCTCTTAGCCTGACTCCTTTAAATCTCTACAGCAGTTTTTTATACAAGGAGTCCATAGTATTACAGTAGGGTGTTTTGAGAAGCCTGATGGTCGTTACTATTCCGCGTCGGACACAGGAGCCTCTCCGGGGAGCCGGGCACAGGAAACGTTAGAACAGTACCCGCTGGGATGGCAGGAAATGTACGCTAACTTGTGTAGGAGACACGTGTCGCCTATATCAACTGTGTTTAACAAGGAACAAAAGTGATACAAAAACAGACAATATTTATGATAATACGTACGATTACTAAAAAAACCTAATACTAAATAAAACGAAACTATACTAAAACTTAAAATATATATACCTACAAATAAAAAATACCCTTCAAGTCACCCTGCCCTCGTGTGTAATAGCGCCCAGAAGGTTGGCAGCGTTGCCTCTTTGGATAGCCAAGCTTATCCTCTGGTCAAAACAGCTGCCAGCCCTGTGGTCACCTAATGTGTCGATGAGGCGCCGGACAATCTCTTTATAAAGAGCCTTCGCGCTGGGTCCCCACGGCCCTATGGTTTACATTTTTTTTTAATAATTGTGACAATATTGTGTTGAATATTTCCTTTTTTTTCTTTCAATCTCTAGTGCGGCTCTTTCTATAAAAGGTACTTATGAGTTTTATAGTATTATGGAAGGTGTTTTGAGAAGCCTGATTGTTACTATTCCGCATCGGATACAGACTCTCCGGGAAGCCGGACACGGAAAACGTTAGAACAGTACTTGCTATGGCAGGCAGTGTGCGCTAACTTTTGCAAGAGACACGTAGCGTCTTTATCAAATGTGATTAATTTATTTTAAATAATTGTGTTTTGATAAGCCTGATCGTTACTATTCCGCGTAGGACACAGGCGCCTCTCTATGGTTTACATTTTTTTTTAATATTTGTGACAATATTGTGTTGAATATTTCCTTTTTTTCTTTAAATCTCTAGTGCGGCTCTTTCTATAAAAGGTACTTATGAGTTTTATAGTATTATGGAAGGTGTTTTGAGAAGCCTGATTGTTACTATTCCGCATCGGATACAGACTCTCCTGGAAGCCGGACACGGGAAACGTTAGAACAGTACTTGCTATGACAGGCAGTGTGCGCTAACTTTTGCAAGAGACACGTAGCGTCTTTATCAAATGTGATTAATTTATTTTAAATAATTGTGTTTTGAGAAGCCTGATCATTACTATTCCGCGTAGGACACAGGCGCCTCTCCAGGGAGCCGGACACGGAAATGTACGCTAACAGGAGACATGTATTGTCTAAATCTACTTGTATAATATCATTAACTTGATTTTGTATATATTAATAAGTACATATGTTATATTGGAAAACAATAGGTACGCATTTCACTAATATATATGGCTGGATATCAATTAAGTACACAAATGGACAAATACGTAAGTTGCAATTATTACGGACAAAACAGAAATTATAAGAGACCAAAAACTTTATTTGAACTGTAGCCCACATAGGACAGTTTGTTAAATAATGCTGCATGATTTTGTCTTAACGAAATCGGTGGCACATGGCAATATTCCTTTGACAAAATAAACACTTCAAAAAGGTAGACAAGATAAAGCTTACAAAAACATAAAAAAACAGAAACATGGCAAATAGAAATACCCCGTTCTAATAGTAGTTATAATGTGAAAGAGCATGTTAGCTTAAAAACGTATAGATGCTTTAAAATAGTAAATCGCATATACTAATACACCTCTACCCGATTAAATTTCAATATTCGGACACTAGCAGTACTGTGCCCTGCGCACTGTGGCCCAATTGACCCCTCTTGAGCTGTCGAACGCACGCGCCTTCGTTAGGATCCCGATAAGGATGGTCCTTCGGGCCGGATGTGTGATCGTTGATTTATTGTGTTGCTGTTGAATTTTGCACTGTTGCCTTTCAAGATCAGTACATTATGACAATGAATAGAGAAAAAAAAACTAATTAAAAACAGAATCACTAAAGACTCAACTAAAATGAATGCTTGTAAGCGTAAAATGCACGACGCATAATTTGTTCTGAAAATATTGCATACTTATATACTTCTGTTAGACCTAAAAACTCGTTTTCGCCTTTTAATTACCCTCAGTATCTCAAATAAACTTAAATCATAATATACTATCTCAGAATTTGTGTTCGGTCATGTTAATATGAGGACTAAAACGACATGTAGGCTATAAACATTCAGTCAGTGCTCATTAGACATGAAAAGAGAATTGTCCTCGTCATAGTATTACTCCAGGCCGATAGATGGCGTTTCAGCTTCCGATCCAGACGGCACAGGAAACGCTTTGTCTACACCTCCCGACAGATTCAGTTCGATTGAAAATTTCGAATTTCGACGTTGGCAATACGACAGTCGCGTTTTTCGATGGTAAACATTTTACGTGGAATTTATTTTGCTAGCGAAAAAGTATTGCGTAAATGAATACTGGAGAGGAATGCAAGTGACAAGTGTAGTACTAATTTAAAAATGTTCAATTCTGAATTTTACTTGTAAAAAAGAAGTCACTGCATGCGCATGCACTCTACTCGGGTCAAGATACCTTTAAATTGTTAACGACAGATTATAATTAGACTACAGATTATTTTTATTTTTTTATATTATGGGACAATCTTACACAAATCGACCTAGTCCCACGGTAAGCTCTAAGACTTGTGTTGTGGGTACTAGGCGACGACATATATAATAGATAGATACATATAAATACTTAAATACATAGAAAACATCCATAACTCAGGAACAAATATTCATGATAAACACACAAATAAATGCCCTGACCAGGATTCGAACCCGGGACCTCCTGCTTCGTAAGCAGGGTCACTACCAACTTGGCTAGGAGGCCGTTTGTAAACTAACGGTACTCACAATTCTACGGTGACATATATATATCTTGACACGATAATTGGATACTATTATCCATCTACTGTGTAAAAAAGACATAAATTGACTTATAAATATTGTATACGTCGACCATTGCAGTTTCTTTTCTTGGTGTATACTCGTATGCTTCGATCAAGAGTATTCTCAATCGTCGGTTGCACAAACGCGTATAACTAAGCACAATATTTCAACGGGTATCTTAATAAACTGGGTAGCCTGAAGCAAGTCAATATCTCGCTCATATCGAGCCGTATAGTTCGCAAGATTGTATTTGGAGATGGCGGGCAAACACAGGTGAGTACGGTATCTCTCAAATAATTGTTAGATATTCCGGAATATGTACTGCGATCCCCATATAAGACTAAGAGGATTTGGGACAAAAGAGCATTGATTGGTTTTGATCTGGGGGCACGGCAGTAATCAGTCGAGCAGAACAAAGGCACGGCCGGACCATCCTTTTCTCGTAGCAGTTCAGGCCTTTTTCAACCTGCTGTAATTTCGCGCTGGTTAAAGCTACAACCCTGAATTTTCATTGACATGTTGGTTATAATATAACTTCGATATATTCTGATTAACTTTTAATTTGAACGTGTAGTTTAAGAACTATCAAACGTCAAAGTTCCGTAGTTTGGTCACTCACTCACCGATCATCAAAAGTCTAAGGTACTTCTAGCAGTCCCTGAAGCTTCAAATTTTAAACTTAAGTAGTTTATAGCATAAATAATTCACAATATTGGAAAAGACATACTAAATGCATAAGTAATTTTGTAGAATACATGCGATTACTCATGTAGTTCAATCAAATATTATACGTAGCTACAGGTAGGTGGTACACTACAATGTCAGTATAAAAAGAAGGACTCTCTACAAAAAAGAGATAAGATCCCATAAGAAACATTACTTGTATAATTTTTAAGAAAAAAAAACCGACTTCATTTGGTTCCCGGTAAAAGTGAAATTTTGAATTTGTTTGAATTAGCCAGTTTACTTCACAAATATCCAATACACCGCACGTGTACGATTGAAAATTGAGGAACTTTCTTAATGTCCCAGAGCTTCCATCATTACATGTGAAGTATAATCAAACGGAACTCCCTTGTATAATAAAACAAACAAAATAACAATGTGTTAAATTGGATGACAGACTGTAAATTATCGAGCAGTTTCAATATGCCATCCCTGATTATCAACATCATGTCCACTCCAGCAAAATGATGGCCACAGTAAGAAAATGCCTTAGCTAATTATGAACACCCTCTAATCACAATCAACGTGCCGTTCAAATTTGAGGAGTTCTCTGAATTCTTCAAGAACTCCATCATCAGAATAGAAATCAAATCAAAAAGATGAATGACACAACTAGGATAATAAGTAGAGCTAGGTTTATCGACCAGTTCCACTTTGCCATCCCTGGTCTTCATCATCAGGTCCACTTCATCAAAATGTTGGCTCCCCCAAAACAATGTTTTAGTTACTTAAGGAAACCCTTAAATCAGAATGCATGTGCCGTTAAAATTTGAGGAGTTCTCTCAATCTCTCATGAATTCCATCATCAAAATAGAACTATAATCAAATAGGACTATCTTGAAGGTATTTCTTTACAAAGAAAAGATGAATGTCTCAAATCGGATGATAGAGCTGGAAATTACCAAGCAGTTCCACTTTGTCAGCCCTGGTCTTCATCATCAGGTCCACTCCACCAAATTGATGATGTTCGTAAAGAAATGCTCGAGTGTCTTAAGAAACTACCCAAATCATCATGCATGTGCCTTTCAAATTTGAGGAGTTCCCTCAGTTCCTCATGGATCCCATCATCAGAAATTGATTTTGAAAAAAACGGGACAAACCTGGAACCATCTATTTTCAGCCAAAACAATTTTTTTTTAATCGGATGATAGTCCTGGGAATTACCAAGCAGTTCCACTTTGCCATCCCTGGTCTCCATTATCAGATCCACTCCACCAAATTAATTATTTTCGTAAAGAAATGATCGAGTTTCTTAAGAAATCACCCAAATCAGCATGCATGTGCCTTTCAAATTTGAGGAGTTCCCTCAGTTCCTCATGGATCCCATCATCAGAAATCGATTTTGAAAAAAATGGGACCAATCTGGAACCATCTACTTTCAGAAAACAAAAAAATTTTTTCAATCGGTTCAGTAATGACGGAGTTCTGAGGTAACATACATTAAAAAAAAAAATAAAAAAAATTCAGACGAATTGAGAACCTCCTCCTTTAGAAATATTGAAGTCGGTTGAAAAATACACATTTCTCGCTCCGCAGTTCTTATGCTCCAAAAAAGTTTTGAGATGTACTTAATGTTAAAACAAGAAGTCGGTTATTTTAGTCGGTACCGGGAAGTGTCCATAGAACGTGACTTCCACCGAGTTGTCTATTTGATTGCAGCATAAAAACAGAAGGCCTAGTATAATCTTGTACGACATTTAAAAAAAGTCTACCGCTCACTGTACCCAAACAAAGAGTAATACTTAAATCTATACTTTACTGTAATCAGTATCCCGTCAAAAACATTACATGTAAAAATACTTTAGTCTTGCTCCGCAGAAGGCCTAGTATAAAATTGTACGACACTTACTTCTCGATTGCGTTAGCGTATCGAGAGTTCAAATTATGTTTGTCATTTATTTAAATCATCCGGCAACTTTCATATGTTGACCCCTCGATACGCTAACGCGGTCGAGAAGTTAATGTCGTACAATTTTATACTAGGCCTTGTTAGCTGCGATGATAAGCGATTATCGTAGTTTATGGACACTTGCAGCTTCAAAAAGTACCTATGGACGCTTGTAAATTTGAATTCTAGGTGTGTACTCAATATCGGGTGAAGTTTCTTGAATCTACCGCTCTTCGTCGAAGAATTCGTTCTATATTAGCTCTACTATAATTAAGTCCACTACGCCTTCTAACGCATATATTCTTATTTTATTGTATTACTAAAAGTGTTAACTAAACGAGACGATATTTTTAAATACCTAATGTTATTGTTATGGTACTATTAATACACATATAAGCGTTCCATTGTGGCTACGGAACCCTAAAAACGAACTATGTCCGATAAAAAGTTAACTACACGGGGCTACTACGGCCATAAAACGCTTAATTTGAACAAAGATATCATTATAGGCGATAAAAAAGCAACACCCTAACACGGGCTTGAATTGCATGCATAGATATGTTAAGTAAACTACATTTTTTAAATGCAGGGGGCGTTTTGTATAGAGTGTTTCACAGTCACGAAATGTCAGGAAAAGTCAAGTTTAATAAATTTATGGGACATACACCTGTCTCTGTCTTACTGTTAGGGTTAGACAATGACAGTTGTTTTTACCGCAACACTCTTGTAAGTCAAACATTGTGCAAGCAACTGTCAGTTATTACATGAACTCACAGGTAGTAACAATTACTCGCTCACACATGTGTGTTATTTAATGTTTCTTATGTGTATCCTATAAACATATCATTTACACAATTCAAAGTACAAGTAATGCAATCGATTAAAATGGCTTGTATATTTTATAGCATATATTAAAACACTTATGAAGGATTCGATAGGTCTAGATTGGTAAAAAGTACAAAAGTAATAAATCAAAATATTTCAAAACCGTTTAAAATAATAAATCATATTAAACTTTCGTCCTCGATAACACTCGATTTAACTGAACATAATTTTAAATAATATTTAAAACGGGTCACTCACGTAATTTAGTCGATTTTCGCTCGACATGTTTCGTTCTTTACGAAGTGAGTGTTGTTTGCAACCCGGTTGGCAAAAGCCATAATGAGAACGAGGGTAGATCGTCCGCCGTGTCGCCCCCCGCGCCGCTACCACCGCCAGCTGATGCAAGTAGCAGAGCAGATAGGGCATTAGCCCGCAGTGTACGACTTGCCTCTGTCGCGGGTGGTCGCTCCTGATGACGTTCTTCGTAAAGAACGAAGCATGTCGAGCGTAAATCGACTAAATTACGTGAGTGACCCGTTTTAAATATTATTTAATATGTTCGAGTCTCACGCGAGTTTTATAGTTAAAATGAACATTATTTAATTGAATACTAGCACACTGTTTCAATTCGAATTTAAATTACTATTTAAATAAAGAATAATTAAGCGTTCATAATTATTATGTTATATTTTAAATCTCGGATCACTTGACGTGAGACTATCATATTACATTATGTATTTCATAATTACGGATTAAGTCAGTTAACAGTAATGTAATTAATTTAAAATCTGCGTTAAAATATTCAACCTTTATCATTTTGCGAACTACCTAGCGGTCATTAAAATAAAGCAGCCCCTTTTAAATATAAAAATGGTTCCTTAATGAAACTCTATTAAACTTTAACGTCGAAAGGTCAGTACGAGCCATACCACCCTTGCATTAACCAATTTACACCCCCGATTTCAACCCCTGAAGTTATAAATTTCACGTAACCAACGATCCACTTCCGGGTACCTACTTTTAAAAAGGGTAGTTGGGTAGTTTGGGGGAAATACGAGTGCTGTAAAAACTGTGGAGTTACATACAGTTGGGAATCTTTTTTCCGACTATTTTTATTCCGTGTTCTCGACGTTGGCTGATTTCAGTAAGCATTTAGGTACTGCGAAATGTTGGCTTACGTTGTTTTAGTAGTACATTGCAGATAATTTAAATTATCTTTACTAATAAACATGTACTTGGAGTTCGTCTATGCTAAGTTTCATAGATTTTGATAGCACAGACTGTGAAATACCTATACATCATAATTTCATAGAAGTTTGACGTTTAAAATAACACTTAAAAGTTTGACAGTTTATTTGCTTGGAAGAGATAACGTGGTGTAACTCTATTAATTGCAACTCTATAATTCATATCAACAAAAATCGTTTCCTTTCTTTTATTAGCTGAGTTATTTTAAAAATAAATAAATAAATGTTCAATAACATAATTGTAAAAACACTAAAAGTAAACATCCATAATTTACAGCTTTTGTCTTACAACTGTTTTCGGGCTATAGAATTAATTGACAATTATTCGGTGGTTGACCGAGATTGCGTTTGCATTAAAAAATAAAAAGCAGGTCTATTGCACAAAAAGGCTGAACGTTATAGGGAAAATACGGCACTTGTGCCGTTTTGGAAGCGGCATACCTTTGCTTAGGGGCTGCCTTTTAATTTGAGCGTGAGCTCCTAACTAGCGGTTACATTAAAGTTTAAAGACGGGGACTAAACCTTAAGAGACAGCGGAAAATGTTTAAATATAATTTTACATATTATAAGTTGATTAAAAACAATTTAAATATGAAATATGACGTGAGAAGTGGCGCAAACGCAAACTATAAACTAAGTGGGTTGCCGAACGTGTTGTCATTGGAATATTTTTGTGTAAGTAATATTTTTTTGCCTTGAACGTGTTTTTGTACTATTTTGATAATTGCTTACTTAATAAAATTACATAGTGGGACGACACCTGAAAAATGTTGCTAAAACAGGAAAACGTTTAGCACCCACCTGTAGTTTTATAGCAATAAATATTTGTAATAAAAATTGTACTGTATACTTTAGGTTCAATTATTTGTTTAAACGTATCCGATATTTTTAATAAGTTAGGTTCTAAACACCGCTTCCTCGTATACATTGGAGGCCATTCGGTGTAGATCAGATAATAATTGTATACAGGGCACGTGGCTACATGCAGAGGCGATGCGGGCACAACGCAGGAAATGACTCAATTTCAACTTCAGCCTTCCACATACGCTTTACACTGTTTTTAAGTTCCCTTTGAATAAGTTATTGATACATAAAAAGTATTATTAGGTGTTGGTGGCCCAGCTGTAAGAGCGCAGGACTTTCAATCCGAAGGACGCGGGTTCAAATCCTGGCGGCTCGTACCTCGTACCATAGTTTTTAGAAACTTACGTACGAAATATAATATTTACCTATCGCTTTCCGGTGAAGGAAACCGGACTAATCCCAATAAGGCCTAGTTTACCCTCTGGGTTGGAAGGGCAATCGCCTTCGTAAAACCAGAGCCTACACTAAATCTTGGAACTAGATGCCCAAGCGGACCCCAGGCTCCCTACATGAGCCGTGGCACAAGCCGGAAAAACAATAGGAAGAAGACATAAAAAGTATCATAGTCGCATTTTTTGTTGTAAAGTGTCAATACTACATGTTAAAAGTTAATGTTTTTTTACTCAGGGTTTTATATTTACCCCACCTTTTTTTTTAAATGGAGGAATGCATTTGGCATTCCGCCCAGCTGGCGAATTCCCCAGGACGGGTATGTGGGACTTGCAGGCCCGGGCACGCACAAGGTACTCATTAAACCATCCACGGTATGCCCATCTTGCAGCATTGGTGACGGTGAAGACGGGATCGCCCTAGGCATGCAACCGCGGACACCGCCTGCTGCCGACAGCCGAGGCTGTCCCGTTCTTGGAGCCGAAGCCCCCGGAGCCAAAGCTCCCGACACCACACGCTGGTCCCTTATGACAACCTCCACGCCGGGAGCGAGATGGAAAAACCCCGGGTTCCACCCCGTCAGGTTGCCTTCGCGATTTTTTATAGAGAGTTCTCTCCCCCAATGAGAGTACTCCCCGTGCGGAATAAATAAATATGAAACCACCAGTCTCGAAATTGTATATACTGTGCACATAAGTTCAGTTTGAAGCTATCCCGATTGCCCTTAGTCTTGTGACTCTTGTGTCTCCGAAGACATTGTAATTATTAACGCGTTACCGCACTCGCCGGAAATAGTTTTATATAATATTTCTTATCGTAGGCAACCCTAGCGTTGTACGGGCGAAATGTAGCCGGGCGTCATGTAGCCGGGCGTCAATTGTTTTTTATGCAAGATAAATATCTGTTCTTAAGAACTATTATATAATCTTTGGTTTGGCGTTATATTTACTAAGTTCTGAAAAACTAATAATACATTTACCTATCTGCTTACATTTGAAATGTTCTATCTGACCTGTACTAATTCTTTTCGTTGAATGTTGTCTGCTCCATACTAACTTACCTGTAAAAGAAAATCATGTGTTAACAATTACAATTCATACTCAAGTCATCAAAACAATAAAGAAAAGAGTTTATACAGAAGAGAACGTTTACTATGCATGATACGTATTAGTTTTGATTCTTTTACCAAATGGGCACAAACACACCCCAAAAAATTTTTGATTAATGAGAACATTAATTGAATGAAATTGAGGTTTTATTAACCAGGGATACTGATGGCTACTGATTTTTAGCGTTACTTACTATAATGACTTATGATCCCCTCCCTCATTTTGTTTAATAATAGAAAATCGTGATTGCGATATTTCCAAGTAGTTTAAGTGCTATAGGGAAAAACATTTTACGATATCTTACGAAAATCGTTCAATTTTGGAAGGTTGCACGAGTGCGTATTATTTTATCAAAAGATAGTACCTAGGTAGGAGTAATACTAGAATTCCTCCATCAAGTAGAAATAATGTGCTGTACTTTTTTAATTCCAATGCAACAGAAATTGCACCAACTAACCGGGTAAAATGAAAAACCAGCCAGGTGCGAGGTGCGAGTCGGACTCGCCCACCGAGGGTTCCGCACAAAGGATGCTCCCCCCTTTATGACCTAAGGTAAGGAATTCTCAGTGGCCGGCTTCGGATTTTCTCCTGTACTTGTGCTACAAGCTCTTACTTTATGCCAAATTTCGTGAATCTAGGTCGACGGAATACTTCCCGTTAAGGAAACTTCCCGTTCCGGTAAGGTACTCCTTATACATATATTTTGTATAGGAAATGCGACATAAACGGCCGTATCTTTTGATTGCGTTGACGTAGAGTTTTGATTTTCCCACAGCTTCAAGGACCACAGACCTGTGTAATTGGCATTAATTTCAACTTGCTACCTCTACGCGTTCCCGATATAAAGGGTCAGACAGACAGACGGACAACAAAGTGATCCTATCAGGGATCCGATTTTTCCTTTTGAGGTACGGAACCCTAAAAATGGAACAAACAATTTGTTTATTTCCAACCCTTCTTAGACAGTGGGATCGCCGTCAGGGCTATCCGTGCAAACTATAATACATCTATCATACACGTATTATTAACGATCCCTAAAGTCGTGCACACACAACTGAGCCGTAAGGGCACGATCACACTAATGCGATCAGCGACTGATGGCAATCCCTTTAATGGCTTATTGAAGACAATTTTCGTTATAAGATTAGCGATATTACGTAGATAGGTACGTTGTGTACCTATATATGAGGAATGTATCTCGTACCGACGATCTTGACGTGTGGTTGGTTTCAAGCTGAATTTACGAGGTATTTTAGCCAGATAAGTGTATTAATTTGTGCCGAGTGAGTTTAGATGGCTGATTTGCTGCATTTAGTTCCCCGTGTAAACAGTTCAATTTCGGTTTGTGGAGGTAAATGTGTGTCAAATTTGTATTGCGAATAACATCATTAACGAGATAATAGAAATTTTCTTTTGCGGACGTCTTCGCGTAAATCACTTTCAGTTCGAGTCACTTTTCTCGAATGTCATGAACACGATAATTGAAGTATAGAAACTGCAAGTTCTTTAAAAGGTAGCCCTTGTTTTGACGCTCAAATGTCCTCGTGAGAAGGCACTGCATTTACACAGCCTTTGCTTACCCGCCTGCAGTTTGCAGTAACAATCCTACCTGCCCAATCCAGGCGAGCAAACAGCGGCGATGCGCGAAACGCTGTTCCGTGCAATTATCTAATTATCGCGCACTGTGTCAGGCATAGCCGGCAATATGGCGCCCGAATATGGCGCCCAAATATGGCGCGCAAACATGGCGTCTGACGAGGATTACGCTGTTTGTGTAATTCGTTAAAGTTTGCCAAGATGGAAGACAATAGAATTTGGATGTAAATTGTGAGGGTAACGGGTTTGGGGTTAGGTACGTAAATAGGAAGTTTGCTAGCGTCGTTTGTGTTTTTTAGTTGCAAAAGGCATAAAATATTGGCTTAACTTTTTAGAATTTGCTTAGGATTTTACTTAGTTGATTTTTTTAATACTCTAAGAATTAAATTTACTTATTAAATTTATTTCGAAGTGACATAAGTAAGCATTTACATAAGTATATTCGTAAAAGAAGCGGCTGAAACCCAGAGCTACACAGGTATAGGCATTACAAAGCTCCTAACATCGGTAACTTTTCCCTGGCGTAGGCCGACTTTATCTTACGAGATAAAGTCTGTACGCCTGCCTACTTCAAGGAAAAGTTGCCGAGCGAATGTGACAAGAAGTTAAGAGATAACAACGCACGAAGTAGCTAATGCTCGCTCAGACTCGCAAGGATTAATAAAGCTTACTTTCATTTCGGTACAAATGACATATTTATTTATAAAAATATAACTTATAATAATTGAAGTGAACTCTATTACTTACTACTCGGGTCTATTATTACAAAACTCGACTTCGTCTCGTTTTGTAACGGCGACCCCTTTTAAGAACCAATTAAGAGCTGTTATGAGCATACGCTAGTTTTTCTACGACAGCTAAAATAGCGTAAAAAGCAAAATCTAGAAACGTGGCATATAGGGAAGATGTTGTGTACAACAACTGTGCTCATATATTGTATGAAAATCCATAGGAGCAGTGTTCTTATGGAATACCATAGACAACGTTATAATGTACCCATACTTTTTTAATATTGCTGTCAGTCATCTAATTGACAGATAGAAGTGCTGGAGTAGAAAAATGTAATTAAGATGAATAAGAGGCTAAGATAATTCTTTGTTTGAAAGCGAAACATAAAAATGTCATCTAGGCTTATCTGTCATAACTTTCTTTCAAGGCCGCAAAAATATCTGACACAATCTTATTCGTCCAGCATATTTTTGCGGCCTTTATATAAATGCCGGTGACTGTACCGTACAAGGCAAGCCATATTGAGGCGTACTGTGGAACGAAGTAAAATACAGAATATTTTTGTTACACTATTAATTTATACCTCCTCGTCCCGCTAGAAAGTGATGCGTCGACCAAATCAATTGTCATAACTCTTTAAATCATTTATGTCAATCCAGTTTGTTGGTTTTTGAAACTCCTTGTTCAGTCGGCATCGGCACGTGTCTTACCCTTAAACTGGGTTTTCACGTGTCAAAAAATTAAATATAAGGGCATGAATAATGTTAAGTTAGCTTGTGTGCATGGGGGCGTAGGTAAGGTTAGCGCCACGCCAACGCCACCTGAGTCGAACGAAGGCGAAAGAGCGTTTATTACACCGAAAAGTATAACCACAGTATAACAATTAAATACTACATTATATCCATATTTTAAAGGCGATAATACTATCGTGATACACTTACCAGTGTATAAAAATAATATTTATGCAAATATATAAGACGCGTTAAATGCTAAGTGTGAACCGTACAAGACGGGGCCTTGAAATTTGGAACATATTACCCTGTTTACCTATAGGTAGTAAGTCACTTTGTTGATTGCTGATAAGATCTATTTCCAAATGTATCTTTATGGCATTAGCGTCTTATCGGCTAGCGACAAAGTGGTCCTTTTTATTGAATATACATATGTATATGATCTCTTTACATAATTTCTTCAAATGTCCTGAAACCCCAATAAGAATGGGGTTAAGTTTACCACCAACGGAATAAAAATGAAACTGTAAGTTTTACAGACTTACGTGGGCAAACCTTAGTTTATTTTACAGCTTACATTTTATATAAAAAGTAGTATTTTACAGCTTACATTTTATATAAAAAGTAGTGAATTCAAATGTACCCGCGCATTCAAAATTCAAAATAGCATGGGCAGTTTATACATGAATTCATTCATAAATTGGCCATGTAATTTAGAACGCGTGTGTACAAACGGCCGTCTTAATAATAAATAAGGGATGACTCACACTAGAAGGGGACGGGACGGGCGGGACGGGACAATCTGTCAGTTTCTATAGAAAACGTGACATCCGGGAGCTTCGAGCTATCACGTGATTATTTATACAGAAATTGACAGATCGTCCCATCCTAGTGTGTCATATTTAAATTAAATTCTATACATACATACTAAAAAAGTTTACTAAAAGTAGGTACTTTCATACACGAGAACTACAAATATGTGAACTATTCATAACCAGGCTCTCAATAGTACCTTGTGACACTTAATCATATTAACAAAAATATTTAAATTAAACACTTTAGAACGGATTAATCGCGTTTATTAACACCACTATGTTTACAGCACTCGTTTTTACATTGTCAAGACACAATACGAAACAGTACGAAAGTAGTCCTACTAACTTAGGGTCAATGGTAATAATCCGTTCTAAAGTGTTTAATTTCAAAAGACAAATATTATAAACATATTTAAATGTGTAGGTATATCTTCACTTCGGTGTGAAACACAGCCTTGAGAATTTTCGGCTGTTTGTCTGTTGCCCTTGTCTGGAGAAGGCGTGACGAATGGAGACGGATCGCGCTATCGGAACCTGAATTATAATTATTTAAATACACACAAATAACAGTTTAAATAACTTACCAGCTGTGGCGGGGCGTTCATAGAACTCAATTCCTATCAGCTTCCCTTGCGTGAGACAATCTAGCACATTTCTTTTTAACGACTCGGAAACAGCAGACCAAATTAGCTCCGGCTTGCCAGGTGAACATTTTGACGCTCCGCAACTGCTTACTAGTAAAACTTTATAGTTACGGTGACAGATATTCTTACGTTTTAGTGATAATACTTATCGTTTAAGTACCATATATTATATCGCACTGCAAACAGTTGCGTCTCATGAACAGAACACAAGATTTTTAAGTTACAGGCTGTTAAGCAGCTAACCTAACCTATAAATTCCATAAAAATGGACGGTATCCACACATCACATCACAAAACATTCTCTGTTTTATTACCATAAAGGATGTCTCACACTAAAACGGGACGCGGCGGGACGGGACGATCTGTCAATTTCTATAAATATTAAATAAATAATATTACGGGACAATCTTACACAAATTTACCTAGTCCCACGGTAAGCTTTTAAAGCTTGTGTTGCGGGTACTATTAGGCGACAATCTATGTATATACCTAATAGATAGATACATACAAATACTAAAATACATAGAAAACATCCACAACTCAAAAACAAATATTCGGGATAAACACACAAATAAATGCCCCGACCAGGATTCGAACCCGGGACCTCCTGCTTCGTAGGCAGGGTTACTACCGACTAGGCTGAGAGGCCATTACTAGGGTAGGAGGCCGTTACTAGGCTAGGAGGCCGTTAATTATATAGAAAGAATCATGTCATAGCTCGGAGACCTCGGAGGTCACGTGACGTTTTCTATAGAAACTGACACTTCGGCCCGGCTCGGCCAGGCCCGGTCACGTCTAATCCCGTTCTAGTGTGAGTCATCCTTAAAATGTATATTATAATTTCACCTAGTTTTCAACAATGATCCCACAATATATATCAGGAAATCTGTGTCATTTTGCAAATAATCACATAAAGGTTGCTCAAAAGTGCATCAAGTTCAACGTAGTTATAGAGAGCTTTCTCTGCATCAAATTGCACATTAAGCAGGCTTAACCCTTTAGTGCAACAATTACTCGTGGCATCACAACGCAGCTCGAGCGCGCCGTCACGACAGGACGTCACGACCCTGCTATAACCTACCGTATAGATATCCATAGCGGGGAATATTTATAATAGGTAATCAGATATATAGCAGCGGCTAAGGTGCTCAATAATATCTGACAAGCACTCTAACGTGTTCACAATAGAGAATTATTTAGATATTAGTAGATCGTTCTTTGTACTTTGTCGCAAGCCGATAAGGTCTAAAAGCCATGTAGAATCTTTTAGAAATTAACCTTATCAACAACTGACAAAGTGCCTTTTAGTAAAAAACAAACACATTTAAAGGCCTCCTTGCCTACGAAGCAGGAGGTCCCGGGTTCGAATCCTGGTCAGGGCATTTATTTATGTGTTTATCAGGAATATTCTTGAGTTATGGATGTTTTATATGTATTTAAGTATTTATCTATTATATGTATATTATAAGTACATCGTCGCCCACTTCATAAGCCTCATCGAACTTACAGAGGGCCTATGTCGATTTTTGTAAGGACATAATTTATTTATTATTTATTTAACTCCATAAAGTTGTATATGTTGAATTTGGATCAGTCTTTTTTGTTCGATCGAGCCTATCAGCAGACAGGTTTGATGATGCAAACAAAATGAAGCCATAAATGAACACTAATTGAACGACACGGCCGTAAGTAGGGTTAACAGTGGAAGTTGTAAATTACCAGTAGGATTTATTTATAGAAATATATACATATGAGTACATGTATATATATAAACTCTCACTTGTATTTCCAAGCGGGGTTGGTAGGCAGGGCATATAAAACTGCTCAATCAATTTGGTATTAATGATACCGTAATTGTGACATTGTTGGGTCAGGTTGCCATCGCCATCAACACACTTGGGAGCCATTATGCTTGCCATGACTTTTACGTAGCAATGAGTCGATGTATAGCAACTGCGCGATGCGAAAGTATTTGTAACTCGCTCTCACCAGTAAAGAACGTGCAAGATGTAAATACTTGCGATTCGAAAGTCGCTAACGATTGTCATTCTACAGCAACTCTTGGTACCGATACTTATCCCATACTCGACTTCTATGACACTAACAAGAGGAGAGGGGTGGCGAAATTCTTAACTACCACACGGGGACAAAATGAAATAAGGTGAAAAAAAAGTAGATATAAACGTCCGAACAACGCGACGCCAACGAAGTTCGTTCCCCTGCAGCAGAACTGCTGATGCCGCTCGTAATAAAATAATATCGTTTATGAGCCATAGAACCGTAGGGTTGGGCGCGCGCAAATGCTGCCGTACACTTATTTATTACACATAGATATTTTTGTCGCAAATTACAGTGGACTTTTTTGAATATCTATGACAGGATCTTAATGTACTTTCAAATATACGCACTATTTGCCTTGATAGTGTTTAGCTGGAGCAGGTTTTATTAATACCTACAACATTGCTAGATTGTATACCTAGTAGTTGTGATTCTAGTATAGGAAATAATATTTCAGCTAACAGATTTTTTATAACGGCAACTCATATTGCTGTTAGTAGGTAAGAATATTGCGAAGAAGCAAAATTTTCTATTATTGAGTTAGAAAAACATAGTTGTTACATATAACAAATAAATCTATTAAAATAAACTAGACTTTCTTCTCCGTGTTTTTTAATAGTTGGCACGGGTTACCGAAGCTAAATACTTAACCTGACTTGACTTGACTTCATTATACCGTTAAGCGAACTAGAATACAAATATTGACATTCTACGGGTCAAAATCAAAGAAATAAAGGGCAAAAATAATCGTACAGAAGATATGGCCCCGATTTAAAATCTTTGAACTGACAGATTCGAACGCTCGCTCTAATATCTACGATGGTTACTCGAGTCTTCTAAGTTTTGGAAGACGACAAAGACAATCAAAATTTCTTTCGTTTTCAAATTTCTTTAATTCGACTTACATAATTTGCACAAAATTAGTTTATTACAAACATAAAGTAATAAGTATAAAAAAAAATGTCATCCAACATCTAACGAGAACGGACACATCCCTATCTCCCCCTGGTCTGCAATTGGGTGAGACTGCTGATTCGCACAAAACGGGAATATTCTAATGCGAGACTTTTTAAACTTTCGATTCGTGCACGGAACACGATATCACTGATTGCATCAGTTCCCATTCCCTGTGTGAGAGTTTTAACATTCCCTAAGACTTTCTGTTTTTGTGGATGTGAGATATTCTATTTTTAGGTATTTGTGATGACCTTTTCCGGTCAAAGGTGCCGCTTTGTTGCTGTCTAAAAGACGCTATTCACATAAAGAGCCACTTAAAAATTATAAAGATGTGTCCCGCGGAGTTTATTGCTGGTGCCACTTATGTTTAATTCGACGTTCGAAAGTGCATTGTCATATGCCTACTTGAAGAATAAATTATTTTATTTTATTTTATTTTGTAGTGATTAACAATGGAAAATGTAATAAACAATGCAACCTTTAGTCTATAAACATCACATTTTGGCTAATACTTACACGTGTTTCGACTTTTTACAACGTAAAAATACGTACCTACATGTACAACATTTATATTACACGCAAAATATTACAGAGTAGGTACATAAGAAAAAAAAATGCGCAACCCTACTCGTACTATATCAACAAATGTTACTTACTTCTTTTTAGTTAAGCATTTTAGATTTGAAGGAAAACAATGACATTTTAAAGTTTCGTAATTATAGATAACAAATTTTATGCGATTGAATATACGTCAAATCAATTGTATCTTTCAAAACATTCTTCAAATCAAACTACTTAATTTTACTCGTACGGATAAAACTAAATCACCCATCCGTTATAACAGTTTCTCTGAACACTAAGTAAATATCGAAACAATACAACAGTATTTAAAACAAATTAAATTTGAGAACATACACGTTTGCGAGGCAGAAACGTACCTAAAGATAGACATTTCTCATAAAGAATTATCTGTCTGTGCGTCACGGCACATGAAATCCTCGGAACCCTTGGTTCCGCGGGGGTTCGATACACGATTTGCAATTTTATTGGATTACACGGCTGTAATAAACGTTTTGTTGATACGAGACAAAGATATTTGCGAGTAAATTAGATTGGGAATGCGGATGTGTTGTATTATTTATGTTGAAAGTTTGAAAAAGTGAACAAGGAAAACGGAACTATCTCCGACATAATATATATAATAATATATATATATGTCATTTCGCCAGGACCTGTTCCCACTCGTGCAGGTAGAGAAGGTCATATTGTCTTTTTCTTAAGCTTCTATTGCCACTTTTGAAAAAAGGGGAGGGATATATTTTGTTTAATCTACCGCGCAATTTCGGTTGTCAGTTATATATAATAAAAAAAGTAAAGTAAAAAGTATTTTATTGAGCTGACAAAAGTGCTTAGGTACTACTTACATTGTTTTTTAACTCTTATTAGAATAATGTAAGGTATATCATAATCATTAACATTATAACTGCAACTACGTTATTTTCCTTCTTATCAAAGATGGAATATTTCCTATGTGTGTGTGTGTGGCAACATCGTAGTGTCGTCCTGTTCTCTTAGTTTCTTACATATATTTATTTGAAAGGGACGACACTACGATGTGTTTTAATTTCTACTCTATTTTGCCAAGCTGTAACTTTGTGTTCTTTAAATTCCCGGTATAAACCAGGATAAACCTCGCTTTAAATGGCAACGTCAGTGTTTCAAAGATATGGCTCAGACGGGCAATTATCGCCAATGAACATTTACAATTTGATTTGAAATAAAATACCTAAATATTGACTATTTACAAATGTCTCATAACAACCAACCCCGAGACGTCTTATTAACACGGCATTCATGAAATAACGAAACGTAGTGCAAAAAAAATAAAAAGGTGCATCTACTACACAGCATCTTAAGAATTTAAATATCTCTAAAGCTCCCCAAGAAACCTCAAAAGATTGATCGAAACATCAGAAAAGGAAAAATTAAGGTTTCGAGGCAATATTTTAAATTTATTTGCGTTTGCCATGCAAATTATGAAATAGAGCCGGGGTGGTTTTATTTCCTCCCTTAATCGAATAGGGGATGACTATTGGGGAAACTGTTTACTTTGCTTTCTTGATGCACGGTGCGTCCCTAATCATTTTTATACCGACGAAAACGGTCTTTGATATTACTCTCGCAAATGTGTTTTTGTATTTTGGAGCGGTGAATACTGTTATGCTTCAGTGCAGTGGAGTGTATGTAAGTTAGGAACTATTTTTATTTACTTAGGTATGTGTTTTTATTTTATTTTGATCTAAGATGCAACGAAAATAATTGAATTAACAGATCACTTTATAGCTCACGAACTAGGGTAATAAAATATGGACTGTCAAATCAATTATTTTCTGCTTGATTAGTCAGTGTTTTGGGTTTAGTCGTTATTTAGGAATTGACATCATTAGAGGTCTGAAACATGTCGCGCGTTTTGACTAAAAATACGTGAGTGTTATCCGTTATTTATTCATATTAATATGTCTCAGTTTGAATTCGATCATTAGACGTGATGAAATTGTGCCTTTGTTTTTGTCGCCGTAAAACTGTGTAATAGGTAATAAATACCCTGGAAAAATCTTTGTCAGATTCTTAGTAAAAAAGTGTAATAAATCCTTTCTGCGACGACATGACTTATATATTGCCTTCAAGTGTCATAAGAAACTATTGCACGTGCAATTTATACCCACCGTATTCCCACCTCCATATTTCCAATAACGGAGAACAAAAACTAATCTAACTGTAGCTCTAGTAAAGATAACATAGGTCGGTCCCAGGGGGTTTCTACTATTTAGACGCTTTACAACTCTGTCGAACTAAGCTCGGCGATAATTCACTAGGGCGAAGTCCGGCGCGAGTTAATGCGAAATGGTTGCTGCGGAATGGTCGTCTTCCCTTGTGCGTTATGAGAAGTCTGATTATTGGCGGGGCTTCGTATACATACATATATGTACGCTTGATAAGTTTCGTATTGATATGTCCTCACTTAATTATGACGAAGGGATATTGTAATTGCTTTTTGGGATTATTAATAATGTTCTTGGGCAGCAAAGTTGTATTCTGCCTTTTAATAACTAACAACTAAACATACACTTAGATAATCTTTTAAGACATGAAGTGTAATACTAAATGGTATTAATTTATATGTATTATGAATAGATATTATCTACCAGCCAATAGAAAATGTAATTATTAGCGATAAAGAAACCGCAACATAACCGTTGGCAGCAAGTAACTCCCGTGCTATTCATAAATTCAATATCCCCTATGTTTAACGTGTAAATAAGCATCAAGTATTCTATGGAAAGATTTTCGATACAGGCTCTATAGAAATAATTCAATTTCTAGATAGGCGGCCGCCTTTATAGCTGTCTACGGTTAAACGTCGTAAGCGTTGCGGGGTTTCAAAGAATGTTCGTCGGTTTATGTGAAGAGTGCATTATAGTAGTAATTCTGTGATAGTATCGTGCCCGTAGGCCGAACTGGCTACCGATTCTAAGAGCAGGAGAGGGTGTGGAGTTGCTACTCTATATTCAATTTGCAAAATATTTCAAGTATGTTATTATTTATTATTTCTGCAGCACATGCTTCAGGTGAAAGCTTCGGAATATATCTTTTTCTAAACCGCCTGGTTTTGAGTTTTTTTAAGTGAAAATGTAATGTTATTGGGGAGGCTACGTCATATTTTTATCAAAAAATAACTGCAATTATGAGTAAAAACCTAATACAGGGACATGTTTGACGACGTTTCCAAATATTAACGTAAACTACAGATTTACTCTTATATACTTATCTATATAGCAGTATGTGCTATAAACTTTACTGATCATTTGGTTCTTACCCATGCGTGCACTATTCGATAACACGTGCAACCATAGAGCAGAAAGCCAACGACACGCACTGGTAACGTTTTGGATCATATGATCAAATTAGCCTGTAACTTCCAATCGACCTCATGTGTATAGAACGATTTTAAACTGTGAAAAATCCTTGAAGTTGAAGATCCGTGGTTAGGAAACAGACTGATAATTTTGAATCTTGTCGTCGTACAGAAGAAGAAAGCCCGACCATCAGCTATACTTACGGGGGTTTTTGGGAACAAGATCGGCCAAATTACCCCACACGAGAGCACAAGAACGTCTAAAAAGACTTGAAGCAGTCGCCGTTGCAGAAAACAGCCAGCTCATATAAAATGTGAAAAGCATAAATGCCTCCATGTTTCCCCTGTTCCCGGTAGCCGGCCGAGGCCAATCAATATTGTTGCTGCAATTATGTTAATGCACCTCTCAGAGACGGTGGAAAATGTAAACCAGCTCGTGATGCCTCGGGTTAAAAGGTGATAGCTTAAATGGGCAAATATCTTGTAATAAGAAAGCTGTCTATCCATCTTAGACTAAGAGCTATGAAAATTGTATGCAATTTTGAGAGCAACGAAAATTCTTTAGTGTTTGCTATGCTAGCTATATTACTTAATTCGAACGTCATGTCATGGACCTGTTCGTCGATGGAGATCAGGTCAGGTAGCAGACACAGAGGCTGGCTCTCATTTTATATTAGGCTTTAGCACTCCTAGGGTTGCCATGTAATAAACGTCACGTTAAATAATCCCTGGAGGTCTAGTCTAATGGTAATATTCTTAAATGCTCATCAAACCTGCATATTTCTGTAAAAAGCCAATAGTTCTTATAAATATATCGTGTTTACATTTTAGAGATAACGATTGAAAATATAAGTATTTACTAGCAAAATGTTGAAAAGTATGCCAGACGTTTGCAGACTCAACATAGACTTTTTGTACTTTCCAACTAAACGTGAAATTTCAGACAGAATAGGTTCGATCCATCAAAGTCTGATCGAGTACCCAAGCTATTTATAAGGTAACTCTTACAATAGATTAAAAGAAAGGCAGGGAACCAATTCGTTAAGGCTAACTGAAGTTTAGTGTTGAGCGCATTGTGCGATATACTTCTACCACGATCTGCAAATTTATTGGCAATGATACCAATTTTTTTATTACATTTTCCTTTCTTAAAGACTACTCAGTACCTCGAAAACCACCTATGAGTTTCTCGAAAAATGAAGTGTAAAGGTTTAAAGTGTCAAATTAGACACCAGCAACAGCTTAATACCAATACTAATAAACTACATGGATTTGTTTTCGACGAAATGAATTTAAAAAAAAAAAACAATTATTTGTTTAACAAGTAACTGGGTTATTGTTACTGTTTCAGAAAAGTATTCGAGTAAAAAATACAAAGCGAGTTGTTAGAAGCGATTTGATTTATTGAACTCCAGTTTCGGTCGAACCGAACGTCCAACTTCACCGTCCAGAAATGCCAATTGGCGTTAGTTTCGAAACCGAGCCGTTTATCCGAACTTTAAGTCAACTTTTTCATCAACGCTGGTTCGGACCGCACGTCACATTGACGTTCAGACGAGACTAGAAAAATCTAATTATGGTGTAAAATTAAAACGCACAGCCAGTCTCTGGCAGGCGTCAGGCAGAGTAATTAAAACCACTGGGTTTTTGTGAAGGCTCTTATTAAGCCTGGGATAAGTTTTATCCGGATTTTATTCAAAGGTTTGTGACCCCTGGATTTCTATTTTATGGCTCTAACTTCTTACATTTTGTGGAATATAAATGGATCTTTAAACTAGCAAAGTATTGGAGATCAATACCAAATGTAAATAAAAAAATATGTTAATAAGGAGATATCATTAACTGGTCTTAAAAAATTGTCTGTGTTAAAAAAAAAGTATTTCATTTCTTTTTTTTTTCAAAAATTACGATGTGTGATAATATATCTCTTTTTGGTCTTGGGAATTCACGGACCTACCTAAATAGTATATTTTCTCCAGAAACATCATTATTTACTAAGATAATAATAAAAGAGCTTTTAATAACATCGTTAGTCACGATAATGCATAAGACGTCAAACATAAAGCCTTTAATATGTAAGGACATATCGTCAAGAAGTTTGCCGAACTTGCCTTAACGACGGCTAATCACTCTCAGAAGATGTAAACTAACTACAAGTCAATAACTCAAAGTTTAACTAATTAACTCAGGGTGAACCCAGTGTTGCCTTAATACGTCTATTTAACGTTCATTAAAAATCGTGGAACGTTAGAACGGAGCTATTAAGAGCGCTAATGAAAATATGAAAACATTTTGTGAGAAAATCATTTTGACTATTTTAAAGGGTTTTTTGCCACGACTGTTGCACACACTCACGGTGCTCACTTTTTATAAAAATCGCGAAGCCACTGTACCCATCGAATAATTTATTTTTCTTCCTAGCGTTTTCACTTGCACCATCAAGGGTTACCGATCTAACCCGGAGTTAAGGATGACTAGGACGGGACGGGACGGTCTTTAAATTTCTATAGAAAAAAACACGTGATAACTCGGAGCAGTCGGAGCTCTCGGATGTCACGTGACGTTCTCTATAGAAACTGACAGATCGTCCCATCCCGCCCCATTCTAGTTTGAGTCATCCCCTAACCGGTAAATCCCATACTTTATAAGCGTTTAATACATAAAAAGACAAGTAAATTAGACTAATCTAAGGCGTTATCTAGTTAGTGCCCAATACTCGTTCTTGAAGGTATATATTTATGGCGTATATTAATGGCGTATCGCCTTAAAACATCAGTGTACCCATCTACTTCATATATTGCGATATAAACCCGCTTTTAATAATTATTAGAGCGCTAACGTTGTTAAATTCGCTTTTGAATCTCGCAAATTGAACTTGACAAACAGCTCAGAACAACCCAAACAAAAACAGAACTGGTTGGTAAATAAGCTTAAATTATTCCAATTTCATCACAATGCATTATCAAATTAACATCCATTTCGACAACTTGTTGAATGTCGTTTTTGTAGGTACTCGACACTCGATCTTTTCAACGAATACGCGCAAATCCATATAAGATACGAAATTTGGATTTTAATCAGCGGCGTGAATCCTTAGAGCGAATCTCGTCGGGGAACGCGCGCGTTAACGTTTGAATTGAAAGCTATTTTTAGTAGATATACCTAATTTGTATTTGGTGTTTGGTTTCTCTATATTTCTTTTAATTGGATGGTAAGGTTAATATAGACGCTCTTGGGTGCAAACTATTGTTTGGTTTTGGAATTACGAGTCTTGTCTGATAAAAGTTCTAATTATATTTTTTATGTTGTCTTTTACAAGGGTCTCAGGAGGATAGGGTCATCAGGACAGGACTTTAGTGACAAATTAGGATTGTCTGCATTTGTCAGGCTTCGGCCGGGTCCCAATCACCCCTGAATCCGCAATTAGGTAGGGGAGAGTCGGTTATATCGTACCACTTTTTACTCAAACGTGGATAACTTATTTCTGGGGGTAGATAGAAATGTAACTATTTATTCATATACAAGTTCAGTTTCTTGGCTAGGTTATATATTAAATTGAGTATCTTGGGATTCAATTAACGATCTAAAAAAAAGAAATCGGTAAGGACTGCCATCGGTACGATTTAGCCTACCAGTCGGTTAAATCGTACCACCACAATTCAAACTGTATTAGTTAAGCATTATGAATGTTAATTGTTTATTTTAGGTTCAAATACCCATTTTTATAGCTATAAACTGAAATCACACTGATACAATTCAAAAATATTTGGTCGGTTAAATCGTACATATGAGCGTGAGCTATGGCACGATTTAACCGACTAGGTATTTTTTGAAATAAATAATATAATATATCATCATCATCATCATCATTTCAGCCGAAAGACGTCCACTGCTGGACATAGGCCTCCCCCAAAGATTAACATATATATTAATATATATAATCACAAAACTTAGACAATTAGTAAATACCACTCAGTAAAGCTGATAAATATTGTTGTGAAATACTGTTACTTCTGTATTTTTAATCTATCTAGATCACAAGTTATACAATTACATCAAAAGTAACATCGAGTCCGACGAATATCTATTTTTTTCTCTCTCAAGTTCATTCTTGACTTTTTGTATTTTTTTATTTTGATAACTGATGATCATAGGCGCTCTGTTGGGTGCCCCATAAGTAAGTAAAATAGGTTGTTAAGTTGGAAATCTAGAGGTGGTACGATTTAACTGGCGGTACGATATAGCCAACTCTCCCCTAATGCCTCTGAAAACAGACGCATCTTTTTCCGGGGTCTATGCTTATTCGTCGGCTACTTGTGCTGACTCATTAATATATTTTCTGAGAGTGGTAGGTCAACTACTTACTAAGAATTTGTATCAAAGTATTTTTTTAAACTTGTTTTACAACTTAATATGTCAATAAATGACAACAAACAGAAAAAACGAATAAAGGATGACTCACCCCATCCGATCCTATCCGGGAAAATCAGTCAGTTTCTATTGAAAACGTCAGGTGACCTCCGAGGGTTCCGAGCTATCACGTGATTCTTTCTATAGACATTTACAGACCGAGTCCTAGTGAAACAAGCAATAAATAATAAGATTAATGACCTAATAACCTAATTTCAACTTCACAAGTGTTAAATCACAGTTCTTTATAGGCTGTATGAAGTACCGCGAATCATGTGAAACCAAAAATCAACATCGAAGACTTGCTTGTCGAATATTGGAATCGTGACGAAAAATTTATGTCGAAATTAATATGTTATTACGTTAATTATTTCCTTTTGTGATATTAAATTCCGAGACGTATATCCACGGTATCCACACACCATTCTTAAATATAGATTTTCATATGTCATCATCTTCCTGGACCTTTGTCCCTATTTGGGGTCGGCCTTCCTCGTCCTTAACCGCCAGGTAGCACGATTCCTGGTGAGGTTATTGTCAATTTGATGGTCTTTAAGGTCTTTTTGAACCGTCGGCAACCAAGTGGCGGTGGGTCTTCCGCGTCCACGCGTCGTCGTTGGCAAGTTTAAGGCTGTTTTGACGATATGGTCTTCGGGTCGTCTTTGTACATGGCCGTACCATCTAAGGCGTTTTTCGGTAACTTTCTCGTTTATAGGAGCGACTTTATAGCTGCCTCTGAAAATGAAAATTAAGAACGTATATGACGTTCTTAATTTTATCCAGTAGAGTGACGTTCGCCGACCATCTTAGCATGCGCATCTCTGCAGGATGGAGTTTGTTTAGATGTTGTTTGGTGGTGGCCCAGCATTCTGATCCGTGGAGTATTGCTGGTCTAATTGCAGTTTTGTACAGTTTTCCTTTTACTTTCAGTGGAATTTTAGCATCACACATCACACCCGTGAGCTGTCGCCATTTAAACCACCCCGCAGATGTTCTATGATCGACGTCTTTATCAATTTTTCCGGCATTACTAATAATGGAGCCTAAGTACTTAAAACGGTCTACACTTGAGATCAAGGTGTTCCCGGCCAATAGATTGATGTTATCCATATTTGTGGTCTTGCCGGAAATGCATGACATGTGTTCAGTCTTTTTCCTACTAATCTTCAGACCGTTGTCCTCCAGCGCTTCCATCCACTGGTTGAAGTCGGATTGGAGGGTAACTATATCTTCGGACATAAGAACAACATCATCTGCGTATAATATATTCCAAGGTATTGGTTTTTGACAGCTTTTGGTAAGGTAATCCATGGTAACGTTGAACAGTAATGGGCTAAGAGCAGAGCCCTGGTGCACTCCAACCGATATTGTAAACTTTTCACTGGTTCCAGCTGGGGTTACTATTTGAGTAGTTACACCAGTGTACATATCCTGTATTAAAGCGATGTATTTTTCAGGTACAAGCTGTGATCTTAAGGCTTCCCATATCTATATAGATTTTCATATGTGATCTGTTTTATAAGGAAGCTCAAAAGTGACCACGTTTCTAATTTGTTGTGTGTTTCTTTCGTACTCGTGAAATATTTAATACCTAAGTGATGGCGTCTCTTTTACTCACTTTTGTTTTTCGCTCTTTGAGCGTTACCGCGAAATTATAGCCTATGTAGGTACATACGCTCAAAATTTAAATTGAAAGAACTTAACAAACAATTGACAAACTACGCTTACAAAACGTTAACTCGGCAAGTTTAGCGGTTTATTTATAAAAGGTCAGGAAACAAGACACGTACATTCATTAAATTTGAAACGATCATACTCTCCCCTAATCACTTACCGGCCTCAAAGCCGAATGCACGTAGCGTGTTTATTTTTGAACTTGGAGGTCCCTGAATAAGTGAGCGCCGCAATCCTGTTAGCCGGGCAAACACGTGACGTCACACACGGCCCGAGGTAATGGTCAATGAAATCTGCACAAGTCACTGTAGCAATAGAGCCATGTGTGTACTTAGAGGCAAGTCAATTCCCAACGCCTACGCAACTTCATTTCTAGATCCATAGCAAGTGTGCGTATTTGGATACACATACCATGCGATCATGACACCAAGGCACTAAAATCGATGCTCCCGTGCTCATTGTGTTGAAATAACACTCCGCTGGCGACTAAACTGCATCATCGTCAAATTGCGGTCGAAGTCACCCAATTGCTCAAGGAAGTTGATAAGTGGCATCGCACGTTTCTCGCTGCAATATTAACGCTGCTGCAGTCACCAGCGAAATGCTACCTTTATCGCGGTTTAGTTAGGCGACTGTCTTAACGCATGAGAATTGCTCTTTACTACGTAACAGCTATGTAGCTACCAAATCCACAATTTGAATTAAACGGAAAGTAGTCCTTCCTTTTATCTAAAGTTACACACAAGATAGTCAATCGAGCTGGAAATGTAAGAGGATCATCTGCCTGCTTGGTCATTGAAGTGGTATATAATTTCATACAACTCGCTCCTACATCTGCCAACCAACGGAAACTGTGCCCTAGAAATCAAAGTCGGGTAGCCGTGGGCCGAGACGCAATTGTTTGTGGCACGCTGCCACTGGGTTATATAACGAAAGGAACCGCCATATTCTCTGATTTAAACAAACGGCAGTGTATTAGCCAAGTTCGCAAACATAAAAAGGCGACACACGGCCGTGGGTTGGTATGACGACACGGGACTATTCCGGGCCAATGTTGATCCCCTTACTCGTATAACATTAATCTCATAACTTAAATATCTTGCGAGTCCAGTATCGGTACCATGAGTTGCTCTAACTTTCTCGACTGCGCGATTCGAAAGTATATGTATCTTGCTCGTTCTTAACTGGTCGGAGCGAGTTGTAAATACTTCCGAGTCGCGAAATTACTATCGACTCGTGGTTAAGCAACACTCATGGTAAGGCGTAAGACTTCTACGAGTAACGCATGTAAGGCAAAACCAGTTTCAAATACATATAACGTTATGTAAATAAATAACGATTCTTATATTTCGAACTTTTGAAAACATTCGATCGATGAGTCTCCTCGTTAAACGCAATAAAATACTACTAACAAGCCCAATCGTTTACCTTCGTTCAAATACAGCAGCGCTCCGCGTATTCTGACATGAGTGCTACTTGGAGTGCCTTCCACCCGTACGCTATGCACCGAAATTCAAAACATCTCAATAACAATACTTAAATAAAACTTGTGCCGAATGTGGCCTAAACGGCTGAATAAAACATTTTTTTAGACAATCCTCTTCGAAAATTACACTGACGACTTCCGTCCGAGCCGATTACTAGCGACCGTAAAAAACAAAAACATACCGCCGAGCCTTACCCCAGCCGAACCAGGAGATACAACTCTATCTCGTGAGCGTAAAAGCGCATTTTTGCATTACATCAGTATGCTAATGGCGAGTCCACAGGTGAGTAGAGCATCTGTTTGCTCATGTTGTGAAAATATAAAGTTTTTCCCAATAAATAATGCAATACGGTGCGCCGTACCGCGCCGGTAGAGAAAAATAGCTATAGAATATACAAGTGGGTGGCGTGTTTTCGTTACAGGATTATTGTATGGATAGAACTAATTTGACGGAACAAGATAATGTTTGTAGGAGTTATGAAAACATTCGGGTTACGGAAGTAATCCCGCAGATGTGACTTGTGACTTCGCTGCCAACGGGAGAAATATGCGACTTTCTACAGGCTTTTATTATGTTCGGAGTTCAGCTTTAATGCAATTGTCAGTTCCCTTTGCGGCATGGTCGGCCAGGGCATTTCTTGTAACTGGAATGATAAAATCAATATGGTTAGTTTAAGTAACACGGCAGCATGATACATCAGGTATTCGTATGAAGTAATGCGAAAGTGAGAAAAGTGACGGTACTCTAAGTTAGATGGATGATGTAGACTGCTGTCACTGTGAGCTCTATTGCCTTAGTTAAATGCAAAATTGAAGTGACAGCTGCACTAGCGAGCGAGTGAACTTTCGTGTTCACCCTTGACAGAGGATATCCACTTTTCATACAACTGTGTGGACGGCCCGTTAGTCTCACTGTTTTATGAACACTTAGCAAACACGAAGATCTCACTTTACGACCACTACAAAAAGCAATCAATTTATTTACCGTTCCCGTCCAAACCAAGTCTACGTCTTAAATCGTTTCTAGGTTATGGCCTACGTGATCGAATTTCAGTGTACGCGTTAAAGACACGACCCCTCTTTACTACCGTCGGTTCAGCAGATTGTTATTATAAGCGGAAGGTTTATTACGGCTCCTCGCTAAAGCTCGGCTGAATTTCATCACTCTTCCCTACTATTTTATTCTTCATAATATTTTAAATAACTCGTAGTTTTCTTAAAGGATAATTACTAGGAAATCATAAAGCGAGCTATACTCGTATATTTTCTGTTAATCGTCACTGAGCTAAGATGGTCTATTGAGAATTCTCTAAATAATTTTCATTTATATATGCTAGTTCTCGTAAATACTATAGTAGTTTATGCAACAGTGATATAATAAAGGTCTCGGGTCTATTAACAGCGACCCTCAAGTTTTAAGAACCAATTATGAGCTGTTGCATACCCTAGTTTTTCTACGACAGCTAAAATAGCGTAAAAAGCAAAATCTAGAAACGTGGCAGAATAGGGAAGATGTTGTGCCCACTATAGAAATTAAAAAAAAACAACAACAGTGCTCATATATTGTATGAAAATCCATAGGAGCAGTGTTCTTATGGAATACCACAGACAACGTTATAATGTATTATACTTTTTAAATATCGCTGTCAGTCATCTAATTGACCGATAGAAGTGCTGGAGTAGAAAAAATATATAGAAGAACGAAGGATTGTATTTTATATCTATTTTGACAATGACGTTAAGTTAAGCACCTTTTCGACAATACGACAGTGTGCATCCGTGCTTATTACAATATTTATGCGTAAGACCAACCCCCATCCCCCCACCGCAAAGCAAATATCACGTAAGATACTTACCGTCGAATTGCAGGATAATCCCCAACTTGACTTGGATATTTTGATGTTTTACGGGTAAAATTGGTTTTCTTTGGAAAAGAAAACCTATTACGGTAGGGGCTCCTTATTGCTCATCTAATTTAGGTTGATACAGTCTTTGAGGTCTGCCCGAGGTGTGAACATGACTGCGACCTCTATGAGGATTTATAGGGGATAATGAACGGCTTGGCGGCTATTGACGGTAGGAAATATGCTCTGTTATTGTTACGTCGGAAACCAACATAACCGTTTGACTTCAGGAACTTGTCGTTTAACATTTTTATACATGAATAAATAAGGAGCTAGAGTCAACAAGAATAATAAAATAAAAACAATAAGGAAAAGAACAATGGACAATTCTATCATCGGTTTAAGACATATCTGGATTAAAAGGTCTTTAATATACCCGTGTGCAAAGTCTAAGTTATAAAAAATAGTTGCGCATGTCGTTGAACAAAATTCAACATTTAAATTAAATTGGAACGATATCGTAGTTCCGCATATATCATTATCAAATTTAATTAATATCAAAAACTACGTGGCCGGCAACAAATCGCGCGTGGCGTTTGACACGAATGCAGGGTGGCAGTGGCAGTTTGTGATGCGTTTATGCTGCGAGGGGTTGTCACACAATGTTAGTTCAACAATAAAATGGTACGTGATTTGCCGATTGAAAGAGTTTTGATGTTGGCAGAAAACGTGTTTGTGTTGTGCTGTATGTAAAACATGCACTCAGAAATAGTGTGTTTAAAGGGTAACAAGTTTGTAATCATCAGGAAACGTCTTTAACAATCCATCTGAACATTATTTTCGGATATTCGCTACTGATTCGGATATTTTAGCAATAATATCTTTTTACCATATTTCAATGTTGAAAATTGTACGGATTATGATGACAAAAAACGCGTTCTACAATGTGTCGGAAGTTATCTCGTTTGGTACATGCTAGACGCTTACCTATTTAATTTATGCTTGTTATAAAAAGCTTTTCAAGGAAACTTGGTCAACCAAATTACAAAAGGTCCTGTTGAAAAAATATATATAGGAACATCCGATTTTTTTTTGTCATTTTTACAATACTTTTAGGGTATATGCGAAGTCGGAAGATTAACTCAATTTTCGAGCTTCGAGCGTTCCTTTGTAAGGGAAAAAGTAATAAATATATTCGGCGAGTTTTAATAGAATTTCGGAAAGCGAAGAGTACGGCTTTTTTATTGTTGTAAGAATTATGCATAAATTACGGTTTGGAAAAAATGTGGAGCCCAGTAGCTGTTATGAATAAAATAAAATATACACGGAAGGTGTTTGTGTTTTTCTATTAAAAGTTGTGAAATCAAAGTTTTGCGTCCCGGGGGATTTCGAAGGGCGACGAATTTCTTGAATCTACATCAAGTAAGCCATAAATTTATGTAAACAACTAAAACATCACACAGAGTTGTGGAGAATGGGAACTTAATATCCTTTACTCATAACATCTTGAAGATAAAATACTATATTATAGCCTTCTGATGGTAATTTTATTCAAGACTTAATCATTCTCTGAAGGTATCTCTATATTTCATTATTAAGTATATTAAATTGTGTGCTACATTAAATAAAGTTTGATATAAGATATTAATGTTTGACATAGGTAGGTACTGTCATTTGGCATAATGTACTACTTATAGAACTTTGACTATTTAAAAAAAAGTACACCATAGTGATCATCAGAATTTCCTTTAAACGCAATATCAGATTTTTTGTTATTTGCAAAGTAAGAAAATATACTGTATGTCACGTTTGTCAAAAAATACACTCTATTAAATGCCACGTGATATTATGGCAAGTGTAATACTAAATCTTGCACTGTTGATGGTAGTCAGCCGCTTCACAACGATATAATTTTCATTAGGTAAGCAGTAATATTATGAAAAACCTCATGAAGTCTCGTTTAATTAGTGTACGATTAAGTTCTATCAGTTTGCGTTTAAATGTGTCAACGAAAGCGTTTAATACCGAGCAGATTTTATTGATCCCCTTACACACGATCTTGTTTGTGTCAGTGTGAATGCAAAGGCGAGCTTTAATAGTAATTTGGATCGAGAATAATCTACACTAAATGCCAAAATACTTTGAATGGTACTGGGAAACTCTTAAGGGGCTGGCAACAGCTAAGTCATCGCACACTGTCTATTTGTATCGGAGTAAGCGAGATCGCACTATACGGCCTGGTGATAAAAGCACGAAACTATAAAAATAAAGAAAACCGAGGACTATTTGTGAAATGTGACTAGTCTAAGTTTTAGACATGAGTAGGTGGTACCTATAATAAAAATTGTGATTTTAACGACAGACGCCTAAGTCAAAAAAATTAAGACAGAGCTGTTAAATTATGAATTTAAGACCAATCTTCGCAATTATTTTACATTGAGCCGATTTCGTTAAATTAAAAATCGGCTTCGTCTCGGATCTTCGAAATATGATGAATATGAATATTTACATATATTGCAGTATTCAAATAAATAAATATATCAAATAGATAAATAAATAATAAATATTACAGGACATTCTTACACAAATTGACTAAGTCCCGCTGTAATATATGTATGTATTCTTAAAAAACTATATGCACTTGGCAGACCGTGCACTTAGGAGGCTTATATACATTTGTTTAGCATGAACGCCATTCACCCCGCTCCGCTACACACTCCGGTTGAGCGGTGACTAAGTTCGTACTCACTACCTATTTACCTAACCGTATCGCAGTCAACTAAATTTTCGTGAGAAATGTGTTCCAAGACATTATGAGGCGTCGAACGCAAAGTCGTTGCGATTTCCACACGACGATATTGCAGCTCATTCACCAAGAAATTGACAGGTGCCAATGAATGTTTCCCGCTGCGGTTTTTATGAGTTTTATTATAAAGACACAGAGATTCGAATGAGCTTGTCGATTATACCTCTTGTAGGTATACTGGACTAACTTTTCCTGTTATTCAAAATTATCGCCCTCAAAAATACTCTAATTAACTATCATTTAGTACACAATTTAACTTATAAATTTCTCAATTAGAGTACAATAGACAACATTCCCTTGTGAATTACAGTTAAATTTTATTATGAATAAGGCATTCAATATTAGAAATTAATAAATTCTCATAGAATAGAAGAGCAGACAAACATAATTTTCAACTTTACCTTTAGCTATTTAAGGACTGAAACAAAACGGGCTTAATTAACAAAATTTGCCGATACACAGTTTCTTAGAAAACACCGTCATTGCGGGCTTCGGAATATTTAGGTATTCGCTTGTAAATGCCTACGGCTTGGTGGCGCAAGTTACAAGCGAACGCGCGTAATTGATATTTTTCTATACATACAAAAAATATATTTTCCATATTAATAAGTACATGACTAATATGCGTACATATACGCATTAAAGAAATAAATATGATATGATAGAAATAAAGTTTAAAACACTCTAATGATGAGCGTAAACAGAAAAATTATACTTTGAAGATAGCTTTAAAAAAATACGTTTCAAACAAACAAGTGTTCCCCGTTAACGCTTGCCACTTAAACTGTAGTTGTAAGGCGGTTCCCGGGTGGGTGTTTACTACGGATCCCTGCTCCTTATCAGGGGCCCACAGGCACTGAGTCTCAGCGTATTTTTGTTAACAACTTCTTCTTTTGAGGAATTTTCAGCGAGCTACACATTGTGCGGACGGAATTTGATTTTCTTGTTATCGGCTTAAGGGCCGGGGAGCTTTTACTCTGCCAACAAACACGACGCCAAATCGTGTGGATCCTACGAAATAACAACACCAAGTTTTCGATGGGACAATACTTTAATTCACATTCAAAAAACAAGCGCGTTTGAAATTTACATAAGTGTTTTTTTTTACATCTAACTACTGATTTATTCGTAGCTGTCACTAAACTCATTAAGCAATCGGATTCAAAGAAAACCCGACTAATGCAAAAGTGCCGAGTAATGCATTTCCGCATTTCGACGATAGAATTAATCAACAAAGTTGTCAAGTGTGGCCTAAACGATATATAACCCTCAAAAAGTTTCAAAGCCCCCCCTCGCGAAAAAACGGAACATGGTATCTGTATTAAACAGACAAAGTTTTTCCCAACGCCGGGTATTTTAAAACATGTTCTATGTCCGCGTCACAGAGTCTGCCGCGGCGGTATTTATATGTTCACCGGGGACAAGGTACGCCGTTGCAAGACGCCAAAATTGCCACTTTTCGTTATATCTCCTCTTTCCTTTGTTGCATCCTCGTATCTTGAAGACGTATTTTTCTTTATAACGATTATTTATTGCAGCGACGGAAGCGTTTGGGACAGACGCGTTGAGTGAGTTTAATAAAAAGAGGAGCCAGGTGACATTAAAATATAATTTAACACTTTGTTCGACCTGCCTGTTTTGTGGTACTAAGGGCGTTGTCATTCGCTGTTTTAATTGTAGAAAATATATCACTGCGCTGACAAAACGTTTATTTAAGTATATAATTGTATTCTTGTAACGAGACTATTTTTAACTTCACTGGTTTTTTTTTTTGCTTTTTTTAAGATCGCTTTGTGTCTTAATTTAGTAGTAATTCTTTAGATTTAACATTATTTTAGCATGTAACTTGTAACCTTTGTTTTTGTTAGGGTATAAGAAATATCGATCCTTATAACCAAATGTTCATGCGTTCACTCATTATTTATCCTAACAGAACCGTGGTCCCGGTGAATTTTGCTGGCGATATTTTATTAGTTATTCAGCATCCCGAATTGGCAGGATCAAGCGAATCCCGGCCTTTGTCTTGGACAAAATACGGGCAATATCTGGGTTGCATTCCCGGTAATACCAGCCTTGCGGTTTATAGGTAAAATTGCTAACGATACAGGTTTGGCAACACCAATGGACAGAAATGTAATGACAAATAAGTAAACTTGATATTGAAATCAATAAATAAATAAATATTATAGGACAATCTTACACAAATCGACCTAGTCCCACAGTAAGCTCAATAAGGCTTGTGTTGTGGGTACTAGACGACGATATATATAATAGATAGACATATAAATACTTAAATACATAGAAAACATCCATAACTCAGGAACAAATATTTGTGATAAACACACAAATAAATGCCCTGACCAGGATTCGAACCCGGGACCTCCTGCTTCGTAGGCAGGGTCACTACCGACTAGGCTAGGAGGCCGTTGTAAATCAATGAAATATGAGATGGCTATTGACACCGCTTTTAGAATGATGAATTCTAATCAAAACAAGTATTAACGCACATAGGAAACTACACGAGTAGGTATATAAAACAGATGATAACAAAATGGAACTAAACATACTTCTTTATCACTCCGCCAAACAAATCCGGTATAGTTGCTGATTAAATAAACACACAAACCAAACTTTTGCATTAACATTAGTGGAATGTTGCAGACAATGGCTCTGAGCACAAAAGACATTCAGAGACCAGAGGAATCGATGGGTACTATCGGGAAGACGCCAAAAGCTGTCCCCGTAGCGCCCCGATATTTTCATCCAACTTTGAAGATTGCCCCCGCTCGCAAATTGTACAGGAATAGGGCCCTGTAATGGGATTGTAGGTGCGATTTTCTTTCGCGAGATGAGCCAGAACATTCTGGATAGAAAAATAACGTTTCGGAAATTGTCGGCAAGATTTATCGCTGCGCGAGATGGCAAATTGTTTCTTGATTTTGCTTCGAACTTAGAAGGGCTATTAAGCTGCGGGAGTGTGTATTTTCTTCGTTTACAGCGAGATGAGTCAAGAAGATTTCTTATACAACCGTAGGTAATAAAAATTGATATCGCCCTAGTCGTAGAATTGCGTAGTCGACTTTCTGCTAGTCGCATTCGCTGCAGCAAAGGTTTATACGCTAGTTACTATAAGGGTGTTGAACTCGGAGCAAGCTTGGGGCGCATAAAATGAGGCCTTACTAAAACCTGTATCATTACATATTGTTAATAAAAATATCTCATTACTGTCTACGTATTCTTACAAATACATAATTTTGTTTGATTATGACTTAAACAACTGCCAATATTGTTCTGACCTGATAAACCAATTTGTGTTGTACTTAGCTAAGTTCTCAGATTCAATACATGTTATTCTAAGGGCTATTCTGGACTTGTATCATCATTAATTTGAAAACGAATACAAAACTTCGTTTAAACTAAAAATAATAGGCCTGCCGAGCGATCATTATTGGGTTGAAAACTGACGACAGGCTTTTATTATTCTGCAAGAAAAACTCTAAATATACTTGAAATAATAAAGGTGATTACAGTCAGACTATCAAGTTAGGTTGCCAGTAGTTGCGTGGCCGTGTCTATTACCGATCGGGCCCATATACTTTCAAACATCTGAAAAGGGGAATTTAGACGACATCCAATTTAATACTGATTATAAAGGTACGACCCAAATAAAGATTGAGCAATCTCAAGCTTACTAAGCCTCTATTTCTCGGCAAATACCAAAAAAATTTAAATAAAAAGAAACTTTCTATCTACCTAATTATGATTCAATTAGTATTAAAGGATTGGAATCTCAAAGGACTGGTACTTTTAAAGGTCCGGCGGGTCGGATGATACGAAACTCCTTTGTGCTTTCGAGCAAACTAAGGCGGTTGTAGCTTTGTGGCGCGGGCGAGGTATCGACGAATAACAAACCGTAGTACTTATAAAGGGACAGATGGAATAAGCGATTAAAGAGGTTCCGGCGAGGATAGTGTGGGCTCCGCAGTCCGCTGTTGCGTTTTTAATTTGTGCTGCCTTTGTACTCCGAGTGAGCGGCAAAGATCCTTACCTCATTAAGCAATACGATTCGTTTGGCGTCTTTGACTTAAGGATTGATTGTTACGCTCAATGTACTGTGACAATCTTACCTATTAACTTTCCTTTCCAGATCTCCCCAGATATTACACTTCGGATACAATTTAGCAGCTTACGTGGTTATTATATATATACGTGGGTATTATCGTTTGCTCCTGTTCTAAGTTGACGGTGCGGAAGTGTAAAATAACGCGAGACTTCATCAGTCAAGTCTAATGCTAGTATTTGTTACACTGAAATCCCTGACAGCGTGGATTAGGTGACGAATTCTACATTTTTTCTCGCTTGTCACAACCCTGTGATTATTCGTTCCGCCCGTAAGTTTGAGATATTCGTCTTAAGGATTAAGGGGTGCCATGAGTGAACGAAATTTCGCGGAATTTCCTTGATGGATGAATATGGAAACCTTAATTCCGGCGTTTCGGGAGAAGAATAGTACAAGACAGAAAATTCGTTATATTAAATTATACTTTACCGTAATTATACATACCTACGGGAAGCTAAGGTGGAAGTACTAGTGCTCAACGCTGCACTAGTATTCGACATGGGCACTTTGTGTCAAACTGTCAAGGTATATATTCGCATATAGAAAAATCTTCGCTGTTCAAATTTGACCTATTTAACTTTGAATATAGTCCTCCACATCGATTTCGACGAACGGCGACCCCATCAATTTGGATTTTTCCTATTGTGCTTTAGGCAAGCGGCGATCGTCCATGCGAAGGAAATGCCCACACCACCTTGGCTGACGCTGCATAAGTAGAGCTTCCATGCCATACATCCCGGAGCGACGCAGAACCTCAGTGTTAGAAATACGATCCTGCCATTTAATATTTAATATCTTAGGATAGATTATAGTCACCGTAGGTAGGTGTTTAATTTCTTAACATCTGGCTTGTACATGCACCATGTCTCTGCGCCATACAGAAGGACAGGGCTAATTAGAGCCCATGTACACGCTTATCTTTGTCTCAGGTTTGATCATGGGACCTCAGTCAGCCGTCCGAAAGTGGCAGGGGCAGTGGCAATGCGGTATGAAGCCAGGGTGCTATCACGCCGAATAGCACTCCCAAGATATTTAAGTTAGAGACCTCTTCTAGTGGATTCCCATCTAGATTTAGCGGTGTTGAATCAGATTTAACTCCTCGTGATGGTTGTTTGAGGATTTGGGTCTTTGAGGCACTAATTACTAGGCCGAATTGATGACAAGGGGGTTCCATGCGTCAACGTAGGTTTGTAGATCCGCCATGGTGTCAGTTATGTCTGGCAGTGTGACACGTCGCGTCGTCAGCGTAGAGTATCTCCAATATTACCTAATAATATTAAGTATCTGCACTTTAGAGTTCGCCCTGAACCTTGATATGTCAAAGGCACCTTTTTCAGTCCTAACATTTCAAAGCATCTTTCATGACTACAGAAAAGAATATGGCGAAGAGTGTAGGTGCCATTACACATCCCTGTTTCACTCCGCTTGTTATCTGAATCTCTTCACACACTGAGCGCCGGGAACCCGCTAGGGGAGTTCTCTGTGGGTGGTCGCTTTCCGCTACAAAGCGGGAAATCCACGGAATCGGCCACGAGCGTAGCGCGTAGCACTCACTGGCACTCAATGTGTTCTGAGAGTTCGCTTTCGTGTCGAACCTGTGCTTTTATATCAACGAGGAATTGGCGAATTAGGTTAACGAACTTCTTTGGATAGTCAGACTTCCGAAGAACGAGACACAGGGCTTCGCGTGGAACTCTGTCAAATGCCTTCTCTAAATCCACAAAGCACATATACGAGTAGAGTGGCCGATGGTGCTCAAGGCTCTTTTCCTGGAGTTGGCGAACAAAAGCTATGGCGTCAATGGTACCCCGGCTAGGGCGAAAACCACATTAACTTTCTGGGAGGCGCTGTTGACCCAACTCATTGAAACGGAAGTTTATAATGTGAGCAAGGATTTTACCGGCACAAGAGAGAAGCGATATGCCACGATAAGAGCTGCATTCGGAAACATCTCCCTTCCCTTTTTACATTTTGCAAATTACCGCGTCCCTCCAGTCCTGAGGCACCTGCTTAGAATTCCACACTCTCAGAATGAGCTGGTATATCCTATTAATAATGTTATGCCCACAATATTTATTATTTATAAACCTCGGCAGGCCCTTGGTCCAACCCAGGTGCTTTCGAGTTTTTCAGAAGCTTAACGGCCCTAACGAACTCTTCAAAACTTGGCGGTTCATCCAGAGATTCACAGACTGGTAGTTCGCCGAACGTGTTGATGTAAGAAAAGTTTGCACTGAGCGCGGCAGGGTTTAGTACATAATCAAAATGTTCTGCCCACCTCTTCAATGAATGAATGAATGGTTTATTCACAAAGAATACATGGTAACATGGGATCTTATCACTAATACATATTGCTTTCCTTAATACGGCATCCTTATCCGTAACTCGGAACTGCTTGTCTTTTGAGTACATTGGAGCGATCTTTCGGGCACGAGGCCCAAAGATGGCTTGTATCCCTTCGAAGAACTTCCCAGTCTGATGTGTATCGGCCCTGTGCTGTCATTCGGCAGCTTTCTCATCCACCACTTATCTTTTAGTTCGCAAACCTTCTGTCTAAGACTATGTTGAGCCTCCTTTGCACCAGAGGCAAAAACTAGTGCAGTGTCAAAGACTAGCAATTGGACCTTATTATTTTTGAATTTATTTTGAACTTGGATAACAGTTCGGTTATAGGTACATCCTAATTATTATTTTTCTCTGCTTAATTAATGAGTAAAATTATAGATCCAAGAGATCAATAGGGTTTTTAATGTTTTTATACATGAAAACAATTATTTAAAACACAAGTTACCTACCTATTTACGGTGCCATTCAAACCATTTACTGCAGTATCCGTTTTTTACTCCATTAAAATAATAGCGCAAGAGGCAGAGCGAGTCTAATTTTCGCTTCTCTTTTTAAAAGATGGCCATTATACATATACAAACCTTTGAAGTTAGTGTTTAGGTACGTCAGACGTTAGAATAACGAGATTACCTAATCGGTAATGCTTGGTTTCGGTTTCAATTTAAACGACTAAAACACAGCCCTGACTGATACTACAATAAAAAAAAGACATTCATTCATTAAACAAACACACATAAAATTTAATGAAGCGCTGCCATATTCGTTAACGAATTTCCGGCATTCTTTATTATACCACGCAAACAAAACAACCTTAGGCGTCACACTCTAACGAGCCGACGCGTCGAGAGAAAAGACAAGGACAAGTATTAGTTCAACATTTAAGTCGAGTAGAAAACCATCTATCGCTCGACAATCCGTCACAAACATGCGTTTAATAGCGGCAATTAAAGGGGACACTCGTCCGACCAAAATATCGCCACATAAAAACGTCGTTGTTACCGCGTATCAAATTGTTTAACACATTCGACAGTCCCGCCGTCGTTTACGACTTGTCGCCCGTTTACGACGGTCGTCCGACCGATTTGTGATTCCAACTTTCAAATTTAAAACGCTCCACCGAAAAAATATGATATCAGAAATACATTCACTACTTTCATCACAATGTCTTTAGTTATTTTGGTAGGAACGAAGGAAAACGCTATAATGACCCTTAAATTTATAGCAGGCACGAAGCTAAACAGGATCACATCACTTACCGAAATTAACGTGCGACGCAACGGAGCCCGCGGGTGACCCAAATTAAAGATTAAACGTCGCGCCCTTTATTCCGATCCAACCATCGGAGGAATATGTATACCAGCCGCAAACAGAGGCAGGGACGAGCGACCACGGAACGACAAATGTCCTATTAAATGACAAATAAAAGCCGGTATAGTTTAAATTGGGACCCAAAAACTGAATGTAAACAAACACCGGACCCAAATGTCGGTGAGAAAGTTTACGTAGCCGAGGAAAACATTGAAAACAGGCGGTCGGATCAAAATTGTTCATTTGTATAACAAGTTAACAACTACCGTTTTGTTGGAGTTGGACATAAAACTAATTGCTATTAGCGATGCAAAGGTCACCAGCTGTGCTTGAATCAGAATCATTTTTACAAATGAATTAACAATTGTAACAATAGCGAGTATTAAACAATTTTTGACGCATAACGATGCAGAGACTTATGGAAAACTAATTAAGCAACCTAAAGCGTGAAATCAAGCAGATATTAGCTGGTCTGAACCAGATGTCACGGCGTTTAATACAAATTTCGCTCGTTCTGACGCAATCGATTCTAATCGAGACCATCTAGAGGATTCCAATTAAATTGCATTAAATGAAATCTAGAACGATTATAGAACGGTAGGCAAATTAAAAGCGAGTCTCGGCTGGATTTGCTATCCAATTTTCATGCGAACGATGCGATAAAAATCTATTACGGCGCGGCGCCGCCGCTGACTAGAAAGGACTACGACGCGTTTTTATATGTGAGGTACGTCTCTGTTTATCCTTTGCGAGTATCTGTAAATTATTTATATGACAATATATTTATATATATTTATATTTCATTAAGTTATTTCTCCGTGTGAAACCTTGGTAACGTCCTAATCCGAAGTTAGCGAGATAAAAGTTTCTAAACCCTAACGCTTGCGTAAGAAACATATAATTTGATATATGGGCATTTTCAGAAAAAAGTGCACCCTTTTAATCAAAACGAGTCCTCAATTTTCCATACAAAATTTTTTTGTCAGGTTTGTAACGGCCCATACGAAATGTATGAAAAAATGCGTTACAAAGCTGACAAAAAAAAACGGGACACTATTTTTCTTTTTTTAAATCAATAGTATTCGTGATTCTGGTTATAAAAAACCCAAAACTTCCTATATTTTCAAAAAAAATAAAAATGGTGCCCTATTTTTGAAAATGCCCATTTATACAAATTACTTTTTAGAAGAAGAAAACATTGTGAAGAAAGCGGACTTATTCCACTCGGTGTAATGTAAGGAAATTGCTACAGTAGGTGCCTACGTCAAATGTTACAGGGCGTATGCAACAGCTCGTCAATACGTTTGTTTTATTACGTGATACGTCCGCGCTCCTTCACGGCTCCACATTAAATGACTCAATAACTCTCAATAACGTCACGACGATGTGATGTACCTAAGCACTCGAGACGTCATTATTAATGACTTGCCTCTAGACCGGGCCGACCTGATGTGTTAATTTATATTGAAAGCGTCACGTGACCTCTGAGCTATCACGTGACGCTTTCAATAGAAATTGACACCTCGGCCCGGTCTAGAGCGAGTCAGTCATAAAGACGTCTCGAGTGCTACCCAGAGAGATGTGTAAATTGCTATAGAAATTGACACATTTTCCCAGCTCATCCCGGCCCGGTCTAGCGTGAGTCATCCTTTATACTAAACTCTAAATAAAATATTCCACTATTACAACCTTTCTCATCTCCCAGACTAGACATTTTCATTACATTGGTAAAATTATGAATACCTATTTTGAAGATATTTAGACGAACTAAAGTATTATAAGTAGATAAGATTTATAAACATATAATACAACGACCGCGTCTTTTAATAAAATTCTGTGTTATGTTTATTACTTAACATGTCGGTAAGGGTTTTGGGTTTTAAAATATTTTTTTAAACAATGTTCATTCCATATTACCTAGTCACGTTTCGGTTTTAATAAATTACCTACTTTCTACAACATTCTCATATCACAATTTATTTATTTATAAAACAAACTTGCATTCGTTGTGTTGTTTTATTACATAGTCTAGTTGTTGACTGGCTTGTTGTTTAATATTGTCGGTAGTTAGAAATTTAAATAATTTGTTGTAATTATAAAAAAATATATAAATATATGAAAATATAGTATTCGTCTCAGAGAGTGGTCAAAACATTATTTTTGGTTCGTTCATTATTACAAATTAGTACCTATATCTACACACAAAATACGTACAATATTTGTATTTCTCTTCCAGTGGCCCGAGATCTGAGCCCGGTGACACTGCGCCATAATGCGATTCCCAAGCAATCACATGCTTCATTTTGCATTCCCGCAAACACTTTTAGCGTATCCTCTCCGGCCTTAAATTCTTGAGTGCAGCGTCGATACGTGGGCAAAGTCAAAGCGATCGTTCTGATCTCTTTGCCCATGAATTGGCGAATCAATTTTAACTAGATAGTTGAGCGTGTTCGAAATTGAATAAGGTTCGATTCTAATTCGATGTTTCCATATAAACAAACATTGAGTGCATTAGTTGCAGTGGCAATGGCCTTCTCAAGGTATTGTCGGATTTCCTTGACTGCCCTATAATAAAATACTGGGTCGAAGTTGCCATTGGAAGGGCCAAATAGGTACTCGTGGACGTTTTTGTTTTTGTTTACTTTTATGATTTTATGTATCGATATGATCAAACTAACATAGTTATTAAGTCTAGAGTATAAGTACTAACATATTATGGATCACTGATCTGAAATAATTTTATTTTTATTTTTATTAAGGATGAAAAGGATTTTTCACGGGGTGGGACAAAAAGTCGCCATCTTGCTGGTAGCATTAAATGCGCCTTTTGAGTCCTACCGCTTGGAAAAAACCTTTTAACATTACCCCAACCCACCGCATATGATATTGTTATCATTGGCGCTAGAGTTTCGCTATAGTACCTACTACTTGCCATATATTGGCGCGAGCCGTGAAGTGTATTCAGTTTTTTAAGGATTGCACCATGGATTGCAATTCATTCTTTAGTATACATTTGGTAAACCTTTCTACGCGCATTAGATAGGCGCTTACGCGTCGAAGTGCTACGCCCGGTTTTCCATTATTGCACGAAATGCTACGCGCTACAGTGCTACGTCGTAACACTCGTAACCGTACCAACTTAACGCCTTGACTGTAGTATATTTATCTTGAAGATTAAAATGTTGTTGATATCTATTTAGTAAACTATAAATCAAAACAATCTACACAGTTTTTTATAGATGTTGTTATGAATTTTCAGATGTACGAGTTTATTAGCAAGCGCGTATTTCTCGAAGTTCATAGGTACTGTCGCATTTAAGAATTATATCTGAAATTTCAGTTTATAACCACATCGTAACACAATTTTGTTGGTTCCATATTTAAAGTAATTAAAACAAATCCAGTTATTTAAAAACAAAGTTGAATGTAACGCTCAAAACTTAAACACATTAGTTAAGGCAACGTAAAACATCGAAACAAACTTACGACTATTTGCCATAACAGTGACACGTAAAAAACGGAAATGTGACTGCGATTTTATTTGCCCTAAACAATAAAAAGTTCTGTATTTACTAACTAAACCGGGGCTTAATCGTGTATAGATGTTGAAAACAAACCTCCGACGTTTCAAGGGCGACGTTGCCCCCGTGGTCCCGGAGAAAGACTGGCTGAGGTTGACATCAACATCTTCTAGCTGCGCGGGTTTTACGAACTACCCGCACTTGGTCTTGATTATAAACTTGAACATTTTGCGCACTAGGGATGTGACTCTGTCGACACACTACACTCACGATGTCCAATTTTTGAGCCGGTGATATTCGATTACGCTTACATTTATCAATGACCGGATTCCAAGTAGACGAGATTCTAAAACCGTCATCCCGATTGAAATTGGGGTATTTCTTGATTTCAATGGCTTCCCGTACTTTTCTACTATGGAAACGACGATCCGTTGAAAGGATTTTAGGGTTATGCAACTCAATCCAGTGGTTATACATAATGTGTGAAAATCGTGAAAGTTTAAATAAAAATTTCTGTGTCTATTCGTTGAATGTGGATGTCATGAAATAGGACTCTCAGGTTGGGAGATTACACTGAGAGAAAAATCATCACCAGTAATTACAAAACAGTTATGTACTGGGGGAAAAAATGAAGTTTCTCTATTAATTATGAAAGTTTCACTGTCTGTGCAAAAAATATTGATTTCTACTATCAGCTCAGTAATCCTAAATCTAATTTCAACAATCTGACTTTAGTAAATGGAGCATTAAATAAAGTTCACTGTTTTTTACTATACATTTTCATAACTAATAAAGTTCTCCAAATTTTAAGAATTAAGTTTTGGATTTTTGGAAAAAGCATTTATGATTTCAAGTCATGATTTTAGTAAGTGACTCAATTACTAAGTTTTGTAGTATTTAACAAATAAGTTTGCAAGAATAACATTATCCCATTTGAAATAACCCTTCAATTGTTACTATCGCGACGTTACAAAGTTTACTGGTAATTAGTAGAAAGACACATTGTGTTTATGTTTATTGTTGTATTAATCACAAACCGTCTTTCGTAATTCCAACAAAATGAACGATTTGATACGTACAAAATAAATTTGTTGTGTTAACATTTATTTTTATTGCAACAGCTAAATGAGGTCAGTAAAATTTACTAAAATCTGTTACGTTCGTTGTGTTGGTATTACAAAACTCGTTTAATGATTGATAAAACAAAAAATATATATACAACAAGTCTTTTTCTAAATACTAGTAAAACTTTGCAAGGACGCAATTTAAACAACTGAATTGTTATATCAAGTAATATATTGTTATATTAACGAGCTTGTTTTTTTTATACAGTATTAGACAGGGTAGCAGCACCAATTGATGAACCAGAAATCGGCATTTGAGCGTGTAGGGACACTGGGGACGCGCTCTAGGATTGATCCAAAAGCCCCTCATTCACGGCAGTCCGCCGGCACTCCGGCATGGCTGGATGTAGCGGACACACGGTGTGCAAGTGGCCCAGCCTGGCAGTCCAATCCGCACTTATTCGTTGAAAGATGCGCAGCGCTGCGTTGTAGCTAGGGCTTCCAATACCGGGATCCCGGGATACCGCCTTTTTCAGGCCAGATTTTAATCATCATCAGATCCCGGTATTTTTATAAAATAGGCAAATATGCAAAAATAACCCAAAATACCAATCAAAATGGTACATTCGGCATCACCACGGAGCTTCGCACGCGTATATCTTGCATCTCACAATTGTTCTACAGCTTTTACTGTCTTCAAGCGGTACGTGGTGCGGCAAGTGGTGTAGCCAATAGTTTCTCAGTGCTCAACGAATAATGTTGACCGTATATGTTTCAGCTAAAAATCATGCTGTAGTTTATACTACTCCTGATTTGAACCAAACCAATCAATTCTCAATTAGAAACCTACCTTGCATTGCAAGTTAGAACAACATGTCATACATGGTCGGGCGCTTTTTAACCCTGAGAAATGCTGCAACGTAAGCTCTAATTTATTTAAACCCTAAGACCCATTTGCACCACCCAGGGTCAGCCACTAACCCGGAGTAGAGCTTTCAAATTCCATACAAAAAAACGCTTAACTCCGGGTTATGTGGCTAACCAAGGCCGGGTGGTTCAAGTGGCCCTAATAGAGCAAATAGATCACACATTCAGTGCCTTAAATATAACGTTGTCAAGAAAATAGTACTGGTATTGTGCAGACAAGATACGAACTTAATAACCGCTGACACTGCCAAAAATGAAGTGAAAAAATCGATGAAGACACGTTCTAAAAGCCAACAAATAAAGGACTGACCAACTTTGTATGGAGCTTGGCCCCAAAACCAACACAGCTGAGAGTTAGGTCGTTCGTTGGATAGCTACTATTATATTATATATTATATTTATATTATATTATATTATATTGATTTGTGAATTGTATTCGACGTGTAACTCTGCCATACGATTAAAAAAATAAATTATATTTTCTCTTGGAAAGAGATTTAGAAGTTCTTTTCCAGATCAATGTGTCAAAAAATAAGTATTTTACTTTCAAATTTCTTCGTTTCCATTTTTATCGGAAAATCCCGGGATCCCGGTATTGAAGCCGTCCATTCCGGTATTAATACCGGTATCGCGAAAGGTCCGGTATTTGGAAGCCCTAGTTGTAGCGCATACACTGTACTCGAATTTTAAAAATCGCCGCCATATCGTATGTCATTTTTAATAATGAATAATTAATATTTTATGCATTGCCGCATTTCTCAATTGTTTATTACTGTAATTTAGTGCAATTCGGACTGCAAGGAGGTGGGCGGAGCTAGCAGGATGTTGCCGTACGGCACGCATCCGGCAACGACATTCACGATGCTATATTACGTGCCGGAGGTGCCGGCGGACTGCCGTTAATGAGGGGCTTTAGCCGCTTTAATAACTGTTAACCTCGTTCGATTTCGCCCACAACTAGAGCATAGATACTAATATTCGAAAGTATCGGGCGAAATTCCGATATTCTAATATCTTTATTAAAATCACCGAATATCGGTATTTCCGATATTTTCGATATTCAAGTTTGTATAGCAAATTTAAATCTGCGCAAGTGCGCAGTGTGCAAGTCTCAAAGGGTACATTAATATATTGTGATTAATACATAAATTCATTTTGGTATTCAAAACAATGTGATTTTATCAACAATAAAAAAAAAAATCTGGAGTAATCCAAGGACAAAGACTAAATAAACCATCTATCAGGTTGGGATGATAGCGAGAGCGAAACCATGAAATTACTTTTATTTGTTAAAGTAATTATACTGCATTAGATGTTTGAATTTTACTATCTATGATCTGATTTGTTTTTATTTAATGTACTTAGGTCGCGTATTACACTATACAATCCACAGGGTCCAACTGTCGGGAGTTCGGGAGTACCCTGCCACTCCCGAGCCCATCGTACCCTGTTGTTACTCTTGTGCCCTTTTACACTGGCCGGCCGATAGTTTAGTGTAATACCCCTATTAGGTACTTAGCAGTAAAACATGATAATACTACTATGCATTTGAGTACTTAGCTTTGAATGAATAAGAGTGGCAAAACCCCGGATGATGACGGTATCGCTGTCGAATACCTAAAGGCAGGTGTTAAATCTGTTCTTAAAGCCAATCGTGAAATAAATATTCAAATTTCATTTAAAAATTTGGCATTCCTAAACTGCGCCACTTACCCTTTTTTTGACATAACACAACAGAGGTGACACAAATAAGTCAAAAAATGAATTTAATATTTTGAACAAGACGCCATTGATTCCTACGGCTCTTGCCCAGGTTTTGATAATACAGTTTTGTTGTGATTACAAAATAGTTATCACTCAAGTAAGAATTTAATATTTTCAACAAAACGTCACTGTTTCCTACGATTGACATGTTGGCAGTTGGCAGCACTGATGCCCGAGCCCACGCCGCTGGGCTGTGACTGCCGCCATTTTCTCGTTGTGCGTTCAGTGTGTCGGTCAAGACTGCGGGCGTTTGTTTCTGTTCTGGTGTCTGCTGTGCTTAAATAAAACAAAATACCTATTGAATTTAGGAGAAATTATGCGTCATGGACCAATTGACCCGCGATTTGTTGTGTAATTGGGGTTTACAGGAGTATATCGAGGAATTTAAAAGTAAGTTTTGATAATATTGTACATTGTTATTACGTAGCCTAGTGCATTTTAGATAAGTAGGATCATAATCTATCTATCCATTAAAAACTTATTATGAGCCTCGGTGCCGCGTATTTTTTTACAGTTGTGACGCTTAAACGATGTACCTACTAAGTGCAGGGCCTGAGTTGTGGCTCGAGCGGGATACCTAATATACTATACGGCGGAGCGGGCTGTAATGCCTTATTAAACTTCATGTTAAGTGTCAAAGAAATGCATGAAAGCGTCCTGAATTAGGGAATGCAATTGGTGATTTTGTGTATAAAGAAAACCTGTTTTACACCGAAACTTTTTTTTAATACAAAACGGTTAACCGATTGCATTCCCTAACCCAACTGAAAGCACTCTACACGCAACGCTGCCGGCCTGCCACACGCTCTCCACTCAAGCCTTACACCTCAAGGGTCACTTGCACCATCTAGGGTTAGCCAACTAACCCGGGGTATGTCAGGTGTCTAAAATTACCAGGACTTAACCGGTTAACCCCAGGATAGTTGGCGAACCTTAGTTCATGCAAGTGGACAATACCGTCCTTGGTGTAATGGCCAGTGATTAAATGTTATATTATATTTTTTTAGAAGGAAAAGTAGATGCTGGAATTTTAAGACTCTTAGAAAATGATGAAATCCTACAACTCATTCCAACACCAGGAGACAGAACAAAGTTTAAAGTGAACCTGAAAAACTGGAAGGCTGAACTGAAAGCAACGGAACAAGGAAATCCAGATTTATACCAATTTCCTAGTAGGACAGAAAGTGTGAGTTTTTGTTGTTTTTTGATATTATATTACTAATTGATCGGGTTTTTTGTATTGAAGTGCCATCTTGCCTCACAGTATAATATTTCACACTAAAATAGGAATGGTAACTGAATACTGAATACAATGGAAATTCTTTATATTATATAGCAACATGTGTGTCATATGTTGATATTATAGAGAGTATTAAAAGGCTGACAACACTAATAAACACACATAACTACTTTTTCGCCAAAATTAATGCTACTTAAGCAAGTATGGTTAAGTGTTTTTTGTTTTTTTACTTAGGGGTCTTGAATTAAAATCATGATTTCAATATTTTACATACCTAGAATACTAACTAGAGTGTGTCTACGCTAAGTTTCCTAGATTGATGGCACAGACTGTGAAAGTGTTAAGTAAACGTCATAATTTAATAGAAGTTTGACATTTAAAATAACACTTTCAAGTTTGGCAGTTCATTTGCTGAGAAAAGATGATGTGGTTTGACTCTAGTAAAAATAACATAATTTAATTATTTATTTTTAATTAAATATATATATGGACATCTTACACAGATCGACTAAGCCCCACAGTAAGCTCATAGCTGTGTGGTTGACTGTACATAAAAATGTATATACATTAAAAACACCCAAGTTTCAACTATTATTCATGCTCTTCACACAAATAAATGCTTTTACAAGGATTTGAACCCGGGACCCTCGGCGTAGCAGGCAGGTCCACTAGCTAGACCTAAGTGTTCGTCCGGTTATTAATACTTTTATTACTTATGGAAGTATCCTCTTTGGCTCAGGCCTCGTAATATTGCATATATTATAAACATAATTTTATCCTATTTCAATACTTTTCTTATTTTTTGTGCTCTGATTTGCTAATGTCACTATTGCTTCTTTTTCCCTCCGGTTAAAAACATACAGTTAGGCAAATTTGGGTGTTGTCAGTCCTTTAAAGTAAAAAACAAGCCAAAAATGATATGTAATGTTATAGAGACATGTCATATCATATCTTCTTCTCAGCATATTTGCGTCCACTGCTGAACATATGCCTCTTTCATGGTTTTCCATGTAGGTAGTTCTTGATGCATGTCATATAATAATATAATATAAGCTTTTATTTCCCTAATAAATATTTACATTTCAATGCTTTATTTCTATTTTTAAACTTCTTCATCTTCATCATAAGGACCGCCCTGAGCGGTAAAAGCCTCCTCATTTGTCCTCAGTTGTCATTTTGCAGTGTCTTAACCCCTGGAACGCTCCTGTCAAAAAATAGGTTTTCAATGAATAATAACTTTAGTTACATTCCAAATGGCTTGTGGCGGATAAGAGCTTAAGCATTCCAGGGGTTTAGGCTTCAAAAAAAATAATGCTACTAACTAACTTATGGGGCCGTAAAGCCTCGGCCAGACAGCCGCCCACGGTGTGAGAGCGGGGCGCGAGCGATAAAAACACGACGCGCGCGCGATCTGCGCTTGGATACGGTATACGGGAATGTATGGGCTCTGGCGCCCCGCTCATGCCCAGAAAAACGCGGCTGTGTGGCCGAGGCTTAAGGGTATAATTACAGCAAGGGCGTACATACTCGTAAAATACTAATGGTAATAAGGGTGTTGTGAAGGATTCAAGTGTTAACACTTAGGGTGGATATTTTTTTCATTTCTGTGTGATGTGTGTCTGTGTGCTGGTGTTTGTGCATGTTCTTTTACTTTCAGGTACAAACTGCGTCATTGTCAAGTAATTTAGGATCTTTACTGATGGATATTGGTTCAATTAGTGACGATTACTTAGATTCTCCAACCCCCATTGTGCAAGAAAAAAATTATGGTCTCTTTTTCATTTATCATGCATGTATTAATAATGTCTTATGTATGTATGTACCTACGTTATGTATGCTCCAATATAATGATAGTTTTTTTTAGGACAAGGTGAAAATGCTTTTCTACCAACGGCTGCTGCTGAACTGACGCCTCACACACAAGGTGATGTCCCTGTTATGTTATTACAATTAATCATTAATATTCTTGATGCGAGAATTTTATTAATTGCCATAATTTTTTTAGGACAATGTTCTACTAGTACTCCTATACCAACTTCACCGAACAATTACGTACCAGTGGAGCAAGCCTTTACACGAGTTGACCACCTATTGCCTGGTTATGTAAGTAAAGTTATTTTAATTTTATTAGTTTATGGTAATGTGTAATTTGTAGTAGGTTTAAAGTTAAAAATGTATTCTTTATGTTGTAGGTGCTTCAGACATTGCAAGGCACAAATGATGGCAGAGCCATTTTAAACCATAGACAAAAATCGAGTACTTTGGATGATACTCAAAGAAACCTGTTAGTGAAATTACTGATCTGTCCTCTTTTCGAAAAAGATCCTAATATTATAATACCGAATAACCTAATTTTGAACTGGGCATTACAAATACAAGAACTTTTCCCAGACGAGTCTCCTGCAACATATTACACACCCTATATATCTACGTTGGTGCGCAAAACAGCACGTAATGCTTCTGGGAAGTTATTACGCTTCATTTATAACAGGCGAAGGCAGCTTAAAGAGAAGGGAATAATTCAAGTTTCCTCTCGTTCCCGGTCATCATCTTCTTCGACAGTCCAAAAAGTTCTGTCACCAGTGAACCATTTGGAAGATGTAGGTAGGTACAGTAAATGCATTAACTAATAATACCCTAAATTTCGGTCTTGACGTTGATATGTTTCTTTATAAAGAATGCAGTAAACACCGCGAAATGCAATATAAACTAACTAACTTACAGTTGCAGTAGCAATCTGAAGGCTTTTGTTTGTGTTTCAAGAGGCCAAATTATGTGCCGAATGATTAATATGAACGGCAATCATAATTCGACATCTCGAAACGCAAACTATAAAGTAAATGTAAATGTCAAATACAACATGTAATGTCAAATACAAGTCTTCTGACCAGCTTTGCCTTATTATTTGGTATACCTAGGTAATACATACTAATATTATTATACATTCTCAAAAAAATTGTCAAGTAAATAATTGAGTTTTGGCATTGAGTTAAAGTTTTATTGACAGATTCTTGTGGATTGGATCCTTCAATGCGAACGTAATTCTTTCTGTGTGTTATCACTTCACGCTTAAATGACTGGTGATTTTGTTGAAATTTGGAAGTTGTGGGCAGAAGCTAATAGTATAAATATAGAGAAATAAGAAGCTTTCTCATTCAATACATTAATGGGTTTTTTAACAAGTAATGCTTAAACAATATTTCTTATTAAACATCATTAAAATGAATATTTTTTTAGATTCAACTGAAATTGAAGAAAAATTAGCAGTCTTAAAAAACACACTGGAACCTTGGAATCTTATTGAAGATTATTGGATTGCTACTGCTAGTTACAGACTGAAAAAAAACTATTCGGAGTCAGGAGGAACTCTTCAAGATATTTTTAATGATTTTCCTGCACTGAAGCTACCTGCAGGATATAATTTGTTTTTAAAAGATTTTGAAATTTTGTACAAGGACAAAATAGATTCCTTGTATATAAATATTACACCCCTTCAGAAGAAAATATTTGAGCTCGCAAAGAAAAAACTCGCAAATACTAGAGATAAGGAATTGAAACAAACGATAGAAAAATATTTATCTGCAGTGACTGGTTAGTATGCAATGTTTCTTTATTTATATTAACTTATAAATTTTGTGATATTAGTACCCTTTCTCAATTTAAGAGTTTAAGATGAAAACAAGTGGAATTCTAAATTGTTTTCGCTGTAATTGACCAGCTAATATTAATTTAATTGTTACCTATATTTAGATTTTAATAGTTCCTTTTTTTACAGAAAGTGCTACAAATGACACATTGAATAATGCGTGTTTGCTGCTGCTGCCTTTTTTATCGTCCAGTGTTCCTTTAAAAGACAAAAAGAAGACAACGTGGAAACCTTCAAAAACAGAAGTAAGAGACGGCATAATCACTCAGATTGCATCTGATGCTGACTTGGAACCAACAATAGTTAGTAGAAAAACTAAGTTGCAGAGATATGGAAAAACAATGCAACCTTTTGTTGTGTTTGTAGGTATATCAATATCGGAAATTACACATTGCTATGTCGTTGCCGGAAACATTTACTATAAATTTGAAAGGTTATTAACTGCCATAGATGTATGCTACAAAATAATTCACGCTTCAGGTGCCCACTACCAAGAGGAGTCATTTATCATCTGGATGATTATCCAAAAAGCATTTTATAGAATGCAAACAGAATACGACAAAGAATACACGACAGTTAATAGCCTTCTGACTGATTTAGGTATTAAATAGTATTAACGTTACTCTGAAAATTTAAGCAGCTAATATTCTCATAGATCCAACTGTTCTAATTTAATAATACTGATTATTTAATCTCTGGAACTTAGGGTTTTACTCGCTAATACTTGTAATCTGTTGTTAAATAACAGATCAGGTTCACAAAATACAAAATGTATTCATGTGGTCAATGTAAACTTATATTTAATTCGGTCAACGTTTTAATTAACCATCTCCGCACACTGTGTTTTGCATCAAAAGATATTGATAATTTTAATTGTGGTCAAGAGGACTGTTTCAGACACTTTAGTTGCCTTGCATCTTTGCGCAAGCATTTAAACAAATTTCATAGCTCAAAAGACCGTAACACTGACTCTCGTAGTAATCGTAAATCTGCAACCGCATCTACAACAACACCTTCTACGTCACAGCAGCAAAACCAAACGCAATCACAAGTAGATTCAATGACAAATCTTCATGAATCGACCTCTTCAGGTCCCATAGATTTGAATCACCATGCGGCTAGGTTGGTGTCATCATTATATGGCAACCCATTGATTCCACGTTCAAATGTTCAGGTTGTATTAGAATCTATGCAATCTTTTTTTGTTGCCATAGAAAATGTTATGCGTTCACAATTAATCCCATTACCTAATGATGAGAGTGCAACATCACAATTAGATAAAATGCTATCGAATTTTAAAAATATGTTTGTAAGTTTTGATACTGAACACAAGCGGTTGCAATAGTTAACCAAAATCGGTACATATATTGCTCCAATGCAAGTAATAATAGGTCAACGTATGGAACAAAAACGCACAAGAATGGGTCTTTCTTATATGCCAGTTGAATGTCACATGCAAGTTATTCCTTTGCGAAAAGTTTTGCAAGCATTCTTTTCTATTTCTGGTATACTTACTGATGTCATGGAGTATTTGAATACTCTGCGACATACAAGTTCTACCACTGAAGGCATCTGCAACTTTGTTCAAGGATCGGTTTGGTCCAGTATATTAAGTGCGACTAATAAGAACGAACTGTTACTGCCCCTTATACTGTACTATGATGACTTTGAAATAGGTAATCCTTTAGGCTCTCATGCTGGTATCCATAAACTTGGGGGAGTATATATTTCAGTTCCATGTCTACCGCCAAAATATGTATCTAAATTAAATCATATATTTATGATTGCTCTATTTCATTCTTCGGACAGATCCACTTTTGGAAATGAGCAAATATTTTTGAAGGTTATCGAGGAGCTAAATTATTTGTATACAACCGGTATAACTGTCAGTACGAAGACATATAAAGGCATCATCAAATTTCGTGTTGGTGCGATTACTGGAGACAATTTGGGTTTAAATTCCATGTTAGGCTTTGTAGAAAGTTTTTCAGCAAATCATCCTTGCAGAATCTGTAACGCTAATCGAATCCAGATACAGACTATGACTGTGGAAGAAGATATATTGATGAGAAATGACAACAATTATGACAATATGGTTGAAAATGAAGCAACTTTTGATACTGGCATAAAAGAAAGATGCATTTGGTTTGCACTCGAAGGTTTCAATTTGTTTGAAAATGTTGCGGTTGATTTGCTACATGACATGTTGGAAGGTTGTTGTAAATATGTATTGTCTTTCATTATCACGTACTTTTTAAAAAATCTAAAAGTTATTCATATCAGTACCATCCAGAATCGAATAACAGCGTTCGATTTTGGACCAGACGTTCGGTCAAAACCCACAGTAGCATTTTCAATTGAACAGTCCAAATTAAAGTTCAAAATGTCAGCCTCAGAAACTCTTACGTTTGTTAGATATCTAGGCCTTCTTATAGGCTATTACATACCACGAGAAAACGAATACTGGAGATTGTACATTTTATTAAGGACTATATTAGAAAGGCTATTGTCTCACCGTATATACAATGATACATGCGATCAACTTGCTGGATTGATATCAGAATTCAATGGGTTATATATGAAGTTAAGTAAGGAACCATTAAAACCCAAATTTCATTTTCTTGTTCATTATCCAAACATGATGAAAAAGTTTGGACCGATTGTTAATCTGTGGACAATGAGATTTGAAGCAAAACACAGTGTGTCGAAGAAAATCGCTCGGTCATCTGCAAGTAGAGTTAATATATGTAAAACAATAGCAATCAAAAATCAGCTTCAGTTAAATGAGCTTCTCATTATGACCCACAAAAACAGTCAAATACTTCATGGCATTCAAAAACTTATTCCCCAGTCTTCAAATCTTAATAATAAATTTAATTTACCCAACAATAGATATGTTACACATTCTGTTCCTTGGGCAAAAATAAATGGTGTAGAATTTAGAGAATCATATGTTCTGACAGTAGGCTTGTCTGATGAGACATTTTTACCATCTTTTGCAATAATAAATGGTTTATATCGTGACAATATGAATAATGTTTTGTTTGAGTGTTTGGCTTTAAATACCCTTAATTTTGATGAGCACTACTTCGCATTTGAAGTCGAAAGGTCAAATTCATTAATTTATCTGTCATTTGAAGATTTATTTGCACCGGTGCCCAATAATATAAATGTTCTGCCAAACATGGTTACTTATGTAACATCTCGTTGGTGCCTTGACTAAACTCAGCCAAAAGCTGTTTTCTCTCAACAGGTTGGGCTTCGGAACCTCACTGATATCTTGTAAAAAAACTATCATAAAACTACATGAAACAATGTCTAATGCCCTGCCAATTTTTGTAGTTCAAAATCTCTTTGCTTTCGGTGTATAATTTTTAGTTATTTACGAAACTTTTGACCACTCCCTTATTGTTAACAAAACTATACGCACATAGTAATTCCAAATGGTACATCAATAGCTATCAGTTTAGAAGTACTTCAATTTTCTGTGTTAATTTATTCGACTTAAACATAATTAAATAACAACAATGTCATTTTAAAGATAAGCTACTAAAAAGTACCATTAGGACGTCATACAGATCTAAAACTACTGGTGTTTACAATTATGTATTTAATACGTTACCCACACGCCCAACCATCACACGCCCGCAGTCTTGACCGACACACTAAACGCACAACGAGAAAATGGCGGCAGCCGCAGCCCAGAGCGGCGTGGGCTCGGGCAGTGCTGCCAACTGCCAACATGTCAATTGTTTTAATATTAGGCTTCTAATAGGCAGTGTTCTTTAGATAATAAGTACCGAAAATGTATTAAGAACTAAAGCGCAATTTACACACGCACAGGTACGAGTCGGGCGCGTGTTCAGGCGGTCTGTGTTTGTAGAATGGAAACGGTAACTTTCCAATGTAATGTTACTATGGGGAATGTTCCCATTTGGGAATATTCCTCATGGTAATATTCGAAAGTTACCGGGAACGAACCATTACTTACGCCCGATACGTACACGCCCGCGCTTGCGGGTTGTGTGTCAATTGCGCTTAATATTATGACTTCGCATATCGATACGAAAATAATGCGTTGGTAGATCATTTTAATTTTGACATTTTTAAATAGTTTATATTTTTAAGTTAGTATATAGTAGCGACTTATTGTTCTGAGATGTTATGGTTCTGAACTGTTTGCTATTCCAGCCTCCCTAGCACAGGAGCGCCGAGAGTGCATGTCGCGCGCGTGATATGAGTCCTTCTCTTTAGGTCTTATAATTAAAAAGTAAGAGATGGGTGGTAGCGCTCGTGGCGCAGTGAGTCGGGTAGTTATTACGCGCGCGACATGCACTCTCGGCGCTCCTGATTAAAAATCGGCTGCAGAGATGGTTGACCCCCTGCGTACAAGTTTGTTTGCAGGTGGGGGTCAACTATCTCTGCATTCGACTGTACTTGGGGCGGTGGAATAGCTATGCAGATTGAATGATAATGAAAATAACAACAACGAGAACGAAATTTCATTAGATGTTTTAGTTAAAATAGTATAATCAATAAATGTTTGTATCAATAATAATTATGCCTGTATTCCTACGCATGTATTTTGTATAAATATAAGATAATAAATGATTACATTTATTTCTGGTTTGAGTACAATTCACCACCTACCACTAAAACTAAGGGTTTTATAAATTCCTTTAAGTAAAATTAAATGTCAAATTAGTGATTACAAAATTATCTCAGCTCTAATGTATATTTTCCTTTTTTTGAAATTAAGAAGTCTTATGAATTCATTATAAAACCCTTGATTATTGTGGAGGTGATAACATTACAGGTCTCAAGTCATGATTTCCAAAAATACATACTCTATTGTTCTGAAATTTCTGGATAGCTTCTGTTATTCTACTGGTAATGATATAGGAAAATCTACAGTTTGCAATTCTATACTCCCTAGCACAGGTGCGCCGCGAGAGTATTTTGCGCGCATAATTACTATAATAACCGTCTCTTTCTCACTGTATTATTAAGAAAGAAATGGAGTAATAGCATGCTTTTATACTAAACCGTGCCGTATCGTAACCACGGCACGGTTTAGTACAAAAGCGTCTATTCGCGGCGCACCTGGCTAGGGGCTGGGAGGTGGAATTGCAAACAGTTTAGTTTTTGCCTGTGACGTCATTATCTTTAGATTAACAACAGCTAGCTTGGAATTGCAAGTACACTTAGTAAAACCTGTGACGTCATCGCCTCCGATATTGCTAAAGCACACTCAAAATTACAAAAGGATTAGTTTTTACCCATGAGGTCATTGCCTCCGATATTGCTAAAGCATTCTCATAATTACAAAACTATTAGTTATCACCCAAGAGGTCATCGTCTCCGATATTGCTAAAGCACACTCAAAATTACAAAAGGATTAGTTTTTACCCATGAGGTCATTGCCTCCGATATTGCTAAAGCATTCTCATAATTACAAAACTATTAGTTATCACCAAAGAGGTCATCGCCTCCGATATTGCTAAAGCACTCTCGGAATTACAAAACGATTCATTTTCACCATGACGTCATCGCCTCCGATATTGCTAAAGCGCTCTCAGAATTACAAAACGATTCATTTTCACCAATGACGTCATCGCCTCCGATATTGCTAAATCACTCTCAGAATTACAAAACTATTAGTTTTCACCCATGACGTCATCGTTTCCGATATTGTGAAAGCACTCTCAAAATTACAAAACCATTAGTTTTCACGCATGACGTCATCGCCTTCGATATTGCTAAAGTATCTGTTGCAACAACAAAACTATCAGTTGCTGGAATCACAAATTCATAGTTTCTGATATTAATCTTGCTTTCTTTAAATTACAAATATATAAGTTGTGTATCCTACAAATAGAAATTGCTAAAGTCGATTTGCTCCTTTTAGTTGACTCTCCTCGTCCTCGGATTAAGCTTTATTTTTGCACTGACAAGTGTATTTTTGTTAGTTTTTCTCTCAGTGTAGAGGTACCTACTTTATTTTCCAAAATTAACAAGTCAAGAAAGTAGTTGAAAGTCATACTATACGCTGTTAGTTGTATATGTGTATTTACAGGCTACATGAGACGGTGTTCACACGGACTTTCTGAACGAAGTTGTAGTAATTTGTTCCAGAAAATACTATAGCGAAAATCAACCAATACAGATACTCTAGATACTGTAGATACTATAGGTATTTGATCGTTATACTGTTAACCACAATTCCGTTAATTAAGTTCAGTTGCAGTAGGTATATTCTGTAGTTTTCTTAATATTTAAACTCGTAGTCTTCAGCATAAGGTACCTAAATCAGTACGAAAACTTGCAAGTTCACGCACTGAAAGAATGAATGAGATAAGAATACTCGTCTTTTTTTGGTAATAGCTATGTCCAATATATCAATATAATAGTAAAATAATTAAAATTATTTTTTATTGCCAACTGAGCAGTATGCCTCAAAGGTGTGGCTTTCAAACCCGAGGTTTCTGTGAACTTGTGTACGAAATATCTAGTTCCTACATTCGATATTTCCCAGCATTCTCCCATTGAGGTAAAAACTCGTTAAGAAATGGAGCTAATCCCAATAAGGCTCAGTATTCCCTCTGGGATGGAAGGTCAGATTGCATTTGTTGTCGTTAAAAGTGCCTGCATAAATTCTAGGTTTAATAAAACCAACTGAGTAAAAATTGGTTGGACGTGTTATTTGTGTACTATCATTTTAGTAGAATATAACTTCATTGTCAAAAAAATAATTTTTGATTTAATATTTTATCGCTGACTGTACTTTGGTACCCATAACATAGTAATAAGTAAGTTTGGTACCATAAGTCATCCAACCTTCATAGGCATGTGGAATTTCAGCTTATTCGAATAACTGGAAGTTAGTCAAATTCAGCTTGCAAGATTTGGCCCTAAGAAGTACACAATACGTTGTAAATTAAATAAAAGCTTGTTAAACTGCAGGACCATCTTAATGGCCAGCGATGACGGCAGCAAGCGTCGGCCGTAGCCTAGGTAACAGTGAGATACCGTATTCGGACATTTCGGTCCCACTCTCAACTATGGTCGCCGCACGCCGATGCAGCGTGGCTGAGCCGGTTAGTAGAACTTTACCAGTGTGCTTGCCACCATGAGTTTTACTTAACCACGAGTCGCTATGACTGCGATTCTACAGTATTTGCAAATCATTCCGACCAGTTAAAAACAAGCAAGATGCATATACTTTCGAACCGCGCAGTCGATTGCAATTCGAATGCGAGAGCAACTCACAGGCTTATAGAGCTCTCTGCGCGAACTCAAATCGATCGTCTTTTGTCTTTTGTCGGTACTGACTCACGGGCTGCCCGTTGGTGCACGCGGCCAGTATCATATTATATTTGTAATCGTAGGCAACCCTAACGTTGTGCGGGGCTGAGGGGGGCCGAGCGTCAAATGTATTTTGCGTGGTATTCAAAACGGTTCGTATTCGCTTTTTCTATGAGAGATAAATATCTGATCTTAAGAACTCTTATCTAATCTGTGGCCTTACCGTTTTGCACGAGTAAAGTGGAGTCCCTCGCCGTCGGTAGCTCAGAGTCGGTAAGCGTGGCGTCGGACGCGTTGTCGGTGGAGGAGGGCGTGGTCGGCGCGGGCGAGTCGGACAGCCCGCGGCGCGCGCGCCGTCCGCTGCCGCAGCTGGAGCCGCTGCCGCTGCCCGAGCCGTACGGGTGGAGCCGGCCCAGGCCTGCCAACAGGAAGAGACACTTTATAGTTCGGATGTCTTCTCATTCGTGTACAGGGAGTAAAACCGGCCTCTGAAACCGGTCCTTTCGTCGAATTTCATTTCACCGAATATCACTTCCCAACCAACTTTTCGCCGATGATTCACTTGGCATATCAACGTTTACCAATTATTTGCCAACTCACATTTTACCGAATTTTTATTTCCCAACTTAGCGTTGGAATGATATTCCGCGAAAGATACGATTGGGAAATGATTAGTTGGGGAATGAATATTTGGCAAACATGTGTTTTGGGATATACCTATTGTTTGGGAAATGAAAATTTGGCAAATATTTTTTGGCGATACATTTGTGAGTGTGACTATACATATGGGATGTCTGAGGTTTTCAGTGGCTGGTGTTACACTTTGTACAGTCAGGTAGATATACTGTCTTATTATTGTTTTTACTTTTACGTTTACTTTTGATATGGTTGCTACTTTTATGCGTCACTTTCGCTGACATACTTGTTAGAACGGTGATAACCCGTTTAGAGAGCGTTTAAAAAGAGAATGAAATTGTGTGCGTTATTGTACATTTTTTAAGTACAATATATACAACTTTAATTTAATTAGAAAAGGATAGGTACACACACTGTGGCATTATTATCCCCTAAAAACTTACGAGTAAAAAAGGATTGAAAATAATTAACCATCAAACATTCTACGCGGTACGAAGTCGCGGGCAAAAGTTATTTCCAATATAAGAAGAAATTGACGTGATCCAAAATAATGACAAAGACAAACAAACGGAAAGCGTAATTAGGAATAATAAGGAATGGGATAAGGCTCAAGTTTGGTTCGCTTCGGTTTGTCTGGGAGACATTGCGTTTGTGTAGTTTGTCAAGCGAATAATTCGGAAAATTCACGTACCTACTATAACATCGTTTAATGGTTGCCATGTTAAAAGAGTATACATGTATTTACATGTGTATAACATCGGTGTCCCGAATGTTTTGCTTGTCAGATCAAACTAAAGGAAAATTTAGCAGATGTAACAATTCTGATACTTACCTATATGTAACACATTTTTTTAAATCCCAATTAAGATTTAAGAACACAAAGACAAGTTAAAAATAATCCATAAAATGACAATGCATAAAACTGAAAGAGCCGAGGACAAGTTAAAACTAAAATCGCATTTAATAGGTCCGCAGTTTAGAATGAAGCCGACTACAAGTAAACCAGAAATGTGAAGCGAAAATATTGCTTACGAAAGCCCGCTTCACGTTTCCGACCAGAAAAAGGTAATAAGGAAAACCTTCTGAAAATGGCACTGAATATTTTTCTACACTTTGATTTACCTTTAATCAGTGTATACGTCTTTGATGTTTAAGAACCTTTAAGTAATGCTGTGGCTTGCTTTTGCTTCAAGAAAAATGGCTCTCCGATCCACTCATGGCGCTGCCTTTGCGACCTACGCAGCCATTGTATTGATTTGAAAGAGTAAATATTATGTATTAAAAGTATTACCGACCCTATGTAATATTTATAAACGTTTTTGCAATAAAAGGAAAAATATGTTTGGTACTGAATATACTTGGTGTAAATCGGTAGCTTATTTCTACTAACATTTATTCGGACTTTCGTTTGAGAGATTAGTTTTACACGTGCACAAATACAGAATATCCAAGCAGCGACGGTGACCGCTTCCCATCAGGCGGTTCATTTGCTTATTCGCTAGTTGCTACCAATGATTTAAAAGTAATAGTTACTACTTAAACTACATTTGACCCCATAACTGACTTACTTTTTACTACAAAACCAGTGTGCAGCGCCAACTCTCGGTCATAAGTGACAGACTTATAAGCTACATCTGGTTTATAACAACATCACCCCTGAAAATGCCTCATTATGTATTTTTTTTAAATCTTTAACGTCGTTGACGGATTTTCATAATGGCCGAAGTGGATCTAATCGTGTGAAATCGTTAGAAAAAAGAGTCAGTAATGAATTCACCCGAGGCAGACGCTGAAACTTTTTAATTTAACTCAAACATCCCAAGAGGCCCATCTCAAAGGACTCGAAGAAAATAAAATTAGTTTCAACAGGACCTCATTACTGGACTCAGGAACTGAGTATGCAGACTGCATGTGAAAAGATTTTTTCCAAGCAACGTTAAGTAAGTTCTTTATCAAACTGCCGAGACAGAAAGCTTAACGACGCAAAGGTTTGAAGAAAATATTAAACTTAAGGAGGATTATTAAAAAACATGTAGGTATTAAGTCACCGCCAATTCTGTGCGGGCGTTAGACACCGCTTAAGACTCATCTTAAGAAAAAAAGTAGGTTCTTCTAGGTTGTCACCAAGATTTAGGCGCTGCAATTAAGATCTCATTTCGTAATCTGTGTGCGGAATTTCAAAAATCACCCTGCAATCCGGGAAACTTGATAATAAGCAACAACTAATCAAATAGCCGCAAAACTTGTTCAATGCGATAATTAAGGATGCTGCCAACGGAACCCTTCACAAAGGAGGTCCAAACAAAAAGAACAATGAGCTCGTTAGAGGGGAATTTTTGCCAACTCCCCCCTTTTCCACCACTAGTGGGAGGCAAGTCGCCCGGATAAGGAATGCTAATTGTAGGCGGGTTGCATAACGTTAGAAAATTACCAAATAGATTTTTGCATTTTGCCTCCGAAAGTCGAATAATGGTTGTTCACATGGAATAATGATAAACATAAATGTTATTTTATTATTATCTTCTGTTGTTAGGTATCATTCTTTGTTAAATATTTCGCAAATTAGGGCTTGTTTCCGATGACACGGGCATAGTTTGATTCTGATTTCAAATTATTTTATTGAAATAAAATACTTCGAATACTTATATTTAATTTACGATTTAATATTAGCAACGACTATTCAAGACAAATTTTACCTGACCATAAATCAATACAGTTTTACTACATGGACAGATTATACTCACAATATTTTTTTAAATAAATGTTAGTATTTAGTGGTTTTACCAATATGTACCTACTTAATTACACACTCACCAGCCAAAACTATCCAATAGATTCACTATACTTAAACGCCAATCAACCTTATAAAAATGTTACCTACAAGTCACCACAAAACACAAGTATACTGACAGTCACAAAAAAAGGAAAATACTAAATTGGAACCACACAGTCGCTCTCGGATAAAATTAAATACAACTAAATTGGCATATTCTAGAGACGTGGGCGCATAAATAAAAACAGAAGTGTTGTTTCCTCTGGATAAGGGCACAGGATGTCCGTGCCGATAATGGATGCCCGCTCTGCAGTACTCACTTCGTCAATGGCTGCCTTATACGTTCATTGATACGGTTTCGGGGAATAATTAACTGATTATTAGTTATTTAGTCATCTAAAAGTCTTTTGTGCGGTTCATCTTCCATTCCATTTTTTTACTGCAGCAAGCCATTCAGGGCCACTTGCACCACCCGGGGTTAGTCAACTAACCCGGTGTTAAGCGTTGTATTAGTACGGAATTTTGTCAAATTCATTCATTTAACTGTCGCTAACTACGTATTAGTTGGAGAACCCCGATAGGTGAACTGGATTTAGTTTCCATGTGTGTATAATTAACGGTAGCCGTCGCAAAAGCTAAAACACCGTCTTCTCAGTCAATCTTAGTCAGTATTAGTCTTGGTACATTTAAAATGGCATAGTATTTTTAATAGTTTCTTGCTAATAATATCCCTTTTTTAACTAGACTAGCGCAGATCGTCGAAAATATTTCGAGCGATCTGTAACCTGCATATTTACATTACATTATTCAGATGAAGGTTCTGTGTTGTTAGTCAAGCAAGAAATTCTATTTTTATTCACGAGGACTCCACGTCACATTCGATACAATCATGTTTGCTTAGAAAAAAAATCGAATTACAACAAAATTCAATTCCACAAAATAGTGAACTCATAAATATACAATTGGCAAGTTGCTTGCGCTGCGAAATCACGTCGCTGGAGCAGCCCGAAGGAGCGCCCAGAAATAAACGGGGCCCGCTTTCCGCACGTATTGTTAGCTTCGTTACTATCCGAAAAGAAACTACAATTTGAATCCCACAAAGTCGCATAAACGAACCGTCAAACCTGGAGCCCCCGGGGAGCCACTGTCACAATTTGTCACTGCGAACAAGCCACGCACCCCCGCACGGAATCGCCGGAATTTGGCCGCAATCTCGTCATTACCATATCGATCCCTGCATCGAATATTTCTCTTCTCCACCGGAATTAAATTTATCGCAAGGATAATTTTTCGTTACCAATTTACCTTACCTATGACCCTTTTCCCAGTAGGTATGTAAATCAATGCGAATTACCAGATATTATATTCCGAGCATGGTGCCCCGCGTTAAGGCAAACGTAGAAATTTGTCACATGAGCGATGGTTCATCTACGTGTTTCTTCTCCAAATCCCAAACATAATCCTTTCTAGTGCAAATAAAACACACCTTTATTACTTTAAAGAGAAAAGCTTAAATCCTGCGCGACTGCCTGTGGGAATTTCATATTTCATGCGCCTTCGGGCCGAGATTAACATGCGATTTTGCATCTTAACCCCTCGATTCTAAAGCGCGTTTTCGACCGTGCTGTTGGGTGCTTTCCGAACAGAGTTGTAGTTACGCAGAGTGTGACTGTATGATTTTATGCCAGCAAAAGTAAAGAAGGTTGACAAATAGGTCGGGCGTGCCGATGTTCAGTTTTATTAAAATTAAAACGTTCTACCGTGGCGTTAATAAAAGGCGGTAAGGTAGAAAGTCGCGCGTATCGAATCGTTTAGATTTACAACGGCAACACGAGGGATAAGCCGAACATTTTTATTATCATCGCGCTAGTTTATTGCGTCTCGAGCGCAGGCATTAGAAATAATCTTAACGGTGAGGTAGGTATTTTCTGAAATGGCAACTCCAGGGGAAAAGAGTGCGATCATTTTCACTTTATATTGTTGTACTAACGAGCGGAACGGCAATGTGCTAAAGACTGGAGCGTGAGTAGTTACCGCCTGGAATAAAAAACGAGGGTCCGCTGCAAAAATGGAAAGCAAATTTTCTTAAAAACAAAGCGAGCAATAAATCTGCCGAACCTAAGCAAAACAGCCGAGCCTCGTCCACAGTCGTAACTCACTCTCAAGCGTACAATTTCACCGACAATTTATTCGACATGAACTGTAGTTGTCAAATGCTGACGTCTGCGTATCGAAAGAATAAATAATGGAGATAAAAAGGAGGCTGGAGACAATGCCTTCGGTATTGTGGTCACGTACCACGCGGCCTCGCAAGCGCAATCTTCGAAGAAAGAATTACATTTATTGAGGAAATCTCGAGTAATTCAATGTTTAGACGCCGATGAAACGCATGCAGATATATGGGAACGTTGCGATATTGCCAAAGCAATATGCTTTAGAAATAAATTACTTTTCCTTACATGAAAAGCTTCAGATAAATGTTCGTTTACGTACAGTCAATATGATTTTCCAGTGGATAAACCCTCAATTCCAATAGAATAATTCATCTGACAGACCTGTCAAATAAAGTTGTTCAGGCGGGAAATGCAGTTATTATCTGTACAATAATTTGTTTGTGAAGCAACTCAAATCAATTTAAATTTCTTCAGAATGGAAATTTTATTCACGATTTTGTGATAATTTGCAACGGATTACGGGATAATGATGATATAATATAGTGTAGGTAAATAAAAATATATATTGATATAATCGAATAATGAATGTTACGCGACACCCTAATTAAAGCCGACAGTTGTGGGTAATGTCGGCGCTGACAGCTAGTCGAGAATAACCCCAGAGGCACAATCAAACCAAATAACTAAACACTACAATTCTCGAAATCATCGTGAATCATCCGAACTTACGTCCAAAATCCTGGTTGCGAGTGTTTGCTTTTGATTTTTGTCTAACGAGACAATGGGGAAATGATGAGCACCGCGCCGTACGTCGCCTCTGGGACTTCACCCCATACCGACACTACCTCCCCTATAGTATAAAACCGTTGGAAACTTAACCTTAGCACCTGGAAAGTAGGATTTAAATTGAGACGTAGCGAATTAGGATTAACGATTGTTCGCGGTTGAGGCAATCGCATATGGCGTCAAACGGGCTACGGCGAGTGACGGCACGCCACTCGAGGGAGTCGGATTGGCCTCAGTGCTCGACGGGACATCCACTATGTCACTCTGAACGGAGGGCGCTCGGACTGTACAGATTTAAAACACTAGTTGTGCTTCAACTGCGCCGACCGAGAACTTTTATATCCTTTATTTTCAGGCTCAACTTTTACACTGAACTTGCAAATGTACTCGGTCTATTTACTGCCCCAGGTTTATTTTAATCTAGAACGTAGTCGCTGTGACATTTGATGGCGAGGCGATTTCGATTCCGGAAATTGGCTTCAGTTACCGATGTTCATTAACGAGACATGCCAGATCCGCGGACTTGCTAATTAGGTGCCTGTTTACCTTTGTAATCATCTGACATCAAAGTGGGATCTGTAAGTAAGCAAGCTCAGTTCCCAAACTTGGTGATTTATTTACGCTCGGCGTATCGATCGGTGTATGAAGCTGGCGCTATTCTGGCGGATTTGCAGGAATCGAGGTCAAGTGGATTGAAGATTTTCATGTCCTTGTTTACTTAGCGGTTGTACAAACATTCATCTCGATCGTCTGCACCGGAGGGTGCACGCGCAAATATTCGTCCCGACAAACACGCAATTTAATACCGAGCTTTTTCGCTGGCGATCATAACTGGAGCGTACGTATAAATACGGTTATACTTTACCGTAGGGCGAGTATAAAATTCACCTTAACTGCCGCCGTGACTGCCCTGCAAACTGATTTTAATTCCCAACTAGTCATAAAGCGGACTATTACGGCCCGAAATACCTCTGGTCACACTAAGTGGACTCTGTAATGAGACAACAGTTAAATAATTTACTAGTTAGTTGTTTTTATCGCGCGCTCTAAGTGATTGCTTCGGCTCGGGATGTGTCTGTGTCAGCTTATTCGAGCAAAGCCGTAGGTAGAAATGGTTATTGATAACGATACCATTTTTTTTATTTTCATGTTTATATCTCTTATAAAACTTTTTCGCTTCTATTTCGTTTACGGCATTGTTTTTAAGTGACGACAACTTATGTAGTGTTGATAATGAGAGTGCATATACACTCTTATTTATTACAAATGTAAGTTGATATAAGTAAATTGAAAAATAAGAAAGACAAGGTACCATTTCTTTTTTAACTCATATGTAATACACATACGCAATCAAATCGATAGATACGTACCGAACCATATATTACCTTCCACGCATACATACTTATGAATTAAGAGGGATCTGTTGACACCGCAGCCGTACTTCAAAGTTTGCTAGAATTTATGCTTCGCAAACGTAAGGTGCGTTCGGCAAAGTTTCGGACGATTTTGGGTGGGTTGAGATGACGTTGGATTCTATTTTTTTTTCTCAGCTTGTGTGTAAGATACCGACATAATTCAAATAAGGAAATGATCATGATGAAGTATTCCATGATACTACAATTTGTTATTTTTATAGACCTTCAGGTACGTGTATACTGAGTGTTTAAATTTTGGAAACTAAAAAAAACGGTCCAGATCTGACCGGTGTTCAGAGAGTTCGTGGGTTCAAATCCCGCTCGACGCGGAGAACTTTTCCATTTTTCTTTCAATTATAAAAATTGTAAATTTCGTTTGCAGACGTCTCTGCTTAATACAAAATTAATTTGGCCAAACAGTACACAGGAGTTTCATTTCCTACACGGTTTTATTTTTTTTACACTTTGTCCGTCCAATCTTATACCATATACAAAAAGTCGAAGAAATTGTGGTTCTCCACCTGTTTTGGTGTCAATGACCCCTAAAAGGGGTCAATAAAGTGGTAAGGTTGAAATTAGTGAAAAGGTGGTCTAAAAAAGAGGATACAAAATGGACATAGAGACATAACAAAAAATAGACATAACACGCTTTTTAAATCCGTCTCCGTTTTTATAATATGTTATTAACCGTTTTCATAAACGCACGCATACCGGTAACAGACTAAATGTTTGTGACTCGTGAAAATTTTGAGCATTCCTGAAGATTTAAGATCGGACGATTAGCGTCCGATCTGTTATACAGTCTGTTAAAAGATAAAAAAATGTAAAGATTTACCAGTTATTTATAAAAAACTGGCGAAGGGAATTTCCGGATACAGCAAAAAAAATTTTTGGGACATTTTTACTTCATTGCACATAATTCACGACTTGTCAGTCGGAGCAACAAGAACGGACTGCAGGTAGAAGCAGCATTAAATGGGCATATTTTTATTTTGTTGTCGTTTTTTTTTTTCGCGTCAGATTTGAATGAAATTTGGTGGGTAGGTAGAGTTCCTTATTCTCTTCAAGATAGACCCAATTTCAAAGTATGTCCCACATTTTTTTCCACTGAGTTACGAAATCGTATGGAATTTTCGTAACTCAGTGGAAAATTTCATACAATTTTTTTGTCGCACATTGTATCTATCACATGCACATTGTATTGTATTGTATTGCATTTTTGTATCTATCTAGCGTAGAATAAGGAACTCTACCTACCCACCAAATTGGATTCAAATCTGACGAGAAAAAAAAACGACAACAAAATAAAAATATGCCCAAATGGCACATCGTGTCAGCTTGCCATTATTCAAAAAAATCCTCGCAATGGGCCCTAAATAGATTCTTATAGATTGACATTAATGTACTTTATACTGTAATCATATGTTGTGAAATAAAAAAATCTAAATCTAAATCTAATCGAATCATACGATCTTATCCGTTGTCCGATCTTAGTCGAACGCACCTTACTTCACTTACAGCTGTATTTCAAAAAGGATGTATTGCAATCAAATGGCGTCACGACTTAGGACCTTTGTTTATGCGAAACGGCAAACAGCAGTTGAACGCTTCCATTAAACGTATGCTAATAATTAGCAAAGTCCATTCAAAATAAAGAACGTACTGGAAACAGTACACCGGAGGTAAATAATTGAAGTAATTGCCAGGTCGCCGGGTCAATTAATCAATGGTTGGCCGATGCATTACGAATGGACGTAGTGGGCCGAACAGCGGCCGATGGACAACCAGTTTACTTTAATTGAACTCTAGCTAGTATTACATTCCTATTAGTAGTTCAAAAGGTTCAGAGATTAAGGAGATGCTGGAAAAGAAGTAAAAACAGCATTTTATTAAGGAGTGTCTCCTATCGTCAAATAGTGAGAGCGCCATAATTATTTATCTCGAGATTGGAATCGCACTCCATATCATTGATTTTGAGTTAAAAAAATAAACATCTTTACAATAAATTTATATTGTAAAAATGTTTTGTGGTGATGATGTGATATTGAACAAAATTGTAGTCATCACTGACGCCGTAGTTCATGTTTAGTTAATTATGCTTCATCAAATTTCATAGTATAACGAGATGAGAAAGAAGTCAAAAAAAGCTTAAATACCTACAAAGTATATTTTAGTCTAGACTAGTTTTTCCTGTTTTCAGTTGAGTCTGACATCCGCGCAGCCTGACATCTGTTACGTACAGAAAATCGATAGAACAAACAAACGGGGCGACGATTTAACGGTAAGTAATAATTTATCATATTTAAATGTATCTACCTATATTCCTACTGCTGGGTATGGTGTACGAGTACATATTTTTTTTAGAAACTTGAGAGATTGTTTGTTGTTTTTGAGATATATCTTTGCTACAATGGAATAATTTACAGAAAAACCAGTTGATAAAACTACTTTCAAAGATAAAATGTACTTCAGACTTAAGCAAGCAGTTTTGTTGACATAATTCCAATCTAAATTAATGTCTTCCAGTCTTCCCTGCTCCGTGAAGTTCCCAAACTTTCCGCGCTTCACTTACTCAAACATTTACAGTAGTTTTAATGTGTCAGCCGGGTGCCAGTGCATTTTCAATAATATTATGAGTTAGAACTAGTGCGTAAGATAAATGGACCAGTTTACACGGAGTCAAGAGTAGTGAGGAGTATTAACACTGCCATTTAGATAGGGGCTATATTAAACGTATCTATCTACAACATTATAGAGAGAAACTTCATGATTGTTACACCCAATGGAATTCTTCTACACAAACGCAAATAGGTACGTTCGTATCACGTCCCGCTCGCGGGACATAAACTGGCAGTAAAGAAGAAATAAATATCCGTACGTATAGAAGTACCGTAAACTTCAATATGAAATAAATAATGTCACACCAAAAACGTCAAGAAAAATACGATATTTCAAGTTTTAAGGATCACAATAAAACCCCGTTAGGTTGGAAACACTCGTAATTCGAAGTCCTCAGGATCGTAAAAAGTGATAAGTAATGTGGACCACCATTAAATTATGGACTAATCCCACAGGACCACTTAAGTTTGTATATCGGATACACTGCGTTGGTGGCAAGGATAAGTGACAAAAAATAAAAATATCCAGGACCATTTTATCGTGAGCTATCAAAATAAATGCTAGTAGTCTGTTGTGAAATCCCCAGGGCTCCAGATCGGATGGATAGCTCTATTATGTAGGTGCGACTGGCACTTTTAGCGTGAGTTCTCATTTTACATTCGAAGTCTATTCTTGAATTGTAGATATTCAGCCGAATTTAGATTTAACTCTCGAATATATTTTATTCACTGTAAATGATTTTCAGGGTTAAAAATGCGTAAAAATATATTCTAAGAGGCAATACCTACTACTTTTCACTAACGCTTTTCAATTGTTATGTTTACTTTTGTTTCGAAAATAATTAATAGCGTGTAATTATTTTACGGTAAGGTTAGTCACTGGTAACATGTGAGTAACTTTAGTGTTACCAGTGAGTGACTGAAGTTTTTTCACTGGTAACATTCGAAACCAAACTTTCGAGTTTATTGTGAGAATTATTTATTCACTAGCTAACGAATTTACTAAATTAAAGTCACAATTTGATTTTGGTATTATTAATAAACATCCAATAATGTGTAGAGATCTACATATTTATGCTATAATTAAGTTGTAAAAGACAACTTTTCCATGATTTTTCGTTAAGAATTGTCTAGTCAACAAACATTATTTATTGTTTTCTGAGAGGGTATGTAGGACAATTTTTTTTTATACTACGGTGGCGGCAAACAACCATACGGCTCACCCGATGGAAAGCGGTCTTCGTAACCAATGGATGCCTGCAACTGCATGGGCGTCACAATGCGCGTTGCCGACCCATTATAAACGTGTATACACTCTTTTTTTGAAGAACCCCATACTGTCCTTCGGGGAAACCTCGTTTATTCCACATCCGGAGCGTCCGCGGAAGTTTTCAGAATTGAAACGATTTCCAGCTTGCTGGAAATTAATTCTTTAAAAAGATCAAATTTGCTTACTCTAGGGGATTAATAGGGGGTTTTATTTAAATAACTAGATAGAATATTTCGAATAGCTTCTATTTATTAAACTGGCTCGTGCTTGCACCTACAGTTTTTTTAAATTTTAAATTAGAAATACCTGTTCCACGGCAGTGTAGTTACCCCAAATTATAATGCCGTTTCGAAGAACAGATGCGACATAGCCGTGGTAAGCTGTTAGAGCAGTTGATTCATCAGCTACTCTTCCTTGGTCTTTTTAAAGCAAATACAAAACTGCTTAGTTTGTTACATATATTTGTTACTTGCTGCTTCCAATTTAAAAATCTATCAATATTGATAACCAGAAAATTCACCTGGTCGCAACTATTATTGAGTTGACCTTTACATTCAATCGTCAGCGCGGTTCGTTGCGTTTTATATTTAGAAAATTGCACCCAGTTGGTCTTATTAATATTCATTATTAAATTATTATTAATTAACCAATTATTAATGTCATTAACAGCATTATTTATCGAATTTTCAAATGTCATAGTCTTGTCATAATTGGGTATAATGATTGATAAGTCTTCTGCGTATATAATAATTTGATGCGTTGATGCTTGAGGGACTATCCTTTTAGTACCAACATTACTGTACACATTATACGTGCCAAGTTTCAACCTTTCTTCAGGAAAGCACTACTTAGAACCAAAACTCTACTTTCGCTAGTTATAGATACACACGTGTTCAAATGTGCATGGGCAATTTATGAATCAATTCATTTATAAATTGTAAAACTATGAACCATATGTAAAACTAGAATAAACTTAATGTTGTTATTACGCGTAATCTTTCGCACGTTTTAAATTATTACAAATGACCTACTGATTAATACAATGCAAATGCAATTACCAATGCGTTGGTGTTAAAATGAAAAGTATTAAAGCGAACGAGGATTTCATTTGCGTAAATAAAAACGTCCAATCGAATAAGCAAAGTTAAGTGTTGAACAAATTAAGCACGCGACTGTAAATAGCGCAAAAAGAAATGCAAGTTAAAATAACTGCATTCCGGCAAAATTATTTAATCACCTTACAGTCGGACTGTGAAATACAATCCCGTTAAAATTGCAGTACGAAATCTTAATAGTGTTATATTATTTATTTATCGGCCTCCCTAGCCTAGTTGGTACTTAGTGATCATGTCTACGAAGCTGAGAGTCCCGGGTTCGAATCCTGGTAAAGCCATTTATTTATGTGTTTATCACCAATATTTGTACAGTACCTATATCGTTGTTATTCTATAGTATCTCATATAGGTAGGTACATATTTCAAAGAACCATAGATCATAGAGTACATATATGTATAGGTACTTTGGTTCCAAAATAAAATACGGCTTTATCTGTGTTCTGACTTTCGGATGACAAAATTATCTTGTCTCATTAAAGACCGTTTTTTAGTGTTATGTTTACTTATGTTCTTATGGCTTAAATTGATTAATTAGTTGATTGATTGCTTACAGCAGGCACTGTTCGAAACTGTTTTTTGTGGCGAAAACACGACAAATTAACGGAGCGAAGACAGTGCACAGTACAATTAACTACAGGGAATCTTTCAGTAATTTATGCTAGGCTTTAATAAGTAATTTTGGTATGTACTTCAGTTCCTTTTATGGTTTGTTTGTATATTATATATAGATCTACCGTTTGACTGAGACGAATAGTGAGAAATTATTATGATCAAGTGCCTACTAATTAGTTATAGCCGAAACATGGGCTGAAGGAACCCATATATGTTATAGGCTACGGTGAAGCGCTACGAGCGTAACTCAGTAGGTCTATAGTAATACCGCGGCTCTTGAAAATTCCTTGTTATATATCGCACTAGTTAAAATGTGTCCACGCTAATTTCACAAGAAAATGTTATGTTTAACGTAAAAACACCACAGGTCAATTGCAGCGTTCAAAACCGCCTCCAGCGAAAAACGACGCAAACAACGCGAAAGCCCGGCCCGGCTCTGATACATTTTTAATAGCAAACCAAAATTCGTTAGAAATTGTAAGTAGGTACCTGTTTTTATTAGAACTAGAAAAATGCCGAAAACCGCCTAAGTATTTAAAATCTTTAACAATCTCAGCGAAACATTAAAATAGGTTTCGTTTTAAAAATAGTTTCCTAGAATCGCACGAGGACAAAAGAGCTCGACTTTTGTTTATTTGATGCTGTGTTTGTAAATTCATAACTTTACTTTTTACTTTATGTGTCAAACCTCACAATAATTAGTGGTTCCGTATATTCATACCTTACTACGAAACAGTTAAAATACAAACAATTAAATTTAATGTATTATAAAATAAAAGTTAGTAATTGGTTAAATATATATGTAGCCCGCGTTAGAGGTAGGTATAAAACCTATTCGATTGACATCTTAGCTTTTGTCCAATAGATTAAGGGGCCAAACAAGCGGTATAGACCTTGACCCCATTCTAGAATTGTCGACGCTGGAAGAGAACAGAAATGGTTTTGTTCACAGAACAAAGGAATATCTATATCTATGTACTAACAGGGTTATTATTATTCGAACTGGGACTCATTGACATAAAAACCTTAAGTGTGTATTGTCCGTGTCCATTTTAGCTGCGTAGTATACAACAGTCTTTTGAGATGTTTGAAGCGGTAATTTACGATCATACGACGATACACCTAGATATAATTCTGTTTTTTTTTTAATCATCATTCCAGCCAGTGAAAGACCATTGAAAGATGTCAATTACTGAACGAAGGCATGAAAGGCTTTCCACAATACTCTAGATTTAGAATACAGTATAGGAGCCCAATACTAGAGTCTGTAGTATTAACTATAGTCTTTTTTACTGGCAGATGCCAGATGACCTTTCAACCCCGAAGCTAAACTATGCCTTATTGGGATTAGTCCGGTTTCCTCACGATGTTTTCCTTCACCGAAAAGCGATACTATCATCATCATCATCATCATTTCAGCCGAAAGACGTCCACTGCTGGACATAGGCCTCCCACAAAGATTTCCACAATGACCGGTCCTGCGCCACCCGCATCCAGCGGACTCCTGCGACCTTCACCAGGTCATCAGTCCACTATGGTAAATATTAAATGATATATTATTTCGTACATAAGTTCCGGGGTTTGAACCCGCGACCTTTGGATTGAAAGTCGCACGCTCTTACCGCTGGGCAACCAAAGTTTTCAAAATAAAAACATACATGCGGTTTTACTTTTACTACCAAAAAATTCGCTAGTGATACAAGATAACACTCACACTAAAACATCAAATAATTCTCTCAGTTGTGCCAAAGGGCTAACTTTTTCCATCCCAAACTTAAACTATAAATCGTCACGGCCCGATGGACCATCGAACTACTTTATTGACAATTTATGGCAGATTTGCATTACTGACTAAATTACTGGGGAACTTTCGGGCTGAGTTGACGGGTCGGGTCCTATTGATTTTCGACGAGTTAATACGGAGTTGTTATATTACGGCAGATGCTTTATACGTTCTGATTGAATTGTCGTTTGTCAATTGACTTACTAGGACCTGGTTAATTGGGACCTGATTATAAAAAGCCTTAATAATTGTAATAAGCGCTGGTTCCGCTCCTTTGACACAAAAAGCCTTAATGGAAATTACCTTTCCAAGCGGTCTAAACTGAATTCTGATTTTTTGTTTATTTTGCCTCTGTAATAACCGAACTCCAAACTTCTATGAATGAATATGTGCTAAAAAGTTATGTTATATATTCTAGTCACTTTTATTATTTCTACTATTGAAACGGATTGGATTTATTGATTACCTCTGGTATTCGAATATTGAAATAGCGCGCGTGAAATTTTATGAAGTAGGTATTCATATTTTCCCGCATAAGGTATCAGACACAGTTATATCTAGGTATTCTATATTATTACATACCTATTCTATATTTAAGACTTCTGATTATTGATTGAGATGGACGCATCTTGGAGAGAAAATGAAATCTAGGCTATAAAAACTCATACGCAAGCTGCAAATAAAAAACTAGCCAGATCAAATAGTGAGGTAACAATAAAGCTCACTCTCCATGTTGACCCGACGCAGCATAATAAATAGTGGATCGCAAACGGTCTACTACTATAATAAAAAGAACCAGGCATGAATAAAATACGCGAGGGTACCCAAATATACGTAGGTAAGAATAATTATTCATTTTTTTCTCGCCTCTCGAAGCGCCTTCGCAAAATATGATCGTTCATAACTCGGAAAAGAATTCCCGTAATTTAATACTCCCCCTGAAAATAATATGTAAAAATACGCGCGGGAAGGCCACTTTCGGACCATTTCGGCCCGTTCAGAACATTACGGGCCATCTCTCCTGCCTTTATCTACCCTGTGAGAATAAATCAGGATATTATTCCCGCGAAATATTATTTCCATATCTAATCAGTAAGAAATATGGATGTGATACGGGAATTATAATTTATGTGTTATTATTTTATCTGATGTGTGCTTCTGGGGAATGTGGCGATGACGTTATCTTGGTTTTTTGTGTGACCAGTGATGTTACCACAAATGAGGAAATTTAGAAGATAAATAATGCTTATGATATAAATCATATAAATTATGTTAATGGCCACTAGGGAATGCAACGGTTAAACATTTTTGTAAGAAAAATCGCGGTGTCGGTTAAAAATAGTTATCCCCATACAAAAAATAACTGAGAATGCCCTAGTATTAGCTAGTAAACCGGGCGTTCTGGCAAAGTTACGGATAACCGGTACCCAAATACATGGACGGTGTTAACTAATTGTTAAATAAGTATATCGTGTTTTTACACAGTATTTAAAATATATTATTTTGAGCGAAGCCACTAAACCAATACACTTGGAAAATAATATATTTGAGTCCTGACCGTCTTTTTCTAAATATGATTAGTCGGTACACCGCATTTTTTGATAGCATCAACATTTTAAACCGTTAGTAGCCTAGCGGCGAGCCGTATTTTTCAGAGGGTCGGGTCGCGGGTTATTAGCTTATTATTTACTGATCTTAGTACACATTGCTACCCCGGATCTACAATTACTTATTTTCGCGTCTATAATTCATTTCTCGGGTAAAGCAGACACTAAAGCTCTTAATATCTTAAGGGAAATTCCTGCAGAAATTATAACGCTTCCTCCGTAATTACCAGCGGGTCCAAATTGGATGAAATTTAAGTCCTTAATCTAATCTCCGTGTAATTCAGGCATAACTAAGCTCATTTTGCGACGGTTCCAACTATCTGAGTCTCATATTTATCAAACTATACAGACTTGAGTTTTACTCTTTGGTTTCGAATAGGGTTTTCGTGTGCATCTGATCTGAATATAAGGAAATGAAAATTAGCCTAAATTGAAAATGTACAGTAAGAAGAAAAACATAAAAATGGGATGTCCTGTTTTTTGAGCACCGAGTAGTTTTTGTCCTAAAAAGAGATTGACAAAGATTGAAAGTCACATGTAAACGTATTACGTATTACAAATGCTTTCATTTTATATGACAGTTTTACGAGTAACTTTTTTTAAAGTTTGGAGCTCGACAAATAATGGAAATTGTATGCAACTTTTCTGTCGCGAAATTCAGACTGCAATTCCTGTTACTTTAAAATTTTTGATTGGCAATAAACAAAGTAAGTACTTTACGACCTAAATTGTAACCGGAAAAGTCGACTTTGCATAGCATTAAAAAAAATACATTTTAATTATTGTAGCGAAGAAGTATTTATACAAAGAAAATTGAATCAAAGTAGATACTGTTAATATATAACTGCTGTGTAGTCATGCGAGTACCATGTGTGTATACTTGCAGTATCATGTCGGGATAAAATGTAAGTAGGTCGGAAGTAATATCTGGCTGGTTATGAGAAATCTTAATATTGTGCTAGATACTTGCATTGAAAGCTTTTATATTGAATGCATATTGATACCTACTGATAGATTCAATAACTTACTCACAGATTTCTTATTAATATTGTTAACATTGAAATCAAAACAATACATCCATTGCAAACTGCAAGATTTTACTGGTTTGTTATATAAGAACATTGGGAACGTTAATAGGAAACGATTTGCCAAGTTCTTTAAAATAAGTAGGTACATTTATAGAAATGTTTGTAAAATGTCGACTTAACGTGTATTTAAACATTTGACAAGAACTTAAAAAAATAATACAACGTCCCACAAAACTGGTTGCACTGTTTGACAGTGGGATCATAACTGCAAAATGTAGGCAAGTAGGTACAGTCAAGGGCATAAATATATGTACAACTTTTTCATTACTTTATATGGAATCATATGGCTGAAAAGACAAAAAGTGTATAGATATTTATGCCCTTGACTGTACGTACTGCAATTATTATCTACATACATATTGTAAACGTATAAAAAACGTGCAAACATAAAGACGACGGATTTTTTTTTCTTTTTTATAAGGAGTTAACTTGAAGACACCTACTGTACTTTACTATTAATGACTTGTTCTGTATAATTTTGTCATTAATGATGTAGAAATATAGATAGCTCTGTCGATTGTCTGTTCTCCAGTCATTGAATTAAGTCGATCATGTTACGTCTGTGGTCTGTGGTTGCCACAGATCACCTACAAACTGGTCGACGATAAAATTGGACCATTTTGTTATATCACCAAAATTTAATTTAAGACATTTTCTTAGGTTACTTGTAGTTGAGAAGTAGGTAGGGCATAGTCTTGCTACTACTCACCCTGATCAGTCAAAGACACTTTAATTTAAAACGATATACTCTTTATAAACGAATGAGGTTTAAATTTTAAGTTTGGGACTTTGCCACGCTTAATTGTTTACCTACAATGTGCGCATTACGTTGCTCAATAAAATTGTCAATCGCACGTTTCCCGCTGAAGCCTCAGTTAACATGCAGAACGTTACTTTAAATCGGAACTATAACTTGATCGAATCAATCGATGGACATGAAACGAATTAATTTATTAGTATAAAACTGCGTGATATTAAACTGAAGCTTTGCTTCGTAGAACTTAATAACTATTGGAGCGCTAATCTGGTAGTATGGGCGAATCGTAATAATTACTGTGGGATCTGGTAGTGGGTCATCGTTGGTAGTTGCGGTTCATACGTGCAGGCAGATATCGATCTTATGAGCACCAAATTATGTGCATCGATGGGAAATTTCGGTTGAAGTGGCAATTCAAGATATTTACCGCCTCGTTGCGGAATATTGGATCGATGTTTCACAAGCCAGTACTGAAATGTCGAAGGCCTGTGTGCTTACCATGAGTTTGAAATCTACTGTAGATGCCTAGTCGCTAGCGTCTACGCCAAAGCAGTGTCAGTGCATCTCGCTCGCTTTGCGAGTGGAAGCGGGATGCAACTGTAGATAATATGTCGAAATCTATCCTTCGAAATCTATAGCAAACCATGGTAGAGACATTTGTCTTCTATAGTTTGGAATTAGCTAGCGTTAAATTAAGCTCAAAATTGATGTTGCTATCGCGTTTAAAACTGCATGGGCAGTTTATGAATGAATTCATTCATAAATTGCCCAACCAAATTTGAACGCCTGTGTACTTATGACATCATAAGGACGAATGACTGTAGTTGACTGCTAATAGTGAAGTTACAGTCAGCTACAAACACTTGCATCACATTTTTTTTTCATCATAACTTATTTTACAGCGATGTCCGGAGAAGGGAAGGGACCAACCCCAAAAACGCAAAAAACTGTTTCATATATTTTGCGTGTTTAATCTTGACATTTTGTATAGGAGAGTTTTTTTTTTGCGATTTCGGGGTTGGTTGATCGTAAAAGTTGCTCAGTATGACTTATACCTATGGGGTGTCTAAGGTTTTCTGTGGTAATGTTACAACCTGTATATTTTTGTAATTTTGATTTCTTTATGTGAGCGTTACGCGGGTTAGAGATTATATTTCAAAACAATAGGTAGATATGTACCTACCTTTTTAACGTGGTAGCACTTCATTTTGTTTTTAAATAAAACAAAACGGAATTCCTCTAAAGCCCTTAAAACTAGCTAAAATTAAGCTCGTTCTCAGCTACGCCAGGACCGAAGGTCCCAAGCACGCTCGCAGCATTGCCACGCCTTTGTTTTATAGCTTTATTTTTTATTGACATTTTATGTTTTTGTGTACTGTTTATAATAAAATTTATCATAAACATATTAATATTTAAAACGGGTCACTCACGTAATTTAGTCGATTTTCGCTCGACATGTTTCGTTCTTTACGAAGAACGTCATCAGGAGCGCCCACTCGCGACAGAGGCAAGTCGTACACTGCGGGCTAATGCCCTATCTGCTCTGGTACTTGCAGCTGGCGGTGGGAGCGGCGCGGGGGGCGACACGGCGGACGATCTACCCTCGTTCTCATTATCATCGCTTTTGCCAACCGGGTTGCAAACAACACTCACTACGTCACTCGCTAAGGGCACGTTCACACAGTCCACTGACGCGGTACCCAAAACCGTTTTCCAACTGGGAGGCACTGACCAACCACAATCACGGTTGAAGTTCGGATGACGACTTATTTCAATAGCCTCCCGTATTTTCCGCTGAACTACGAATTTTTCTCTAGCCAACACGGTTACCCTATCAAACCTAATATAGTGCGTCGAATCCGAGTCCAATACGTGTTCCGTTACCGCAGAACCACGGCCATCTCGGTTTTTCATACTACGTATGTGTTCTGTGAGTCTCGTAGAAATATTCCGGCCGGTCTCTCCAATATAATTCTTTCCACAAGAACACGGAATCATATATACCCCAGGACCATTTAAGGGCTCCTTGTCCTTCGGCGAACGCAACCATTGTCTCAGCTGAGTGTTTGGACGGGAAATCGTCTTGATGCAATATCTGCGGCGTAACAAGTGTCCGATTTTATCCGTCACGCCCTTAATGTACGGCAGGTATAAGGGCAACCCTTCCACTGCAGCCGATCGACGACGAGTGAGTGTTGTTTGCAACCCGGTTGGCAAAAGCGATGATAATGAGAACGAGGGTAGATCGTCCGCCGTGTCGCCCCCCGCGCCGCTCCCACCGCCAGCTGCAAGTACCAGAGCAGATAGGGCATTAGCCCGCAGTGTACGACTTGCCTCTGTCGCGAGTGGGCGCTCCTGATGACGTTCTTCGTAAAGAACGAAACATGTCGAGCGAAAATCGACTAAATTACGTGAGTGACCCGTTTTAAATATTATTTAATATTGTCGAGTCTCACGAGAGTTTTATAGTTAAAATTATCTTATATTAATTAATAAATAGTTTTTTAAAGTAGATTCTTGTAATTACTCGCAGGTTAAGAAGTCATCGATGTAAAAATTGATTTCATAGTCACGACCTTCTTATGTTCAAGCATTTCGCATGGCCAAATCGTTTGGTAGCAAGTATTCGTATAAAATTGAATAACTGCACTTAATGGTCATAATAATTGCCTAGAATGTAGACGTAATTGCTACAAGAAACGCAAATAGCCACGATTCCTTGATTACTGTAATCACTCTTAAACTACTTAAAAATATTTTTGGAACATAATTGCTCTCGAAACGACAGTGGACTTATGATATACTAAGGCATGTTCACGAAAAAAGGAAAGAAACATACTTTTACATCGATGTCATTAAAAAGAAGGGCTCTTCGCCTTTCCTTTTAGAAGGCGTTGTGGATATTTTTATCAATTTCTCCATATCTATAGGCCTTTTTGTGAACCTATGCATTGTAATGGTGTGTTTTTTTTCTAAATTTAACATGATAATTAAGTTCTCCCATTGGTCTTAACTTAATTACAATATCGAAACTATAATAAGCCGTGAAACTAGTATCTAGAGTTTTTCTTACCGATCGCAAGCCAAATACTGTTTAAATTGTCCCAGAAAATCGTACTTTTTCGAGCGATAACTTTTGCGTTAAGCGTTGTCTGAAGTTATTTTGATATTGATGATTTTTAAGCTAATGCTTTTAAATTTTGGATTACTAAACATAAAGAAGAACAATCAATTCACAGTCCCTTGGCTGTTTGGTTTGTATTATCGAGTAACAGTGGAGACTCATTTTACGATGGCTAGTTTTTTTCGTGGACAAGCCTTAGGTACGAGTATATCATCATATATATAGGCCTTTTCGGGGACCTCAGCGTCCTGCCGGGATTGTTCTCATCCATGAATACCCAGTGAATTTAACCGGATCATCTGCGAATCTTGTTGGGGATTAATTTTGGCGCGATCGATCAAGATTTATTTTTGTGAACTTTTCTCATGTTACGCAACGAAATACAAAATACAATATGAATTTCGGACTAGGCTAGTTTTACAAGGGAACATTTTGCATTCGACTGCTGCAGCATTGCTGTTGCGGCCTTATAGCTGCAGCAGGAAACATGTAATGACAGCTGCCAATTTCTTTGATAAATTCAGTTGTTTACTGTTGCGATTGAAACGTTCAAATTCGTCAGTCAATGTCTTCGAGCAACACAGGAAGGGGAGTCCGTATACGTACCGTTTCCCCTGTGCCCAAGTACAAGCCCAAATGGGCATACACAAGTCTGTGTTATGACACGTCCGTACACACAAATAGATCGTAGTGTACAAGACTTGTTAGTGTAGTTGAATAAATTTCTATGCCATTACCGATTGTTTTTTGTAGGTATGTAATGTGAAGTGCTTTTCCTCCGAAAAACGTGACAGATAAATTTGTCAATGCCACTTTGAAGTTTCCTTTCGAACGAGTTGGAAGTCCGTGTTGCTCGAACGTCAACGTATCAAGAAAACTGATTATGTTTCAGGTGTGCCGTTGCAACGCTATAGCCGCCGTGGTGTAGTTGCGAGCCAAATGTCACCATAACGAGACCCCACTGCTGCGTTACGTCGAGGTATGTCTCAGAAAATATGGCGCAGTCTCAACATTTTTCTACGAAGCGCCGCAACGTACCAGTGGGGCCCGGCCTATACAGTCAAATCAGTTACTCTGTAAGAACCGTCAAAACGATTTGTTAGTATTTGGTTGCCATGAAGTGTGTCGTGCGTGCACAAGGCTATTCTAAAAACGGGCATGGGGCACTCGAAAGGGAAATTGCTCGTTATATCGCATTTGCCATTCGTATTATAATAATGCATTATCATTGGGACTATATACACATGCTATTTTTACATTGGAAAGGGCTTAAAATTGTATTTTGTATAAATATATATCAGGGCTTGCATAAATACACGAATATTTTAATAGCTTTTTGAACCATATAAGCAAAGCTTTAGGTGACCGTGCCCGGTGTCGGGTAAGCGGTGAGAAAAGGTGGTTAGTGGGTAAGTTGTACCTTCACCGTCAGATCATCTCCGTTGAGGAGTTGCAACTGGAAATGAAAAAAATAAATTAAATGCGATGAAATTTCGTTTTTCGTTTGAACGGAGAACGTTCGAAACATGCAGAATCCGAAACATCAATATGAAATGTAGCTAAATATTTTATATTTAGAGTATTTCCTTTTCAATAACATATTAAGAACGCACGAAGATATACCAATACAAACACTTTCAACCAAAACTAATTATGTAGAAAATATCTTTATATACCCAAATATCATTAGACCTCAATAATGCGTTCAAAAACCGCATATAAAGGCCCCCATAATAACAAACTTTTTTTGTTACAACAAATTTCTTATCTGTCACAATATTATGTTATCAAAGAAATATATGATTGATTGATTAATATTATAGCGAAATAATATTATCGATTAGGTACGATTTTTTTTTTTTCAAATTTCGAGCACATCTGACACAACTTGATTTGACATCTATTCTAATATCAGTCGAGATGACGTTTAGTTTCAAAAGAATTATCAATTGCATACAATGACGCACGTAAGTCGCTCGCAACTTATTTTGATATCGAACGGTATGAAAATTGGGGCGAACTCTATTTTGTCTCTGAATTTTAAAAATTATAAATGTCAGAACTTGGATGTCAGAAAAGTTTTCATTCGTGAAAGTTTTAATGGCGGTCGATATATTATGCGCTTTGAACGGATCATGGAGAGCTCATGATATGTGTGTATATAAAGCAGCGCATATAATTAGTAAATAATTAGACATTAAAAACTCGTGTGATGTTATTATGAAACTCGGCTGACGCCTTACTTCATAAACCCCCACTCGAGTTTTAATGCCTTTCATTATATACAATCACATAAATTACTGAAACTTTCTCAACAAAATTCCGTAGGTAAACATCAACCGAATAGCATTCCAAATTTAAAATCAGATATAGGTTAAAAACGAAACAAATGCCGGCTTCTGCAATCGAATGCAAAGAAAGAACGAGATGGCGATTGGAGGTATCCTCTGAGGATGAGAGAAACGCAAGATATGCGGATGTTTCGACTACAAGGAGATGTGAAGCGAATACGAATTATGTTAAAAAACGTATTTTCTCATTTGTGTTGTTATAAACTTATGTTCCAGGTGCAAATTGTAGTTTAGTAGAATGATAAAGTCATGTGCACATTGTGTAAGCGTGTAAATTAAAAATGTAATTTTTAAGAAATCTTCAATTTATATGGTAAGAATCTGTTAATATTTACAGGCAGCCAATTTGACGTAGGTAAGTGCATACTTTTAAACGAATAATGTTATATCTGACAGCCAGCAGCCAGGCCACGATCGCACTCGAATAAAAAAGTCTACTTACTTACAGAAGAAATAGGCACATGTTGGAATATCAGTATTATCTTTACGGGATACCTGACATATAAGTAGAAGATCCATGTATAAACTAACTCAAGTAATACATCGTCAAAGCACACGAACGTACGTTGGCCTCCATGAACCAACAACTTTGTACTCGTAGTGGAAACTTCAACGAAAACGTCGAAAACACCTTCGTGATGTAACTCCAGATGTCGAGCTCGTGTTTTCAAAAGCTCTTATTCAAGTGTCTAACTCAAAGGAAACTATACTATGCGGCTTGAGAATAAGGTTGCTTTTTGAAGGTTTACAAAAGGGGTGATAGCAGGTTGCGAGGGTTTTGCTTCGGTGTTTTTTGAGTCTCGATTTCAAGGCACGTGGCGCGATTGTGAAATGTTTAGGGCAACCCTGCGCCTACATTTTAGGGGTAAGATACACCGTAATGTCATTTGCATGTAGCCCAGATATTTCGGGATATTCCTGAATTGTTTGCTATTTTATGCAGCGTAGTAATTTTGTGAAATTATTTAGTCACTCGTCACTACTTTGTTCTGTCAATGATATTTATTAATTTTATGTCAAAATATCTTATTGAATAAGTATGATAAATGTTATTTTGTCGAATTATGAGTATATCCTTTATGTTCTGCAATCCAACATACAAATAGGGGTTTAACTTTGGAAGAGAAAGTTGCAGGCACTTGGTAGGTTTTATTTACTTTTTTAGTAAGTCATGTAAGATATACTAAAATATATCTTAATTATCTGGGTATAGTGTATGTTCTTCCTGAAAGCTTAGTATCGTATTCGTAAAATTGTACCATTTAAAAGGCATGATACCAAATAAAAGCGCTTTAATTCCTAAGCTAAGTTCATAATATCCAGGAAGTTTATTTTAAGATTCGCGTCGATAGTTGTGAGATTGAGTTTCACAACTATTAACTCAATTATCAACTTCAGGAAACTTTCAGAATCCTAGATTGTTTTTTGTAAACATAATTAAACTATACACCGTGTTTTATTTTTATTCACTTAACTTCAGCATATAGCCAGCTACATTTAAGGAAACAGAATGGCATAGTTAGTTTCATTAAATACGATTTTTTTTCATACTGTGTAATTTCAAGTTGCATTAATCGCTAATATAAAACGGAAATTACAATTACCTTAAGTGACAACTATGACACATCAATGTAATGTCGGATACTAATACTTACGGTTCCTGAACCCATCTTAGAGCGCTTATAATATGTGTGTAGATAAAGTAGTGTCTGCAACTATACATAACTATGCATTAAAACACTCGTGTGATGTTATAATTGCTTGTGCTTATAGCCTCTTGAACAAGAGGCTTACACGCGGTGTATAGGAAAAAAGGTTAACCCTTCAAAGGCATGTTAAAAAAAGTTGACGTCGCTTTGTGATGTGTGTAGGGACTCATTATGCGATGTGTTAGATTATCAAACTTTTTACGTTTAGAATTTGATTGGTAGATAGCAATATAGTGGTTTACCTAATATTAGTTTGATTTGAGGATTTTGAGCGCGGCGTCTAACGTAAATAAGCGGTTTGTAAAGTCGGGACAGTGAAGCAGGTTATTCTATTATCATAAAGTTTGTCGGCTATTCCAACCTTTCCCGGAATTAAATTGTTTGTTGTGTAAACGTTAAATGTTGTCGGTAAGTTCGGTATTGAATTTACAAAATGGTTCTTATTAATTATAATAATTTATTATTGTTTTGTCTGTACTTCAAACACAATACGTCAATTAAATAAAGTAATAGGATTACGTGAAAACCTTTTAGCAGTTTTGATTTTAAATTCAACCGATTTGAGTTTGTGCGAGTTATTCCGATTTGTGATTCTTTGTTCGTAATTGATTTTCTTTAGAAGTTGGTTATGAAACCATAAAATACGACTACTTACTTATAACTCGGTTTAATAAAACGTAACAAACGGTCGAGTACTTTTAAAACTGTGAAAACGATATGATAATTTTATTGACATAATTACATACTTATAAAAGCAACTATGTTCAGCGTTCAGCCTTTTGAACGATAATTACAGTACCTATTTTATTTATTAAATAGTTGTATAAGAGCGGTCAAAATATGCGAGTGGCGTGAGTAACAATTTGAGCCGTAGGCAAAAATTGTTAAGAATAGAGCCATGAGCATATTTTGACCTGCTACGACTGCTACTTCCCGTTTCCGAAACTTATTAAAACTAAGTACCTAAGTACTTTTTGTGTCTCAGTACCTATCTTTTTAATAAAGACTTTTCTTGAAACCTTTTATGTATGTTCTTATACATTTATGTTCATGAATGTATAAATTACAGATAGAGGAGTAAGAAAATACAATAATTTAATCTCATTAATCAATTCGACCGGTTGGAGTAGTTGGTAGTGACCCTGCCTGCTAAGCCGATGGTCCTGGGTTCGAATCCCGGTAAGGGCATTTATTTGTGTGGTGAACGCAGATATTTGTTCCTGAGTCATGGGTGTTTTCTATGTATTTGTATATTAGGTATATATATCGTTGTCTGAGTACCCGTAACACAAGCCTTCTTGAGCTTACTGCGGGAATTTGTGTAAGAATGTCCTATAATATTTATTTATTTATTTAGTTAATTGCATTCTTGGACAATACATCATTAAAATGGGTCTCCCTCTGAGCGCATACAAACTATTGTCATATTTTTGATTGTCATAACACTTTTCGCACATATTCGTTTGTCATAATTATTTTTTGTCATAATTATTTTTGAGCATACCTCGTTTTTTGTTATAAATGATCTAAAGCATATTTTTTATAATTATACTTTTATTTGGCATAATATTTTTAATCATATGTTTGATGACCATAATTGTCTTTAGTTATAAGTATTGCAACGCATCTTATTAATATTTCATAAAAATTTAAAGTCATATATTTAAGGCTCATAACATATTTTATTCATAAAAAATACAAAGCTGTAACCAGACAAGTGGGTTAGGTTAGGTTAGAACTGCGATCCCCACAGACATGAACTGTTACCAGAAAAGTGGATTAGGTTAAGTTAGAACTGCAACGCTCTCAGAACTGTGACCCCCACAGATACAAACTGTAACCAGAAAAGTGGGTTAGGTTAGGTTAGAACTGCGATCCCCACAGACATGAACTGTTACCAGAAAAGTGGATTAAGTTAGGTTAGAACTGCAACCCTCACAGACATGAACTGTTACCAGAAAAGTAGGTTAGGTTAGAACTGTGACCCCCACAGATACAAAATGTTACTAGAAAAGTGGGTTAGGTTAGCGCCCTATAGTCCCAACCTGTTACCAGAAAAGTGGGCATATATTTAAGGCTCATAACATATTTTATTCATAAAAAATACAAAGCTGTAACCAGACAAGTGGGTTAGGTTAGGTTAGAACTGCGACCCTCACAGACATGAACTGTTACCAGAAAAGTGGATTAGGTTAGGTTAGAACTGCGACCCCCACAGATACAAACTGCAAATCGTTATGCGAGTTAACGTTATAGTTATTGACAATTATGCTCTTAGTGGTTATGACATTTAATTTATTATAATTTAACTTTATATGCGTAAAAAATATATGACCACTACTGAGTATGATCAAAATTTTTATGACTAAAAATGTATGACACAAAATAATATGACTTTCTAATTGTATGCGCAATGATGATTATGAAACAAGTGGTTATGCGCAGCAACGATATGACTTAAAAATGTATGCCACCCAATATGGACCCTAGTTCAAAAACTTTAGTTGTCTTGTCAATATAAGAATCCACCCCATAACTATACCAAGAGATGACACTGTTTTGATTTTTTTTTGGCTGGAATTGGATTTACAGATTACCGAGTACCTACTGTTTAATTTCTCGCGGAAATTCAAAAACCTTTCTGCAGTCACGAGTAGTGACGTCAGCTCATAATGAGCCGTGTGAATGGAAATGGGTCATGTCACGAAGTACTCACTTATATAACTGTAGCTGCAGTCATCCCCATGTTGCTGAGACTCACCTGCGAACAACAATAAACACTGGTTAGAATGTGAAACCGAGGAAACTGGTGTATAGAAAGAAAAAAGATATGTAAAGAAAAAAAAACTAATTGAACTGACTGACTACTTCTGTTTTTAATAAAATCTTTAGTAGTAGGTATTAAAAATCAATAAAACTGTATCACATACTAGTCACAAAATTTACTTTTCACTTCTCTATCTGGAATAACTTGACTAGTCGAGGCTAGTCGACATAAAATCGCTTTTTATGCTCTAGAGCATAAAGTAAAATTTAAGGCAGCCGGCGCTTGCCGGAGCCCGCTGGCCGCCTGCGGGGAGCGCGTGAGAACGACCGCGCCCAAGCGTGGCAAACATGGATGTTTCATTATCAATGATTTTAAATGAAATAAAACCTAATATTTTCCTCACAATCGAAGTGAAAAACAGAGAGAGATGTATATCTCGGGCATAAATACCCATTTTATCCTCGACTACTATATTAATAATGCCTTGGCTACAATGGGTTAATTTATGCCCTTGTCATACAATCTACTATTGTTTTAACGAGTTCCATGAAAACTAAGACAGCTGGAGGGGCTAGTTACCAAATAAAATAAATCAAGCACAGATCATGTTTGAATTAAAAGTGCTCTAAAACTCTAAATATATGATTCAGGGGTAAAACTTGATTTAAAGGAGTCTACGAACCGGATGCAATCAAAAAATTATGTAAACACACGTATACTTGTCCATTCATGGCATCATCACGACACAACCAAACAAGGAATAACCCTTGCATTTTCAACAAAGTCGTGACAAAAGCACTATTATAACACCAGTTTAAATTTAGAATAAACCATTACATCCTTAAACATATGCGACAGTCCATTTCGCCGCGGCAACATTTTACTTACAGTCGTCTCCCGAAATTTAACATCTTACCGCTTTAAAAATACCGTCTAAATTCTTCTAAAAATGTTTTGACGAATTTCAAACGTTGGAGTGTTCCTATTACTGTCTCACGAATGCTCCGTGAGAACACGTGTTACATGCGGCTAAAGAATAATGGACCATATTACAGATGAGTAGGGTTTATAATGAGCTGTGTTGGTTTGATAGATGTCACAACTCCCGCACAAACGTCCCGGTGTATCGCGCGCGATCGTCACGCGGTATTAGATTTGAATCTGGGACTCCTTAGTGCTGTAATGGCGTCTTCCGTGCTTCATTGTTTACGGTTTAAATGACAACATATAAATGCAACTGTTGACGAGCTTATTGGCTGAGGATTAGAGGTGAAAATGGCATGATTGGTTAGAATTTGCAGTGCGTTGGAGGTTAAGCGTTTACACTTAAGTTTAATAGACTCTTTTTTGTCTTGGTCTGTTTGGGAAAACTGTCTTATTAAGATCGAAACAATTTATTTTCATGGCGTTTTAATCTATCTAAAACCAATTTGTTTATATATTGTTTATATAAGGTCACCTTTGTTACACCCCACAATACACAATACAGACCATCTCAATCACTAGACGAAGCGTAATAAGACAACTCACCGTCACTACCTACCGATATGCAATCCCATACTAGTTAATATAGTAGGGCAAAGCGACCGCTTATTTCAGTTGCATCTACGTTTACAACCTGAACTCCTGTAAGAGCGTTGAGAAAATAGCGTAGGTACGAGTACCTACCCAATTACGAAGAGCACACCGAAATGGTCGAGAATTATATATTTTATATACCCACATATCATTAGCCCTCAATAATGCGTTCAAAAACCGCTTATAAAGGCCCCCATAATAATAAACTTTTTTGCTACGGCAAATTTCTTATCTGTGAAAATGTTATTATAGCCAAATAATATTATCGATTTCGTTAATATTATTTTCTTTCAAATTTCGAACACATCTGACACAAAGAAAATTTGATTTGACCTCTATTCTAAATTTCTAATATCAGTCGAGATGACGTTTAGTTTGAAACGACTTGTCAATTTGCATATAATTGACGCACGCAAGTCGCACGTTACGAGTATTTCGATATCGAATATTATGAAAATTGGGGCCAACTCTAGTTTGTCCCTGAATTTTAAAAATATAAATGTCGAAACATGAATGTCAGAAAAGTTTTCATTCCTGAAAGTCGTAATGGCGGTCGATATATATATGCGCTTTGAACGCATCATGGAGAGCTCATGATATGTGTGTATATGGGCATTTTCACAAATAAGTGCACCCTTTTAATGAAAATGGAACAAAATTTTTTTGTCAGTTTTGTAACGGCCCATACGAAATGTATGAAAAATGCGTTACAAAGCTGACAAACAAAAACGGGACACTCTTTTTCCTTTTTTAAATCAATAGTACTCGTGATTCTGGTTATAAAAAACCCAAAACTTCCTATATTTAAAAAAAAAACGAAAATGGTACCCTATTTCTGAAAATGCCCATATAAAGCAGTGTATGTAATTGTAAATAATTAGGCATTCAAAAACTCGTGCGGTGTGCGTCGCCTAAATTATAAGTAGTGTTAAGTTTTATATGTTATGGTTTTATTTGTGTTTTTTGTATGTATTATATGTTTTGCTTTTTTATTTGCTGGTTGCAGTGCTTTGGTTTTTACTGTTATGCTGTAAACTGTTTTTTGAAATAAATAAATGTCATTATGAAACTCGGCTGACGTGTCGTTTCATTAAACCACACTCGGGTTTTAATACCTTTCATTATATACAATCACATAAACTACTCTTAAACCTAGTTCGTATACCTATAAAACCTTTCTTAATTGATACGTGATTACTGGCATTTTACAGTAGCTAAAAAAATATTTGATTTGTTTTTTTTCAAAGGCGTATTAGAAACTTTTATGAAAGAAATTCAAAATATAGCAAATGGGAGCTTAGCAAGCAGATAATTATTAATGTTCTTACTCTAGACGCTTTGTGTAAAATAGTTCGTATTGGAGTCATTCAAATGCCAAAACTCATCCGGATATGCTCGGGTGTAACATGGCGATCATCTTTTCTTAATATATTCTACGGCCGCGAGGTTTACAGACTTAACCACTGTTTTTGGTCGACCTGTAAAAGGGACGACGTTCAGTGACCCACGACCTCGAAGAAACTCCGCATATCATCTATAATATTGTTGTTTAGGGAGGTGCTTCAACATTATAAATAGAAACAAGCTCATTGAGACACCCATCTTGAGATAACCATCGGCAAAAGTTATAATAAATTAAGGCAATCAAATTTTCACGCGAGTTCCATTTTGATTGACGGCCCGCCACATTCAATTCCGAGAATAAAAGGAAAATCAACATTGCGGGCAGTTTGTGACGATAACTAAGCATTCAATATAAACCGAAAATTGTAAGCGATATTAGTTAAGTATACATTAAAATATACCACTTTTTCTTAAACCGCCTGTAACTTAAAAACATTTACAATAATGTTGTTTAGGGGTCCACAAGGAGTGTTACAGTATAAAATGGTGTAGGGTGATATTAGTTTGTGCTGACTGCTGATGGAATCATTAAATTTTACAAGTAAAATATTGCATAAGCTGACCTCATTTTGATTGTAAAAGCTTCATAATGCGGTGTCTGAGTACTTAGTCTGTGTAGTCACATCTATAAGTAGGTATGTAGTTGTAAGCAAAATGCTGATTATCAACACTCATCTCTTGTACTTTCTTAGGTTCTAAGGTACGACCAAGACCTAGTAAAATATATACATTATTTACGTAACGTCCTGTGTAAGAACACGTCACAATAAAGGATGACTCATAGTAGACCGGCCCGGAACGGGCCGGGCCGTGCCCGATCTGTCAATAGCAGGCCATATACGTTCGGGCATATCGGCCGGATCTGCCAACAAAAATATGGGATTTTTTTCTGGCGGATGCCCGGTGGACATACCTGCTATGGAGATCTGACGGATTGCCCTAACGTATAAGGTGGGAAAATTCTTATAGAAAGCGTCACGTGATATCTCGAAGCCCTCTGACGTCACGTGACACTTTCTGTAGAATATGACAGTTCGGGCACGGCCCGACCAGTCCCGGCCCAGTCTACTGTGAGTCATCCTTTGCACGACTAAAACAAAATTCTATATAATGAAACACGTTAAAAAAGCCTAAAATTTTCCACGGTATGTCCCTTTTCGCATAATGACGTAATTCTATACTTTATGAGAAGAGCGGAATTTAATTTTGTCCTTTACATTTTTGACCACCCCCTTCAGAGCGGTGGCGTTTGAGAACTCAAAGGTATGAACTACCTTTCATTTTATATAAAACTCGTTCCAACTCAGGAAGCATTAAAAACAAAAACGTCAGTTGAATTCAAAGCACAAAAATTAAGATGAAACATAAACTTTATGTTTGCATTTATCATTTAAGTCTTGATTGCTTCAAGTATGAAATGTATGAAAATAACTATGAAATGAATAGAATTTGCAAAAGCGTAACAATAACGTGTTCATCAAACCTACTTTATTCTTCACAAAAAAGCATAAATAAGGTCATTCATGAGAAGAATAAATTTCCAAACTGCGTTAGTATTGTAGGTATCTAACGAACAAGTGTTCTAAATACACGGCAGGATTCAAGGCGTATTAGAAATTAAAAAAAAAAATTGAACGTTTTACTGGTTAGCTACTAGGTTATAAAATAGGAAGAGATTTAAGAGGTTAAAAAGATGAGCAAGGTTCGTCATGATGCGGATACGGGAGCATTGAGGCGAGTGGCTTTTGTCAATTATGTTAGCCTGGTCAAATAACGTCTAACAGTTCCATAAACGTGAATAAACTTGTTACCTTCTTAAATTAGACACAATTATGGCTGTGCGTACCCTTTGTCGGCCTTTTAATTAAATCTTTAAACCGTTGATGTGACATTTTTGATGTGGAGCGATGTTTAAATTGCTTGGTTATGTTCTTTTATCGCTTTTGCAATTAAGTAATGTTTTCTGTTTGTGAATACATGGGGCTAAAGAAAAACTCTAAATGATTTAATCAATACATATTTCTAAAGCTAACGCTTACTTATAGGCACCCAAATAAATTATTTTACTAGGAATCACAAACTCATTGCCCTCTACCACAGAGTACCTCTACCTAGTACCAGATTACTAGGCAGGAGGAATAAGCCTAGGAGGCTGTTAAAATATAGGTACAATTCTATGATAAAATAAGTAAAAGTAACAATTGGAGAGGACTGTTGTTTTTTAGGGTTCCGTAGTCAACTTATACAACCCTTACAGTTTCGCTCTGTCTGTCTGTCCGTCCGTCCGTCCGCGGTTAATCTCAGTGACTGTAAGTATTAGAAAGCTGTAATTTTGAACGAATATGTATATCGATCACGCCAACAAAGTGGTAAAATAAAAAGTGATTATAATTATCCCATACACGTAAAGTGGGGAGTGTTTTTTTTTAACCCTAGAGTGTGGCATATCATTGGATAGGTATTTGTAAAATAATGAGGGTTTTTAAATACTAAGAACAGTTTTTGATAAAGTCAATATTTTCGGAAATAATCCCTCCCGAAGTTTAAAAAAATGTGTCCCCCCCCCCTCTAACTTTTGAACTATAAGTTAAAAAAATAATAAAAAAATAGAACCTAATAAGAACTTTCTTGGAAAATTATTTTGAACTTGATTGGTTGAATTGTACAAAATAATTTCTGAATTAAGTTTGTAATTGAACTGTATATGCAAACACTTCTTTTATCTTGAGTATTTAATTTATCATCCCGCACGTATCTTCCTTCTAATAAGAAAAGAATGATTCAAATCGATTCACGCGATCAAAAGTTACCCCCGAAAACCCAACATACATAACCCGTCTAGTTTGCATAAATTAGTAACCCAATTGCCCGAGAGATGGCACTGTGGTCTACTACGCGCTGTTAAGGTTAAGATTTTTCCGGAGTTGATGGGGTCGGGACTCGGGACGGGTGTGATCGAGAGTATCATCGACTTGTTAATTATTATAAGCAAATTGAGCATGGTATCTATTAAAACACTTTTTAAGGTTGCCTATTCTGAAGGACGGTAAACTGCGGAACCCTACACTGAGCATGGCCCGACATACTCTTGGCCGGTTTGTTGTTTTTTTTTTTAATTTCTATAGTGCTGTTTCTTTAATGTTGTGTCCACTATAGAAATTAAAAAAAACAAACAACAACAGTGCTCATATATTGTATGAAAATCCAAAGGAGCAGTATTCTTATGGAATACCATAGACAACGTTATAATGTATAGGTACTTTTTAAATATCGCTGTCAGTTATCTAATTGATAGATAGAAGTGCTGGAGTAGAAAAAGTTTTTAGTCGTAAAGTATACACATTTTTTAAGTATGTCGAAAAACGACTAGATATGTATTTAAATGTTATACACATTTATAACAATAAATACTTAACATAATTTTGAGTTACTTACAATCTATTTCTTTCTAAAATAAATAAAAAGGTAAAGTATTTGTCAGCTTATTTTAAAAGAAAGCACTGATTGAATCCTTTGAACGAAAGTATTATAAAACTATTGACAAGTCGTTATCAGTTGGAGCAAGATAAACTATTTGTTTTCCATCTATTCCTTTGCAAACTATTTTCTTGGAAAAATATATTAACGAGACATTTCTGATAGTATTTTTTAAGCAACTTAGTCTGTCTGTCACATCAACAAAGTTAATTCAGACGCATTACGAGAGGATTTATTATACATTTTAATTTATTTTTAATGAAAAAGCTCGATAAAAGAGGGAGCAAAAATTAAAAGTTTACTTACTGGGTCATGTGGGGTATCATTTGAAAAACTAGATTTGCACATTTTAAAATTTTTTTTATTATTTGTTTTACAATGAAAACTTTGGTTTACAAACGAAAATGTATCCCCCCCCCCTTATCTCCGAAGCTATATAGCTCCTTTATGAGCGTCCATCAATATATGTTTTAGTGTAAGGCACTAAAACATATATTGATGGCACTTTCCAGTAAACAGCTTTTGTCTTATTTATGCGATACGCAGTTAAAGTGAGTATGAGAAAGGAAATCATAACACAATTAATTTTTATATTTAAGTTCAGTTCCGATTGTTAATCATAATTTTACCCATTTTTCACACAGTTACTTAAAGAAAAGCGCCATCTTTTGTAGTATTAAGTTATCATAATAAAACTAAATAACTAAATATTACTGCCT